>CM044890.1:32525380-33125380 GCA_024500025.1 Syzygium aromaticum | reverse complement strand
CAGAGGATAGGCCGAGACTAGCCTAATTCCCTAAAAAAATCTCAATTTTAGGTCAGGTCCCAAATCTGCCCCGAACTTTTTTTTGTTTAAAAAAAGAACTCTAAACTTTAAGTCCAGTCCCAAATCTGCCTCGAATTTTGTTTTGTCTAAAAAAAACCTCAAACTTTAAGTCTAGTACCAAATCTGCCCCCCGAATTTTGTTTTGTATAAAAAAATCAGCAAAATTCAATTTTCAAAAATATACCCTGTGATCCAGTCACAACTTGATATGGCACTTCCACATCAACAAAGTAATTGATTTTTTTTTAGACAAAAAAAAGTTTAGAGCAAATTTGGAATGAACCTAAAAATTAGATTTTTTTTTAAATTAAAAAAAGTTTTTGGGGAGGATTTGTTATCGTTCCTAACTTTCATATCCTAGAATGATTTTATTTTGGAGAATTTCAACAATCTTCGCTTAGTCTGATTTGTTATCGAAGTGAAAATGCGACATCGGTCTGTACCTATCACCCCATTACTTTTCCTGATGTGCACTAAGCATGAGGTTTTTGTGTCCCGAATAATGGCAACGCGTCGTGTACTTTCTCGAACCCTGAATGACCATCATAGCGAAGAAGCCAGAGAACTCTCGCGACCGGTCGACGATGCTCCTCCCTTCGCCGATTCAATCAGCGACGAGGAAGAGTTGCAGAGCTCTCTATGCGATGACCATTCTTATTATTCTCATTATTCTCTTCATAATCGCGCCTTCGTCGGCGGTGTAATTTTTAAAGAAGATTCATTTGTGGACTCTGAAGATGATTTCTGGGACAACAACAATGTACTAAGCGACCTCGCTTCTGAGGAAGAGAATGAAATTACTGATTCGGTTGAATTGCAAGTTTGAGTTCCTGGATGTTCTTATTGATTTCATACCCATGCCATTGACTTCTTCCAAGTGATTAGGACCGTGCAAAACGGACCACCCAAACCAGGAACCGTTCGAACCGGACCGAATTAGCCGGTTGGGTCCAGTTCCTGGGAGTGTCGATTCAGTTCCCGATTCCTAAAAGTGAAACCCGGAGTGACTACAAATGCTTTTTTTTATTTCTTTAAAAAAATTAATAAAATGTGAACTAAACTTTAAATGAACTTAATTGACAAAAATTAGTAAAATGTGAACCAAACCTTAAGTGAACTTCATTGATAAAAATTAGTAAAATATAAACTAAACCCTAAGTGATAGTTTTTATTAGACTGAACCGAATTGGTCTGGTCCGGTTCGGTTCCTAATCCTAGGATCAATTAGTCCTCCCGGTCCGGTTCCCAGTTCCACCGTCAATCACCCCTACAAGTGATCATTAAGATTTGATGAGAACCATGCAAGGCTTGCTAGATTTAACAGTCTAGATGCATTTTCGTAAACATAACACTCTCACCGAAAATCCCTTAAAACCTTTTTTCTCGATGTTCTTGTTCTATTTAGCACCAAAGATGCGTATGACAACGATTCTGTGCCCAGGAACTGATTCTGCTTAGAAATGGTTTTTTTTCATTCTATGTCCGGGAATAATTTCTAAGCATTTGAAGGCGTTTGATAATTGCCTTATATTTCTATTCTTAGTATTGAAAAAGAACATAAATGCGTATGATAACTATACAAAATTTCTTTTTATTAATAATATTTTGAATTTTCTAATATTTCTTTCTTTTTTTTCCTTTTTTTTTTCTTTCTTTCCCTTCCCTTCCTTGGCCATGGCCGGTTGCTGGCCCCAGCGATCAATCACAGGCCAAGGCCAGTGAGACGACGACAAGATCGGTCTCGCTAGATCTAGGCGAGGTCAAGCGTCGCCCAGCCAAGCGAGGCCTCGCCGTTGCGGCTGCAAACCGCCCTTGCCGGCCCTGGCCCGTGCCCGGCTGCAGGCCAAGAAGAAGAAGAACAAACTAGGAAGAAGAAAATCAAGAAGAATCATAAACGTAAAATTTGTTCCCAAAATCAAGAAATTAGTTTTTTTTGTTTTTTGATTATATTCCAAAACTGATTCTGGGAATGATTTTTTACAAATTTGTACCCGAAAACAAAAAATTAAATAAACGGATTTCTGTTCTCAAATAAATTCTGGGGACAAAAAAACAGAAATTTTAACTATTTGGTGACTTGCCAAATGGGCTCCGGCTCTTACGGAATCAGGCCTTTTCATTTCAAATTAAGTAAATAAATAAAAAAGGGAAAAGGACTTTTTGGGGTCACCGTGGTGTGGAATCAGACCAAGTTGTGCCCATTTCGAACGCCCCGATTGGAAGAACAGAGTCTCAGCTTCTTTGCGCTTTGGCTTTTGTAGATATCGAATGGAGGAGGAGGAGGAGGACAAGAACAAAGTGGGAATTAGATTTTTGGACATATTTATCATAATTTGTCATCTCATATTTGTACACTGCTAATCATGTTCTTGCTCCGATTCCTGGCTGGATCTATTATTTTTGGACAAAAAAGCTGTACTCCAATGCCGTAGTCTTATGTTCACGCAAGTAAAAAGCTATATCAATTAAATCGTCGAAATTAAGTGATCCTAACAACCGGCTAGTGTGTGGGCTAGCGGCGGAGCAGAACGTGCGTCCGGTTGAATCGATAGTTAGATCTACCTGCCAACACCGAGAAAGTACCAATTGGGACTCATGTTCGAGGAAATCATCAAGAATTCTCCCAGGGAGGTCATGGATGAAGACTGGATCACAGTGAGAAGCAACCATCTTGAAGAGGAAGACACATAAATTTCGCGACCGACTGGCAATGCTCTAATCGCCGATCCGACTAGCGATGAAGAAGAGTCGGGGCGTTCTTAGTGCGATGACAATTCTCATTATTCTTATAATTCTCTTGATAGATGCATTATCACCTGTGGTATAGTTTCAAAAGAAGATTCATTTGTGGACTCTCAAGACGGTTTCAAGGATAATTACCATATACCAAAAGACCTCACTTTCGAGGAAAAGAATGAGATTTTACTAATTCGCCTCTCAAATACATTCTCTTCTACATACATCGTCGTTCACGTGCTTGCACTTCAAATTACAATTTGTGAGTGTTTTTGGCTTTCAAATGAAACGTTATTTTCTACTTTGTAAAAGCTAGATAGAGAAACGGGATACATACGTCCGATCGGGCCTCCGATAGATACACGTCTCATGTTGCTATCCACGCCCGCGGAACTCGTTCCGACATCAAAATTAAGTGGAAATGGGTGTGCTAAAAACGTATCTAAACAAGGGGAAATAGGAAAGAGTGAGATGGTGCTCGGGAACCGTACGGAATTATTCCTCCTTTGACCGTGTCATGGCGTACGGGGTTTCGCTCCTCCGCCACGGACCGTTGACTCCGCCGGACCACCGATGTCTCCGGTGGTCAATGATTTGACGGCGGGCGGTCTTTGGCAAGCGTCGGCCATCGCCGTCGCGTCGCAGCTTGGGAAACCTCAACAAACAGGGACAGAAGAAAGGTCAGCGCCGTCCTTCACAACCGGCGATCTCGTGAAAAGTCAAAGCAAGTCGTAGCCCTTCATTTAAGCGCCAACTCTTTTCCAAAGTCAGCCCTTTAATTTTATTTTGTTTTAATTAAAACAAATAAACAAAAAAATAAAAAGAGGAAAAGATAAAGCTAGTGGGGGTGCTTGCCGATGTGATTGTGCGCGTTTTTGAACGTTTCCAATCGGAAGAATATTGAATGGAGGAGAACAAAGAACAAAGTTGGGTATTTAGATTTGGACATTTTGGCAGGCTCTTTTGCCCCCGATCTTACTCTATTAATAATTTAGCCTCCTTTTTATTTGCTCTTATGCTTACGCAAGGGATACGTGCACCGAAAACCCTGGAACTTATCACAAAAGTACAGTTGAGTCCTATAAAGAGTCAAAAAGTACGACCAAAATTCTAAAACTTGTCACGAAAGTATAATCGAGTCGTGAGGCTTTTAAAAAGTGTAATCAATATAAGGACCTGATTAGACCAATTTAAGGACTCAATTGTATTTCCGTGACAAGTTTTAAGATTTTCAATATACGTAAAAGGAAAAATGACACGAATAGTTCATGAACTTTAATTCAATGCGCAATATCGTCCATGAACTTTTAATTTATTCAATGTGGTCAATTAGCTTTTAGACGTTTTCATATAGTCAGGAACTATACTGAACATTTACCGATAGTTCATGAGCTACATTGAATAAATTAAAACTTCAAAGACGATATTGCATATTGAACCAAAGTTCAAATATCACATTGCACAAATTAAAAGTTTATGAATAACATTACACGTTGGATCAAAGTTCAATAATCACATTGAACAAATTAAAAGTCTAAGAGCAATAATCACATTGAACAAATTAAAAGTCTAAGAGCGAAATAGCATATTAGACCAAAATTCAGGGACCATATTACTCAAATTAAAGTTTAGGCGCAACATTGCATGTTGGATTAAAGTTTATGGACCATTGTATTATAATCCTCAAGTAAAAAGCTAAATCGGTTATCTGTTCAAAATTCAGTGATCCTAATAACTTATTGCAGAGCAGGACACATGTCCAACCAAACTGATAATTAGATCGGCCTGCCAATGCCAAGAAAGTATCGATCGGAACTCATGTTCAATCGAGGTTTTGGGAACCTCTTCTCCCTTTCTTTTCCTAGCAAACTTTATTCTCATCCGGTAATCTATTTTAATTCAACAACATCATCCATCATGCGCTCTTCACTCAACCTTTGACAGGTCGAAAAGGCGTGCTTCGATATGTTTTTTTCGATTTGACTTTTAGTCTTCGTTTGGATTAAGGCGGTCTTTGCGAGCATCGTCCTATAATAGAGCTCACGAATTATTAAAGAGGAGTTGGTTTTTGGATAGACAAGTCAACCTCGCATGCGCATAATTTGCTCTGGGGATAAGAGAAGACTTTGACTTGGAGGAGGTCAACGGGTTTGTTACACAGATGTCGAATTCCTTTCTTCATCAATTAGATAAGTCGAGTTAAATCGGTTGTCTAATCAATGAGAAAATGAAAAAGGGGCTCAAAATTTCAATTTGAACTCTTGCCGGACGATATTAGCAATAGTCAGAGCGGTAATTTTTATATGTACAATTGAGATGACGATAAATTCGGTCTTCACGATCTCGTCGGAGCAATAATCGTCCTTGGATATCGAAGCGTTCGCTAACGAATATACAGTGCGTCGAGATACGATTAATTAACACACGGGTCTCTCTTCACCCGAATAGCGTGCTAGGTTTTCATCGGAGCTAGCTCGTCCTCGTCTGAAGGAGGGTATTCGACGGTCCAAAGCTGTCCATCTCCACGTAATCTCTTTTCCATTTCTTGGTTGCTTCGAAGTTGTTCCTCAACAGGAAGAGCTCCTTCACGTAGTAATGCAACCTGTCTATCAATATGCCAAGGAACAGAGAGAAGCCTGCACCGACACTTTGAACCGAGTTAGCTTCGAGCTCGACTCGCCGTGCTCGGGAAAAAGCCGACCGACAACTAGATCAAATCAACGGGGGGGCATCGGACCAGATCAGAATCGCATCGAAGCGTACGAAAATAACGACTTGATCTGGTCTAAAGGGGGAAAGAAAGTTCGTGATGGTCTCAGGCTTGATTCAAACCGTCTGAATAGAATAGGTAGGACGGAAGCCACTTGCACGAGCTTGACTAATGTCGAAAGCTGAAAACATTGGAATTTGAGGACGATGGGCCAAAAGGTTTTGTCCGGGCTTGTCGTAGTGCTGGCTGGGCCTATGAAGCCCATTGAGGCCTTGGCCCATACTATAGTCCACAGGAAAAATTAATTTCTCGACCAAAAAGAGATTTTAATTTAAGAAAATAACCCCCAATTTTTCCTTCGTGACTACCCGCAATTTTCTTTGGGTTAATATTACAAAAACCCCAAACTGGTATCCAAGTGACAAATTTACCCCAAGCTAAATTTTCAAATACCAAAAATCCCAAACTGGTACACCCATAACAATTTACCTCAGATTAATTTTTTGACAAAAAAATCACAAATTGATACATTTGTGACAAATTTACTCTCCATTAGTTTCCGTTAAATTAGATTAATATCACGAAAAATCACAAATTGATACACACATGACAAATAGAAGGTAAAACTCCAAACTAGTACATATATCAACTGTCGCATGTCATCAAACTCAGCTACTTGACAGTAAAATTTAACGGAAACTAACGGAAGGTAAATGTCACAGATGTACCGATTTGGGGTTTTTTATGATCGAAAAATTAGTTTTGGGTAAATTTGTCACAAGCGTATCGGTTTGTGGTTTTGCATTGTATTAACCCATTTTCTTTTGCCGGGGAAAACATCCCCGCTTAGCTACTAAGAGAAATTGTATATTGTATATGAGAATATCCTTTGACAATAGAGCACGCAATAGCGTTAGCGACTCGCAACTATCTTATATATCTTATGATAGTCGCGTCACAGGTATAAAAAAATGCATGGTTTTGTGATTTACCCATGAGAGACGCATGCAGAAGGCTATGCGCCATGAGAACCTCATCGGTCGGGTTGATTATGGCCGCATCGGTCAGGCGTCTCTGAACGCCCAAGATGTTATAGACCGCCGAACTGAACACGACCACCATGGTCGTCGCCAAGGTCCCCGCGACGAGCCGCGCCCTTCCCCGCTTCATCCGGTCGAGCCCCAGCATCAGCAGCATCCTCAGCGGACTTCTAAAGAGGAGGACAACTATCAAAGCCATCTCCATGAACACAAGGCCAAATAATAGTTGAGTCATCTTCTCCAACAGAGAGAAAGAGAGAGAGAGAGAGTGTCAAAAGGGTTTTGAGAAGTCAAGAATGAATGTGTTCATGTCTGAGGAGACTGCCCCTTAATATAGCATGAGGGATCTTTGCTGATGAGGTTCGGCTCAGGCTTTGAGATAAAGAATATGTACTTTTCCGTTGAAATGGGAGCACGGGATACCTTCTCCCCTTAGGGAATTTAATGCGTGCAACGTTTTGACATTTGATTGTTAAGCAAGTCTCTGCATTGAAGTGTGCTTCTTAACAAAGAACCTTTTTGGAGGCCAAGCAACCCATGATTCTCTGTTTGATCTACAAAAGTACAATACATATCCACGTCTTGTACTCAATGTTATCTGATATAAGTATCTGCACGACACGAGATTAATGAGTGTCTGAGACGAGCATGGACGCCGTATTGGTTGTTTCGGGTAATTTCGATTTGAACCATCATATGCAAAGCTATATTGATTAGTATTCGGTATTATTGATCGGGATGGAACTTATTTTTCTTTTTCATGATGATCAAATCAAACATACAGGCGAACGATGAATCGGTGGAAACAATTATGCACGGAGTGCAACATTATTTAGCAGAGTGTGCATAGATTAGTAGTGCAGGTCTAGTTTCGGCAATTCTTCAAGGAAATCCACCTCCAAGGCCACCACCAGCAACCCCGCCGAATCCTCCTCCGGCTCCACCGGCCCGCCTGCCCCTGCCCCTCATCCGAACCCTCCACCAGCTCCACCGCCGAACCCACCACCCACTCTTCCTCCGCCTCCTCCACCACCTCCACCGAGACCGCCACCGGTGCCAGCGCCTCCTCCCAAGCCAGCGCCGCCACCTAACCCGGCGCCACCCCCCAAGCCACCTCCACCTCCAAAACCGCCCCCGCCTCCCCTGCCTAGGCCAACGCCATACCTAGGGCGTCGGAAGAATGTCTTCTCTTCCGCAAAAGGATCAGGCCTTGCGCTCGCAAGCTTCCTAGCGCCGGTGGAGCAAACAAGAGCACTCACGAGCACAACAGCAAGAACCAACTTGGAAACCATTATCAGTCACAATGCTCAGCACCCAATATCAGAGCATTGGGTTAGAATTGTTGGCGAGAACTGAAGGGTCGAGAGAGGGACTTATATAGAAGAAGCGAGGCTAAAGAGAATTAATGAAAGAAGAAGTACGGTTGAGATGGAGAGGCAGCGGGAGGGAGAGGGTCCTCAAATGAATGCCGCTCATCTCCTCGGCTACAAACACGTGTTGTGACTTGTGATCCAGTTTAAGCCATACACTGATGTCAAAGTCAACTAAGTAGTCCCTCCTAGAAACCAAGTGAACTGCTTCAATGTCGCCCCCC
Source organism: Syzygium aromaticum (assembly GCA_024500025.1). Classification (NCBI taxonomy): domain Eukaryota; kingdom Viridiplantae; phylum Streptophyta; class Magnoliopsida; order Myrtales; family Myrtaceae; genus Syzygium; species Syzygium aromaticum. The sequence continues at coordinate 33,117,240 of CM044890.1, read as the reverse complement.
ACTTGCAATTCGATCTAGAGGAGAGAGGTTCCACCACCTTCTCTCTCTCTCTCTCTCTCTCTCTCTCTCTCTCTCTCTCTCTCTCTGTGTTCGTGCAATCTGTGCATGCAGACTTTTGAGTCGTGAAAACTTTTTCGATCCAGCTTTATGTGCATCGGTCCGTTTCCGCAACTGGGATTGAATCCGCTTCTTCGACGCGACGGTCCCATTCCATGATCTCTCTCTCTCTCTCGCTCTACAACAGTAGAAGTTTGGTCCCGTGAAGACTATAAGCCCCAAAGGTCAAAAAGAATTAAAGGGATGCAATACACAGCTTCCACGGAAACAAAGCCCGGGGGACCATATTCAGGCACCGTCAGGATTAAATGTCATGAAAAATTCAGCATCCGTCATTAATTATCGATTTCAAAGGACGTGACATTGCCCCCAGCCTCATTTGGATCATCTAACTATTAGGATGCACGTGTGAGTTATATGCTAGAATAGTCCTACATCTAATAACTGATGTGGTGTTAAGTAGTTAATATATCAAAATTGACACATAATTCATTAACTTAAGTTTTTAAAGGAAATTGAATCAACCAGATATGTTAACAAGCTTGAACTTAAACTCCCTTTTAGCAATCCCTGGGCAAAGGTACTGGGTTCTTGCTGCGTACTCCCAACAAAACGCGAATAGCTCCCCGAGCAGGCTGCTGTGTTGAGTGCTCCCAACACTAACTCAGTCGTCCACCTAATGTTTGATGGTTGAAATGGAATCCACCACGGGTGAAACTCGACATGATTGACACGAGCATTCGTGTGCTCTTTATCGGTGCGATTTCAAAGATTGAAGGAGTTTTATAATTACCATGAAGAGCGAAATGGACAGGCCTAGTTAGCGATTTCGTGGTTCGGCATGGCCCGCTCACATTGGCTGGCCCGTACCCAAAAAATATCTCCTTATCTCTAGATTTTGCTTCAGGTCTCGTCTCAGCTCGTCGTTGCTGCTGCTGCTGCTGCTGGTTGTTCTTGTTCTACTGCAAACCGAGAAGGAAAATTCCCCAATGAGCTTCACGCCGTCACGCCATTGCTACTCACAGCTTCTTCTCTCTCCTCCTACCCACCTCCCTCGCAACGCCCGCTCCGCCATGAAAGCGAACCGCGACCTCCTCTCGCCCACCGCGGACCGCCGTCCCAGCTTTCCCCTCCGCAGGCAGTGGCGACGAGAGCTCCCTTTCGGAACCAGCGCAATTGCCGAGCAGTACAGCTCTGCTCTCACCGCCGCTGCTCCGCTGAAGGGCGACATATCGGTGTTCCTCCAAACGGGGTAAGTCGGCTCGACACTCCTGCTCGAACAGAGCTCCTTGTGCGAAGTGTTGCGTATTATTTTGATGACCCGGCGTTGATTACAGTGCGGTGATGCTGTTAGCGTACTTCATAGCGAACTTCGTCGTCCCCAACTTGATATCCAAGTACATGGGGTTCGACAAGATAAACGAAGGCGAGGATACTGAGGACGATGATAAAAGTAGATCCTCGGAAGGAGGAGGAGAAGATAGAGATAGAGGAACTCGAGCGAATTCGAGGATGACGAAGAAACGGGGTTTCAACAGCACCCGACGCTGACATTCACATTTGGTCGGCTTCGTGTTCACATGTTCATCTTCCATTTCTGTTCTCTAAATGCCACCGTCTTCACAATGAAGATAATCTGTCGGGCTCGACTCCTGTAACTTCGACAATAATAAGGAAAGAAAATTGACCATCCTATATTGCGTGCGATTAGTGATCCGGAGATCGTGTATGAACTTTACCAAGATTATGTTGGAATTCAACTAATTCCTACAAATGCACAGAGTTCGTGCATATGACATCCGCGAGTGGAAAAGAGGACTGGATTGGCATAAAAAGGGGAAAGGATAATACAAGAACAGAAGTGAAATTACTGTCTGTTACATGTATTGTCTACCTGCTCGGTTTTTTTGGTTTTTTACATTTATGCAGCTAAGGTAAATGTGCTTCGTATTCCCGTAGGCTCCGACTTCCGGGTTTGGATTTTTCTCTGGTTCATTTGTTGAAGAAGCACTTCTTCCTGCAACCCCTGTTTAACTTCATGGGGAGATGATTCTTCGACCTGAATATCAAACAGATATTTAGGATGAAAGAAGGATCCGAAAGCCTGACGCGGTCCTTAAGTACTAAAGCTCGAGAAATGAGAATAATAAAGTTTTGACACACGAGAGACATTGCAGATGCCAAGTAGCAGATGGCAATACCTTATCTGTTAGAATAATAGATCGAGACGGACTTGGTTGAAAGGATCTAGGAACAGGAAGATCGATGGTTGATGGTCTTTTTGCATAGGCTGAGGATTTTCAGACTCGATCATGCGAATTAGCAGCATTGCTCCTTCAGATCACTGGAAACCTGAAGGCAGGCAGGTGGACACATACAATTGCCATATTACATGGCACCAGCTTTAAGTGTACGGTACACCTGATAATTTTACTTGCAGTAGTTCCTCCAATAAATTCTTGAAGCAAATTCCACTCCATCCTTTGTGAGGTATAAACTGCAACTTAGCGGAGAGCGCCCAAGATTTGTAAGGACTTAGATGCTTCAAAAGCTCTGGATCTCGATCATAATCCTGGTAGGTATTGCGAGAATGAAACAATTAGAAGTTCATTCCCAATAATGATACAGGCTGTTTTGACAGCCAGAGAAAATTGAGTTTCTTGTAGCTGCCTGGCGTTTTACTCAGAAAGACTGTTGGAATAGCGGAAAACTCAAGGCACCTCAATTGAGAATAACTTGATAATTCGTGGGAAAATTTTTATTTCAGGAGCATGCCCCCACAGCGCACTTTAAAATGCATAGTATCTGGGATTTAAATTTAGCGATTAGATATGCCTATCATAAGAGGTACCCATATGATACATTATTCAGAAACCCAACCCATCTAGGTTCATAAGAACTGCATAAATGGGACTCCTGGCAATATGATCACCTCACCTTTTCTGTAACAATGACGGTTGGCCTGGAACTGAATTTGCTCTCCAAGTCCTTAAGCTGCTTCTTAATCATGTCAATTTCCTACAAACCTAAGGTAAATCAATAACACATTGAGATAGCAAAAAGTAAAAGTTCTGAAGCAGTTGACTGGTATTTAGCAGTTGAAACATCAAGTAGCTCGCTTGAAAGGGAGCTTGTACTAATCGGGGATTGCGCCCAGTGACATAGCCATCATTATCATAAGATCAGCACATCACGGGTCTCACTCATGGCATAATTATGGGACTGACAAAGGGTAACAATGCAACAGACATCCAACTTCTGTGTGATGAACGAAAACGGAAAAGAAAAAACAGGAAATGATTCTACCATAGTCTGAAATAAGTGATGGTCACTGAAGTCCAAGCGTTCAACATGAATGGCTCCAAGCTGCAGAGATTTTTTACGTCAAAATCAAACTAAGCATGAATTAAGAAGCCTTTCACCCAGTACCAAGAAGCACTGCCTTGCACGCTGATACAATTTAATAAATGCGATACCTTTTCAACACTCTTGACAAAAGCATCTGCAGAACCAATCGCAGAGACACATAATACAACATTGTTGGACACTGCCTCTAGAGGTAAAACGGAATCCATGTTCCCCACTTCAAAGAAGTATGCTGGAGCCATTCTAGTGAAGAAAACTTTTATAGATTTGTTGACTTCTCGAATAGTAGACTCAATGCTTGCGAGAGTTTGCTCAGGCACCTGTGAAGCACGAAGACATGAAATTCTAGCTCGCCATATCTCTCTACTGATGCAAACTCACGAGCATCAGAACTGCATGAGTATGAAATGGAAACATGCATTGTGCTCCACAATGCTACGAAGTAAACAAAACTGAACAAAAATGAGAATCAGAGGACACTTACCAGATCTGCGTTATGTATAACAGCAATATTTGCTCTCCCAAGTGCTGTTAAAGGTTCTCGCAGAGGTCCGAGTGGAAGTAACTGATGATTTCCCCATGGGCATAACCCATTAACCATCACTATATCCAGATCACGCGACAATTGCCAGTGCTGCCATCGACAAAATCAAAGTACAAACTGAGTTAAGACCACAGGTAGCGAGGAGAAAGCTTTCCATACATGATGACTGCTGTATCATAACAACTGAAAGACACAATATTTAATGCTATACCTGCATTCCATCATCTAGAATTGCAGCACCAATTTCCTCACAGCAGTGATTGAAACGAATTTGAGCATTGCCCCCCGCTTTTCCCCCCATTTTCTGGTCAGTGGGATCTCCTTTGAGACGTTCACAGGTACGAGGGTCACGGTAACCATACTTTTCGATGAAAGCAGCAGCAGTTGCTGCTCGATTAGCGCCGACACCAACAGTTGCTGAATTCCCATGGAGATGCCTTTGAAGCATTCTAGCTTCATCCCCACCAGCATAACCCTGTCCAGGAGAACATGCCGAACAAAGATCACTCCCTGAGACAATAAACCATTTGCCATTGGAGTTGCAGGTCCTATCTTGTTTATTACTCTACTTGATAAATCTGATAATCAACTAAAATGAAAAGGCCACCTAAAGCACACTGTAGAACTCCCATGTTTAGCCCTTCATATGAGACAAGGCAGTATCTTCTTAGCTTCTCTTTATGGTTCATACTGAAACCGTAACTTTCTAAGAAATTTCAAACATTCAAAGACCGAGTCACTACGAACTCCAAGTAGAGCCAGCAGAGAGAAGGAAAAAACTTACCCTGGTGAGAATAAGAGGCGTAATGCCGGAATCAGCAAGCAAAGCAGCAATGAACTCGACCATCGGCGTCTTCCCATTGCCTCCCCAAGTCAAATTCCCCACGCTTATCACCGGCACCGGCAATCTCCACAAGCGAAGCGCCACGAGAGAATCATTACAACAAACAACGTTACTACATCGTTGGCCAAAACGAAAAAAAAAAAAAAGAAAAACAACATTGCCACATCGATCCATGTCGCAAGCTCGTCTGCTAAAACAAAAAAAAAAAAAAACTTAGAATGCAGAAGAAAATTCGCCACTCCACAACTATCCGGTCAGAGCCACAAATTCCCGCCGTTCACAGGCACGCGACTCAATTGATCGAGACGCTGTCGCTTCACTGACATGAACTTCATGCGAGCTGGCGAAATTCTCGAGTTCAACTTCGATTCGAGCACTGAAACTCGCGAGAGAGAGAGAGAGAGAGAGAGAGGTGTCACCGGTGCTTGGAAAAGAGGCGGAAGCGGTAGAGGTGGCGGCGGAGGGAGAGGGCGACGCCGTACACGGAGGAAGCGATTGACAGGAGAGGCAAGAGAGAGCGGTGCCACGAGGAGAGCTGCGAGCGATCTAGCGAGTACGCGATCTCGCGAACTGCTCTCCTCAGTTTCTCCATTGTCGGTGTTCAAGCGCTCTGATCGGCTCGTTTGAAGAAGAAGAAGAAGAAGAAGCGAGTCGCGAGGAAGAAACACCGTGCGGTGTCGTTTTCTCTGTCCACATGGTCCTGCCTATTTATGTCCAACAAAATGCTCTGCTTCATGTTGTTATCTTTCTTGAATTACAAGATTGAATTCCTACGCTAAAATTTCATTCTCAATTATGAAATTACGTTTAATTAGAAAATCATTTTTTTATTTTCTTGACCGATTTTAAAACGGTATTCGAATTTTGAGAAAAATTTAAAATATTATTCAGATTTTAAAAATTATGATAATGGGATATGTGAATTTATATTTCGATATCTGTATATTGTAAAATTACCGGTGTTTATGACGAAAAAAAATCGAAGTGCATCCGTGAGTAAGATTTAAATCAAATGAAAGGTAAAAGGAAAAAGAAAAATTCCAAACATGCGCTTAATCGTTAAGATATATATAATTGTGGAATGGTGGATCGAATTGTGATATATAATTGAATTATTGATGAGACGCACATTTAATTAAAATAGAACCAAATTATGTCATTCGAATTTTGGTAAGGTTTGGTATAGGCATGTGTAAAGGAATTGGCCACCACCTTGAACTAGATTGGACCAGCTCGAAACCGGCGATTCCCATAGGGACTGATCCAGTTCTCGATTTCAATTTATTAAAGCCGGTAAGTACTGGTTTTGTTTCCGATTTTAGATATGGAACCGCCCACTACCCACCAAAACCTGTAATATATATAACTTTTAAGAAAAATTTTCAGCCAAAAAAATAAAAAAAAATTAAGAAAAATATAAACCTTAAAATTCCTAATTTGAAACTTAACGTCCATATACTGAGTACTCATCTTGTCTCACTTTCATATTGTTTGAGTCGTCTCTCTATCTCTCATTCACGATTTTGACTTTTAAGCTCAACATCTATCGACTTATGGCATCGACTCTCAATTCCCATTAATTCACAATCGCGTCTCCGGCTGTTTATCCCCTCTTTCTCTCGCTCTCGGTCACCTTTATTTGCTTGAATTTTGGTAGGACTAGTTTCATAAACCCACCCAAGAATCGAACTAGTATGGTTCCCTGGTGAGTGGATCCTGGATGAGTTCATAGAACCAACATGCGATTTCTGATTCCAATTTTCTGAACCAGTCCTTAGTCTCGGTCCATGCTCACCCCCCGTTTGTTATTTTATCAATTTGGAATGGTGCTTTCTTTTGCGTAGGCATGATGGCGTGTTTGTAATATTCCGTGCAGTCGTGACACAATCATGGCCCAGCTAGCGCAATTATCTTCCAATTCATATTCTTGTCGATGATCATGTGTTTTCAACTTTTCATCATTAAGGAGGGGAATAAACATGATTGGCCTCCCAAAAAGAAAACAAATCATATTACTTTAATCTGATGTGGAATAAAGGCCGCGAGTTCAAAATGTAGATGAAATCAGAAATTGAACATAGAGAAAGCCCAATTTAAAAAAAAAGAAAGCAGAAAGAGGCTCAACAAGGAAAAGACACTCGCATGAAGTTTTATAAAGATCACCTTTTTTTTTTTGTCGATTATGCATATCACTTTGAAGTGCATCAAATTTGTAAAAATTATCGACGTCAGTGGCACCGTACTGTATAGGACAATTCACGTTCACATAAGCAAATTATGGCCAAAATTGACCGAAAGGATTACAGTGGCAAATTATTAAAATATTTATGACTAAATTAACAAAATTTAAAAGTTTAAGACTGAATTAGTATACGTGCAATAAGTTTTATGAATTTTTTTGACAAATATCCCGCCTTTATAAAAACATAGTATTGATGCACTTCAAAGTGATCTTTAATCATGAACCGAAACCCGTACATTCAAGAGAAATACAATATAGTGGAGGAGAAGAAAGTTGCGAACATGAATTTGTCATTATAGTTTTTCAATCTTCCTTGTGTGTATTTGCGGACCCAACAGAGCGAAAAGCGCATGTTAATTTTGAAGAGACGCGACTCTTTAAACACGACTTTAAATATCGCGAAAAAAGTCACGAGCAAAATCTCTTTTGGCGTATTATACCTTTCGGAACAAAATTTTTCCCTTTTGGTACGACCTTAGTATGACATATGTTAATTCTAACAGCTCGATCTTATCTGTAATGAGACTTGACTTACTAATCAATCTAATTGGCTTGACTAATATCCACGAGCGAAGCGTCAACTTGACATTTGTTAATGCATGCCAATTGCCCTCTAGCTAAACAAACCAAGCGTCGCGATTAGAAGGAAAAGGTCTGAGCTTTCACTATATTTATTCTTTAATGATATAAAAAATAATAATGTTTTACAAAAATTGTAATGACAAGAAATCCCGTATCCGGACATCAGGTGTCTCCGTTCGAAGAACCAGGACTGTTCCTTTTCTTCATCAGCTTCTCCCCCCGACCCCCCGCTAGCGCGTGGCGGTAACGCCCGCAACCAAACGACCTATACTTCGGAAAGGACGCATTTAATAATATCCTCCCGATCTCCACTTTCATCTTAAGGAAATGGAGATCGTGGCTCGATCAAAACGTTTCGTCGCGGGTAACGAAACCCTTGTGATAAAAGCCATGCTACGGGGGCCAGATGCTAGTTGTGCCCCTTTCAACATTCTCGCTGATTAAGAAAAAGGGCACGGGGTCAATTTTAGTTTATCGAAAATCGATAGTAAATTCTCGTAGATTATCCTCTGCTAGAAATCAAACTCCATTTAAAAAACCCAATAGATTAATTTTGATTATTTTAGCCATTTCAGCGCCACGGGAGATGGAGAAAATGATAAAAAAAAAAATCAAGTCTGCATTTTCTGTTAACGAAGTTGGACGGAAGGAAAAATTACTAAAAATATTATAAATCTATTGCATTTTTACCGATGCGGTCCTAAAACTTTCGACTGTATTATTTGAATCTTAAACATTTTCACGTTTTGTCTTTTTTTTTTGTCAAAACGTTTTGCCAATTAAGTCATGGAACTTTTCAACTTTTAATAATTGAGTCCATTTCGGTCAATTCTGATCTGAAATTGTTGACGTAGATGCCAGCCGCGCTATGTTGCGCAGCCGATGCTAATGCGGAGAATTTTTACTAATATTTTAATATTTTATCAATTTTTCTAATGATATTTTTTTCTTTCTTCTATTTTCCTTCTGTACTTTTTTTTTTTTACTGTGGCCAGTGAGGATTGCTGGGCCCTCATTGGCCGAGGGAAAGGTAGCCTGCCCATATCTAGGCGAGGCTGGGTGAATGCATCAAAGCCAGTTAGGGATCGGTGAACCTCACGCCATTGAGAAGAAAAAAAGAAAAACTTAATTAAAAAATATATAAAATATTATTAAAAATTATTCAGGTTAGCATCAATCATGCCATGTAAGACGCCTAACATCCACATCAGCAATTTCCGGGCAAAATTGACTGGGTGAACTCAATTGGAAAAAAAAAGTGAAAAGGCTTGGGATTTAATTGATACAATTAAAAGGATTATGACTAATAGGTTTATAACTTTTTTGGTAATTTTTCCCGATGACGAAAGGACTTGATTGTAATATGCACTAATATGATAAGTTCTAAGACTGGTGCATTTGGTTCGGCATTTGCAAAGGACTTTGGGGCCCAAAAGCTCTTTGGGCAAATGCAAATTGCACTTGACAAATTTTTTAGATGACTTTAGGAAAATGAAATTACATTTCTAAAAGACCTTTAACCCAAAGTAGGTCTGGAAGTACTTTGAGAAGTAGTATTCTTGGAATGCTAGTCTTGATATTGTTCACTGTTCATCGGCAATGTTCATCTTCCCGGCAATTTGCACAGAGGAGTTGGATGAAGGGCAACGGCCTTTGCTTGAGGTGTTGCATGACCCAAATGACATTACCTAAGACGAGGCATCCTCATGCGAAACTGGTTAGCGTCTAGATCTAGTCGGCAGCGGCTAAGTTTTACTGGCAAATAATTTAAAAGTGGTTCTTTTTTTTAAATCAGGAAAAGTTCTTTATAAAATGTAATTTTAATCAAACGGCATTTAAGTCAAAGTTATCTCTCAATATATTTTTAAAATACGCTTTATCAAACAATACTTGCATCTCGAAAAGTTCTTTTAGCCTGAAGGCCCGTCCAAAACCAAATCAAACACATCTTTAATTGTATATTTTAAAAATTTTAGAATTTAATTATACTTTTATAATAAATTTTATGATTTGTGGTTCACTCGTCAAAAAAAATATATATATATAGCAAAGTCAACTTTCTTGTGCTCTACTAGACGACCGAATAACTTACTCTATCGGACCTTTTGGACTCGAGCGTGAGGCCGTGGGCCCAAAAAACTCCGAACGAGGAGAGGAGGTGTACACGCGCCTTACACCGCGCGTAGTCCGCACAACCCATCCCCCACGCCATCGAAAGCTGTAGAAAATTGCAAAACGACAGGAGGCAAGGGGCAGGGGCCCGGGCAGCGGGCAGCGCCAAAATCGACCCCCGTTCCTCCCATCCCCCATTGACGCCGTTTTCTTTACCCCCTCTCACCCAATCAATCATTTCCCCGACCCGGGGCCCACGCCGCCCCCCCCGAACCTCAGCTTCGGCGGACTCAAATTCCAGGCTCGGCCTCAGGTTGGGCCCAATGAAGTCCTCTCTCTCCTCGCAGGAAAGGGGAAATGCCGAAGGCAACACCGGAAAATTTAATGGAACCCAGCGAGGAGAGAGAAAGACAGCGCGAGAGTTTCTAGAGAGCGATAGCGTGTGTGCGTGTGCGTGTGTGTGCGTCCGCGCGCGCGCCCACTGTGCTTCCGGGGGGGGTGGGGGGGCGCGATGATGGGCCAGATCGTGAAGAGGAAGAAGAAAGGGCGGCCGCCGAAGTCGGATCTGGCCAAGCGCTCGCCGAAGCCCCCGCCGCCGGCGCCGGAGCCGGACCTCCGCCGGAGCCTCCGCCGGCGGAGCGTCAGGTACAACTTCATCGACTACGACGACTACGTCGACGAGGAGTACGAGCTCGACGGGGAGGAGGAGGAGGAGGAGGAGGGGGACGAGAGGAGGAGGGCGAAGAAGCTGAAGCTGGTGGTGAAGCTCGACCAGGGGGCGCGTGGCGAGGACGCGCAGGACAGCGGCGCGTCCAGCTCGGACGAGGGTGAGCGCGGGGAGAGGAAGCCGGCGCTACGTGGCGGCGGGGACGAGGACGCGGAGGAGGAGATCGGTGGCGATGACGACGACGAGGAGGTACTGAAATCTGAACGGGGGAGAGGGGACTGCGCAGCGATAGGGTTTAAGCCGAGACGGTGCGCAAAATTGGAGATTTGTATGGATGGAGATGGAAACTGCGCTGAGATTGCGATCGTGTCCAGCTCAGACGAGAACGCTTGAGAGATTTTTCTAGTTGGTCCAGACTTGTAAATTCGCGCACTCCCCAACTTTCTCTCTAGGTCGTTCCTCAGAGAGACAGAGAGAGAAAGAGAGACAGATAACGGTCAACTGTCGATAACTAACGCAAACAGAATCTAACCACGCTCGCCAGTCCCACCTTTCTCTCTCTACCTCTGTATTTAAAACCTCACCTTGCTTGTACTTGCGTGTTGTCTCTTCCTTGTCTCTGCCTCTGTCCCTGTCGGGGGCTCTCGCTGTCATGCAATGATCAGTCTTTTGCTTGTTCTATTAGTAAGAATATTGTGTCGGGTTATGAGTTTGTGTGTGCGGGTGCTGAGATTTTGTGGTCTAATGGACTTTTCCAGGAAAGAGGTCTTGGAGAAAAATCGGCAGGGCTCAACTCTCCCCGAGGTTTGGTCTCGTTCCCTGGGTTTCCCGGTTTCTGGTTTGAGCTTTCGAATTTAGAGTGCTTATGTTCCGATTTAACTCGAATGCATTCAAAACTTTTGATTTGGTTTGGTTAGCGGTGTCGAGATCTCCAGCTCCTTCATCAGGGATTCCGCTACCGGATAAGAGGAAGCTCGAGTTGATACTCGACAAACTCCAGAAGTGCGGTTTGCATATATATTTTGTTTCCTTTTCAAATGGGTATCTATTAAACCTTTTTCCCCTGTAAATGTCTCAATGAGTTGTGATTGTGGCAGGAAAGATATATATGGTGTTTATGCCGAGCCTGTTGATCCTGAGGAGGTATTTGCAGTTTCTTCCCTTTCAGCGTGCTGAGTGGATACCATACTATTTGATGTGATTTTAATGAGTGAATTACTTTCTGGTTTTGTAGCTTCCAGATTACCATGATATTATCGAGCATCCAATGGATTTTTCCACTGTGAGGAAGAAGCTTGCCAACGGATCATACTCTACTTTGCAGCAGTTCGAGGTGGGCAACCTTTGCTTGTTTGTGCATATATATTTTATTGAAGGCTGAGACTCCCGTGTGTCTAGTTGATGATAACTTTTTCTGGGTTTGAGCGTTTACTGGATCCTGAATTTTAAACCGTGATTTCCCCTCTTTCCCACTTCTTTTCATTGATGGGTGTTTTGGAGGACTTTTTCATGTTATTGACCAGTTACAAACACTGAAGAAACAAAAATAAGAAAAATGAAAAATAGAGGCCTGGTACTGCGGTGATTGGCAAGCAATAGCTTTACTTCATTTTCAGGCAAACCCAAAGTATTGGCTCTTTCGTCCTTGGAGCCTAATCTTCATGCAATGGCTCTGATGTCTATTGGACCGATTTCATCATTGAGAAACTGTATTCCTGCATCAAGGCACAAAGTGGAATGCAAGTAGATTTTCTCGAATGAGATTGTGCTCCTATAGTTAATTACCACATAGCATTTTGATTGTCAAATTCTAATTATAAGACTGCTGGATATTGTTACTGTGTTTAATAAAGCCTGAAAGGATGCCAGAACATTCTAAATTAATTTGTTCATTCCCCGGTTAGCTTGTGTAGTTCAGCTCCTTTATTTAGAGTTCGTATTCATAGGAGTCCTAATTGGAAGGTTTTGATTCGGTTTCTATGTTCTTGTGCATCGGCCAATATCTCTTTCTTGGCATGTTTAATCATCATGGGTGTGAAATATCAAGCTTAAGAATATTCTTGGTTTTCATCTGATGACTTTTGATAAATGACATAGCCACTTAGTATTTGTTTCTTACCATTCCTATCATCTCCATAGGGGAAGGTGCAAGTTAAAAATGTGATTCACTGCCTTATTTCTAAATTTTGATGGGTTTTTGATTGGTTGGATTAGATTATTCCTTTTGGTGGACCTTCCAGCTGTGAAAGATTGTGATTGTGCTTTGTATTTTTCCGTTATTCATGCTTTGAAATCTGCAACTTTACTTTCATAATCTCTGATCCTGTGGTCTTTGTTCAATGCAGAGTGATGTCTTCCTGATTTGCTCTAATGCTATGCAATATAATGCGCCAGATACTGTATACCACAAACAGGTATAAATTCTGTCTTCATCCCTTTCCCTTTTTAAATTTTTTTTTTAATCTTGGATTTTAAGTTTAGTTTGAACTCTAGAATGTCCTAAAGTTGTCTTTCTGTTTCTTTTAAAAGGCACGTTGTATTCAAGAGTTGGGGAGGAAGAAATTTTTGAAGTTGAGGATTGACTTTGAACGCTCTGAGAAAGACAAAGTAAAGATTGACTTGGAACAGTCGGAAAAGGAACTTAAATCTGACCAGAGAACGAAGTCCAATTTTTTGGCAAAGAAACAAATGAAAAAGCACTTCTCCCAACCTGTACAGGAATCTGATTCTACCGGCATCACTTGTGCAGACGTCCCAGATGTCCTAAATAGTGCCACCGCAAACCAAGCTGCTGGTTATGATAGGCTGAGCAATTTCGACGGTCTCGTGGAGGGTAATGCTATGCAGGTGGAGAATAACATAGAGAAAGCAGAAGACCTATCTTTAGGTATGATAAAAATGTGCTTTCATTGGCAACTAGCATTGGTAGGAGTTTAAATGATGTATTTGTTGATAATTAGCATGCATTAATGTGGGAAGAGAAGGTTCAACTCATTGTTGGGTTCTGATGATCTGACTATTCTTTGGGAGACATGTGACTTGAAAAGTTATCATATACTTTGCTGGAGAGTAGCAAGTTCCTTTTTAACTGTTGAATTTCAATGAAATCTTCTAATTGATTGGGAGAATACTGTTTTGGCAATTTCAGGTAAAGGTCTTCCATCGAAATTTGCACGGAAGCCATATTTGCATGATGAGAATCGTCGTGCAACTTATAACATAACAGAAGAACCTGTGGTTCAACCAGACACCATATTCAGTACATTTGAGGGTGAAGCTAGGCAGTTGGTTGCTGTATGTAACCATGACTCTCTAAGCCTTTTCTGGAGTTTGGCTCATGTAGATGTATGACTTTTCTGTTTTGAATCAGGTGGGGCTTCCTGTGGAGTATTCTTATGCCAGAAGCCTGGCTCGTTTTGCTGCAACTCTTGGTCCTGCTGCTTGGAGACTTGCCTCCCAGAGGATTGAGCGAGCTTTGCCAGCTGGATGTAAATTTGGCCGAGGATGGGTTGGAGAGTATGAGCCCCATCCTACCCCAGTTCTACTAGTTGAGAACCGAATGATGAAAGATTTTCCTCTAGGAACAAGATTGCATAACCGAGACGAATTGAAAATGAATGAAATAATAATCTCTAAAATCCAAGAACCTGCCATGGAGCATTCAGTCAGTCAGCTTGCCTCGGAAGGGAAGCCACCTTTTCTCGTTGCAAGAAGATCCAGTACTACAAACAATGCCAATTTTCAAATGCAGAGCCCATTTCAGAAAAATTTGAGCGTGCCTAAGATAAAAGTTACAGAACAGTTTGAATTAAACTCTTTGCCTTCAGGAGATCACCACAATGCTGAGCATGTTGCAGAGAAGAAATTTTCCAAGAATTCAGAAGCAGGGGCTTCCAGGTCTCGAGACTCTGTTTCACGAAATTTAGTTCATCAAAATTCAGGGATCTCAGGGGCAGCTTCTTCCGCAGCTAGGGAGCAAGTTTTGAAAAACACAAGTCCGCTGCGCTGTATGCCATCTAAACAGCCAGATGCTAATGGAGTGGTTACTAGGGGTTTGCCCAATGGGACAATTGCAAGTAATAGTTTTGAGAATAGCAGAATCACTCCTACGTCTTCTGTTGATATTCCTAATCAAATGCCTAGAATGATATCATTTCCCCACGGACAGGACCAGGGTCTCAGCGACCCTGTTCAGTTGATGAGAATGATGGCTGAAAATGCTCAAAAGCAACATAACTCTTATAATCATGCTGCAACTGATGCTTCATCAGTAACGACGCCTTCTTCTTCCATAAGAAGAGAAGATGAAAGCAATGCCGCAGCAACTGCTGCTAGGGTCTGGATGTCCGTTGGTGCTGGAGGGCCAAAACAGGTTATAGAAAATCCCTGCAACCAGAGAAGTCAAGTACCTCCAGCTTTTCCACACAATTTATCTCATGAATATCTTTTGCATGTGGCTCGAGTTCGTGGTGAATCAGCTTCTGGGATGATGCAATTTCACCCTCCGAAGAACAGTTTTCCAGTCCAGACATTTGGACGTCCTCCCATTCACTTGGGCACCGAAGCCCCATACCAAAATAGGCCAGTGGTTTTCCCTCAATTCATAGCAGCTGACTTGCCTAGGTCTCAAGCACAGTCTCCTTGGAGAGGTGTTAGTCCGCATGCACAGCAGAGGCAGAAGCAGGAAATGCGTCCGCCGGATCTGAACGTTGGTTTCCAGTCACCAGGTTCCCCTGCGCCGCAGTCTTCTGGTGTTCTGGTTGATTCACAGCAGCCAGATTTGGCCTTGCAACTTTGAGGCTGATGGCTTACTGTCGATATGGATGACGGAGGAAGGAACAGGAATTCATGGCTTCTGTCTTTGGGAATGTGAAAGTGAAAATATGCTCTTGGTCGACAGGAACCCTTGGAATGCCACTTTGTTAACATGCCCAGATAGTCCAGAAGACCAAATGACGCAAAGTCCCCGTTGAATTGAGATGGTTTTGGTCTGATTGAGGACGAGCATTGGCTTCAAAGTCGGAGAACTCCCGTCAACTGTCGTGCCAAGAGGTTGCGATGGGATCATTGCTGTGGTCTGTGTAAAGGTAGCGGAGCATTCTGTCTTATTTTTTCCCTGACGATGACGACTAACTTATGGCGGCATATATCTAAGTTACTGTTTATGGAGATACGACGTTAGGATAGTCTTGGAGAAGGTGTTGTGCATGGAATCTGTATTTGTGCCTTTAACTCGCAAAGCAAATGTAGAGATGGACGGTACATTTTTGCAGGGCGGTGATAGTTTCAGATGTAGCAGTTCGTCAGTGCCTCTCTTTAACTCCAATCCTTGTTTTGCCCTTCATTTATCTTCTGCTGCTTACATCTCAACAGCACTGAAACTAGGCTTTCACAGGAGAGTCCCAATCACTTCCAGTGCATCTTCAGATCTTTTAAATGCTTGTTTCTGCTTCTTACGTTATGAGCGAGCGACTGGCTATATCTCAATCATTGACACAGCGGTGGGCATTGCTTTCCGTTATCAGTTCATCATTTGAGATACTAATGAATGGTGCCGGTGCTTGCTTTATGTGGTTTGCTGAGGATTTTGTCTTTTCGGAGATTTTAAAAACTTCACCGATTATTCGTCTGAAAGAAGGCTGTCTTGGACAATAGGTGATTAGCGCAGTTTCATCGTAACGTCGCATAAATGGAAATTCAATAGAACTGATTGTGTTCGACTTCTTTTGATTCTCTCGATCATTTGCAAAACTCTCGATTTCTGCAGCCTGACCGATTGCTTTTGCTTGTAAGGCAGCAAATATAGCAATGCATTTGCAGAAAAGAAAGACCTAAAATTCAAGAGTAGGCTATCTTGACGAATCTCGAGTACGAAAATTTTGACTCTTCCCATACAAACGGAATCCTCTCTTTAACTCCATCAATTTTCCAAAGTGTAAGTCCCAAAAGCTGGGAAAGCTGAATTGCCATTAGAAATGAAGAACCTCAATTTGATCAGACGCGAGGAGAAGAAAAAGTGGATCACAGACACACTTCTCATCCTCAATAACAGGGATTTTTCAGGACCCAATGAACTTAACTAGAGATTTGCCTCTTCCTATCTCTACTTATGTTTTTCAATTTCACTGAACACAACAGGTCTTTGTAAATCTTACATGACATTGATTTCACAAGAAAAAAAAAACATTATGATACATAGAGAGCACCGATTCTCAGCTCATCACCTCAACAACTTCTGGATTTGGTTCTTCCTCATCGAGAGGCGTGCGAACGAAATCGAAATCCCGAGGCCTTGCCTCTTCTCCTTCTTCGAGCTCTTCCCATCTGTCAGGACACAAACGTCTCCATTGCACACATGTCTTCTCGGCTCGGGTGATTCCGAGAAACAGCCGAGGATGTTGGAGAACCGAGCCATCGTGGGGCTTGGAGATGGGAGATATGTGATCGTGAGATCCCAGAAAGGCCTCTGTAGCATTTGTGCTCTCTGGAGTTGGTATAAGTAGAGGCAAAGAAGAAGACGTCCTGGTGCACGATTTTAATGCTGTTCTTTTCTTCTCTTCTTCTCGTTTGATTCATCTGTCGAAAGTCTACCAAGGGCCGAGGACGGTCCGTGTTGGTTGGCTCTGACTTTACTGTAAACATTGCCATGCACACGCTTCTACATCGGAGGCCATTCAACTACCAACCACAAACTGACCAAAAAAAAAACTACCAACCACAGATCTTGGAATTAATGGACACAAAAAGAAACGAACAAAAAGTGGCTCCGGGAATCAATCTAGTCTTGACAGAGGCCGATCAAGAGGCGTGTCTTTTAGGACCTGAGCAGGTCCTTAAAAGGCTCTATCTCGATTCTCGTTCGGATCTCAAGATCACCGGCGTGTAAAATTTTCAGAGAGTATTCTCACTCTCTAGAAAAGAAAATGATACGGAAGAAAGTGGGGGGTGTGAGGCATGCGGGTATCGATACGTTAAAATAAAAAACATATTCATGGAGCCCACCTAATAGAATTGGGACAGGTTACAAAGGCTCTCGTAGAAGCTTAGGCTCCCTAGTAAACTCATAACTAAACATCAATGATCCAAGGATCTTCACGTTTGGTTTAATTTGATCAAAGAAGAAATCTGTGAGGCTACATTTGATAGCCAAAATAAAAGTCATGACATGATAAAATTTATCATGTCTAGTGTTTGGTTCTTATTTAAGATATGATAAAATCGGATACATCCCATAGGGAGATGTGATAAAGGTGAATATAATTTTTTATATTCATGGTATAAAAGTTATTTTTCTCGAATAACAAACTTTTTAAATAATAAAATTAAACTAATAATTAAATATAAATAATATATGAATTATAATATTAAAAATAAAATTTAAAATAACAAAAAAACAATAATTTTCTTTTTTATTTATATTTGAATTTTTTTACTCTACAAGATATATATATATATAGACACGGCCACGGTTCGAAACCGGCCTGTAAAAATTAAAAAAATAAATTATCAAATTATGAAATAATGAATTATTTAATATAAAATGTAATCAAAATGTACATTGTAATCAAATTTGGGGAAAAAAGAGTTTCTCCACTTATCTGCAGTTTTTTTTTTGAATCGGAATTAGGCCCGTAGGCCACGGGCTGGTTCCGGTTCCGAACCACGGGCCCGGTCAATAAGCCAGTCTTGGGTTTGACCAGGGCCGGTTCTAGGCCGAAACCGGCCCGTGGCCATGTCTATATATATAGTATCTATATTATTACATATTTTAGGTATAATAATATAATTTATTATTTAATAAAAATTTTATTAAGGAATGGTGGAATGGAATAAAAAAAATTAAAACAAAGATGAAAAAAAAAGTAAATTACAATGAAGTAAAAAACTTTCGATTTTAAATGAATAAATTCAAACTTCAAAAGGATTTTCCCATTTCTCGAAGAATGAGGGGCAATGCAATTTTTTAAAAACTATAGCCTATCCGTCTTCTTCTCTTCTATATGGTTCATGTCAAAACTTCAAGACTCTTCTGTAACCTTTTAGTTCACGTCAAAGTTTCACGAAAAGGGTGGGAGAGTTGAAGCTTCTTCTCTTCGTAGCTCTTTAGTTCGCATCAAAGGTCCCTAACAGCAACAAGAGAGTTGAAACTCTTTCTCTTTCATAGATTCGCGGTCCCTGTTGAAGTTTTGCGAAAATAAGCTATACTTTTTTTTTTTGGTAAGGAAAGCACTATACTTTTCATAATCACAAAAGTAAATAATCATATTTTCTCTCTCTTATGTAAGAGATTTTTACAATCCCGGTTTGCATATTTTCAGGTTCATCTATATTGATATGTAGTAAATACCAAACAATAGATACGATATGATGTGAAAAAATCCAATTTTATTATTACGATTCACCAAATAGTAAATAGAATATACGAGAATCTATGAATTTTATATCCTATCATATTTAATCCTATTTTGCTTTGAAATTCATACGAGCAAATGCAACCTGATGGGATAAGACAACCCCGGATTGTCGAATATTACAAACTTGAATAAGTTACTTTCCTCTTAAATATTCTTCAGTTCCGTCTCTTGAAAAGTATCGACTGCTCGTTGACAGAATGCTTTTGGCTCGATGTACTTCAATTGTGGTCAATGATGTCCTTATTACAATAAGCGTATGTAAACATGTGATTAAAAAGCTGATTCCAGGCCTTTTCTTGAACTTTGTATTTTATTAATCTGCTTTGTCCCCACCAAATCAAGATCGGATCCTGGAGAAAATCAAGATAAGTGGATACTCATTGCTCATTTTTCTTTCTTCGTGTAAAAGCATATTGGAGAGAAAAATTATTTAAAAAGTCATAAAATTATTATACTTTTGTTAATTGAGTTTATCCAGCTAATTTTAGCTGACAATTATTAGCATGGCCACCAACAGTCCCTTACGAGACACAGCTGGTGATAATATGGATATTTTTTTGTTAATTTTTTTTTCCTTTTCTCTTCTCTTCTCTTCTTTTTTCTTTTCTCTTTTTCCCTTCACCGATCTTAGGCGAGGGAAGCCCTTTGCCTAATCAGGTGAGGGTTTGCGCTCGCCATCATAGGCGAGGTTGGTGAGGGAGGCCCTCGCCCAAGGTCGGTAGAGGGAAAAAGAAAAAAAAAAGAAAAGAAAAAAAAGGAAAAAAAATTTAGAGAAAATTACAATATGATTAAAAATTGTCCACATCATCGTTTGCCGTGCCACGTAGGACGGCTAGCGTCAATGTCAGTGATTTTCGATAGACTCCACTGGTAAAACGTGAAAATATTTGAATTTCAATTGGCTCAAAATGCTTAGGAGTAAATTGGTAAAATTCAATAGGTTTATGATTTTTTGGATAATTTTTCCCGTATTTGAGGGTCTTGACCCTACCATAAATCTGGTTTCTTTGCAGATACCAAATTGGTTTTAAAAGCATGTGAAAAAGGCAAAAGATCATTGAAAAAATGAAGACATAACGATTTGGGGGAAGATAATTCAGCATTTATTGCTTGATTTGTTTTGTTTTTTCTTCTTTTTTTTTTTTGTTGCGTTTATATTAAAGGGAGTGAAATGTAAAATATGTGGATGAAATCGAAGTTCACAGCTAGAAGATGAGCTATATAACTCTGTTTCTTACCTGTTATATCTTGTGGTAAGTGCCAGAATCTCCTGGCACCAAGACAACACGAAAGGCATATAATATGAGGATCTTGTTGAGGTCAAATTTACATCGGAGCTCATGATTGGCAAAATCAAAAACCTGCATTTTTTTTTTATCTGGCCAAAATTAGGAAACCAAACACCTCTATTAGTTCCTTATTTTGGAAGTACAGCCAAGCTTAGTTGGCAAACCCAATAGGTGAAACTCTTGCAATGACCATGAGTGAGAATCAATGCAAAAACATGAAGGAAACATTGAAGCTGTAAAACTGAACTGTCAAAGATACTCTAAGCAATTCATGGTGTATCCTACCTAAATTTTGACAATTAAAAATATGAATTTGTCAATGTTAAAGAAGTGCAGACAAGACAATGTGAGCTAAATGATAGATCCCGTATAGAATACATAAATTTTTACGGTTGAGATCACTCGATCTACAATGGATCAACACAGCCATGTGAAGCCCTCGTAAGTGTCTGTGCATGCACCTAGAGTTTTTTTTTTTTTTTGGTCTCAAGAGGTACTGTCAGTGATTCATAAAAAAGAGGTCTACATGATGAAAATGAACAAGTCTCCAAAAACAAAATATCCCGAAGGAGCTGGGGGGGTGAAGACACCCAATTTGGAGGAAGAGTTCTTGTAGGATGGGCTTTAGCTACCCAGTCTGCTGCTTGGTTGGCCTCCCTAGGACAATGGCTTAATTTCGCTGAAGCTTGTTGAGCTAAAAGATCATTGCATTCAATTAAGATATTCCTAAAGGCCCAAGGGGGCTCTTCTCGGCCCAACACCATCTCCACTAAGGATGAACTGTCGCTCTCACACGCCCACTGCACTTTCTGTACTTGTCCTTCACCCACGTGCGTTTCTGTTTGTTGTTTCAGAAACAAAAGTCCTTGCGCTAAAGCTAGCGCTTCGGCTTGCAGAGGAGTTCAAGCTCGGACATCCTTCGTGAAGCCATCGACGACCATCCCCTTTGAGTTGCGCAAGATTCCTGCAATTGAACTTGGTTTGTCGCTATCCACCCACGAGCAGTCCACGTTTAACTTCATGGAGCTTCCAACCGGAGGTATCCAGTGGACAAGTACTCTTGATTTGCTGGGTGTTTTTTTTTTCCTTCTTCGGGTTCCAGCGGCTAAAACTTCTTACTTGTGCCTGAGCTGCGTCGATTAAGGAGAGGGGTTCTGTGGGCCGAGCTCTGAAGATGCTATCATTACGATTTTTCCATATCAGCCATAGCACTGTCGCTAACAATTCTTCTTTGGGTGAGTCCTTCTTTGCTTCGAAAAAATCCAGAAGCCATTTGTCTATTCTAGTGATGTTGAGGGTGCTTACATTGAGGCTGATTCTCGGATCTGACCAAATATTTTCCGTCCATTCGCATAGCAAGAAGAGATGTTCAGTTGTCTCTGGATGACTTGCACAGACGGGGCACAACGGGTCAGGTAATACTTGAAGGGATGTATTGAGAACCAAAACAGCACAATCTCGTAGAAGACAGAAAAATTAGACGATGCACAAATTTTACTCAGGTTCACTCTCGAATTAGGGCTACGTCCTGCAAAAAGATTTCATTATATTTTTCGATTTACAGCCACTCAACTCATTACAATGATTAGAAAAACGATCAAAATATATATGTGCCCCAAAATCTAAATCTATATGAAATCTCTTAATCTCGTACCATACGAGTCAATTTAAATAAAAGCCCAAATCCGATAGGCGAAACCCCCGCCGGGGGTTGCTGCCCCCAAACCCCCGTCCGCTGACCAGGCAACGGGGCACCTGTGTCGGGGGCGCTGCCCCCGAATCCTCGCATTCCACATGCAAGGATCATATGTTGTTGGATAACACTTCGATTTTCCTAAGCTTACATAGACGTATCCGGTGTGAGAAACAAGAATTCCCGAAGTATTCACCAACTTCAACGATACTTTCCTCTTGAAGAGCTTTTCTCTCGTTGGTATGGCGTCTTGACATAAGCTCCATAGAAAAATCCTCTGTTTGGGGGGGATAGACAGATTCCATATTTGTCCATAATCTTCTGGGAGGCTGAAATGATGTTGTTGCCCTGTTTATGTCTGATTTTGTGATCATGGAACACACCTTGTTGTAGCCACTCTTTACTGTGTAGGCACCTGTTTTGTTCCCCGTCCATAATAATTTATCTTCCTTTAGGTTGGGACCAGTGGAGATAGATAGGATTTCATTAGCGATACTGTCATCAAATAGATTTTTGATTTTGGATTCATTCCATCCCTTCGTTTCTTCACTGATTAATTCTGCCACCATTACTGGATCATCCTTGTTCACTGGACCCCAATCGTACCGATAGTGAACCACTTGTCCTGACGAATTTTAATAGACTTACCATCGCCTACCATCCATTTCACCTCCAATTCTAAGGCTTCTCTTCCCATTATAATGCTTTGCCAACCCCAGGACGGGCGATTCCCTTTTCTGGCCTTCCAAATTAGATGGGTTCCACTAGCCTCTACATGGAATTTTATCAAAATCGACGGTTCCACCTTTACTAATTTTTACTTCCTTCGGCCCCCAAAGAAGCCTTTCACGAGAAAACACGGGACTCTTCTTTTGCTAATCTTCATCAGAAAACATAAGCTTGGTACAGCCAATAAAGAACCACCCCAATATAAAGGGATATTGGTGAATCATCGAGGAGCCAATTCCCCATTGGGAAGAGCGTTGTGCCCAAAATTGATCTAAATTTCATCAAAAGAGCCGCATATGGAAATTTTCCATGAATAGTTATGTATGTGGGAGGACACTGCGTGCAAAAATTGCAGTGAAATTAGATTGGATATGATAAATTAAGATGATCCCTCAAGAGGGAAGTGCTCCTAATTTAGACCTTGTCTCCACATGTGCGAGCATCTGCCACATTGTTGCCAGCACTACTAATTATTGGTTTTTCACTTGCAGACTGTCAGAAAGGATCCCGTGCCTTGCTACACGCATGCTTTGCATCCTTAAGGGGGACAACCACACCACATTAGCTTGGTGCACCGTCTCACAATCGCCAGCCTGTCCTGTCCTCGCCCTTTACGGTGTACAAATCAAAGAATCAAGCATGTATCTGCACATATCAATCAGAGGAGGAAAACTACGGAGGGAAAAAAAGATGCCCTGTTTACAAAAAAGAATCATGTGCCTAATAAATGGGTCAGCCAACGAAACCTGAAACGACATGCCAGCTCCTCTCCTATGGCTCTCTCTCCCTCTCTTTCTCCTTCTCTGTGAAAACCAAGGTGCAAGAATCAGCAGCATACGGTTTCCCAATCGAATTTCCAGTTGATTGTTCTCCGCTCACAAGAAAACATTGACTTTGTCTCGGGAGCAGCAATCTCAAATTAGGGGCCTTCTTTTGGGATGGTCCTGGTGAGATTTTCTGTTCATTTTGGCATGAGAGCTGCTCAGACAAAAAAATATTTCTTCATTTTCTGTTTTTTTTTTTTGTAAGGGATTCTTCATTTTCTGTTGATTTTTCCCATCAGCAAAAATGTCCCCTTATTGACTCCCAACCATCAAATTCTGCGCCTTCCTTTTTCTTTTTCCTTTTTTTGCAGATAGTGAGTTTTTCCATTCTGAATGTTCTTTTGATGGGCTTGACAAGAAAAAGTTTCCAACCATTACTGGCGCCCGTAAGCATCTAACCTGAAATTCTGGGCAACTTTCTTTTGTCCTGTTTCAATTCCCATTTCATGCAAAATGAAGAGACAGAAGACAAGGACATATTCTCACTAACTCCGACACCACCACAACCACCTACATTCCACAGAGGATGGACAAGAACATCTTCCCTTGAAATCGCAGAAAAGTATACAAACCCATAACCAAAAAATCCTGGAATTCTTGAAAAAATTCCAAAGTTACCCATCAAAGCTCGGAAAAGAAAGCCCAGGACAATTCCATTTTAACACACAAACGCATAGGAATGAGCTTTATGTGCATGTGCAACTGATCCCACCCTCCAGTTGGGTTTCATGACAAAAGGAATTGCATCAACACAACAACAAGAACAGCAGCAGCAACAGAGCGATGGACAATCAATCGGGTCGAGTAGTAGTGGTTCTAGCAGTGCTGGCAGCGTTGGAGGTGGGCTGGTGCTGAAGAAGGGGCCATGGACGGTGGCAGAAGATGCAGTGTTGATCGAGCATGTGAAGAAGAATGGAGAGGGGAATTGGAATTCGGTGCAGAAGAACACGGGTCTGGCGCGGTGCGGCAAGAGTTGCCGGCTCCGGTGGACCAACCACCTCCGACCCAACTTGAAGAAAGGCGCTTTCACTCCTGAGGAAGAGAGGTTGATCCTCAAGCTGCATTCTCAGCTTGGAAACAAATGGGCCCGCATGGCTACCCAGGTAATGTCTCCTGTGTTGTTTTACTCTGCCTTTTCTGGCTCTTCTTCTGTTTTCCTCTGCTTGATTTGGTTATAAATTGAGTATTTTTGTGGCTTTGCATGGATGGTTGTTGTTGCACCGATTGAGCCTCATTTGAAGGTTTAAGGCATGTAGTTGTTTAGTAAAGTTCTCTAGTATGACCGATTCTCAGAGAGTTTGATCCGATAGACGCCGTGCTTTTTCATCTTTTCGTGCTCTGAAGTTGATTTCGTAATGATATATTGTGTGATGCTTGATGGCGGATCAAGTTTTATTCCTTTCCCAGAAAACTTGGGTTGTGGTGGTACTTCAGCATTGGAGATTTATGCCATTTTGTGTTATGATTTGGGTTGTTTGAGTAAAATCTGTTCACCACATGTTCCTCCTGGGCTGAAAAAAAATTTCTCGTTTTTCTCAAGATGAGAGCCAAATACCAATTACCATGTACAGTGGTCTGCTTTTCTCCAAGACCCGAGTTTTAGCTCTAATTTTGTGTTCAATTTAATGAGGTTGCCATTTTATGCCTGCTTTTATGCTCCTAGACAATCTGCACATTTGTATTTTCTCAAGCAATTTGTAAATCTTCCTCAATACTGTCTAGCTACCTGGTCGAACAGACAACGAAATAAAGAACTATTGGAATACGAGAATCAAGCACCGGATGCGCCAAGGCCTCCCTCTATATCCTCACGACATCACTCCTGAACATCTGCCATCTTCATCAGTACCGCGGGCGACGGAACCCCGATCGAATACCACCACCCAGCTTCACACACAGACCCCAATCCAAATCCTAACCCAACCAAGACCCATCGGCCAGGACCCACCACAAACTCCTAGCAGCATGCTTCTCTCACCACAGTATTCTCAGCATTATCTCAAATCAAGCTTCAACAATTGTCTCTTTTACCCTTCCCCCTCTCTTTCTTGTCCCACAAGCACATTCACCAACACTCACACCACTCCAGTTCTTGCATCCTCTCCTCTCAGGCTGAAGGGCAGTTACGAGGACACCCCCGGGTTTTCACTCTCTTTTCTGCCCATCTCACTTGGTTCTTCTCCAATTCCATCTGTTCCTACACCAAGCCAGTTGCCTAACATGGGTTCTTTTCAATTTAGTCCACTGAGTTGCAATGTGAGTTCACCTCAGTATGTGCAGACTCAGCTGGATTCAGACAGATACTCGTCATCCGTTTCAGTTTTTCCCTCAAAATCAGAGCTCCCTTCAAGCCAATTGTACCTATCCCAAATCGGAAAACCAGAGACAGACATGAAGCGGAGATGGGGCATGTATTCTAGTGGTAGTGAGTTACTGGAGGATTTGCTGGAGGAGGCTCAAACACTATCTAATGAAAACCCGCAGATGCAAAGCTTCATGAACTTGCAAGTGGAGAAGCTTGACGTCTCCTTGAGGTCTGGTTGTGATTGGGATGCTAGAAGCTCTGAGAATCCCTCTGCAGGTTTGTTCTTTTATTTATATTAAGAAACATTAGTTCCAACTGGTTGCAATGATTGCTCTAGGACGATCAGTTAAGAAGATAATAGGTATCATTACAGAGAAAACGCTGCAGCTTTTAGTAGTCTGCCGCAGCTTCTGGCATCTCATGATTTAGTCAATATCTGCATACTGCATGCCTTGCACGTATTTTCTTCTTTTTCCTGATTTTCGCCTTCAAAGCTTCAACTCAAGTGGTGGGACTCTATGTTGCCTTCTATTGATTCGCTACTCCTGCAGCTCGCGACATGGATATTAACTGATTTTATTAGACCATTTGCTTTGAAGACTGTTGTTGCTTGTGATTGCTCTGATTTCACAGTCGTTACATCCATAGAGCTATGTGGCCTATATGAATGCTATGGTGGTTAATGCTATCTTGGCAAATGATCATCAAATGCTCTTGCTCCTTTCTTACCCCATCTGTTCTTGCACTCTCATTTATAGGCCTAACAGAGTGACTTTATCTCTCCCACTTTACAGTGAACTTGGGCCATTCCCATTCTAAGATCGACACTCGCAAAGGTTTTGGTTTGCCTTTGGTACGAGAAGGAATTAAAGTCGAAAAAGATACTGCACAGCAGAACTTCACCATGCAACAAGAAGAAGATTTGTCGAAGCTACTTAATGTCTTACCTTCGAACCTTCAGAGAGGTTAAGCATACTTTAGTAATTGCAAAGACACTTAATTAATGAACATTTGAACTGTTTTTTCATCGGCACTGTTTCTTACATGACTCTAACCTTCTATGTTCCTTTTCAAATGTTTTCTTTAAAGGGAATCTGGGGTATTCCACCCCTGACATTGACACTCACAGCAATATTTGTTTGCCTGTGGTACAAGAGGCACGGCTGGAAAAGGAGAAATTGGACCCGATCCCTTTCGTGCAAGCAGATGTGTTGAAGCTTCTGAATGTCATCCCTCCGGCAATTCAGATTTCTTCAGGATACGACAGTAACAGTGAATTCTGCAACAGGCAATCATCAAGTTATGCTTCTGCCGGGGCAGTTGTTACCATGGGAGGGCTCGAGATGCAGCAACAGATAGCACCGTCACTTCCAGTCACTACTGCCGTGGACAAGGAAAGAACTCCCGTCCCCAGCTCCTGGGACAACGTATCCAGAATTTGGTGAGGCACATGCGGGAATGACAGGAAGCTGTTCGACAATTCACCTTTATTATAAGATCGTCTAAATTAGTCCTTGGAGGGACTTATTACCTATCATATCAATGGTACATTGAACTGATGAAACTGACATTGGCTATATCTAGAAATACTGCTTCCTTTTGGATTGTATTATCATAATTTGTATGTCTTCTACTTTCTAAACACCGTATGATATCTATGATTCTATCTAATGTATTACTTTAATATGCTTAGGAGCCTGCTTTGCATTTGTAGAAGTTAGGTGTAATTTCAATGAGTCAAGAGAGGTGTTTCGTGGAACCTTAATACAGGAGTGTGGCCATATGGGTCAAATGCTCGAGAGGAAGTTCCGCGAGGAAGATCAGGCTTTTCCCAATTTGGCCATGACCGTTCTATTTTGAAACCAATTGTCCATTCGTAATATGTACGAGCATGAAACAAGATTTGGATTCTTTGCCACTAAAAGATACATTTGCATTAGTTAACTTCCCAGATTATATATTTGGCAATCAATTTTATTTCAATTAGAGTGACTTCCAGTCCACGGCAAGTCCAACGTGTTCTGTTTCAGCGATTTGCATCTTGATGTTCACGAAGGAAATTGCAACCTACAAGTTTGATGGCAGATTCATGGGGCGACGGAACCTCCTCGGAGGCACCAAGAGATGTGCAAGTAGATGAATGCCGCGCATTGCATGTGCTAGGCCAGCCCAGATGATACATAAAACTATGAGAGAGAGAGAGAGAGAGAGAATCCACTCATGAAAAGCCATAAATTCTACTGCTTCCAGTTCAGAAGACACCGCCAAATTTTTTTTATCAATAAAGAAACGGATGCGTTGCGAGGGTGCAACTCACTTAAGTACCGGGTAACCAAACAATTTACATTTACTAAAGTTTTGTGCTCTTAGGATCTTATATACATAGGATAAAGGATAAAGTTGCACTTGAATTCGACTCAAAATCCAAATGTGTTCTCGCCACTATAAGTCATGTAAAGGAAACCATCTTCATCTTTGTGCTCCTCGTAGATTGCGGACATCATAGCAGCTACAACGACAGAAAAGCGAATAATTCAAGCAAACTAACAAACACATGCCGGCCAAGAATATGAACGCAGTGTAATCGTAAGCTAAGCTTCCTCACCAGTAGGTGGCAAGATATTCTTGACAAAGATGAATATGGCCTTTTCAGCACTAAGCTTGATCCTCTTTCGAACAACGTAAACAAATTGCCCAACAGTAAGATCAGCAGGAACCAGATACCTGCATCCATGACGTGGATGAACGGATATAACCATTTTGGAGGGTGGAAATTACCCTACCGAGAGGAAGTACATGCGCTAAGATACAGAGTAAACTAATAGAAGGAAAAAGGGAATTCACTTCTTTTTGTCGATATCTGGAATGTCACTCCTTTCAGCTTTCTCCACAATGACCTGTAGGTTTTGAACGGAACTTTTGAAACCATGCCCACAGTCACAGTAAAGCAATTTAACATACACATTGATTCCTTATAATAACAAGATGAAAATTCCATACTGGTATTCTATCAGGATATTTCTCCCTGATTCGGGCAGCTTCGGCCTGCCTCCTCTCTGGAGACAAAGATTGAACAAATGTAATTAAAATGTAAATAACCGTGCCAACAGAATTTTACGCGCTAAGGTATATGAGTAAACAATATTCCACACAAGTGAAGGCAAACAAAAGGCAAAGAAGCCTGATGGTCGAGTGCCACCAAAATGAATTTCCAGAGTGAGACTGAAACTAATGGAGGGAACAATTACTACTCAGAGATAGAGTAGACTCCATTAGTTTTAACTAAACCGAAAATCGAGAGCAATGCTAGCTATACTAAGACCGATTCATAATTTCTAATTGCAAATTAATAATACTATAGCAAACTGGAAATGGGCATTTAAACAAATGGGCCATATTCAATATTCACTAAAAGCCTCCAATATAAGTTTGTAAAACGATTTTGTACACAACGAACAAGGATTCCATCATTAAGAAATCCATCACTTTGACTGACCCAACAAACAATTATGGGGCTCAGAAAACCCAAAAGCTCCTGATCCATTACCACAGAAAGAAACAAGCAATCATTCGAGACTATTTCACTCTGCCATACCCAGTACCTAACAAAGGAATCACAGATAAAGGCCTCCATAATTCATTAACCCTAAGTATCAGTCTTACCACCAGCTTAAGGAACAAGGAATCCCAAAGGATCAGGCGCGCAGCAACAACAAAGAAAGTAAAGAATTGACACAAAATAGTCAAATAAGCAAAACCCAGTAACCCACGAAAGCTCAACTCTCTATCAGCCCTCTCAGTCATTCACACAAGGACGATTTCATGCCCAAAAAAGGAAAGAAAAAAGAAAGCCTAATGTGCCAAGCAAACTCAAAAAGGCTCAATTCCTCATGATATAAATGCATTCGGCTATCGCATCAACACAAGCACAGAGAGAGAGAGAGAGAGAGAACCGAGAGGGTGTTCCAGCTTGAAGGAGCTCTTGGACATGGCCGGATTCTCCAGAATTCAACGTCCACAAACAAAGGGGGGGAAAAGGCAACAAAATTAGGGTTCCGCAGGAGTGGGTGGAAGAAAAGAAGCACACACAGAGAGCAGATCGACAAAGAGAAACTGTATCACCTGAGATGACGTGCGAAACAGAGAAGCAACAAATGCTTGAACTTGAAGAAGAAGACGTCGCCACCACTTCAAGCAAGGAGATCCCAATAGTCCCACGACACAGTTCGCACGCACCGCGATCGTCCTCCTCCTCCTCCTCCTCCAAAGAAATTATAAAGCACGGAGGAGTGATTCACACATAATTCGCATTCAGCTTCGAATTGCCCGAGCGGCCCAAAGGTGATCTGGTTGACTCAGGGCCGGGCTCAGAACGAGCCTTACGAACACTTTTCGTACATACTTCGATCTTGACCATACAACCCAATTTCATGCTAAAACCTCGAGCTTGTCGAGCGTAAAACTCAAAATCATATGGCACACCAATGTTTCTCATGCTTTGCGAATGCATATGATTATGAATCATCATGCTCCAACCTCGGGCGGTGAAGACGGGGCCGACCTAAAGATTAACAAATTGGGCAGAAGGGCAAGCGGCTCTCGGATCGAAAGTGGTATTTTTCTGACTCGGCGTGTGGAAAAGCTCTAGCTCGACCTGCGACGGGCCAAAGGGCTGTGAAGGATCAATGCAGGATGCACTAGGCCCAAGTGAACCTATTTGCCTTTGCCAAGGCTCATTTTTTAGGCTCCTCCACCATTTCTGGTTCCATGCAATGTAACGTAATACGGGGAAACAGATGATAAGCTTAGGCCCACCACTGCTCATAGAAACCCCACAAACGTGGGAACTTGAATTCATCTTAACCTTCACAAGAACCTAATTAAAGTGTGTCAAAAAAGGCAGCCGAAGTCCCAAGCACAGAGAGAGTAAAATGGGGACGAATCAGAGCTGAGCCTTAGCTGAAGAAAAGCAGAAACTAGAGAGACAAGATGAAAGATACAATTCTCAAATCTAGGAGACAAAACTCCACCAGAATTCTCAAAACTCAGACATCCAAATTTACATTTACAGAGCAGAAAAAATTGCTAAGCCTAACATTTTCACTTATTGTGGAGTTTCATTACCCATGGCATCACATGCAAAAAAACACCACAGTTTAATGAAAGAATGCTTGGTTACAGTGTCTTGCCTCGCATTCATTAATGGGTCTCCCTCACTTCCGTTGGAGCAGAATCCCCCGTGGCAAGCCTGATATCCTCGGCCGAAGATCCGCCTTCATCCTCGTCAACGTGGAAAATAATATGCTGACTCCCAGTTTTTGCATTTACATTTTACATACTTATAAATTCCTCTATATCCAAATTTCATGGAAAAAGCTCCAGTTTTCCTCCTGAGATGGGAGGGAACGTCATCGTGTCTTTAGAAAGCTGTGCTCCACAACACATTCTCGCCTTCCCCACATCTCCGATGAACTTCTTTCATTTTCTCAACTGACTTGCATACGCCGCTGCAGCTCCAATCGAACGATGCGACGCAGATGTTACCGGCCTGAGCCTTCCATTCGCAATCTGTGACACCATTTGAGCATTTAAATACTTTTGCACAAAATGATCTGACACTCTAGACGTCACTGGTGGCACCAAACTCATGTCTCTTCCTTCACCGTACAGGAACTATGCCACTCTTAAGTCATTCGTGCATACATACACCATTGAGGTGTTATTAGCATCGATTCATATGACATAAGTCGCTGAGTAAACACCACTGGCAAGACATCATTTTTCTTTTATCAGCTCCAATAAGACGACAATTAAAAAGATTTGCAAAATTTGACAACACTACATGAATGAGATTTATTCATCAATGCCAAGCAATAACTCCTCTAGCATATATATAAAAGGAGTCCGAGAGATGAATGCTTAAGAATTTACCAGGTGGAGTACCGCAACAAAGTCGGCGGTCATCAATATGCTCCACATCCAATCCGATAAACCATGATCCAAGTGACACATCTTCATTAGCGTACTTGTGCAACACATGCCTAGAGCGTTACCATTAGAAAAGCAACAAGTTAACGTTAATGAATTTGGGGAAAAAGAAATATCCTCCCAAATGCAAGGGAAACAGCATACCGATTTATTGATATGTAGGTGGCGAGATCTTTTGAAATAGCATATAGTTGGCCTGTAGCATGACGGAAGTATCTGTTTCCCTCTTCACCAAATTTCCAATGCTCTGGTTCGTGGTACCTCACACCCCTAATCATCAAAATGCAGGGTGAAATAGCAATTCTTACTTATAAAATGTTTAACAGGGTGATGAAAGGGTACTTTGCTTACTTCTGAGCAAGGACCGGACCAGATTTCATGCAGCCAATATACACCCTAGACTTCGATCTGTGCCTCGCCAAAGTTGTTCCAAGTGTGGCTGTAGAGTGACAATTTAATCAAATGAAATTTAACTGTGCCTAGATAACATAACTATATACCATGACAGAATTGATCTCTAAATAGTAGCATATTCTAACAATATACCAGAAAAATTTCTCTTTCAAAAGCATTGTGTTTATTTCTTGGTGGAATATATTTAGCAGGGCATTTTGCAATTTCAAACTCAAAAGCACTTCAAAGGAAAGGAGCGACTCTCTTCAGCAACTTCCATGTAGTACGCAGAAGTATATATGGAAATATAAAATCCCTAAAAGGACTGAAGGAATTGAAAGCCTGACATTGAGCATAATTTTTTTTCATTTAAGGTACGTTTGTTTCGCAGAAAATCAACGAATTTGAAAACAAGTTTCCTCAAAATGGTCGCTTGTATCGCTTTTCATCATCAACGAAAATGATTTAGGCATAGACTGTTGTTGATGATTAAAAATATTTTGGTTGACTAATTTTTGTAAGTGATACCATTATTAAGGAATATGTTTTCCAAATCATTTATCTTCTGCAAAACAAACATACCCTAACATTTAGTATTCTTCTCTTTCGACCCTTCTTCCAAAAAAAAAAAAGTAAAGTCTCCAAGATATGATTAAACTGATAAAGAATCTGATCTCTACCTATATTTACATGCACATCATCATCCACTTTGACATAAAAATCTGCATCCCACAATGCAACTGCGGTTGCAAAGTATGTCTTTGTTTTGGCAGACAGTTCAAGGTAACCCTCGACATGTTCCTGTTTCCAGAGTATCAACAAGTGCAAGAAAAAACAAGTTATTTAGTCTTCTGTTTGAATAATGATGTGTTGACAGCTAGTATCATATTTTTTGCATCGCACAGTAAACAGAAGGGGCCAACAAACGACATTACCAGCCTCAAAAAGTCACCATGCCTTTGATCTTCCGCTTCAATCGCTCTATCGAGAATACCACCAGATGTAGCACTAGCAGCAGAAGGGCCAGGCAAAGCGAAAAGAATTAGATGACTGTCATCAAAACTCTCTTATGATTTGGGAAATTAATAAACATCACAGAATTTACAACAAAAAAAATTAGTTTGCTCATTAGAGAGGGGTAAAAAGGAGTTTGAAAAACTGGGTGCTTTGGATTTTACATTAGTGTTTATTAAGAGAGATTGATTCTACCCCAGAAAGATGGATTAGCTTAATATTTCAAGAATTCAAGCAGGAAGCACATTATCTTTGTCTTTTGGCTCACATAATTGACGTATACTTCAGTTAATTAACAGCTCTCATCTTTTCTTTTGCCGGAAAAATGCTTAAAACATCTGCCTTCAATGGACATCCATCTCCTTAATGCGATAGGTTTTGCTTCTAAGGATGCAATCACACTACAATGCCGGATATAGTTATTTGCTTGCTCTAGACCAGAAAGATTTTCCCTGAGAATTGACTGATGAATGCTTATAACTTTCATGTGATGATTGTGATGATTGCCTGATGAATACCAATAACTCTCATGTGACGATGCAACAATTTGTTTCAAAGTAATCCGCGGAAAATAAATGTGTTTATATTATGTCCCCTACATAAAATTCAGAGAAGATATTGAGGGTATTAGTAATCTACATCTACATGACATTTAAGATACTACTATGACAGAAAAACTGGATTATCTTCTTAATGCAGAGATTCCATGATTGATGAATATCTAGGAAGAAAAAATTTTCAGAAGAATAACACCAAACCAGATTACTACCGCGGGTAATCACCTGTGTCCTATCACAAAGCGCATTATGATGCCCTTCTCTTCTTCAAGCTTCTTCCTCTTGTCACCTGACGATATAAACATAACAAATCGTCAATGCATAATCTTATGTCAAATGCATAGGTTAATGAAACTGCGGATAGCTAGTGAACAAACCTTGAGGCATCCAGGTACTGCGAACAGAGTCTCTTCTCTTTCGGCTACTAAAAGCAGTATTAATGCCCACAACCATTAGATATTTTCTTTTCGTAATTGGTTCTCTAATTTTTAGGTCATCCGAGATAGGAGAACCATTAAGTATTGATTCCTGTGCAGCTCTTGCAGCTGCCAATTCCATTTCCAAGTTTGAGATTGTTTTATCGAGAGTTCTGCATCCAACAAGAAATGGAGAAGTTAAGAATTAGATAGCTTTACTAAACCCAGATCAAGATCGCCAGTAATATAGCTTACTGGATAGCATGATGCGTCCTCGACACTTCGCCCAGAATGTCTGTCGATTCATGCTTTCCGTCCTTCTAAACAAAATGGATACAGATCAACTGGTAAATTCTTTGACTAGATTTGAACCACGACCAATAAGCAGCTATTCCAGGATTGAAGAAGCCGCAATCTAGAGCTTTTGAAGAATAATTGCAAGCTTTAAGAGAGATGAGGAACTCACTAGTTTTGGAGTACAGCCTTCGGAAACAATCTTTAGATTTCCATCTTCATTCGTTGTTCTTAGAATATCTTTAGCTTCCGGTTCTGTCTCCATCCTTCAGTAGATATCACAATAAAGCAATGAGTTAACATATTTATAGCAAAACTACAGATGGAAAATGTAAGGCTATAGCAATTGAAACAACAAGTCGGCAAAGCTAGATCATGCAAATGGGCATCCATGAGCAAAAGATACTGCAAGATTGTGAATATGCTTTGTTAATTTCACCGTGTATTGAGGATATCGGCAAAAAAAAAAAGGACAAGTGAAGATGAAGAAGAGATAGACAAGATGC
This sequence comes from Syzygium aromaticum, assembly GCA_024500025.1. Taxonomy (NCBI): domain Eukaryota; kingdom Viridiplantae; phylum Streptophyta; class Magnoliopsida; order Myrtales; family Myrtaceae; genus Syzygium; species Syzygium aromaticum. Next base: position 33,082,404 of record CM044890.1, on the reverse strand, counting down.
AGCTAATTTCCGCATGATAATTCACCATTCCGGAAGCATTAAGAAAATCCTATAACGGTGATGAACTCAAAACCCAGTAACAATTTCAAGCATCATGTCGATTCCTCACGCACTGAACAACCCCTAAAATGCTCTTCAAGTTTCGTATTGAAATCACAAATCACAAGCCACAATTAGAAGCTCCGAAGAGTTTCTTCAGAACTGCAGGTTACATAAGAAACTTCCCATCAAAACCGATTACTTCAATTACGAATTTTCCAGGAAAAGAAAATTACCTGTCGGAGAAGAGCATCCCACCACAAAAGCAACCGATACAGAGCAAAAGAGTCCATTTCTTAGAGACCCAGCTCTTTGAAGACTCTGTTCCTCTGCTCTTCCAAGGCATTGCTCCCCCTCACTCTCTCTCTCTCTCTCTCTCTCTCTCTCTCTCTCTCTCTCTCTCTCCCCGTCCCTCCGTCCTTCACGCCGAATCAACCGCTAACAACACGGGCGATAACCCTGTCGATCCCCGAGTCAACCCGCCGTGTTGACCCAGATTCAGATCCCAGAAGACCCCAAAGATGAAAAATTCTCCACGACGCAAAAATGGGCACAAGCCAAGACCCCTTCTTTTCAAGGTGTGGGCGTTGAGCTTTCCCTGTCTTTCCACCTCTCTCTCTCTCTCTCTCTCTCTCTCTCTCTCTCTCTGAATTGCAGGTGAAAGGTAGGAGACGATGATTTGGAAAATGGAAAAACAAATGGAGCCTTGACTCCTAGAACAACAACTTCCACTGACACTGTTCATTAAATCGCTGAAGTCTCCTATATTCTAATCTCTAACCGACATCAACAAACCATACCAGTCCTCATCATAACATCACAAAAATAAACAAGTGAATGAAACGCGGAAGAGGGCAGAAAAATCACTGCTCATCGTACGTCTTCCGGTTCAAAAAAAAAACGACAGCAATTATGAACCGACCCCGCACAACCACTGCTTCCCAGTTGCAACTTACAAGAACTTTGTCTCCTTCGTTCTCTGCTTGCGACGAGTTCGTTCCCGCGCGGTAAATTTGCAGGAGGAGGAAAGCCGCACTCGGCCGCGTTAATGTGTTGTCGGTGAGTTTCGTTTCTCGTTTCTTTCACAAGGTAGAAAAAGAATGGAACTTTGTGGTCTTTGGAGCTTCCTGAAGTTAGACGGGTAGCGCGACCGACTGCGTAATTAGCAATTACGCTACAGTGTCTCGCTTCTTCGAGCTGGGTTTGTCTTCAGCTTTTGAGCTTGATTACTTGAATTTGAAGAAAAAACACTTGAAAGCCTGAAGTTAGTATATTGCAAAGAAGAAATCAAAGTATAAACTCGATTTATGATTTCTGTTCTTGTCACAAATTCTAACGTTAAATTGGCTGATTTTATCGAGCTATTTGCACATAACATTTCGACTGATGACACATCACTAAAAAAATTGTGTGGATACCGAATCAAGCTAATGTCAAGATATCTCGCTAGATTAAGTCGCAATTGTCCGGAAAACATACTGTTTTTGAATCTAAATCAATTAGAGAGAAAATTACTTTTTTTGTAGTCTCCTAATTCTTGCGTATAGAACATATTTGCCTTTTAAAATATTTCATGCCACTTGATTATGAATTTGACTGTAGGGTTTATATGCTTTTTATGAATACACAATCTCTCTTTATTTATAAATTGATTTTTGGGTTGGAAATTTCAACGCAGAGAATTCGAACGATGAATTCTTCGCTCAGCGTCCGAAATTATAAGACAGAACATTACAACCGGGGCAACTTTTGTACAAGAGCGAGAGCCATGCGACGTCGTTTAGTGGGTTCCAAAGAAGAGGACAGGAACCATCGTTCCGACTGGCCGATGCCAGCCACGTGCACGCCCCCACATCCACGAATGATGGGCGCCCATACGTGGAGCACGTGCGTGGTAACATGTCTGTTGAATCATGAAGACGCTCCCCTCCGCTCCCTCCAAGTACAACCTAATGCAATGGCCCCCGTTGCTCCTTACTCATTCGGGTTTGCTCTTCTTGTCTGTTTTTAAAGGCCTAATTCCGTAAAAAAAATCCCAATTTTAAGTCAAGTTCCAAATTTGTCCTAAATATTTTTTTATCTTATAAAAATTCCAAACTTTAGATTCAGTCCTAAATCTGCCCCGAACTTTTTTTATCTTAGAAAAAAATATCAAACTTTAAGTCTAGTCCTAAATCTACCCCGAATTTTATTTTGTGTAAAAAATCATCAAAATTCAATTTGTTTTCAACAATATGCCCCGTGATCTAATCCCAACTTGACGTAACACTTTCACGTCGATAATAAATCCACATCAATAAAGTAATGAATTTTTTTTGGATAAAGAAAAGTTCAAAGCAAATTTAGATTGAATCTAAAAATTAGGTTTTTTTTTAGAATAAAATTTTTTTTGGGGAATGGATTTGTTGTCCTCCCTAACCTTCATATCCTATAATGGTTTTATTTTGGAGAATTTCAACAATTTTAATGTGTTGGATTTGTTATCGAAGTGAAAATACGATGTCGGTCTGTACCTATTGTCTCATTACTTTACTGATGTGGATTTTTTTATTTACATGAAAATGCCATGTCAAGTTGGGAACGGATCACAAGAGTATATTTTAGAAAATAAATTTTATTTTTGTGATTTTTTTTACACAAAACAAAATTCGAGGCAAATTTGGGACTGGATTTAAAGTTTGGGGTTTTTTTTAAGACAAAAAAAAGTTCGGAGCAAATTTGAGATTAAACATAAAGTTTGGGGTATTTTTTTAAGACAAAAAAAAGTTTGGAGCAGATTTGGTACTTGACATAAAGTTGGGGATTTTTTACGGAATTCACCCTTTTTTAAATCTAATTTTACAGGCCAGCCAGGCTTCTCTTGGATCTGTTCAGGGCTCTCGAGATGAGTCCCGGCCGGCATCATTTGCTAGTAAATCATCACAAAGCAACAAGATTTCCCCACCTTGTAGGGACTTGAATCTCTCGTGCTCACTCGCTCGCTAATTCAATACCTGGTTCATCCATAATCCTGTCTTTTAGGAACCTTAATTCAATACTCGGTTCATCCATAATCCTGTCTTTTGGGAACCTAAATGTCTGCCATTAGCCACTGAGGCCACGGCATTGCCCAGTTTCGCCGGAAATTTTGATGGAACTTTAGATGAGAGGGTACTATTAGGACACAATAAAGAGTCGGACAGTGCCATTTGTTACTGATGGAAAAACATAGGTAGGAGGATTTGCAACCCAAAAAGGCGCTTCCTAAAGATGATTGATTCATCACCAAACGTCTTATTATCACAAAGTACATCATATCCAGCTCAACCAAAAAAAAGTTCACGTTAAAGCTGGAAAGAAAGACTCCGCTAGAAGGGTAGGCTTATTCTACTTCCAATGATTACACATCTGATCTCAATTGCATGTGTCTTGTCTGGGGAGAGAGATGTCAAAAGTGTCGTCTCGGGCAGAGACGCCAACTTGGATTCACATGGAGCGGTGGGGGCTTTAGTTCTTGCATGTTAATGGCAGTCGGCCAAAGGCAAGTCAATCGTGCTCTCCACGTGGTATGGTTAAGTTTAATAATATATGCAATTGAGAGTGAGGAAATTGCATGTTTGTGTGGATTCTTCCACCTCATCATGGCACACGAAGATCCTATTTCCTACTTTTGGTACCAAGTTATTAGCTTTCGGTAGATATCGGAAAAAAATACCAAAAAAATACTAAATTTATTATATTAGTATTAATTCAATCATAAACTTTTCAATTGGACCAAATTAATCATAAGTAATTTCACATTAGTACCAATTCACTTATTTTCGACCAATTTATTGTTATTTTTCTTTCTTTTTTATTCCTTCATTTTGGCAAGCGAGGCCAGCAAGCCCTTGCCCACGTTCTTTGCTAGCTCTAAGCAAGGTGGCTTTCACTGGCCAGCCTGAAGGGAAAAAAAAGACTAAAGAAAAAATAATGAAAAAGGAAAAGAAATTAAAAGAAATTCAATAAATTATTAATTATTATTAAAAATATCCACATATTGTGTCATGTAGAACGGCGAACATCCACGTCAGTAATTTTTAGCCTAAATTGATTGGATGAACTAAATTGGTAATGATGTGAAAAGATTTAGGACTAAATTGATCTAATTGAAAGGTTTGTAACTTTTTTGGTACTTTTCCCTTAGATGTTTACACAATGATCTCTATCAACAATTCCATTTCCCCCTTAATTAACCTTGATTAGATAAAAGAATGATTGTGGCTTGAGATTATTCGCAACCGGTGATAGAGAGAAACACTTGGCACAAGTGAAGCCGGAAAAATTGCTAAAAAATTCTTAAATATATTGCACTTTGGTCAGTTAAGTCTTGCACTTTTCAATTTTGCCAATTAAATCCTAAACCTCTGCGCGATTTTTTAATTGAGTCCATCCGATCAATTTTAATCGGGAATTGCCAATGTAGAGTAGGACAACCAGCACTGAAATGTACAATTTTTATAATTTAAAAAAAATCGAATTTTTTTTCTCCTTTCTTTCTTTGAAGCCCGGAAGCCCAACAAGGGCCTGGGCTTTGTGGCCCTCGCCCACGACTAGAGAGGGCTTTGCGGCCCTTGCCTATGACTGGCAAGGGTTGGCCGGCGACCCTCATCGGATTTAGTAGAAAAAAAAGGAAAAGAAAGAAAGAAAGAAAAAGAAACAAATAATAATAATTTAAAAATCCGTATATATCAACACCGGCAATACCGTGTGGCATTATTAGTGTCCACATTAACGATTTTCGGTTAAAATTGAAATGGATGGACTCAATTGGCAAAATTGAAAGGTTTATGACTGAATTGATCAAAGTGCAATAGGTTTAAAAATTTTTTTGACAATTTTCTTAGGCGAAACCCATATATAAGGTGTTTCCTGACATTTCGACCCAAGAGATCTCAAATTAGCAGCACGAGGATTGTGTTCAAGCAGCACTTGCTACGAAATGATGAAACGATGGGTTCATTCGAATTGAGAAATTACACAGAAGTGTAACTCAAGTGTGCAGAGTAGAGAGCGAGATCATGATCAGCTTGGTTTCGCCACTTCCTTGGGGTGTGAATCCATACCACTCTTGCCCAAGAATTCAGTAGGAGCCCAATCCAAGTTTGTCTCACTAGCAAGATTCTTGACAGCCCAATCCATTTTACCTGTGCGTGATCCTGAAAATATGGATTTCTTTTTGCACCAAAAGTGAAACGAGTAAATTATGAAAATAAGAGTGTCAAAATCGAAAATTCAAATGATTGAGAATGGAACTTTCAAGAACAATCACATAATCATATTGGATATTCGGACCAAAATTTCTCACGTTGTCGACGGAATAGATGTAACAGTCCCCGATCGATACTTTCTATTTTGCATGTTAATTGAATTTATTACCGACCGGTGACCAGTTTGATTTTATGTGCGTATTATTTATACCCTTTTTAAGGAAAAACTTTCACGATAATATCTAATGATTTGAGGCATGCTGATATAGAAAATTTGAGAATATGAAGCAGAAATTTGCTGATTTTTTGGGTTGGCCAGTGAGGCAAAATCTGAATATGCATGGATTTTGTGTATGTATATGGTATTATGGCATAAAGTCTAATTCAAATTTGATTTGTCTTTCTAATTTTGTGAGTTGCAATGTAATGCCGGCCCATCTAAATTTTCCTTTTGTTGTTCTTACCCTCTTTTCACTGTCTTCAACTTTTGTAGTTTGTGTTGATAACAGTGACGAGATTTGTTACCTATTAAGTCGAGAAGAGGACCATAATATATAGTTTTGGTCATGCTGTAATTATTTTTCCTCTCATTAAGTGTGTCCTCGTCTAGGGGCGAGCATGGTTCCAGGTTAGAATCCGAAACCAAATAATCTAACCAGTTACCTGAGAATCTGACTGGTGAGAATCTGTAAGTTTCAAGTTCCATGGTATGTAATGTAGGATTCATGTTCCAAAAATTGGAGAACCTATTTTGAAGGGTGTGTTCCAGGTTCCAAGTAGTTGAAACCTGGAACCTGATTGAAGCTTGAAACCTTAAATAAGTTTTTTTTTTTTATTTTTTCTTGGTCTACATGTGATCCTGCAGTGTTTCATGGTATTAGGTAATGAGTGTATAATTTGAAACCACTAGTCTAATGTTTCATTTTATAACTTGTTAATGTTTCACATTTTTCGTGCGTTTAAATATAAGTTGTGGTCAGTAGATTGTAGCAGCAAGCTAGAGTCATTAAAGGTAATAATTCACTGTAATTGTTCAATTAATAATACAGACGAAACCTAAATAGACCCTAGAACCTGTGACGAGATAGGTTTCAGGTTCCAAGATATATAGAGTAGATTCCAGATTTTAAAAAATGAGGAACATGTTCCTATTGTTAGGTTCCGGGTTCCAAATCGCTCACCCCTATCCACGTCAATGCTTCATATCGTGGAAGGACTACTCCCACATTTCCGGAGAAGAATGAGAAAGATAAATCATTCATCACATGTCTGACCATTTTGAATGCTTTGACAAATACAATAGACCATTCAACTATTCTTGCGCTCACAAACTCCAAAAAGTACACTATTAGAAAGTCCAACTTCAATAGTGGACAATCCTTGCCAAGAAAACTTTCGTTGGGCGGCTCGGATCACTTCCGGACAATCTTTCCATAATCGGATAGCTCATTTTTCTTTTGCCGCTCTATGCTACCTCATTTGGACTGAAAGGAATAACATCCTGTTTAGGAATCGATCACTATATGTGCCTGCCATGCGCACTCACCTTTCCAAGGCCGTAGGGGACAAGGGGCTTTCCCTCAAAACGGTGGAAGACAATCCCCAGAATAGAAGACTACAACGTAAATGGAGAATCTCGACCTCCATCTTCCTCTAATTCCCTTCAGCTTTGTCTGTCTTTTTTTTTTTCCTTCCGTACTGGTTGATTGTCTTTTACTTGCCTGTTAGTGCGCACTTGATACTCTTGTTGTAACTGTAACACCTTTGTACCTGTCGAGACATTTCTGCCTCCTCAGATACGAGGTTTTTGTATTCAGCTTTCTTGTAATCCGTGCGTTGAAAAGTAATACCACTTATCTTACCAAAAAAAAAAAAAAACTTCAATACTTAAGCTTATAAGTGAAAAGACACCGCATATATATAAAGAGCATATAAGCCTCTACACAAGCGATATGAATTGTTTTAACACACATTTTTGCGAGAGAGATTGCCGAAAGCACCTAGGAAGATAAGATCCCCATGAGGCAAAAGAGTAGGTAATGAAAGAAAAGAGAGGAAAGTCTTCTTTTATGGGCAAACACAAAAAGATCCCGTTTGCCATCTTTGGAACAGAGTCAAGTTCTCTAGTAGAAGCTCTTTTTCAAAAAATGGATGCATGATGCACTTCGCAACAAAAGGCATGTTATCAAGAAACCTTGTTCTTCTCATTTTTCATGTGTGGCTTTGTAGGAAATGGAATCAGGCCGATATAGAGTTTCATGAATTTTGACCATTTTCTTTTTATTATTTTGAAAAAAAATGAAGCAAGCGATTTTGGCAATAAAAACTTAAACAAAAACTCAATGGAAATCGATCGTCTAAATGTGTTATTTTATGGAAAATGGATGTCGATCTTGCATTAACAATGTCGTCATATCATTCTATGTATTTCCTAAAGGTCTCTAACCGGTCGTGCAAACTTATTATGACCACGATTGTAAGGTCCCACGAGCATGATTCTATTGGAAATTATCGAATTTTTTCAAAATTTTTAATGCCTTTATGTAGTCGAAAATTGACTTTAATCTAGTTTTCGAGGAAGGCTTATCATGGTAACATAACTATTAATTAAACCATACCATGAACATGTTTAAGGCAAAGTTTGTAATCTCTTGAATCGTTTTTATCCTATTTTCACCGGAATCACCACCGTGTTTTTATGTACATCATATAAAATCATGTAAAACAAAAAGGACTTCCTAAGGATCACCGTTTTTTTTTCAAAATATCCTCGGTTAGTTTATTTGTAAACAAATGTTTAAATCAATATTTTAATTTTAATTTTTCTCAATTTTAAAATTCGAAATTAAATTTCAAAAAAAGTTCATACTTTTTTGCCATATATACGTGTACAATTTCTTTGTACTCTATCAATAATTTCCTTTCTATAAATTAGTTATTCATATTACCGTCACGACCCTCCAATTAAATCCCAATTCTCTAAAACATGATCCGAATTCACAACCATCTCTTCCCAAGCCAAAAGCATGGGAATTGCCCCGTCGCCAAGTCAATCATAGGGTGTGCTTCTTTCGCGAAAAATGAACGGTTTCGAAAACACATTCCTAAAAATGATCGCTCAGTATTGCTTGCAAAAATGAAAGAACGAAAAATATTTTCACCATCCGTGAAGGTATTTAGACCGCGGTCTCGACTTAGTCGACTACCGATATGGGTAGATAATTAAAGCGAATTCCATAACGGATGCATTCCGTAAGAAATTGTAAACTCTGGATTGGGCTCTTGGACACATCAATGCATATCAAGCCTCAAATCGGGAAAATGCAATTTTCATCGTTATGCATGCGAGGTGTCCTCCAAGTGCACATGCTCTTGTACGTCCAGCAAAAGAAACGAATGAATATGTTACGACCGGGAATCAAGTCGAGTTCGGTACAATACCGATCGCAAGGAAAGAGACCAGCTCCATGATGATGCATCACAAATGTATGAGGCCCGTGACATTAAGTCAAGTCGATAGAGCGATAAAATAGTCGGGACAATGCATCTCGAGAAGCGCGGAGTCTCGGATTCGAATTTCGCTCGACGGGGATCTCTTAGGACCTAGCTAGGAGGAACAAAATTTTCTTCGACTCAACTCGGGGCTAGGGAGGTGATGTAAGTCTGGATGGCACGGAAATCGACTCGAAATACCACTCAAAACCTTTTGTCAAGAGAACGGTCATAAAGTTCGAATGGTGGCGACTGAAAGAGAGGAGAAAAAAAGTTACGGGGGTTGCGTGTTTATTTAATGTCCACTTCTTTAAATAATCATCCAAGGACATTCCTTCGTCATCTTACCATTCAGTCTTTCGCTCACTCGCATTCATCGGCATAAAAAAAAAAAACGAACTCAGGTCATTAGCGAAAAGCTGCGGAAAACCTGCATGAAAATGACGTTTTGTCGTCGAGGAACACAAAGGGGAATGTCAAGTTGATACAGCAAAATATGAGGAGGGCAGTTGGCATTTCTCTATCGGTTCCTGGTGCTAGTTGACGGCTCTCCTTTAGTCAATTACTGGGCCGTGATTCAGGGACCACCGCGGGCAACTCAAATCTGAGGAAAAAGTTGCTACTCTCACGCCTCTCGAAAGGACGAGAGAGAGCCTGTCGAATCCTATAGGTAAATTTAGAACCCTCAGGGCCCGATTAGCACAGTACTTGTGCGCCTCAGACGTTCGTGATTTCTGCATTTTCCGTTTGCTGTTCTCGGGGTTGTCCCACACGTTTGTGTGGCCGCATTGATCTTTGTTTAAGATATTTGTACGGCTTCAGTGCAGAATGGGAACTACTCGCATTGCGAATTCATTGAACCGCCCCTTGCATTGGTCACGAAAGCGTGCGTGCCCGACTAATCAATGAGGAAAAGGGTTCTTATGTCAGAAGAGATGTGATGTGCAATGAAACATGTAGCGTGGCCTCAGCACACGAAGCTTGGACAAAGTCTAACATTTTGAGAGTAACATGGATTTTGAAGCATTTAATAGACCGACAGAGAAATCTGTCTGATATGTTAATATGTTTTAAACTTTTTGGAAGTATCTGATGGCGAGTTCGTCCACGCTTTCCACCGGTCGGCCGAGTCATTGGCATTCATCCACACGAGCAAAAGAAATAGAAATTAGATGGAATGAGGGATAGCGAGTTAGTCCCGTATATCCATACCAGATGTCCAAAGGCAAAGATTAAAATTATCGCTGGTACCGTGCATCTTACAACATGTGCAGGATAAACTAGTCTCCATGACAAAATCTCTACCAAGGTCAAAGCCGAGTAGACAGATACACAATGACCCTTTAAGTCTTAAGAGAGGCTCCCAGAAACAGAGAACTGAGATATATGACCTTAGAACAATCGTGTATAAAACACACCCTGCGTGTTGGTAAAATTGATCGCCGTGACCGATTCATGATGGTGAGTGTTCTTGAAGTGAGCTTAACTATTAGATTTTTCAGCATGTAGATGAAACTGATTAGAACTATGCAGAAATTCAGCAATTAATTCCTGTGATGGGGCTGCTTCCTCTCCTTCAAATGAAGATGTGGCGTAGGAGATAAATGCAAAGTTCACAACCCCTTCACAGGATTATTAGTCCAAACTCTACATAAATGGAGATTATATTACATGGAAATTGAAGCCCTTATATGTTCACTCTAAAATGACTACAATCTTCAACTCAGAAGGCCATACCACAAACCTGAGACTATGAGTTTAAAACAATCAATGACATGGCGTTTCAACTCACTAAAAATTTCCAGAGTCTTATCAAAGTGATTCGAGAAACCCAGTTTTGGTCAGAACGGCATTCCTCACTTTGCTGAGATCCCTCCCCTTAAGAGTCCTCCCAACACCTTCGCAAACCGAGAACGAGGATATATGACTCCTTGCAAGCCTGGAAGCTATAAATTCATGTGGTGGCATCTTATAATCATTCTCGTCCTCATCTACATCACTCTCTCCTGCATAGTGCACGTCGTCGTCGTCAGCTTCACTGTCACCATTACCATCATTTCCTCTCCAGGAAGCTTTCTTGGATTTGGCATTTCGCCTCTTAACGTGTGACCAGTTTGGGACATTGACGGGTGCCGATTGCTGAATGATTTTGGGTTCAGGGGTCGAACCGCTGCTACTGCCACTGCCACTGCTTGCTCTCGGGATCATTTTTGTTGCGGAATGTATTGGGCTTTGGCTCGAGTAAGACCCGGAGGGTTCGGTGGTGCAGTGCGTTTTTGGGTTGTGACTTTTTTTGTCGTCTAGAACATCCCACATGTCCGATTCTTCAAAGTCGCCATCTCGTAAGGATCTCCACAGACCACTGCCCTGGTAATAGTAACCATTCTTGTCCTCCATCAATCACTGCACACACCCACCAAAAAAAAAACAAGGAAATTTGATTGTACTGAAGGTGATTCAATAATTGCACGTAGTATCAAGGTCAAAATCCAATCTTGCCGAAAGATGAAACTCGGGTCGAGAGGACAGGATGAGTTGCAAGAAACTTGGAAGAAGGAATTTTACCAACGCCTGGATCAAGAATCTTGCGGAGTCACAACTTAGCACCGATGAATAGAAATCTCTGCAAAAAATGATCAATAAAGAAGATGTCATTGAAAAGGAGAAAACTTGAGTATCTGTGGAATCTCTTCAATCAATTTGAAAATGACCCACGAAATCTACTGGCTCTGCCAGAACCAGAGTTCAACCAGCTCGCCCGAAGAATACTGAAGGAGGGAATATCAGCGATGGAGGCGGCCTTTTATCGAAGCTCAAGATCCAGAGAGAGAGAGGGAGAGAGAGGGAGAGAGAGAGCGATCGAGGGAGACAAGCCTGACATCGTTTTGTCCTTCTGAATCACACGGTCTTCACGTGTGATTCAGAGGACGACGTTGTACGTTCTGTTCACGCAGAGAGAGAGAGAGAGGGAGGGAGAACACAAGATAGGGATGCGAGCAAAATCTACCGGGGCAAAATACAGGAAAGGAGCTATTGTATATGGAATAATATCCGACCCCAAAAGAAAAACAATATGGAATGTCAACAGGTAATAAACAGGATGTGCACATCCTTATCAAATAGCCTTATCTTGGCTAACTCAATCGATGGATCCAGCCAGCTTTAGGAACCCAATTAATTAATGCACAGTAACGCCTCATGACAGGGTCTGTCCAGTTTATCTCCCTGCATTATTAACCTCCTCTGCATCTTCCTAGTTGCCGAACCAGCAATCGATCGGGAGTATGAATACCAAAAACATATCGGGCAGGCTCATCCCGCGGGCTGGTTTGCAAAACAGACACGACCACCGAACCGCGATGGGCCAAGCGCCGCGATGCCGTCCTGGAGCGGGACAGATGGGTCATTTCAACTTGCCGTCCTTCTAGAGCCGCCAAAGGGGCCCATCAAAGAGCTCGAGAACAATATTTGCCAAATTGAAAGGGAGATCCTCCTTTTCTCCTTATGGCCAGATCCTGCTGTCCGGCAACGATGTGACCCGCACGCGAATGATGAGCCGTCATTCAATGCACTTGGGCTTCGCACGCGATGAAGAAGCTGCGGTTTTGGCGCATGATTGTAACACGATTTATTGAAAGCGTTTTGTTCGTTTCTGGACGCTCGACTAGTTTTTTTTCCAAAGGGAAGGAGAGAGCGGTGGAAAATGGAGGAGGGAATCTTGGGAGAGCGTCCGTCGATGTTCCATCGCTGGTGATTCATGCGATGGCTCTGTTTTCTGGGACTGTGCTCTCCTCCACGATCGCAGAGGCCGCCGAAAAGCAACGAGCTTTGTATTTCTTCTTTCTCACTCTAAATTTTTGTATTCTTCTTCTATTTTAAGGAAAATTCCAAACATCTTATAAGGAGTAAGTGCGTTGAAAGTTTTAAAATTTACCACAAAAGTGTAATTGAATCCCATAACTTTCATAAAATACAATGAAATCTTAAAATTCCAAAAATCTCCTGAAGTGCGTAAGATTTTGCCAAATTCTCCTCCCCTCATATAGAGTTTATTTCCAAAAGACCCTCACAATTAGCGACATTCTTTCAAATGAGCCATTGGCATCGACGGCTAGCGATTTTGGCGATCAATGAGCTACACGGTCCAACTTCAAGTGCTTTTTTCTAGAAAGAAAACCAGCTTTCGGAAGAATTTTGAGAAATTCAACCCATTTCCGGGAGATTTTTTTTTTTTGTTTTCCTTCATTTTATTAAGAACGGTCTTTTTTATGCAAAAAAGATGAATGGAATTGAGACTAGAAAGATGAGATAATTACGTGATTCGATCAATGGCATGTGTTCGTGGGCCAAAAGAGCGAAAACACACTAACCAATATTTAGAAAGATAAAGAGCTCTGAAAGCAATAAGCACAAATACATTCGAACATATCTCTCTCTCGAATGTCCAAACATTACAAAGTGGCGTATCAAGAGAAAATACTTAACAACGAAATTATTAGGCCATACTCTTCTGGCGTGGTTGGTGTTAAGCTAAGATCTCAAGCTTTCAACTCAGGTCCTCCGCTTCCATGATAAGTCTCCTCGAAAATTATATATCAGTCGTTACAATATCTATATCTTATTCAACAGAGAGGCCAACAAGTTAGTGGATTTGATTGTAAAGGCCCGAAGATGTAAGGCCTTTCCACAAAATCGGATTTCTAATCCCTTTGAATTCTTCGAGAGCTTGTTCATTCTCAAGCCCCGCCACGGCGTATTTGGGTTTGCCCTTAATAAAGCGAAATGGACTTTGCTGGGGCAAAACCCCCCCCCCCCCCCCCCCCCCCAAAAAAAAAAAAAAAAAAAAGGGGGGGGCCTACAGTCCAAGCCAATGGAGTCGACAAAATATGTTACTCGTTCTCCAATCAACTCAAAACTTCAAGCTTGTCGGCACGACTTGAGCATGAAAAGCGGAGCTCGACCAGAACCCAATCAAATCTTCCACAATCGTCACTTGACTTCGAAAGGTAAAAATTTGAATGGGAGATTTGAATAGATTTAATCAACTCATAAACTGACAAGAAAAAAGTACCCGATTAAAGTAGCTCGTCAGTCATCTTTGTCTTACGATCAAACTCAAGTTCAAGTAGCTCAAACCGGTACCGAATGTTACTTGGCTTTAGGCCTTTCCAAATAAGATCTTGATGTAATTATCACTGCTCAAGTTTGACTCGCCTTTTCTAATATGTAATCATTCGTGTTTTTGAGCGCACGACTCGTCTCCAAAATTATGTTAAAAGGACGGGTAAGCGAAATGATTCGAGCCGGGCTTTACATGAAAAGGAGGCCGATTTGTTATCATCCGGGCAAATCTTGAATTTGACAGCTTTGACTAAAAGAGAAATGATAGGCCTATGAACCTTTTTACGGATTTGTAGCTCAATTTGTGAGCAACCTTGGTTCTCCCACTCGTGTCCGGTCCGGTCCGGTGCGGACCGGTTTATGCGAATCTTCGACGGATCGACGCGAACCGAGTCCCAGACAAAGTTGGACCGGCCTTTCACCTCTCTGCAGTCTCTCTCTTCCAAAAACAAAAAAACCAGATTTTTGTCAGCATCTTCTTCTTCTTCGTGGCCGCTTGCTACAGTGTGCTGTGCTTGAGCCACGCCTGATTTCGATCACCACAACGTTCGTTTCACTTTTGGGTATCGTCTTGGTCGCTGCCTAGCGCCTCGCCCACCAGTCTATACTCAGTCTATACTCGTAAAGAGAATCAAGATTCCCTGAATTTGCAGAGAGAGAGAGAGAGAGAGAGAGAGGGGTAATGTCGAAGATCTTTTCGAGGATTGCCGGATATTTCAGCAGACGGACTCTCGTCGGCATGGATAAATCTGGGAATCGCTATTTCGCCCGAAAAGAAGAGATCGATGGAATCAGTCAGTGCCTCGCGCTTTCATCTTCTCTTCCCTTTTTTTTTTCTTCCCTTTTTTTATCCCTCCTGTAATGTACATGTCTTATGGGTTTCTCATAGCAGCGAAGAAATGTTCGAATTTCATGCGTAAGTTATTTCCAGTTGTGGTAGGCGACTCTGTTTCAGCTACTTCTGTATGGGGGGGGGGGGGGTTTGATGGCTCAAAAGGAACGAGCTTTATGCCTAATGAAGTTACACAAGGACTGAAAGATAGTGATTCTGTTGTTATCAGTCCAATTGGTTATGTGTAACCTTGTATGCCACTTGGGTTGTGTGCAATGTTGGATTTGAAATGTCTTGGTTGCTCCTGAAGGACTCCAATATTGCTACCACAGAGTGGCTGGGCACGCATTTGAGCTAATGCTCGTAAAGTGTTTAATTAATTAGCCGAGATAATCATGTGAAACAAAATGTGAGCGATAGCTGTGCTTAGATTTGGACTCGTCATCAACGGGAACTTGTGCTTGCTGTAGTAAGAGATTGATTGAAAAAGAAAAGAGATGTCCGTATATGTAATTTGTTTGTGTACGAGAATGAATTGCGCTGCTAAATAATTCTGCGCATTGTTTGCTTACAATGTACTTTATGGATGTATTTACTAGTGAAGGAGAAAAGGTGGGTGGTATTCAAGAGTGAGCAGGATCCTACATCCGTTCCTGGTAAGCATTTTCCAACGGACATGACTTTTTGGTTCTAGTCCCTCGTAAGTTCATAGTGTGGGTTCTATGAATTTTTACGAGTAGTATGTTAATTGCAACGTAATGGCCGATGACAGTTTTCTTTTTAATTTTCTTCTCTGGTAGTTGAATGGATTTGTTGGCTGAATGGACAGCGTAAGATAGCTCCGACTCCAGAGGTAATGTTAGCTCTATTTCTATATACACAACTGTTAGCCGTGCACCTAGAGGGAAGGGAAAAGGGAAACTTCGAACATGAAAGGGGTAGGTCTGGAGAAAAAGAGAACTGAAGAAGATATAGTGAAGTTCTAGGAAACACAAAGTTGTACTTTAACCTTTCTACAGTTAAGAAAATCAATATGCACCGCAGATGTAGAATTGCTAGATTTTGTGTTAATACAGAAAGAGAGTAGTCTGTGCAGTAATGGCAGACTTTGGATTTGTTCAAATGCTTCCTTTTCTGTTAGTTGTAGTACTGCAACAAATTTGTGAGGAAAACCTCCTGCTTTTGAATAAATTTATGACCAGTGAGAACTCAATACGACTAGCTTAGTTCTCTGCACAGGAGCTTTTGATTTTTCTTTTGGTGTCATTTTAAGTGCACACAAAGTCACATTTCCTTCTTATCTCGCCTTCCCCTCGAAATGCACTCGCACCACTTCCATAAAGTATGGATTCTTCTGAACTCCAGTGAACTCCGGCTAAGTCCTCTTGACATATACTCCTTTTCTCTTTTGCTGGAAGTTGGATACAATATCTTTTTTGTGGTGTAGTCCTCACCTGTTTCGCATCGTTAGATGGGTTGGTGAAGTCTTGTCTGACAATGACGCTTAGTATATTTTGCAGTGTATTAAACTTGCTGCCAATAATATCTTGGGGGAGTGATTTTATGTTCTTTCACTATTAGATAACGCTACAACTCTCTTCAGGAAATGGTGGAGCTTGAAGCTAGGCGTGAGCGGATTAAACTTAATGTTGCCAGTATGTGTCTCTAACTTATCTTTAGATATTTATTGTCTCCCCTCCTTTTGTTTCCCATTATGTGGTACTTCTAGTCCCTGGCTTCTTATTGACCTCTCTACTGACAATTGATTGATATGATAGAGAGTATGGTTCTTACGGAACAGATTCAAAATGACTTATTGGCATGTTAGGGGCTTTTGACTTGACTGTCACCTTCACACGAAGTCTCTATCTATTGTTTGTCCTCCAGCCAAATGTTTGGTGAAATTTACCTCTCTGTCTCTGTATCTGTAGAATGGGTCAAGTTGTAGGCCTCCATGCCATTCATGCTAAGCTGTAAAATGTTTGCTAATACATGAAATCTTCTGAAGTTTCCTGAAACAGAAATATTTGAACACCTCCATATTAAATTGCATGGTGTGTGATCAGATGCGGTAACTGTGGTGGTCAGCTATAATCTGCAAAAACTAGACCCAATTTGTGGTTGGGTAAATATATAGTGGAACTGAACTGAATGGTCATCACAGCTTGAATTTTGTTGAATTTTGGACCACAACAGCTAAGTCTTGGAATATGCCTGGATTGATCTTAATCGATGGTCATCTATGTTTTCTGACTTCAGCGTTTTCAAGTCAATTCCAATGTGTACAATCGCTGCATTGGCATTTTCAGATTTTTTTCTATCTAAACTCCCTGCTTTTTTGAGTTTTTCATTTCATTCACTGCTTTCATTTCCACAGGATTAAAAGAGGAAGAAGAAAAGAAATTGAAAGAAGGCAGTATCTGCAAAAGCATGAGCTCTGGTCTGCTCTTTGCTCTATTACTCTGTGATTGCATATCAACCTTTCTAAACCCCTGGTTATACAACCCCTTTTTGTAGGTAAAGTTGGAGGTCCAGATTTGCGAAGTTTCGTTCGGCAGTTTCCATCCTCTGCAGATGGTATGATGATTTGTGTATTTATATTTTTATTGCATGTTAAAAGATAAAGCTATTATATATAATGAGCTTTATATGATAAATTGAATTGCCAATTGCAATTATGGAGGCAGTTTATTTATAGCAGGAGGATTACACGAATCATCCAACAGTCTCAGAAAACATGCATGTAGTCACCTGACTGTTGAGAGCTGAAGGAAACATTGCTGTCGGTTACTGTTTTTGTTTTCCGGTTACAGTTGTTTACTGTTAAATGATGGACAGAGATGTGAGTACAAATACACTGTCAAACATCATCCTCGCGAGCATAACTTCAAATCTAGCCTTCCACCTCTAAAGCTGTATAGGGAGAGAGAAAAGATTCAAAGGCTACAACTTTTTTGAATGACTTGATGAAAGAGTTCATAAGATGGCTCTACTTATAGAGAATGAGAGACACCCAAAAACCCTATTTACCTTAATTAAGACTCACCTACTAGCTACCGACTAACACCACTAAATATATTTCAACAAATGGAATAAGTATTACATCATTTCTGATGCTTTTATTGACTTGATCATACCAATTTATTATCACTTCCCCCGCCAGTGCACTTAAACAGTTAACATTCCGCATCATACTTATGGTTTCGAATGCTCCCCCACATGACACTCCCCACCTTCCAGAACCAGATATATAAGTAAATAAAAGGCTCCGAATTTGCCCTAGGGACAGAACGACAGTTTTTACTTCTTTTTATGCTTCCACTGTAAGACATATGCCAACACTGAATAATTTAGTTGCTAATTATGTTGACACTGTGATGTTGTCTTGTAAAGGTGACAAGGTTCAGGAGACATCGGATAAAACAGACAGCATGAGGTGAGTAGCTTATATTTCTCTCTTTAGTCTTTACAGGAAAGTGAAGAATAAGAGCAAACCTTTCTACTTTGATTATTGAAGACACCACCACTACTCCTTTCCTATTTCCTTTTTGTGCTGTGCTGCAAAACTTGTTCATTGCCAACTCGATTTCCTATGTAAGTACTTCAAGTCAGGCTAGGATACTATCATTAAGCATTTTGTTAGAGTTTGTCGTTAGGAAATAATATTGCTCCTTTGTTCTTGCTTTGTCTTGAACCATAGAAATACCTCCTTTTCTGTTTTCTTTTCACATTATGTAGCTTGTGACAATCATCAATATCTTCTTCATCATCTTGCATTGTTTTGAGATATTGTGGTCAAGGGAATTGCGGGCACATTGCTTCCCGACAAATTAGAAAGGATGAGGAAAGAAACAGAGGATAAAGTAGGGAAAAGCCAAAGAATATGTTTTCAGATGCACTTACAATGGAGAGAGACACAGTTCAAATGTGATTGATGCGTACTTTAGCTGGACTTCTATCTTGTGCAGACAAACTAAAGAAAGAACGAAAGAAGAAGAGAAGCCAGTCCCAGAGTAAGTTCCTTTGGAATTGAATTAGTGATTCGGTGCACAAAAATTTTGTTTCCAAAATGTTATGGCGGTTTCTATACCGTGCGTTAGAATGTTGATGAGTTTTGCTAGTATAGGCCTGTCTCATAACAGACTTTTGAGCTTTCACTAGTGTTGGGTGAAAAAAGAACATTGGAGATAGGATGCTTTATGTTGTGGGGCTTGTCCTGTATGAGACCATAACTAAATCAGATCACCTTTCAGGTCAACGGAGCCCACAGGATCCGGTGCATCGTTCAAGCCGGGGACATGGCAACCGCCGACTTGAAGCTATTCTTCCTGGTGTTCAAAAGGTTCAATACTGCAATGCTCCGGGTCCTGTTCCTGCTTCTTTGCGAGATTCACTGATGAGAATAGTGGGTATGGCTCAAGATGGGCTGACTAGGCAGTTCCTCTTCGAGAGAGAACCTTCAAGACTCCAATGTTGAGTCTTGATTTCGGGTTTTTTCGTTTTTTTGCCAAAATTTACATTTTGTAGGTTGTTCTCACAATTTTGGGCATCTTCGGGATCATTGAGATTGTTGCACATTGTGTCACACAACTGCGTTACAAGTACACTGAAAAATAAAGAGGCCAAGTGAAGGCGTCAAGAGATGTTTTGGGGAAATATTTTGTCTTTCTTCCGGAACGGATTTTGCTTGACAATTTGCGAAGATTGAGTTAAAAGCTCAATTAGACTCGGAGTTGAATCATATGTGAGCTTCAGCTTGTGCGGTTTCATTCGAATTCAAGGTTTGAACAATGATTTATGAAGGCATGTACCTTTCTAATCTTGCCGCCTGGCTCCATGTGATCAAAGTGCAGCACATCTTCTACATTGCTTTGCTTGTCTTTTATTTGAGAATGAGGAAATTGAGAAATGATCAGAGTCTTCGACTCGCAAAAGATGTAACATACAATTATTCATGTTCAGCTTTTGTATGAGAAGTATACTTTCATCTGATTCAAAATTTGCCAATGTCTTGCGTATAATCCTTCTGTTTTTTTGGTAAATAAAGGTACAAAACTGAATAATTTGGCGTGCATGGTAACATTTCCGTTCCAAAAATCAATTTCTAGCCAGAAATAAAATTTTCTATTTCCATTCCGTGGACGAGTTTCTAAGCAAAAATGCGTATTTGATAACGACACAAAATTTCTGTTTCTGAAATAGAAATTCGTTTGATAACAACACAAAATTTCCTCTTTCGGGTGGCCGATAGAGGACGGCGAGTGCCAGAGGACGATGGCTGGTGACGGGAGGCGGTCAGCCGGTGGCGAGAGGCAATTGGCACCGAGCGGTGGCTGGCGTTGAGTGATGGAGCATGGCAGCCAACGGCAGCTGACAACGGATAATGGTGGTGGTGGCTGGCGACAAACGGCAGCCGGCATCAGGTGATTGTGCACAACGGCTGGCAGCGGAGGACGGCGATCGGTGGTGGGTGGCCATCGGCCCCCTAAGGGGCAGTGGGAGGCGGTCGGCGTTGGGTCGTGGAGCACGACAGCCGGCGGCAAAGGATGGCAGCCGGCATTGGGTGACAGAGGACAGCAGCCAGCGTTGGGCGACAGAGGACGGTGGTCGTGTCATGCCCTGAACCCTATGGACGCGCAACAACCCACTATGGTCGTCACGATGCAACGTTCCAAGACTCGTCGCCGATCCTTCATTTTATCTTTTAATTACGCTTGCAGAAGCGATCACAATAATCCCCGGACAATAACAATAAATAGGAATAATTAGGAAAATAAATCACAACAGTCAAACAACACTATTTTGATTTTTACTTGATTAACCCCTGGAAATATTTTTACAAGTCAACTTTGAGCGATACCACAAAAAGCCAGCAAAAAGATATCAGGCTGGGGTCAATTTACTCCACCAACAAGTCAATCCCAAAAAACTAGCTTCCAAACACCCTGAACCAAACTGGGTGCATCAACATGCTAAGGGTATGAAAAAACTGTTAATAACAACAAATGAGATGAAAGTCTCAATAAGTTAACGGCCTAAGTCCCGTTTAGAAAGTCAACTCGCATGGGGGTTCCTAACCAGGCAATATAGCATCAATAGTAATATCATTAAACAACTATAGACATCCTTACCTCGCCTTGGTACACTCATTGATAAAATGAATATGTCACATATTCAAAACATTTAAATAAATTTCCCATGCATCAATGCATCACAAGCGCGTGTCTCGATTATAAAATAGAATTCACTTGGGCACATTCCATACCATGTCTAGCAATTTCTATCACATAATCATGCACTATGCATTACACGTATTCCAGTTATTACGTATCTTCGGGGCCACTACACATCAAGCAATCTGTAGCAAGATGGCAGTCTTCCAGTATAACCGGGCTCCATCCCACTCCGTTGGGCACGGCTATGTCAAACGATCTATAGTAAGACGGCATTCCAATACGCCCCCTCACCTTAGTACACTCGTTGATGAAATGAATATGTCACATACTCGAAGCATTTAAATAAATTTCTTATGCATCAGTGCATCACAAGCGCGTATCTCGATTATAAAATAAAATCCACTTGGGCACATCCCATACCATGCCTAGCAATTTCTATCACATATCAGGCACTATGCATCACACGTATTCCAGTTATTATGCCATCTCGGGGCCACTACACATCAAGCAATCTATAGCAAGATTGCAGTTTTCCGGTTTAACCAGGCTCCGTCCCGCCCCGTTTGGCACGGCTACGTCAAACGATTTACAGTAAGACGACATTCCAATATGGCAACATCAAATGATTTGCAGTAAGATGGTATCCCGTAAGGAGCATTGAGTCCGGCCTCAGGCCGTGATGAGGCATCCGAAGTATCGGTAATCCAGATAATCTCCAAGCATTTGATAAATCGAGTATTGTCAAGCGATCTACAGCAAGACCCCGATAAATCAGGCATTGTCAAGCGATTTACAGCAAGACATTTCCGACGTGTGACCACACGAGTACACAAGCATTTCGCCCAATTATTATCTTTTTAATTAGCCCATGCGTCCATGAGTAGTGCTCACACAATGCAGCATAACAAACCAAGTGATCGCACATGCAAATAGTCAATCAACTTGTAAATCTTATTTCAAATATGCTTACATTCTCAAGACATCAAATTCATTTTGTAAACGTAGCGATGACAAATAATTCTTTTTTGAAAACTCGAAATCCTTTCATGAAAATAGTTATTAAAATTATTTAGCTAAAGCAACTAATTAACACAGTAATTCATAGCATAAACATTATAATTCAAGCATAGGAATCACAATTTGACATTAGAAATTTTTCGAAAATATTATTATTTAATTTCAAAATTTAATTATTTAATAAAAAATATTAATATTTAAATCCGAAAATAATTTATTTAATAAAATAATCAATAATAATAAAATAATTGATAGCTTATCACCACATTCGCGATAACTTATCGCACAATTGCCGATAACCTATTACCTAATCCCAATTAATTAAACATAACCTTAATTTAAACTAATCTAAACTACCCTAAACAAGTTTAACACCCTAAACACGGGATTAGAGGTTAACTTACTCGGCTAACGTCGGCGAAGACGCGAGGACGACGGCAGTTCACGGTGATTTCCGGCTCAGGCTTAGCGGCCGGCGGACGACGACGAACGGAAGCAACGAAGAAGCAACCACTATGGTGGCTAGTTGGGCTGCTTGGGGATTGTTCTCGGCGAAAATGGCGGTAGGTGGCGGCAAGTGGCGGCAGGTGGGCAGCTTGGATGGTGGCGGACGTCTGGGACGGCGGTGTATGGCGGAGAGCGGAGCTAGGCAGGGGCAAGCTTGGTCCGGCGAGCTGCGGGCTGCGAGCTGGGCTCATGGCAGCGATGGGCAGCACGGCGACATCGGAGACGGTGGGGTGAGGCCGAGCAAGCTGGCTGGGGGCTTGGCGGAGTCTGGCCGCGGTAGACGCGGTGGCTAGACGAGGCAGAGTCGAGGAGAGAGAAACAAGGGGAAAGGGAGGTCGCGCGGCAACTTGAGGTGACACGGGGACGTCGCAGGTGGCCGGGTGACGGAGGGCAAGCCGGCGGGCGACTGGGCAGTGCCAGGTCATGGCAGACACAGCGGCAAGCTATTGCTCGCGTGCCGTGTGGGTAGGCCAGCAAGAGGTGATTGCGGTGACGGACGGCGGCGCGGCTCAGTCAGGGCGACGGCGACGCGAGGAGGACGGCGGGCGGTGGCTGGGCTAGTCCCGGCGAGGGGCAGTTTGGTCGGTGAGCAGCAGAGGAGGCCGAAGCAGTCAGGCGGAAGAGAGGAAGAAGAAGGAAGAAAGGAAGAAAAGAAGAAAGGAAGAAAAGAAGAAAGGGGGAGAGAAAGTCTGATAGGGGGGAAAACGTGCTTGGTAGAAAGGGGTGTAGCGCGGGAGAGAGAGAGAGAGAGAGAGAGAGAGAGAGAGAGAGAGAGAGAGGTCAAACATCGCACTTGAGTGCAATCCGACTGTCACAATTCAAATCCGAAAACAATCTAACGGTCCCCAAAAATCCTAATTAATAATTAGGAAAAATGGGCCAAACAAAAATAACTAAAACACCCTACGAGAAAGGTCTACTAGTCTAAATTCGCACCTAATCAAAATTTCACTTTTCACATATCTCGGGCAATGTCGAAGTTGGTCATAATAATATCGACACCATCCAATTAAATTCGTCACAAAACTCCGAAAAATTTGACACCAAAGTTCGGTCTCTAAATAACGGTCAAATTCAATCGAATGTTATTATAGCAAAATCTCAATTTTAAAAATAATAACTGAGAGTAATCAGTTCCCGAGCGAGATTTTATTATAAATATACTGACGAATTACACGTTTTATAAATTCCAAAAATGAGTCGAAATTCGGAATGTCACAGGCCAGCAGCAAGAGGCGGCTAGCGGTAGACGGCGGTTGGTTGTGGGAGTCGGCCGGCAGGTGGCGGCAAAGGACGCGGGAGGCGGCAGTGAGCGAGTTGCGACCGGCGTTGGGCGAAGGCGAACAACAGAAGATTGCGGCGGGAGGAGGCAGTTGGCGAAGGACGCTGGCGGTAGGCGGCCGACAGCGAGAGGCGGCTAACGGCAAGAGTCGGCCGATGGTGGTGAGAGGTGGCCGGTAGAAATAGCGAGCGGCAAGGGGGTGGCCGACTAATGGCGAGGGTAAACGATAAGAAAAGTTTTTATTTCTCATTTTTGTTCCAAAAAAATAGAAAAGTAAATTTTTTTTTACTTCTGATTTATGTTCCAAACCTATTTTTGTAATAGAAATTTGTTCCAGAAATCGAAAAATGAAGTTGTATTACTAAACAGATTTTTGTTCCAAATCTGTTCTCAGGAATAAAAAAATAGAAAAACAGATAAATAGAAATGTTACCATGCGTGCCCTTAATGTCTAAAGTCTACTATTCCAACTTTATCATTGTGCAAAATATCCTCTTGCTAATATTGGAATCGAGAAGCGATTAGATACTACATTCTACTTACAACCATTCTACTTACGACGTCCCGACGTATAATCCTTTTGAGTTGTAGTATCATGCAAGTAAAAGCAAAGTTAATTTCCCTACTCACTCCAGAAGACCTCAAGCATATGGCGGCAGACCTAGTGAAGCGTGGAACGAACCTTTTGAAATTTTATTTTGTAACCCTCGGGAAATCTTTTAAATTGCCATTGCTTGAAATTTTTCGAATTGCCATTGTTTCATTTTCAATTCATTTCTAATCATCAAATGAAACTATCCATCACGGAAACTGGTTAAATGATATCTTGAGCAGATTACATATCTAGGATCTTGATGGATATAGATGCCTGGTGAGCTTCATAGAGATTACTTCACAATACCTTGTTGCAACTTTACTTCATTCACTACCCTTGACATTGCCCCTCTTTGTGATTAAAGTCGGGAATTCGGGCATTGGCCGTCGTGGGGATTGTCATCCGTCTAGTTAATTCATTCATTTTCGATTGTCAATCCCATTAATCATTGTGAGTCGAGTTTTACCGATAATATTTATAAAAAGAAGTTCACAAGCAACGGCGGTAGAGGAGATTTCTGTTGTTTGTCTGTGGCCATTCAAATAGGGCGCCTCACCTGGCCCCAATCGGGTCCGGAAGTTGCGTTTATCTTTAACATAGGGCGTTTCTAAGGCACAATTACCTTTTAAAAAACTCCCTTGAGTTTTTTGTTTTATTTTTCCTTCATGTTACCAAGAAAATAAATACATCTCGTGTGAACATATGTTTCAAAATTCCAATAAAAAAAAATATATGTTTCAATTTTCTTTTTGGAGGGGGAATTGAAATAGAGTTAAAAGAATTCGAAATGCCGTTGTTTTTTCTCGCAAGTAAATAAAATATTATTTAATTAACGAATATTTGGATATAAATTCCTCGGAGGTTGCGATTTCTCCCACCTTCTTCTTTGCAAAATCATTTGAACTCCAAAATTCCAACAGCCGAACCGCCGGAGAACTCACCAGTGTTGGTGGCGGTGGCCTTTCAAAGGCGGCGGACCGCCTAGCGATCAGCCATTTTCCTGCGAGACCGCCATTGCCGCCGCCGAGATCCACCGGCGGGGCGCTTCCTCTTTCGATGGCGAAGGGGCTGCAGGGCGGCGGCGGCGGCGGAGGAGGCGGCGGCGGCCAGGGTTTGCCGGCCGACGTCTCCCAGGTCGTCGATCAGCTGGAGCGCCACTGCTTGGCTCCCGACGGCTCTCTCGTCTCCAAATCCGCCTACTACGACCTCCAGCTCGTAACTCTCTCTCTCTCTACCCCCCCTCCGCCTTCTCTTTCTTCCCTCGAGTAATTTCGCTCTTTCGTGTTTTGTCGCGGAGAAAACAACGGCGAGGAGAGCGGCGGAAACGAGTTTGCGATCGCTTAGATCGCAGGATCATACGTTAACGGCTGATTGGAATTAGGCTTGCTTGATCTGTTTCGATCTCGACATGTGTCGTTGCATTGAGAGAGATTGCAGTCCTATTCTGTCGAAGTGTTTGTTGATTCGTGCATTGATGTGTCAGGCGAGAGAGGAGATGTCCAGAGAGAGGCTGCGTTATCTGGAAGCCATGGTGAGATTACTGTTCTACAGGACATTACTAATGTGACGGTTTCGGTGCTTTTTCCTTCTGTACATTGTTTAGGTCTAACTTTGAAGCGGTTCGTGTTCTCTGTATCTTGTGGTGGAATTGATTTAGGCAATCTATTGCGAGGCAATTGCTATGGTTGAAGAGTATCAGCAGGCTGTTTCGGTGGCTAATCTTGGTGGGATCCGTGATCTTCAGGGTTTGTATCCACAGCTCGGATTGAAGAACTCCCCGCAGGTCTTTTGATATTCTGTCGTAATAGTCTATGTTGTGTGACTAGAATAGTTATTTGATTCTTGTGTCCTTGAGCAGATGAACTGACCTACTGACTTCTGGTGCTTCTCGTTTTCTTTCCTTCATGAGTTGTGGTGCCATGCTCTAGAATAGCTGTATGGAACACTCTGTTCAGCTATAACAATGCATGAGAATGCCATGGAAATGTGTCAGAAGTGGTGCTCTTGGCATTGCTATTTGTGTCCAAGTTTGCTTCTAAACTATTGAAAAGTTCCTCCACGTGGAACATACCTATTTGATGCTTAGCCAACGAAATGATGCCCGGCTCTGTTACTCTATATTGAGACTTTTCCTTTGGCATTGCATCTGTTGTAACATGCTGCATCTTTTTTCCTGATTATAGGTATATGAGACTCTAGAGCACCGTCTGGTTGTCGCAGAAGCAGCTCAAAGACTGAGGCTTCCTTTAATATCGAAAGATGGAGAGATCCACGAGGATGAAATTGAGAAGTGGAGTATAATGTCAAGAAGCTCCATTGATAGCACTAGTACTAGCTTTACCATCAGTTCAAGCACTAATTCCATAAATTATACAAACATCTCTACAAATAGCAGTCTAGGCACTGCCAATAATTCTCCATCAATTAGCAATGCTGATGCGGTGGAACCTGGAGTTGGTGGTGTTCCTAACCGTTTTCTTGGAATTACACCTGCGTATTTATGGCAAACTCAGCTTCAACGGACACCACTAGCTGTGGTACTGATTCATGAAATGATTCATATATGTATTGCTCTGATAGGTTACTGATCATGTGTTATTTTGTTATATCCCTGGTACTGTCTATTTCATTACTTTTCATTTTCATGCTCTAATGAAACCTGTTGCCACAAATTGAAAGAGTTGAAGGGAGAATATTCATTCCTGCTTTGGTATGTAGGATATGACAGAGTACCAGATGTCTCTGTCCCATGAGATTGAGGCTCGTCTGAAAGTCAAATGTGATAAACTGGCTGATGCGTTTGCTGATGACATTGGTAGTTTTCAACTCTCAAATCTTTTTTCTTTTCGATCTGCTCTCTATTTCTAGCTAATGCATGTTGTGTCCTTTTTTGACTACATTTTATCTCCACTAATGTCTGTGAATGTCAACTTCTCAATGGAAAATGTCCAAGATATTATTTGTAGGAATACCTTCATCACAAAGCATGACATCTTTTTGGGAAAAAGGCAGTTTGATACGCAGTATGTATCATGATGTTGCCGTATGCATGAAAATTTGATACTTTCTTTTTCATGCAGATTCATCATCAGGAAATCAAAATTTGAGTGCCCGTCTGCCAGAAAGGTCTGTCTTGAATTGGTTTCTTTTTCGAATATATAATTAACTGATGAGTTATGTTTCCATCATATCTCCCTTTAATATGTGCCATTTGTTGTTCGTGCTGATGATACAATTTTATCTGAATTTGCTCTACTGTGCCCTTCTAAATAATAGATCTGGTTCCTAGTCAAATTATTTGGAGATGTTAATGGACATATCTCCACCCCAAGAATCGATACAGAACATGCTTCTCTAACCTAATCTTTTTCCACTTGAATTTTCTGAATTTACATCCACTACCATACACCCACGTTCTTCACCTGAGAAATATCTGCAGTCCAGTTTTAATATCTCTGCATAAAGCACGACTGCATGAGTAGTTTATTCACATCCAGTTAAAATTATCTAATGTCATCTTCCTTTTTCCTGAGATGCTACCTGCTGTTGAAATCCTATCTAAAAGAGGATATCCGTGCGAAAAATTTGGCGCGTGATCAATGGTTGATCAAGCAGCTTTTCATTTTAAGGGTTTGGATTCTATTAGAGTATCTTCTGGAAGGACTCGACACCACTATGATAAAAACTAAATATTTTCTTTAAAGTAGGATTCGTTGCAATGTATGTTTTATAGTAATTTTAGATTTTAAAGGAAGTATTAGTGATTAATTATTTAAGGAGTCTTAGAGAATAAACTATACTTTGTTAACTTGGATGGTTTGTTATGCAAGAACTCCATGAGGAATTAAGATTTTCTGTAGTTGATTTGAAGTCCTGTGGCTTGATTGGGAGGATTTTATGCAGGAACAAAGTAGGAGAAAACATGAAATATGGACAAGAGAGCTTGACGAGAAAGCACATATTCCTATAAATTCATCTTGCAGCGCCAAGAATATGTTATTTCCTGGAAACCCCATTTCACCCTGTGGAGGAACATGAACTTCTTTGAACCGTGAAAAGTGATCTTGGTTGATCCTTGAAGGCTAATGTTAAATAGAACTTGCACCCTAGGACCATGTTGTCCTCAGTCAGTTAACGTTTAGTGGCAAAGTCATCTGTCTATTGTATGCTTCTTCAGTAGTAGAACTCGAGCAATTGGGTTGTGTAGATATTCAGTATACGGTACTCTGAAGTGTATGGGACAGCCTCTTAATAAGATTCATCCCATATACTTGGATAAATAACCTGCTCATGATAGTGAATGGTATAATTATTTTCTCCACATCAGGGTGAAATCTATCATTGAGGAGATTGAAAGGGAAGAATCAGCTCTTCGGGAAGATCTTTACTCTGCAGATAGGAAATTTGCGGAATACTATAATGTATGGGCATAAGCACAAACTTCTTGGTCTTTTCTGGCTTGAAATATTTGTTATAATGTTGACTCAATATAATGCATCTCTGAGCTCAGAGTTTGTCTGTGGTTTTGGATCCATTTTGCCCAACTAGGTCTTAGAGCAAATACTTGGAGTGCTCATCAAGCTGGTCAAGGATTTGAAATTGCAACATCAGCATAAATATGTACAGATTTCTGAACTTCTTGCAATCTTTTAAACCACCTTTGTATTTTCTTGCATACTTCCTTTGGTAAAACCTCTGAATCTACCTTCTGTCTCATCATAGGATGAACTACAAAAGACGTGGCTATGCAAAAGGTGTGAAACCATGAGTGCTAAACTGAGGTTGGTTGCATACTCTTGCTTATTTAATTCATTCTTTATTTTGTTGGCTTTTGCTTTGGTGGATTTTTAAGCTTGAAACGTCGGAAATTTCCTCCTGAATTTTGCTTCCGAAGGAACAATTCCAACTTGTGACTATTCAAGCATTTGTTAATGGAACTCTCCTCTGTATTTGAAGTATGTTCATTAAATATGCTGACATTAATAGATAATTGAAAAAGATGGCATTATAAGGGTGAGCATGGTCCGAGTGAGCGGTTCCCATCCTAGAACCGGGAACCTCTCACTAAAGACCAGTTTTGAAAAATTGGAATCGAGAACTGCCTATTGGTTTCATGGATCCACCCAGGAACCGGACCGCCGGTCCCGTTCCCGGGTGGGTCCATAGAACTGGTCCCACTAGCCAAGGACGGAGATGGAAAGACGGAGACGGAGGTGGAGAGTCGGAGACAATAAGGTGAGCATCGACCGAAAGGAGAGTTAGAGTGAGCGCGAGGCGAAAGCGAAAGAAGTTTTCAGCTAAATGTGAGATTGAGAGCGTCAAGCAAGTTAGGTTTAGTTTAGGGATTTATGATTTTTCTTTTTTAAAAAAATTAAAATTAAATAAATATATTATATTTATTATTATATTACTGGTCTGGTCCGGACGGGCGGGCGGTTCCACACCTAGAACTTGGAACCGGACCGGTACCTACCGTTCTGGGCAATCCAAGCGGTTCCTAGTGTTTTTGCACACCCCTAGATGGCAAGGATACTTTGCTAGTTTGAAAATGGATGCAGATTTTGCATAGTGTTCTTTCAGATCTTTATATTTTTTTCCCCATAAGTGAACGTTATAGGAAGGACAACGGTGTGAGGCCAGTTATTAGCAGAAGCCCAGACGAAATGACAGAATGCACTAAGTATTTATATAGCTCCACACTCCTGTTCCCAAAAGGCCTTCTTTAGAATCGAGGAATCTGAGTAATGAGCAACTCAACTTAGTGCTGTGCACTTCATGTGGAACTTCATTCGTCTCAACCCTACATACAGTTGTGCACGCTAACAACACAGAATAGGCCAAGAACTTAAGAGCCCAACATGCCAATTCCAAAAGAGGCCACCTTTAGAAATAAATATGGGGTAATAAGCTACTCAAACTCATTCATGTGAGCTCGATATGGGACTTTATTCACCTCAACACACATACACTTGTGCACATCCTATCTGGTCAAACTTTATATCTCTTAGAATAATCATTAAATATATTTGTAGCTGACAAATCTTGTACTTCTCAGTGCCTTCATGTATAGCTGTTAGTCTCGTTCGATGTGCTTTGATGAAAGCAATCTCTTTGCAGAGTTTTAAAGCATATACTTTTATACGAAACTTATACTCAGGAGTCAATTCCAGCTCTCCACAAAATAAGGTGACTTTTAGTGGCAACACAGATGATTTAACTGTGTGTTTGCTGGTAAGGATTAACAAACTCTGGTATTTCATGCAGGAAGTATCTTGTTGAGGCCACAGAAGAAGCTTCAATAGCTTACAACAAAGCGGTTAGCTCCATCGTTTGCTAAAACTATATTTCTCAAATGCTGGATCTCTTTCAATCTTCTGTGAAAAAAAATATCCATATTTTCATCTTTGGCTGTTTTTGCCCAAAATATATCTACCCCCCAGATAATGCTTTGAATTTTGTCCTTTTCTTTTGCTAGTCCAGTTTTGACAATAAAGAAATTTTTCCTTGTAATTTTCTAATCCCCCGGAATAGCCTTTTTAATATCATGATCATATTCTAATGGTTCTTGCAGGTAACAAGACTTAGGGAGTATCAAGGTGTCGATCCTCACTTCGATACAATTGCAAGGCAGTATCATGATATAGTGAAGGTAATTTAAGTCCACGCTTTTACTGTTCTGCTATGACTCCTGAGTGAACTTAATGGTTGATTCTCCTGCGACAGAAATTGGAAAATATGCAATGGACAATTCACCAAGTGGAAATGGACCTGAAACGCATGCCCGATCATCCAAACGCATGAGTGTGGAGCCCCCTCAAGTATGGCATCGTGGCTTATTATTTTGTTGCATTTATGCACCAAGGATTGGATGAAGCTAAGTGATAGCTGTTTACTGTGTATCTGTGCTATAGCAAATGTTAAGTTGAAAATCATATTCGTCTCAATCCTGAGCTGATTTTTAACAACCTAAGAGAAAAGAAAATTGACCAAAATAAAGAGGGGAAAAGGGAAAAAAAATTAATGATCAAATTCTTACGTGCTTTTTGACCAAAAAAAAAAAATTCTTAGGTGCAGCTTCATGTTAGTCATCACATCAAGTTAAAGTCTGATTGATACTAATTTCTCAAAGAACCAAATCATAAACTGATTTTATTTCATTTTTAGTGTTAATAGATTTTTCATAATTAGTAATTTAGTTATCTATCTGTATATTGCATTACAAGATTACAAACTTGAAGGACGTCCATTTTGCATAAATCTAGCGCGTGCTCTATGTCTCAAGTGTTTTGTGAATGGTCGATGCGATTTCTCGCTGAACTGGAGACCAACTTTACATTCTTCTTATGTATTATTTTTCTGTCAATATTCTTATGCATTATTTGAATGGTCAATTAGCCGAATAAAATGGAAGTGCCATCTTTTGGTTGGCGATAAATGAGCAGCCATTTGATTATTCCACACCAAGCAAGAAGAAACTTCCTTCTTTTGTTAGACTAAGTAGTACCAGGGGCTGTGTGCCATCCAATCGTAACCAGATGATTATGAGAATGAGGTCCTAGGACATGGTCCCACGTACTTGTTTTGCCCGGATGATATGCGGCTTCGCTTTTTTAGGCACAACGCACAATTTGATGCCCGAGTCTTATTAGTTAATTCTCAGCAAAATCTAAGGTTTAACTTTCTGAACCAATATAGCTAGACATGACCCACCCGATTCTTTGGAATCGTGTGCATTGAGCTGTTCGAGTCTTGGGGAGATTTGAAACAAAAGAGTAACAGAGCATACCTTTATTCCCCGATCATTTTGAATTTAATGGACATCCATTACCATCCAATCCTTTCAGGGGATTCTTAGCGTTGGGAGCAACATGAGAATTGACACCTCCCCCATTTCTTCCCTTATAAGATGCCATTGTTGGTGCTGATAGTGGCGGAACTTGTCCGTCCACCTATAATAATCTGTCCTGTGCAGTTTAGGACGGCCCATCATCGATTCTTTGAAAGAATTCAATCGCGAAAGGCGTCTCGGCCGCATTTTGGAAGTGTTTTGCCTTATGAAAACAGCTACTCTTGCCCACCACGATTGTCATATATTCCATTCACCACGCCGCATGACTTAAAAGGTTAATGGAACATGAGGAATAGTACAGTGCTTGGCTGTTCCGCATATCAAAGATGTGGGAAAATCTTATTATATACGTGCCTTCTAGATATCGATCTTTTGTGGCCGAAAAGAGGCATCTAGAGATCTCCAGACCAAGTTAATTCCGCTTAGTTACTGCACAGACTTGATTGCATCTACCCTTCATTCCGAACTACTTATTTTTACTCCTCTTGATGTGCCTGAAGAGGCCAGAGGAGCTGACTCGTAAGCATCGAACACGACCCTGATCGGAATGCATCCCTGCTCTATGGCGATGAAAACCGATTCAATAGTAGCCGGAAGGAGTTATCTCTAAACCGAACTATCGCCTCGGGTCTTTATTTGGTAATTTCGTCGTGGGTTCTGCTGCCCTAGATGCTGCTGATGACGATGATGATCTTGCTACCCTCCATGACATGGAAAATGTAGGGAAACAGAAGTTTGGGAAACGAAGACAAAATGGTTCGCCGTATTAAAAGAGTTCTTAATTTATCTGCCAAAGCGAAAATCTGCGAGGTCCAGAACAAAGGGAGAAATCACGTGATTCCCAGAATTTTGCTGCACTGTTCTTTTCATCGATTTGAGCTCTTCGAGAGTGACGCGAGACCCGTGACGCGAGACCGGTCGCTTATCTCCATGTGCCTCTCATATTCTCTTGTCCTGAGAAGGACTTGATCTAGACGCCAGCCAACCTAGCTCTTCGGGTTAACGAATATAACTGGCCCTTCCCGCCTAATTTTTTCACCTCGAAGGAGACCCAACAGCCTTCTCATCCAGCATCCTTGCTGACAGGCTCGGGCTATTAACTGGTAAGCAAGCGCCAGCTTCTTACATAGCTCTCTCATCGGAAATTTCAGAACTTCTACACAGAAGTTGTTCTTTCTCGGGTCGGATTTGGTTAGTGTTTGTCGCCGATACGTGTTCTGGTGCTGGCAGTTTTCGGTTATATTCTGTCTAACTTCCTTTTAGACTGGTAATTCTGCTGCTGATGATCCTTTTATAAAGGAACGACCCCACGTGAGTGGTTACTAGTTCATTAGTGAATTTCTATCCAAAGTCGAAGACTTTTGGTACACGATTTGCTTCCCCTTTAGTTCGATTTCCTGATCGGCTTTTTCTGCAACTCCATTTCTTCCCCCCCCCCCCCCCCCCCCCCCCCCTTTTGTTTCTCCATTTGAATTCGAATCGTTGGTGCATACTTGGGTGAAATTGCACATCGAAAGCATTTTCTCGCGAATTTGATTTCCAGTTCTCACGGCCTCCAGGATCAACGAAATCGCGTCTGGTTAGCGCTGGCTCAGCACATGACTAAGCAGGCCGACCAAGTGGCAGCTCCTAGTCAAAAAGGAGCCGTGCACATTCGAACTGAAAGGAGCTTCAATGGGGGCGAAGTCCAAATGACCAGCCGCGGGTGTTTCCTCAGGGACAGCTACCAAGAAGTCCGCTGCTGCAATTGCTTTGCCATTCGGGTCAAGGAGATCAAACCGAACAACTGCGTGACAACAGTGGAAGGCCTCAACGGGAAGCTGAAGCACGAAATCATCCTCGCGGATCTCAAGAAGATGCTGCGCTGCAACGGGGACATCAGCAAGACAAAGGAGGGCGGCGTGGTCATCCGGCTCTACACCGGACACGTCGAGGCGGTGAAGGAATTCCTGTGGAAATCTGGCCTGGCAGAGCAAGACAAGATCCGCTGTGCAGAATGCGTTTAGTGTTCTTGCCTCCCGTTCGAGCGGAAACGCATATGATTCGAGCGATGGTGCAAAAGTACGCAACTCGTACTTCTTAATTGTCCTAGTAGATCAAAAATGAAGTGGGCATATTCTCGCTTCGTAATAAAATAACAAGCCGGCACCTCGCGACGGGCTCACAATTGTAGACAATATTGGAAAAAATCTTGGGTTGACTTTTCCGGCAATCATCGATTAGAAAATTCAGACATCTCAAAAGTGCCCTGTTAACGATTCCGGCAGATGAACCAAATGATGAGATTTTTAAAACAAGTGACCAACTACTTTTTCCTCCTCCCACATTCCTGCCAATAACAACATGGTCGCATGTTATTGTCATCACTCTCTCTCTTGTTTCGTATTACCTTTTAACGAAAGAGAGGTCGTCTTTGGCACTATGATCCTGAGACAAAAGGGTCGAGTTGACATTTGCAACAGAAAGTCAAGAGGCTACGTTGACATTTTTATGTGGAAGGGTGTCCAAAATTTTTATGTTCTTAGGCGTTCTCTCAAGAAGTCTCCTCCAACAAAGACAGGGTCCAGTCCATTTTAAGTTCTGATGTTTGCAGCGATGATGATGATGACGATATCGCACTTATTTCAAATTGATTTGATCTTATTTTTCCCATCTCAAAACATTAGTTTAGCTCGTGTTATACCTCCTACAAGAGATCGATACCGATTTAATTATAAACTTATTGTATGAATACCAATTCAGTCTTAAACATTTCAATTTTTATTGTCAATGCGGTCTTAAACCTTTAAGCAGAGTTCCAATGTAGTCCCTCCGGCCAATTGCCATCCGAAATTGCCGACGCGGTGTCCAGTCATCGGCGGCCTACTCATATGGCACGATGACGTGGACAGCTTTGCTCAAAATAACGTCCTACGGGAACCATCGCATTAGCGATTTTCTGTGACAATTGGTTAGAAGTATTACATTGGAAGTATTTCACACAAAGGTGTAAGACCGCATTAGCGAAATTCAAAAATTTATGATCAAATCGACATCTATACCATAGGTTTATAATTAAATCGGTAATTTTTCCCTTCCTAGAATAACGAAACATTTGTGACTTTAATATAGTAAGCTTCCTTTAGGATGAGATTTCGTTTGCGTTCTATGACGACCACTCTTAAGTCTTAATTTTAAGGAGGAATGAGATCGTCTCCTTCGAAGCAACACTGTCAAAGTTCCCACAACAACGGCAGTGTAGACAATAATTTTATGGACAAGATAAGACGCGAATCAAAAACTAGATAAATAGACCGATTATAAAATTACTTAATGGCCATGAAAATTCAACCTACATCCTTCATTTACCTACTAAATCGAGTTCAAGGGTTCATCCAATTCATATTGATTACATGTTAATGCAAATTATGTCCGGTCGGACTATTCTATTCCTTAAAATTGCATTCGAAATTAGTGAATGCATTCGACATGATCTAAAGATCCGGGAAAAATACCAAAAAAGTTCTAAACCTATTGTATTTATACTAATTCAGCTATAAACCTTTCAATCGTGCCAAATCGAGTCATTCACTTTCTTCACATTTTGCCTTTTGAGTTTATCCGGCCAATATTAGCCAAAAATGATTGAAGTGGATGCTACACGCCCTACATGGGACGGCCAATGCTGACGTGAACAAGTTTTGCAATTTTTTTAAAAAATAAATTGAATATTTTAATAATTTTTTTAGTTTCTTTAATTTTCTTCTTTCTTCTTTCTTTGCCGGTCATCTTGGCCGGCGACCAGCTAGAGGCAAGGGCTAGCAAGGGTCGCCCTCGCTGGATCTAGCATGGGACAACCTTGCTCAGGAGCTCAAGCCTCACCAGATCCAGTAAGGTCAAGCCTCACTCGAGGTTGGCGAGGCTCGAGCTTGTTGGGATTTGGTGAGACTCACCCTTGCCAGGCGAAGCTTGAGCTCGCCAGGTGAGCCTCACCCGAAGCCGGCAAGCTCGGCCCTTGCCAGATTCAGCTAAAGCAACCGTCGATGGAGGAAGAAGGAAAAAGGAAAAGGAAAAGAAAGAAAAAATTATTAAAAAATCGCAAAAATTGTTCACGTCAGCACCGGTCATACCATGTGAACAGCCGGCATCCACATTGGCGATTTTCGGCTAAAATTGACCGGACTGACTCAATTGGCAAAACGGAAAAGTATTTAAGATTCAATTAACACAATTGAAATGTTTATGATTCAATCGACACAAATATAATAGATTTATAACTTTTTCAGTATTCTTCTCGGGAAGATCTAGTAACCACCATCGCATAAAAGAATTCTTAGGCCAGATTAGGGGCCCGGAAGGGTGTTGCTTGGGTTAAACTCAGTGCGACGTGTGAATGAGGTCACCATGACGAATAACCAGAGAGACCCGTTTGGGGCTTGGAACATCAAATTGCTTCCCGATTCAACACCGAAAGCCAAATTCTATTTTATTTCCTGTAGCCTAGAAGTGGGATGAATATGTGGACATATAGAATTCAAAAGAAAGCTAAACAAACGGCTCTAAAAGTTCTGCAATATTCTCAAAAATTTAAAAGTTTCCTTACCATTACTTTATGACCCAACGCCTAATCATGCAATGATTGAGTGTAGATTTGTCATTAATCAGATGCAACTAAACTGACATGACTCTAGTATAAGAAATTGAGGCAATGATGATCGACCATATTCACTTGCACCGCGAGACTCTCCAATTATTGAGTCGGGACCCTCGATGATTACTTTTCAATTAGACAAGTCTATTTGGCAGCTCATCTTGACTGCCCACCCACGTTAGACCCTTTTAACTCCCGGTAGACTTAAGACTATCCTACGTAACAAGCCTTTGATGTGTCCCGTCCTATGCCCGAAAATTATGGCGCCGACATGTCCAAGCCTGACGGATGATCGCTACCAGAACGCGAGCGTTGTGATCGGAATTCCAAAAGAGGAGCTTTTCGAACGTGGCCATGTTCCGCCAGGGGGGCCACACATTGTTTGCAATTGCCGCGTTACATGTGATGCAAGTGATGGGTGAGGATGTGATGATACATTTGATATGCCTTCTCTCTGGCACCGAAAAGGGTTGGTGAATTGGGACAGTGGAGACTCACCAACTTTTTCCAAAGAGAATAGGCACTTCCAACGTATCATGTAGTGATGCTACTTAGTGTCGCTATGACACCTACCTTGCTATTTTTTTTTATTTTTGAGTGTTTCTTCACTAATCGATCGGGTGGCATCAGAGACTAGTTTTTCGGAATATCGTATCAAGCCCGCCTCTTGAATCTAGTCAAAAATAGATCATACACATTAGAATTGAAAAATCGGTAAGGAATTATTTCTCGAATTTTATGATCAGAACTCGAGTGACTGCATCGAGTGAAAATTAGGTCTTTCGGGCCCGGCATTCTGTAAGGTGATGTCTTGATTGACTTCTCTACACAGGGTTTATTTCTAAGTAATGGGGGGGCACATGTATTGTCATTCTAGCAAATTATAAGTTAATGGGGGTCATGCGCAAGGACAGGTTGACATTACGAGGCCCTTCTGTTTGATTCAAGTATTTAGCGATGGTGTGCCGTGCTATGGAATGCCTTGATGGAGAAACCACATCACATTAGATGGAGAAAGTAGTTCAGGTTTTAACGTGAAAGATTCTTGAATCTCGAAACCATCTCGCGCAACGTCCAAAGGGCTCATGCCTCCAACGAGGCCAGATCTCGCAGTGCCGCCCGAGCTTGCTCTATCCCAAGTGACGCTGCTTGTGTTCACCCGACCTCGATTGAATCTTGAAACCATCTCGCGCGACGTCCAAAGGGTTCCTACCGCCGGCAAGGCCAGATCTGGCAGTACTGCCTGAGCACGCTCTATCTTAATTGACGCTGCTTGTGGTCACCCGACCTCAAAGAGCATAATTTTCAAACGTAATTTTTTTTTAAAACATCATTTAAATCGAAATTGCTTTGCACTACATTTTCAAATTACAATTTACCAAAAACTATTTACATTTGGAATGGCCAATTTGACCTAAAATTCCTTTGCATTTTTCCAAAGAGCATCAAATACAATCTCACCGTTTAAAGCAGCTCGTGGAAAAAGAAAGATAATGAATAAAGATGGGAATGATTACGGCCTCAGTGATACTAAAGTACGCAATTAACAACCCTGGATAAGATAAGGTTAGATGAGGCTTATTATCGACAATTAATGACGTCATCGTGAATCGGGCCACAGTGTGAACGGAATAACTGTGGAGGATGGGAAGATGCCGCTTGCCGATTTGCGTTCACACACGGCAGATCCTCTTCGCCTGCCCTTTTCACACCTGCCCATCGGAGCCGTGGCTCGCCCCCCCAAGTCGACAGGTTTCGGCTTCGCGCCGAGCCCAACGTCCCCTTGGCTCATAAGCCGAGCCCCT
Source organism: Syzygium aromaticum (assembly GCA_024500025.1). NCBI lineage: Eukaryota > Viridiplantae > Streptophyta > Magnoliopsida > Myrtales > Myrtaceae > Syzygium > Syzygium aromaticum. The sequence goes on along the minus strand of CM044890.1, from coordinate 33,043,831 downwards.
TCTTTATTTCCCGGGGGGGGGGGGGGGGGGGGGTATCAGCTTGGCTCGATTCAAGCGGACGAAAAAGAGCGAGAGAAATAAAAGGAAAATGGCACCAGCGGTTATTGAAATTTAGTCTAATGTGTAGCATGATTATTGAACTTTTCATTTGTTTAATTTAGTTCCTCATATTTAACCTAATGTGGAATGTGATTATTCAATGTCGTCCATGAACTTTTGATACATATTCAATTTAATCGCTGAATCATATAAAAATTTTTAATGTAGCATTTTCATTAAATTCAAGTTTATGGACTACATTGAATATGTACAAAAAATCTAGAGACTATATTGAACAAATCAAAAGTTCAAGGACTACAATGAACATTAGATTAAAATTCGAGAACTACATCGAACAGATTAAAAGTTCATAAACTATTTGTGCCATTTTTCTAGACTGAAAAAATGCGAGGGCTCGCCTTTTTAAAATGTCTTCCAGCCCATCACCGTCGGACGGAGTGAGATTCATATGAGATCTAAACGTAGATATGCACCTAAAGCATGTAAGCATGCCTGTCACGGGGGCATGTTTTCTTTTGCTTTGAAAAGTTAAAAGGAAGATCCTTTTTACTTTTCCGTCAAAATTTGAAAATGCGGTGAAAATGGTTTCTGCAAATTGGCATGTCGATGTAAGCACCTTTTTTAAAGTATCGAGCGAAATTTTCACCGCGAAGAAGGCGCCACAAAATTTAGAAGACAAACAGACGAAAAAAAAACAGGGAAAAACCAATCCGAATGTTTCCGTAATTTTACCATCCGTGTAAGGCCCCACGGCGCGCTGGCCAAGCCGACTGAGACAACAGGACCAAACAACGACGACGACCGAAGTGGCTCACATGCAAAAGGCGAAGTGCCCTCCCCCGAATTAGTTGGTGGTGGATGATGGGGTCAACCCCCAACCCCCGCTTCACCTGCCACGTCGGACAAGGCTGTCCGACGTGGCAACAGATTAGGTTTGACCCCACTGTCACCGTCATGCTCATCAACCCGGAGTACCGGAGACCATCCTCCTCCTCCAGCTCTCTTTCTCCCTTTCTCTCTCCCCTCCTCTCCTCTTATTTAACACCCGCTCCTCCTCCATTCCCAAGATCTTGATCTCTTCCTCGCGCCGCAGCGAAACATCGAACGTTTCGAACAGGAAAGAGAGGAGGGAGAATAACCATCTCGAATGGGGAACTGCATCCGGCACGAGTGTCCGATGCAATGGGGCGGCGACGACTGGGAGGACGGGCTGTTCTCGGCGTCGTCGGAGGGGAGCGGCGGTGACGGCGCCGCAGCCGCCGCCGCCGCTGCCGCTGCGGCCGGTGCGGACGCGGACGAGACGGAGGAGCTCCTCGAGATGAGGAGCGGGCGGCGGCACCGGTCGAGCAATGCGGCCACCCCCGCGGCGGCGGCGGCGGCGGCGGTGGGGAAGGAGGTGAAGATAAGGATAACGAAGCGGCAGCTGGAGGAGCTGCTGGGGAAGCCGGACGCGAACGAGGAGAAGCCCGTGGAGCAGCTGGTGTCGCAGCTGATGGCGATGAGCGGGAGCGACCGGTTCGAGGCGGGCCAGAGGTCGTGGAGGCCGGCGCTGAAGAGCATCCCGGAGGTCAATTAGCCTACGATATCATCACGTGGAACCGGTAGAGATGCCCAGAGACATTTTTGTCCCCTTTCTTTCTTTCTTTCTATTTTTTTTTATCTCTCGTCAGGAGGATGCACATAGGGATGAACCAAATTCTTCATCAGATCATGATCATGATTTTTAGGGTAGTGGGGGGGGGAATTCATATTCTTTTGATGGGTTTTGCAGTTTGGTGTACAGAACATGTGCCAAAAAAAAACAAAACGTAGTACTGTAAAGTGATGGTGATATACTACTACTGCGCATTTCCTTCCTACTCTGTCTATCTCTCTCTTGCATTATGTCGGGAAACAATTTGAGGTTGATAAAGAAAAAAAATCGAAGGTGGAAGGAAAAAAAAAAAATTTGGTGGGGAGATGAAATTCATTGATAAAACGGAATGAAGGTGACGAAGATCATAGGTAAAGAAAGAGAGCATAAGTTGTTGCGAAAGAGACGAAAAGTAGGCGGGAGGGGGGGGTGGGGGGGGGGGAAACGGGGAAGTTCTTCGTGGCGCAATTACGCTTTCGCCCCTCCAATTTTCTACCGCCAAGACAAGATCGAAGCAAGAGGAGAAGGGGGGAATGGGGGTCATTTTTGGGAAGTTTTTATATTGCTATCCAATGCAAGTTGGTAGACACGACAAATGGGGGGGGGCGCTCGTGGATTTGAGATCGTCGTCGCTTCTCTGCCTAATCTTTCCGTACGCTTCCCGAACGAAGGAATTTTGGCCTAGTCACACTTCCCATTTCCTTCTCCTCCGGTTAACATTCTGTCCATCGCTTTTAGTGCCTGGCTCGTCGTCGGAATTTAACGGGACGATAGATCTAGAGTTCAGATCATCACGAGACGGTTTACGGACTAGAACCTTTTCTGTCAAACCGATTTCATCCGCTTTACCTCTTGGCAAGGCGAGATGCCGACATATTACTTAATCACGAGCATACCAGGGAGCCTTGTCAAGGAGTTTTAAGTCTAAAGAAAGAGTATGATGGGAAAGGATGACCGAATTGTTCAGAACTCTTTCGGCATCGGTTTTGAATGACGGGAGGGTTCTTACAACAACGACAAGAGAGGATCGCCGTCTTTGGGTGTTTTCTCTCCCTCTTTTTGAATCGATTAAGTTAAGGTTAAGACAACTACTCTCAAGAAGAGGAAAGTTTTCACTTGCGCACTTGTAAAAAGAGTTTTAGAGGAGTAGCGCACAATAAATTACCAAGGAGAAGGTAAATCAAATACATTTTGAAATTTACAAATACGTATTCTGAACTATACTTTCAGGAACAATTTTAATTACTCGACATATAGTTTGAAGTTCAACCCAACGTCGGCAAACGTCCGAAGATGTCGTCAGATGATGGATCCGGATTGGCCCAAATGGAGAAGCTAGTCAATGGGCCCAAACCGAGCTAAAAGCCCAAAGATATTTGAACGGCTAAAAGCCCAAAACCATCATCGAATCAGCATGTTCAAGTATTGACGTTTTGAATGATAATTTTATGCGTAAATTATTTTGGGGAGCACGGTCTTTTCCTACCGGCAATTCGTATCTATAGGGGAGACACACGACTAAAGTTGCGGCATGGCATCCAAAGTCGAAATGCAACCAATGGAAGACGGGTCGTCCCAAATGCTTAACTACCCACATAGTTATAACGCGAATTCAGAATGATCTTGTGATAGGGATTACGGTTAAAAGATCACTGACTAGTTTGGATCGCCATTAGAATCTATGGGTGCGAAACTCGTGATTTTGAGCATCATATCCGTCTCGATTTGGAGACGGGGACTTGAGACCGATGCTTTTGCTTTCGATGAAAATCGAAAACAAAGTGGCTAAGCTAGGACTAATCACACTTGAGAAGCGCCTCCACGAAACGTCGCCGTGGAAATTCCACTTCCGCCGGTTCGTTGAGTGGAACGTTTGATCGCGTAGTTACTTGACCGTCGCCAGCAAATTTGAAGGAGCTGAATCTATGGCGGCATCGCCAGCGACGTGCCCACTCGAAGGACACTTTTCCAAGATGGTTTGCCTTGGGAGCGCTGGCTAAGTTTCTGCCTTAACGAGGTCGTGAAAGACAACCTGACCATTGATCCCTCTCGTTGATGTCATTTCAATGTCGGGTTGTAAACTGTACATCTTTGTTTCCCCCAAAATGGCGATCAAATATTCTTCGAGAAGTGAATGGACCAATGAGCAAATCGATAAGATTACGTTTGGTAACCGGAATAAAATAGAGATATAATCATCTTGTTAGATAAGATAAAATCAAATATAATAAGGATATAACCCGAATAAAATTATCCTATAGGGGAGGTGGGATTAAAGTGGATAGAATTTCTAATATCCATAATATAAAAGTTATTTTTTTCTAATAACAAACTTGTTAAATTAATAAATTAAAATAATATTTCAATATTAATAATATTTGAATTTTAATATAAAAAATTCAAAATAACAATAAATTCATTTTTTATTTATTCTTATTTATATTTATATATTTAAATTTCTTTCTATCTTATGATATAAATTTCATACATATATATATATATATACGCGCGCGCGTTTAGTAGTTATATTTATTACATATTTTAGGCATATTTGTATAGTTAACTATTTAATAAAATTTTACTAGAGAATGACTGAAGTGGAAGAAATAAAAAAGAAACTAATTAAGAAAGAGAGGGAAAAATAATAAAATAAATAAATAAAAATGAAATAGGTAAGAGTGTCGTGAGAAATTTTTATCATCTCCGTTTGTGCAATTTTTAGGTTCATTTATACTGATATAACGTTCATAGCAAATAATGGACATATTAATATGTGAAAATATCAGGCTTTATTATTGCGATTCACCAAATAATAGATAGGATATAGCAAATCTCTTGGATTTTATATCCAATCCTATCTGATCCTATCTTGACTATAAATCCAGACGAACAAATGTAGTCTAAAGGTTATGAAGGGTTCTTTGTTGATTTTGAACGGGAAAGTAAATGACAAGAACAGGGAGAAGAACAACAGAAGTGCCAAAACTTATGTACGACGTTTAAGAGTGTGTAACCGGACCGGGTTTACTCGGAAATCGGATCGGTCCACCCGAAAAACAGGTCCGGGAACCGGTTCTATTTTTTTGGAACCGATTAGAACCGGTCCGGTTTCCGATTCCAAGTAAAAACCAACCCGAACCGGTTTTAGAATTGGTTTTGAGATAATGTAAAAAAAAGCAAAAACCCTAGATCACGTTACCCTACTATATCGATTTTAGAACCGGTTTCCGGTTTAATATTGGGATCTATTTCACAACTATGAGCGAAACAGTACAACCCTTTAAGTCGTCTAAATATTGTATGATTCATATGAGATATATAGACATTTCTCTAGTGAGAGCAGATGTTTTACTGCTAAGTCTCTAGATTTTCCTTTTAAGATATTTCATTCGGAAACATAAGTGCGAAGTTCTCTCACCATGGTGCAAAATAAAGAGCTAAATAGATTGAACAGATTCCCTGAAAATGTGACTCTTAAAGATTTATGCGATTGGACTATGTCTTGCCACATAGTGTTTTTGGATTGTTGATTTTGATGAATTGTAATTTCAATTGCTCATTTTGAGGATTGTTATTTTTGTCGGATAGTGGTTTTTATTATTCATCTTTTACTTTGAATCGTTTCATTTCTATCTATATTAGTTTGCTGGAAAAAATGAAACCGAAAAAAGGAAAGAAAAAACAGGTTCTCGGGTAGATCTTGAAACCGAACCGGAAAAACAGGGTCGGTACCACAACAGGGTCTAGAGAAAACATGGTTGGTTTCGAGTTCCAAAAATTAGGAACCGATTATAACAGGGTTGATTTCAAGTTCCAGGTCTGAACTCAACTCACCCTAGAATCGATCACCACTAACGACGCTCACTGTAATGCTAAAAGTTTTCGCTGGCTCACTTAAGTGTCGACGGCGAGAAATTTTGGTTAAATTAATATGTGGTTTTTATAATAAAAATTTTAATCTAAGTTAGATTTTAAAAAAAAATTAAGTCAACGTGGCATTTCCATGTGTACATTTAGATTTTTTAAATACTTTTTTAAAATTTTTTTTCCTTCTTTTATTTTTTTCTTCTATTTCTTCTTCTTCTTCCTTCAGTCACCAGCGGTGACCGGAGGCCAGCCACCTAGCCTCGCCCACCACAGGCGAGGCCTAGGCGACCCTCACCTGGGCGAGGGCGAGCGAGCCCCGACGAGGCCACGGCAACCTTGCCAGACTGGCAAGGCGAGATTGACCCTTGCCAGAATCGGCGAGGCCGGCTGTTGCCGTGGCCACGGAATGGCAGCCTCGCGGGGCGTCGCCTTCCACCAAGCAACTGTTGGCCTCGCCTCGCTAAGGCTCGCCCTCGCCAGATCCGGGGAGGCCGGTTGTCGCCTGGGGAGGGCGACATCCCGTGAGGCCGCTGTGGTCACGATGTCGGCCGGCCTTGCCGGATCTGGTGAGGGTCGACCTCGCTTTGCCTGGGCGAGGGCGAGCCCCGGCAAGGTCGGCCGTTGCCATGGCCATGGCGGCCTCGCGGGGCGTCGCCTTCCCTCGAGCGACTGCCGGCCTCGCCGAATCTGATGAGCGTCGGCCTTGCCTCGCCTTGGCGCACTCTCGCCAAGGCGAGGCAAGGTCGATGCTCACCAGATTCGCCAAGGCGAGGCAAGGCCGACATTCATCAAATTCGGCGAGGCCGACCATCGCCCGGGGGAAGGCGACGTCCAGTGAGGCCGCCGTGGCCACGGCATCGGCCGCCCTCACCGGATCTGGTGAGGCCAACCCTCGTAAGGGTTCGCCTGCCCTTGTCCAGACAAGGGTTGGCCAAGTCTTGCTTATGGCGGGCGACGATGGCCTCTTTCGGGCGAGGCCAGGCAATTGGCCGTGGCCGGTCTTTGGTCACCGGCAGTGATTGGAGGTAGAAGAAGAAAAAGAAAAGAAAATCAGAAAAAAAATATTTAAAAAATCCAAGTGTACATGCTAAACTACGTCGTTTTGATGTGTGCATACTGACTAAACTTCTGGCGAGCCACATCAGCTTTATAAATTAATAAAAAAATGCCATATCGAATTTCCGACCAAACTAACCGGAGTTGGCACTTAAATGATCGTTTTTCAAAAAATTTGGCACTGAAGTAATCCAAAAAAATTTTAGCACTAAAGCGAGCGCCATACACGGGTTTTGATACTTCTCTGTTCTTTTCCCGACAAGAAAATCAAAGATACTGAGACCGGAGGCAATCGCGTCTAGTCATGTAAATTGCAAAAAAATAATTGATTGGAGGAGGTATACAAAGAATACACTTGGGGTATTCATAATCCTCTACTTGCGGTTAAATAGGGTGGATATATACAACGATTACTAAATTCAAAAGAACAAAAAACTCCCTAATCCCACCCACGGTCACAAGAAATTACTCTATAATGTCGCGACCTACCCTCCGCCAAAGATCGAGATTGGGTTTAGGCCAAGAGATATTTGTCGATGGATTTGAAGAACGATTAGTTCGTTTGAAAGACAAACCAAATGGTTTATTGATCCAAAGATCGAGGCACTCCCGAGTCTTATACCTCGCGCGACGAGAATTTTTTAATTTAAAAAGATAATTTACACATTCGATTGGAGTTGCCACTAGCCATGATCAAGGGTCGGCTAGAAACCCTAATCGAGACGCGGGAGTGTCGTCTCGATACATGCGAAAATCAGAGATTCCAAAATTTGAGAACTTAATTACACTAATAATTTAACTAGTGCTCTTTCAGTACCTAAACTTGAAAGTTCGCAAACTAATATACCGGGTAGCCTATCGAAAAAACTAAGATTCCACCTAACCGTTCTAAAAATAGAAAGTAATAATCAATATATTAAAAGTGCGCAACTAGATAATCATAAAGAAAATAAACAACCAGCGACCTAGTATAATCTCTAGAAAGAAAAAGGCAATCAAAAGCCTTAAGGTAAAGCCCTAATGGTTTATTTGATTTTTGAGGATTTTTTAGAGGGCTCTTCTCATTTTTCACCATTTTTTGTGAGTTTTTTAACCTAAAATCCATTGAAATTAAGTCCAAAACTGATTTCTAAACGTTTGCTATTTTTCTAATTTTTTTGGGAACTTTTCCAATTTTTTTTGAATTTTTTTATATTTTTTATTATAAAATAAAGATCCGGATCGGATCCCCTGACCCGATCCGCTCGAATTCCCGACCCGACTCTCCAAAACTCCTAAATACTTTATCTTCTCCCAAAACTCTCGAATGCTTTCTCTTTTCACTAAACTCTCGAATGCTTTCTCTTCTCACTAAACTCCCAAATGCTCTCTCTTCCGAATACTCTCTTTCTCTAATACTCTCTCTCCCGAATATTATCTTTTTTCACTAAACTCCCGAATGCTCTTTCTTCCCACTAAACTTCTGAATGCTCTCTTTTCTCACTAAACTTCCGAATGCTCTTTCTCCCGAATACTTTTTTTCCCAAATGCTCTTTCTCCCGAATGCTGTCTTTCCTGAATGCTGTGTTTTCTGACTAAACTCCTGAATGCTTTTGCCGCGACCTTGCCAGTGGCTTAGGGAAAAGCCACAACTCTCGGCCGGTGAACCAAACTTTTCTGATCAACAAATGTTCGGCCCCAAAGAAACGCGCTAAGACCAAACAACCCAACATACAGACAAGCAGCCAAGACTGAGAACTAACGGTGGGGGCGGCCTCAATTGCGACCATCGCTCCGGTGACAAAAAGCTTTCCGGCGAGTATGGAATGTACACATGGTTGACTCATACTAGAGTTTACATGCCATAAAATCACACGAAATCAAGGAGTCAGGGACCAAACATCAATCTCCAACGAATAAAGCATAAATCAAAGGTTCTACAGATTGCTTTCGTGTTTTTTCAGTTTCGATCCTCACTTTAGGCATTTCATCAAACATGTGAGGAGTGTTTGAAAGATGGGATCCTAGATCCGATTTTGATGAAGTTCACGGTTGATTTTTGACATATAACATTTAGACCATCCTCACTGGGTGTCAAACAAATGTTTGCCTCGGTCGACAGGGCTGGGCGATCGCCGAATGGACTCGGCATGCCCGGCACCCGAGAGGCAGAGGAGAGGAGAGGAGAGGAGCAGCCAAAACGGGGGAAAGCTATGGAAACCCACCTGATTCGTGATCAACTAGGATGAAGCGTGACCATTGGAAGCTTGGCAAGACCGACGGCGACTCGGGCGGCCCTCCGGCAACTCGGGTGGCCCTCCGGTGAGCGGGTGAGACTCTCTCTTCCTTTCTCACTCCCCCCCCCCCCCCCCCCCCCTTTTCACCAAGCTCTCTTCTTCCTTTTAACGCCGAGAGAGGAGAGGATAGCCTGGGACCATGGCAACGCCTCTGGCCTTTGCTCCTTCGGCATCGCACGGCCTCTGCACTACGCGTTGACATTCTGTTCTGCTCTCTGGCTTCCTTGTCCCTGGTCCTCCTCTTTGTCGAGAGTGATAGGAAGAGAAGATTATGCTGGGGCTGGGCTAAAGAGAAAAGAAACTGGGCCGACCCACGCACGAGGGAAAAGAAAAAGGAAAAAAAGAATTGGGCCGGGCTGATCCGGCCCACTCGAGACGGGTCAAATCGGCCCGTTTTTTTTTATGGGATTGGTAAAATATGTCTAATGAACCCTATTGAAGCTAATGCACTTAATGTTTATATGCCATGTGATTAAATGAAAATTATTCATGTTTAAGGGTAAAAAATTAACCCTTAAAACAGATAGGGAAAAATTAAGTGTCAACACACAATCTCCTACTATTTAGCGATACTTATATATCGTAAGTTACATATCCGAAACTATTTCTACTTGGTAGTTACATGCTGATGTTGATGACTTCACTGACAAGTGCAAGTTCTTGTCGATAATCGATGTTTTTATTGATGACTTCATTGTAGAGTTGTAGATTGTTTTGTTAATTAATGGCTTCTATTTTCATCAAATTTTGCTCTTATCGTCTATGCCTGTACTTGTCAAATAATATATAAAAGTTCGTCATTTTTTGTTGTCAACAAATGGCCCCTTTTAAAAGAATCGAATAACTCATCAGACGTTCTATTCTTTTAAATTAGATGAGTCATCACCTGCCCCCTTGTTATTGGCAAATTATTTTTTACATGCTAAATTGCTCCTTGAATTATTTTCTTGAAAACGATAAAGTTAAATTTGATTTTGCCGCTCTTTGAACATTCTTCTCATAGTTCACACCACGTTGGGATTTGGTGCAACTTCCCTCTATTCGTGTGATGCATCGGAAGATTGACTTCCTTATGTCAATCATCTTCTGCCGCTCTCCCGGTGGCTAAAGTAACGGAATGCGTGGTCGTCTCATTACCGGTTTGTGATAATGGGTTGTTGTTATCAAGAGCATTGTCGAACTCTTGTTAATTTCTAGTTCTTGTAATTGCAGTCTCCTTAAATCAACAAAACATATCCCACCAGGGGTGCCAAAAAGATGTTTCATTGAAAACATGATGAAATATCTTTCAAGAACATGGATGGATCTATGAGTGAATTAATAAATGTCGGCGATTACAAGAAGATACTCCCATATCTAAAATTATCTCTACTTTGTAGTTATATGCTGATGTCGAGATTTTTGTCGATAATCGATGTTTAGTTGTCGATGACTACATTGTAGAGTTGTCGATTCCCATTGAATTGTGATTGTTTTGTTCATTCATAACTTCTATTTTCATCGAATTTTGTTCCCATCGATTAGGTACGATATATGTCGATAACAGTTAAAAGGGAATCGTTTTTGGATGCCGATAATCTTAAAAAAAAAATAAAAATTAAAGGTTGGTTGGAGAACAGAAGTCATATTTAATAATTTCGACGACTTGGGTCAGTGCGAGATGATTTTCGACTTTGGATGCTCCATCTCGACCCGCGGGAACGGGCAAGAAGCGCCTACGAGCTTCGTGGATGTTTCATTTCTATTAATTTTTGGCATCAATTGGTCAGATTTACACGGGCCACGAATTCCAGCGTCCCTACACTTTGGATTGGCAAATTGAAGCGTCCTTCGTCTTGTGATTGATTGTCCAATGCCGGATCAATCATCGCCAGCCACCAAAAAGACCCTCTCTTAAAATCAATGAAAGCTTTGTGGCTAGCTTAGTCTTCTCCCGTGGCCCACGCCCCAATCCGTTTCTGACCTGCACGATGCAATTTCCTTAGGGGTCGACGATTCGCTTTCTGTCCCGATCCCTTTGGAGAAATCTACCGAGGCAGATGATCATTGCTCGCCTTGTCAGCCTTGTTTTTTTCACGTGATAGTGAATGTGTTGTGCGTTTCCCTTCCACGTAGTAATGATCGTGCGTTCTTCAGACAAATGGAAAGACAAGCGAGAGGCTGAGAGTTTTATTCAATAACTCAGAAATTAGTTAGCATGAAAGAAAACTTCCTCATATGCTTCTCTTTTCATATGTACTGTGCACCTATATCGCGCCATCAATTTCTCTCGTCGAAAATGATGAAATTTTGCGAGACTTTATTGCATTAAGATACTCTTATTCCTCATGGGTGCCATTACCACCCAAAAAGAGAGATGAGCGATTCCTTAGTTGCTCTAGTTCTCTCTCTTCTTCGCGAAGTAATTATTTTAGCGAGGGCTTGCTCTACAGCTCAATGAGAAAATTTGCGAATATTCCAGTGAGTTGTATGTTCAACGCTCTAAAAATTCGATCAATATTTCTTAATTTCGAAACACCCCTTACGGATCAACCTCACCGCGTCGTATGCCCCCCGAAAACAAGAAAAAGCTAGAGCCGGCGCAACTTTGAATCCCCCCCCCAAAAAAAGCGCACGATCTCCTTCAATCTTATTTCGGGTTATCCATGACTTTTAAGATGGAACAAAAAGCCGTCCTCGCGCTCTCTTTTTCTTGGAAGATGCAGATGCGCTCGACACACGAGCGCGCACAGTTCCCTTTTTCCTCCCGCATGATCTGGGTCTCATCCGGGGGGAAGAAACATGCGCCACATGTTCTTGAAACGAAACACTCCCCACCCCATCGAACGTCCAGGGGCACGGGACGACTCGCCAAATTCCACGACACGCGGACCAGAAAGATTCGTGATTGGTCACGAGGGGAGAATTTCTTCCTCAGACGCTCCAAATAAATCGAGAGGCTGTCTCTCCCTCCCTCTCTATGGTCTCATCATCTCAGCGGTCGCAGTGGTCACACCACGCTCTGTAATTTTTCTTCGTCCCTTCTCTTTCGCTCTGCTCCCCAAAATTCTCACCCCCTCCACGCTTTCGTCTCTTTGAGAAATCTTTGTCGGGCTCTCAAATCTGCTTCAGTTATCCGTTTTCCGCCTCCACTCTCTTGGGGGGGACTCTTTAGCTGGCCACCTTCTCCACGGCTCTTGGCGAGACAGCGACGTGCCCGGTAAGAATGCTGGCCTCCCTCTTCGTCTCGGAGCATCAAGTCTTGTTTTTGATGCGTGGGTTTGTTTTGATTTCCGAGGAGAAGAGCTGAATAGCCACATTCGTCTAGTCAAGACTTCGTTCGCTACTAGTTCAATGGGTGTTCAGTTTCTTGTCGCCGCTGTTTTTTTCTTTTTTTTTTTTCCTTAAATAATCCGTGAGGAATGAAATTGATCTTTGCTTCAAAACCCGGTCCTCAAGTAGGTTACTGAGCAGATTGTTGAGTGGCTTCGATCGTTGATTGGACTTTGACGCTCTTTAAGCTCTCTATATCCTTTTGGGTCTGCGACTATTGAGGAAGAATGAGTTGCGGGACCGTTGATTTGAAGTTTGACTGTGTATGCAGTTGAAACGGTCCGCTGGTTCCGTGTAGAACTGATGAATGAACCTTTTTTCGCAGTTCTTCCAATTCTCTGCAACTGAATGGAAGGCACAGAAATTGTGCTTAGTTCTTAGTGCGATAGTACCTGATAATTTCTTGGTTGATTACTAATCTTGCTTTCATCATAGTTCATTTATTGTGATTTGCAGATGTTCCGTTTTTAATTCTGCTACAGCTTGCATTTTTCCACGTTATTTTAGGACACCTCCAAAGAACCTTTGCACTTTGGCCATGGAAAGTAGTGGCGTCAGCTCTTTCCTGAGGAACAGAAAGCTGGAGAGCATTTTGAATGCGAGCTCCATAGAAACTTTTGGAGTTTCGTCGAAACCCTTGGTGAAAGAAGGGGTGGGATATCGACCGAGTACTGATGGGTATGTTCAGGACGATGGGTGGTTTTCCGAGTTGATATCTTGGATAAGAATAGTGACGTGCTTCTTGTCGATGATGGTGACGACCTTCATATGGGCATTGATCATGGTTATTCTGATCCCGTGGCCATATGAAAGAATAAGGCAAGGAAATATTTATGGGCACGTAACTGGCAGACTGCTGGTAAGCTACTTTGGTTTCATAAGTTACTTCAACATTACAGGTGATAACACTTTATTTATGCTGCTATTTGGTTGAAGTCTCTTAATTACTATCAGAATGCTGGCCTGGTAGTGAATAGTCAGCTCCAAAAACCATCAGTGATTAGAAAGCTTTGTTCCAACTTTTCTCTTGATTGAGGATTAAAAGGCCAATCTTGCTTTCGCCTACCATGTGTGGACACTTCATGTGGGCTACAATTTGGAATTTTTCTTCCTTTACCCTCCTAGTACTCTGGCGAAGCAGTATTACGATTATCAACTCATATAGTTAGTTACTGATCTATCAATTCATTGTATCGTTCGTTAAATTCAGAATTTACAGTTAGTTATATGAATTTTATCAGAAGGGTTTTATATAATTAACATGTGGCGGTACTTGGATTGACATCTGAGGAGAAAATGTGATCCTTAATTCCTTATCATTATTTGTTGAGTTCACAAGTCACAGTATCCAGTCATGCTGAAACTGTTATTCTTCTTGGGGCCATTGACAGTCAATATAGTTATTTTCTTCAGTAATTTAAGACGAAGAAATGGAGAATACTGCATGTGAATTTTATTACTTCGTTGATAGCTAGTGACTATTCTACAGTACTGCCAAGTTATGTGGCTTTTTGAAGTGTCTCTTATTTTTTGCATAATGATTTAGATTATGCATATGAACTGGAGTTTATGTATCTGTTGCAGATGTGGATCTTGGGAAATCCTATAAAGTTTGAAGGGTTGGAATATGCTGACAAGAAGGCCGTCTATATTTGTAATCATGCATCCCCAATTGATATTTTCCTTATAATGTGGTTGACTCCGACAGGTACTGTTGGTATTGCAAAAAAGGAGGTAAAATCCCTGCTTTTGAAAAGTGTAATTTGTTGGTTATTCATGTCAGGGATAAGAAGCATCATGCTGACTGCAATGCAAGGAGCAATGATACACGAGTTTTCCTACACAACATATAAAAAAATACGGTTCAGGATCCCATAACTGTGGTCATGAATCTTACTCTCCTTCATTGGCTCTTGGGATTTATATGTCTATCAATAGGCGAGGCACTTTTTTCCATTTTGATAGATTAAAATGATTCATACTTGTATCAACAGCATTCATCAAGTGTCCAACATTGAGATATGATAGTTATGTGGACCTATTTTATTGACGGATTCCAAAGTCTTAACTTCAAATGAAAAATCATCTATGCAGATTATCTGGTACCCTCTTTTTGGACAGCTTTATGTATTGGCCAACCATCTCCGCATAGATCGCTCAAACCCCACTTCAGCCATTGAGTCGATGAGGGAGGTAAATGTCTCCTCTGCATTGTTTGCCCAGGGTTTTGAATGTGTTTCTAACAAGTCAATGGTGCAATTGCACAGGCAGCTCATGCCGTGGTTAAAAACAATCTGTCTCTGATCATATTCCCTGAGGGCACCCGGTCAAAGGATGGACGACTGCTTCCTTTCAAGAAGGCAAGTCACTTACTTCATCGTCTAAGATTTAACGCTCTTACTGAACTTTGTGACGAAATTGAGGAGTAAGAAGTTGCAGTGTAGTTGGACTGCTTGATACAGTCATAGCACGTTGCTTTTAGCCCATTTTCTTTGACTACAGATTCATTCCTAAGCTGCAGTCGTAAGTTGCATTGTGGTTCATCATTGCTCTTGTTCATGGGCATGCATCATGTTTGTTCAGGGTTTTGTACACTTGGCCTTGCAATCACGATGCCCGATAGTGCCTATAGTCTTGACTGGGACCCATCTAGCATGGAGAAAAGGCAGTTTACATGTTCGGCCTGCACCTCTTACTGTAAAGTTCCTTCCCCCAATCAAAACTGATGAGTGGACTGCCGATCATATTGATGAGTATGTGGAAATGGTCCATGACATGTATGTGAAACACCTTCCCAAGTTGCAGAGGCCTCGTGCATTGAATGCTGCTACTAGGAATAATTCTGTTTCCTAGGTGAATTTCTTATATATTCAACTTTGTATCATTTTAGATTAGGAAGCATGTACTATTAACTCCTGGAATAAAGCATTGTGAATATGTAGTGTTGCTGTAACCCTTTAAAAAGGTTAAAAAATAGAAAACGCAAATGCAGTTTTGAGGTTCACTCAAATATGAGTTTACTTGCATCGATCTCCTAATTATTGAATCAAAAGATTACTGGTGCCATCGGAATGATGTGGAAGTGGGACGGGAACCGAAAAACAACGGTGAAGAATATGCAATATGTGTGCTTCGAGTTTTCGAAGAATGTCATATGTGGATGTTGGTTTGGGAGCATAGGCAAGTCTCTCAGGCGGTTTCTGTCGCAGAAAGATGGAGTTTTTAGACGTTGAGCGAAGGATGGGAATTTGTTTCCTTGGCTTTGACGTTTGGACTGTGTGAAAACAAAGTGTTTTGGTGGTTCATTGTCATTGCCCATATGGGTTTAGTTTGTTTCTTTTTCATTTCTGTGTGCACTTATATAATATATTTCATTATTGGTTAGCTGAAGGCCCCTGTATATTTTATACTGGGTCTCCAGACGATTGGCACTGCAGCTAGAAGGAGACATTGTAGTACAGATCAAATCAATGATCAAGCAAAGGGTCCATTTCTACCTATTTTAAAAGCAGGATTTGTCCCGTGATGAATTGCCAGAAGGATATGCATTGTCTATGAGGAAAAGACAAACGTGCAAGTCGTGGGTTTCGGAGAGGAAACAAATTTGAGTCTGGCCAATAACAGAAAGAAGGGGATATAATAATAATTTGCAGCTGAACCGTATAAGTATGTTGGGTGGAAACTGTTCCTTTTTCAGGCCGAGAAAGAGGATCAGGTCCTTTGGGACCACAGATGAGAAGTTGCCCTGACACCTACTGTGGGCCAAGAAATCTTTCGATCTGGCCCAAGTCAACGTCAGTGCATTGATTGGCCCTTCGTCGCTTCTGTGTTGTGTCCGTCTGTTCATCTGATCTGCAGTTGTCCTGTTCTTTTGTTATCCTTCACTTTTGATCAAGTAAATTTCCAGAGGCTTGTATGGCGGCTGGTGAGACACGGCAAAAAATCTGCCACCATATAGCAACTGTAAGTAATCTCGAGCGATGTGGGGATATGCTGGAACTCGGTCCGTGGGATCGATCCATGGTGTCGTTTTGGCGCTCTATGTCATTTCCGAAGTCTATGCATCCGATAGAAATTCGTTGCGGCGCTGAATCATAAGCAGGCTTAATAGATGAGCTCTAGTATACTAGGTATTAGGGAAAATAGTTTAAGAAGTTCTAAATCTATTGCACATTTGCCAATTAAGTCCTAAACTTTTCAATTTTGCCAATTGAGTGCTAAACATCTTTACATTTTGGTAATTGAATTTATCGGCCAATTTTGGTGAGAATTCCCTAATGTGAACACTGGCCATCCTACGTGACATAACTGGTGCTAACGTAGACAAAATATAATAATATTTTAATAATTTAGCGCCAACTGTGCCACGTAAGACGGCTGACGTCCACATCAGTATATTTTGACTAAAATTGGCCAAATAGACTCAATTGGCAAAACGTAAAAAATATTTAGGACTCATTTGGCAGAATTGAGAGGTTTATGACTTAATTGGCAAAAATGCAAAAGATTTGGGATTTTTTTGACAAATTTTCCTTTGGCAATATTTACATAGTTAATGAGTTCGTGATATTTGGGGCCTTTACGACTCACCGAACAAGACAAGATTTCCATCTTGAATAATTTCTATTAGGAATTATATTTACCCATTAGTTTAAGAGCTAATCACGATGAAATTCTTAACTCTAATCGGTTTAGCAATTTGCTTCTCCAAGTATCCGGAATTACATGGCGACAAAGTATGAAAGGAGTATAAAATGGCTTGGTTGAGCTCATAAAAATTAGAGGGTGAGGGAGTCTTATTGTGATCTTGAGTTTAGGCTCTATTGAGGGCGCTCTAAGAGTAAAATCTTGAATGCATCGTATCGATATGAATAAGTGCGCCGCCAAGATTGCCAGAGAAAGGTAAATTACCAAAGGTGCATGAAAATTAATGCAAACACCACTCGCTCACTAAATACAAAATCATTTAATAACGTAGTTGATTATTAGAGAACGGGGAGGATTCTCCTTTATCATAGAGCAGTTGAAAAAATCAAAAAGTGAGAAAATTTGGTAAAATTTGAATGTTTTTATTTAAAAATTTGGTAAATTACATACTTATTACTCAGATTAATATATTTAAAGATAAATTATGGATAGAACTTTGGAAAGGAGAAAGGTATTAAAATCCCCTGGGAACAGAATCATCTCTTGTCTATTATAGTAATCACCTTACTTTCAAATTTTTCTGGGTATATAAAGAATATTCAGGTAAATAATGTAACGTCGTGCCTTTTTTTTTTTTCATTCCTTTGTAGATCAATATAAAATCATATCCTTACCAAAAAAAATATATAAAATCATACCAAAAAGAAATAACAGATATTGATTTTCCCACGTTGCGAAATATTCCAAATCCGGTATTTTCGACAATTTCTAAAAAAGGAAATGCTAATAATGTTCCTTAAAAAAAGAAAAAAAAGAAAAACCCTGCCTTTTGTTTTCTTAAATTGTTTTTTGGGGTATAATATTTCATTAAAATAAGAGAAGCAGCAAATTTGCTTTAAAAATCCTTCTTAAAACAACGCCAAAACAAGAGCCCAAAACACGGGGAGATAGTCTTCCTGTTCCTTCCGCTAGGGTTTCGATTCGAATCGGTTCCTTCCTCCTCCTCCTCCGCCTCCTCCTCCTCTGTCGCTTGACGGCAGAGCGCCACGTCCGGCGATCCAGATCGCCGCCGGATATCCTCGATGCGGCGCGCGCGTCCGAGATCGCAATTCGCGGGCCGGTGATGCGCGCTTCTTCGGCCAAAAACCCGGACCGGGCGAGATATCAGCGGGAGCTGTCGAGGTAACTTTAAAGGTGGGTCGCTGGTCATTTTGATGGCTGCCGCTGCGTAAATTTTGGCCGGAATATGTATTGAATCGTGGGACGAGGTCGCACTGTTCACGTGTGCATGTGCGGGAGGACGGCGCACGTGATTGTTGGTCCGTCGATTTAACTTGGGGATGCTTTATGCCGTGCGGGTTGTATCTGTGGTTCATTTTGCACTCTGTTTTAGATTCTGCTGCATTTTTACTCTGGGCAATTTGACTGTTTTAGGTCTTAGATTCTGGCATTGGTTGATTTTGGGAATAAAAGAGAAAAATTTGGGATTCCTCGGGCTCGGTCGATGTTGCCGTCTCTTCGACTGCCAGTTTTTTGGATGTCGTGACTCTAAACTCTTTTGTACAGACCTCTGTGTCGATAGTGCTCATCGCATTCCTTTTGTGTCCAGCAATTTTTGTTATAGACATAATTCTTTGGGAGCACATACCCTGGTGTTGCCTATTGATCTGTTGTGTTGATATAAAGTGAGTTTTGGAAGTCATGCTACCCTTCAATTTGATAATTTAAAGCATTAACTTCACTTGCACACCCATTTTTGTATTTGCGGTCTCGTAAGATCTCCTGTTGTTGCCACTTGGGGTAGCTCACTTGTTGGAAATACGTTATCAGTATGAGTTTGTGCTATTTCTTCTTGACGAAATTCAGCTGCTTGCTTATGTTGGGCTGGTAGAAGGTAGTAGCAAGTGATTCCAATGTCTTGTGAATTTGAGTTTCCTTATCTTAGGGAAGGTGGAATATAGGTATTTGTTTTATGTCTGTCGTTTAAGTTCAGTTGTAATCACGAAGAAGGCTGCTGTGTGCTAAAGTAAATTGACTTTGCATTGTCAGATAAAACTTCAAAGTCAACTTTTTCCCATCCGAAGAGAAATTGACGTTGCTTGATAGTTTTTTCTGTCATCAGGCTAGAACTTTCCCTTATTTTTGTTTGAATATGCTAGCAGCTGGTGAGGATCTAATAGTGAACTGCTTGTTTGTCATGACCAGTTAGGAGAGTTTTACTTGATAAACTGTAACTGAGATGTCTTATAGAGAGTTCTTCACTCTCTTTCTTCTAGTTATCACGTGACTTTGATGTAAGATACATGCTAAAGTTTAAGTTTGTGTTGGAGTTTGCAGTTTCCCCATAAAAAGACTGAGCTTGAATATATGTTGGCGGCTTTTTGGCAATCTTTGTTGAGTTACTAAGATGTCAACATTTTCTAGAATAATGACATCCGGTGTTTATTTCCTCATAAATTGATTAGAGGTTGAAAGTCGAAGCACCACACTTATTAGTTTCTGTGAACTTTTTGTTTGGGGAGAATTACTTGTCTTATTGTTGGTGTGGCTTTGTCATAATATCTCAAAACAGCATCTCTTCTGTTGGCAGAAGTAAAAAGGATCTTTTTGTTGGTGTAAGAATATATGCTGGAAATTGACAAGATGAACCAAGCCAGTCAAGGAATCAACTCTGATGCTTCAGCCAGTGCCCCTTTGAAACGCAAACGTGGTCGTCCACGAAAATATCCCATGCCAGATGAAAGCCCAATCTTTGCAGAGCATGCCCGTGCTCTGAGGGATCAAAACATTAATCGTGGACCAAATATACATGTCCCTCCTGCATATAAATTTGTGAACGGAAATCAACCCCGGCAAGTACATGCAACCAACAGTTCAAACAACATCTCAATAGGACAGTTGGTTTCTGGTGTCATCGAAGCAGCATTTGATGGTGGTTATCTGCTTGCAGTTAGGGTTGGTGACTCTGATACTACTTTAAGGGGTGTTGTGTTCAAGCCGGGGCGATACGTGCCTGTTTCTGCAGAAAACGATGTGGTACCAAACATCCAAATGATAAAAAGAAATGAGATTCCTCTTCAGAGTGAGAGTTATATACAGATGCAGGTCTCTGGCCCTCGTTCGAGAGAGAGGAATGGAACCACTAGTCTAGTGGCATCGCCTTCTGGCTCAGCTGTCTTGAAAGGTAGACAGGTAGCTCCAGGTACAGCTCAGCCCATTCGTCCGGTGACATTGAGAGGCAATGTGGTGCCTGTGGTACTTCATCCTCTTGGTACTTCTGCAAATGGTTTGCCTGTTCCCAACCAAGCTTCTTTGGCTTCAATTCAAGATCATATGTCTTCGATAGGTAAGCACATGGTGCCGGTTTCTGTCCAAACCCTTTCTCCTTTAAATGGATCTTCATCCAACAAAGAAGTACCAGGAAGTGTGGCACATGTACAAAGTGAAACTGGTATCGATACTCAACACCCAGATGGGGCATCGCGTGAGGTAGAAACCAAGTCAACAGGGACTCCTGGTATGCCTTTTGAGAATCTAGTGACAGAGGTCATCAAGAGAATTCATGAACCTTCACAAGTGGAGGCCGATCAAAACGAGAGCAGCAAGTCAGGTGACAAATCTGGCAGTACTCAAGAAGACGAAGATAGTGACGATGATCAGCCTCTTTTCATTGAGCCTTTACAAGCTGTGCAACCCAATATCAACCCTCATTTAAGCACCATGCCTCCGCATCTGGATAGCAGCAGAACTGGCAAAATGACCGAGCTGTTGCAGGTAAGATTATTTTCCAAAGAGCAAATAGCAATCTTTTCTTTGACTTGAACTTTCACAGCAGCCCAAATTGAGAAGTTACTATGTTGCAAGGCTTTGCAGGAGAATGCGATGAAGGGCGAGATGCCCGGAGATCGATCTTTCAAGAACAATTGAAATTGAGCCTTCAGGAGATGAGGGAGATTTGGTGGTAACCAGTGCTCTTGTTAGAATAACAATCTTTAGTAATCGTGTACTTCTAACTTTCTTTAGGTCTAGATTTAGGTATTGAAGCTCTTTAGACTTTATTCACTTAATTCTGCAATATATCAAGCGCTGGTCAAAGATGTAGAGAATTCAACCTGGTTAAAATTGGAGACAGCTTCTTCTAGCACTTGACTTTCTCGAGCTCGTAAGTCCTAGTTGAAGCTCTGTCCTTTTGCCTGTTGAGTTTCGCAGTTCTTTTTTTGTTGGATGTCCATCTATCTCGAAGCAAATTTTTATGTTAAATAATTGTTCTTTTTTCCTCGAGAGCCGAAACTGTCCTATTAACTTTCCTGCCTTTGCTGATGCGTATAACAATCAGAATGCAGAGTGGTTTAATGGGGTGTGATTATTTAGCTTTCGAAGTGGAATTCGGATTGACTGCCAAACGGCCAATTTCATATGAATCACTTCTTACCTTGGTCGCATCCACGTACCAATTGATCATCTTCACTGCTGCCAAATACGTGGACAACCGCTAAGCAGGTTGAATGTCAAAAGTCGCGTTTCACAGGTAATACTTATTCACGGATACCATAGCTTGCCCTCACCTTACCATGGAGAAACCATGGTCGTCAAAAGACAAGACCGAGGGACAGCTTAGATTGAACTTGTCAGTTTGAAAAATTTCATTCCTAGGCTGCAACACTTTTGATGAACGATCTATATAGCGATGGATATTAATACCGACAAACCATTGCAAGGGAAATAGGCTGAAAAATGTGTCTGGAGGGACAAACAGAAAGCTAATGTGTGGTATTGTACAGTATAAATATTGGCCGAATTTCTCCATTCAAAAATACCATACACAATAACCAAGTATGGAATCTTCCTGACCAAGTGCATCAAGACTGAGTAACCTCTTCTTAGGACACACGTTACATCCTGAGATTCAGTATGTATATGGTCAAAACCAACCCTAGAAAAGAAAGAATCGCCATACCACAAACCATATACAAGATAATTTCAGCCACCATGTCGCTGCATATAACATCCTAGTCTAATTTGTCAAACCCAAAGATGCACTACTTTGCGACCCAAGAAAGAAGAAGGAAAAATGACACAAACAGTCTCTTTGGCCTAATGTGCAATTTGATCCTTAAACTTTTACTTTGTTCAATATAATCCCTTAACTTTAGTCGAATATTCAATTTGATCTCTGAACTTTTAATCTGTTCAAAATGATCCCTGGACTTTTGATATATGTTCAATTTAGTCCATGAACTATATGATATTGTTCAATATACTAAAGTTCAAGGACTACGTTGAACAAATTAAAAGTTCAGAGACTAAATTGCACATTGGGCCAAAATTTAAGGACTATTTGTGTCATTATCCCAAAGAATAACTACGCTTCCATCACATAAAATATGAAAGAAAGCCAATACTAGGCAAAGATATTGCACAATAATCGGTAAACAATAAACATTACTATCGGGAATACGTCAACAGTAAACTGCCTCATCTTAGCACACTTATCCATAGAGAAAAAGGGTCATGAACTCCGAGATACAAAGCACAAAACAAAAGCATAGTAACTTATAGCAGAAAACCATCTCCATATGTCAACCACCATCATAAATCCATGGCAACCTCAGTCCAAAATGCAGCAGGGTGGTACATCGCCAGCTCATAATTCCATCATGTGAGGAGCATCACTGCACCAATGCAAACACAACATGATGAAAAGGGCGGATGTTATAGAAAATAACTTCTGCACTATTTACTTTCTGAAGACAAGGTAATTCCTATTACATACAAGAATAATTCCAAAGTACAATAAACTTATTTTGATGATTTTTGTCAACTTGTCAAGTACCCCCATCAGCATAACCTTACCCACGACTTTTATCAAAGAAGCATTAGAAAAAAACGCCACAAAGGTAGTCAATGCAGTTACCTGCTGTGGCTGCTGGTAGGTTACGGGCTGCTGATAATTATACCCAGCATAGCCTCCATAGAACATGTTAGGGTCCTGGGTAGGAGGGGCATATCCATACGCTTCATATCCCTGTGGATATCCATAATATCCACCACCATTCCACTGTGCCTGCTCCGGCTGAGCCTGATTTACAGACCCACTGTCATTTCCATATCCATTATAGCCATCAACATGCTTCTTCGAAGAAATCAAAAAGCTCAGTTACCTGCTTGTTTGAAGGACTCCGCCCCCATGAGAGTCGAATGCTTTGTCCTCCCAACTGGGTTCCATTCAACATCAACAAGGCTTGCTCAGCACATGCTCTGAAATGAGTAAGTACACATGTTAATTCACGTGAACCATGCAGAGGGCAAAAGAGGGAAAAGAAACCAAGTAATCACCTGCTTGTAAATTGAACAAAACCGCAACGTTTGCCAGGTGGAATTTTCACATGATGCAATTCTCCATATTGACTGAATACTTGCCTCAAAAGGTCATCTGATACACTTGGATCCAGACCCCCAACAAATATCTAAGCTCCAAAAGAACATCAGTCAAGAACAGAAAGCAGCATATCAAAAATCTTTACAGTAAAAATAGACTACCCACAGTTGTATTATTTGGATCATTCTCCCCTTGGTTTCCTTGACTGTTCTGGTAAGATGCTGCAACGTACATGTAAATGTGATCACACACA
Organism: Syzygium aromaticum; assembly: GCA_024500025.1. NCBI lineage: Eukaryota > Viridiplantae > Streptophyta > Magnoliopsida > Myrtales > Myrtaceae > Syzygium > Syzygium aromaticum. The sequence continues at coordinate 33,020,348 of CM044890.1, read as the reverse complement.
CTATAACACATTAAATGCTATCTAGCTAAGCAACACAGGAGTTTCAAAGTCTTGGGGCAATGAAATTATCTTTCAGGATAGAATAGTCAGAACTCCAGACCTCGGGAAGCAAGCATTCAAAACAGAGAAAGATTAATGCACTCAACTAAAGCCAAATATTGCCAACACAGCAATGATCTTGCAATTCTATGATCAGTACAAACATGTATGGCCAGTTTGCTACTCACAAAGAATCTGACGGATGATGTAAGACTTCAGACAACAGGCAACTCATATATACATGGAAGAACATGCACACACAGGCAAATGCTAGAAAGAAGTAATTTGTTAGGGGCTCCCATATATAAAGATCTCATATTTAAGCACATAGAAATCCACAAACTTAAAAAGGGACATAGGGATCATCCCACTTCAAAACAGCAAATTGATGGGAAAATTAGTCCACACCCATAACATCTTCGGCAAGTCCTTTCATGTTACCAATTTGATGTCCTAGTAACAAATGACTCAAAAGAAAAGTACAAACGAGTAACAAAAGACAAACTGGTCCAGAAAATTCCTAGTGACACGAATAGTCAAAGACAACATTATGTTAAAGAGACAAAAGAAGGCTACCGCATTATAGAATACCATAATCTAAAGGGAGTACTCCATTGTATTAACTTCATAAAAGCGGTAAAAATTTAAATTGACCAATAACCTAGTGAGCAATTGCGTGAAGTAAATCCAACTGTAGCATTGAAAATGCTACTAGGTAATTGATAGAACTCGGGACATAAACAAAATAACTGACCTAAAATGAGGCCACGCATTAAAGTGGAATCATTTCAGCTGAAATCAGTTCCAGGCTCCAAAATGAGAGCCTCTTGGTCTCCTGCTTTAAGAGAACATGAGTTTTATATAAGCTTTTGTATGTTTTCTAGAATTAAATGCGCCCAATTTTAGAAAGGTAAGTACTGGGGAAATTGTAAATTCCTCTCATCTTCAAAGTTGACTATTCCTTTCACACAATTCACCTCTAATAGACGCATCGAGCATATTCAGCTTAGAATTTCAACAAAGTGAAACTCTGACATAAAATTGCAAATCATCATAAAACATGTCAAACTGCTATCATCAGAACCAATAAGCCACAACAGCGCATAAGGTAACTAAAAGCGAGCAACATCAGCAAATATGCAGGCCGCAATACATACCACTCTGATATTGCTGGGTAGCAACAGGCTTCTTGTTAGCAGCAGGCCCAATCCTCATGGGGCGTGAAGAACAATACATGCCATTCATTTCAGTCATCGCCCGCGACTGTTCGGTTTCATCACCAAACCTAACAAACCCATAGCCCTTAGAACGGCCAGTTGTCCTGTCGATAACTATTTTGGCACCTTTCACAGATTGGTAGTGAGCTCTAAATGTCTCCTGTAGTGTGTGATCTGTTACATCAGCAGCCAGATCTCCAACAAAAATTGTATAGTCAGGACCTTCATCTTGACGCCTCTCACCAGGACCAAGCGTGGCCCAGTTTAATCGGAAATTCTGGTCAGAGTTTGGCATCAATGTGCCATTGTACGTCTGCAAAATCCTCTCTGCTGCAGCGCGGGTCATAAATTCAATGAAACCGTAACCCTCGGGCAGACCAGTCTGCTTATTTCTAATCACCTTAGCTGAAAGAACCTGAGAGAGCCAATTAAGTAAGCAGCTATCAGATAGCTGTAGTAGCTAGAAGAGAATGGTGGAGACCATAACAAAAAATGTCTATAAATTTAAGCTGCTGACTAAAGGATAGAGAGGTCCAAGATTTATCGGTCACCAAACCATCAGTCTGAAGCAACATTCCCACGTCCATTTAAAAATTGTAAGGAGGGCAGATACGAGTACAGAGTCTACTAATATATGATAATATGCAGAAAATGAGTACCAAAATAAAGGCTAACGATAAGTTTAGAAAGTGAAAAAAGAATATGTCATCAAAAATGAAAACGGGCAGATTTCAATAGAGAAAACGATGAAAGTAGACTGAGTTAATCGTGTCAATAGAGAATTAACATCTCTCATACTAGGAAACGTGGCCTAGCTCTCCAAAATCTCAATAATCCAACACATGACCTGCAATTTTTCAGCTCAAGACGTATGGCAATAGTTCGAAGACGACCCTAACGACCAAATAATAAGATATGCCTCCAGCACAAAAGCACATAAAGGGCACAAAAGAGGTATTACCTCTCCGGAGTGGGCAAAGCAGTTGAGGAGATAGCCCTCGTCCATGTGCGGCTGCAGGTCGCCGATCCAGAGCGACTTGATCTCGGCGGCGGATCCGCCGGCCAGCGACTGGGCCGGCATGGGCGGCGGGACCGGCTGCGGGGTCCAGCCCACCGGCGGGGGGACCGGCTGGGCGGCCTGCTGCATCATCATCCACTGCTGCTGCTGCTGCTGGTACTGCTGCTGGTCGGGGGCGGCTCCCGGGACTGGCTGCTGCATCATGGCGGCGGACGGAGGGAGGTAGGAGGCGGAGGAGATTGGAGGAGCCGAGGGGGTTCGAAACCCTAGGAGCGCGAGGCTAGGGCTCGGAGGTGGGGATGGTGGTGGTTGACGAGGGTAGAGGAGAGAAGCGAGGGGATGCGAGAGGAAACCCTAGAAAGGGACGAAGGATTTCAGAGATCCCAATCTCACAGAGAAGGGTCCAGAGAGAGAGAGAGATAAGCGGATGTGGTGGCGAGGGTTTATATAGTTAAGATTTTCTGCGTATATACGAGACCTGCGGGATATTTACGTAAATATGCTTTCCATTAATTGCGATAAAAATGGGGATGGCCATTTAAATATCTGTAAAATGAAAAAAAAAAAACTAATTTGGTGAATTCTCTTGTCATATTATTTACAAAATTAGATTCCAACCGGAAATAAATTTTTTGGTGGTTTTTTCTGCTGGATTTTAGCGTTTTCAATTTTTTTTTCCTAGTGTTTTTAACTCTATGCGAGGGAGTTTCAAAGGAACATGAGTTGGGACGCGTTTGGCAAGTTGCCAAACAGTAATAATTTTTGTTTTTTTATTTTCAGAATAAGTTTTGAAACAGAAATTTGTTTGGTAAATTTTTTGTTCTCAGGCACAAATTTACCAAAATTTGTTCACAGGATCAGTTTTTAAATAGAATCAAAAAACAAAAAAAAGTAAATTCTTGTTCAGAATCAATTTTGAAATAAAATTAAGAATCAAGAAATTTTTTTTTCCTTGACTGTGGCTAGCGAGGGCAAGGATGACCCTTGCCAGATCTAGCGAGGGCGGCCCTCGCCCAGGCGGCGAGGACCCAGCCCTCGCCGACCCTAGCCTGTGGCTGGTCGCCGGTGTCGGTAACCGGCCACCAACCATAGCCAATTAAGGGAAAGGGGAAAAAAAAGAAAAAAATTATTAAAATATTTAAAATATTATTAATAAAAAGAAATTTTGTGCAATTACCAAACACATTTTTGTTTTTTTTCTATTTCAAGAATAGAAATTTTGGACGGTTATCAAAACGCCTTCAAATACTTAAAAATTGTTCCCGATTACAAAATAAAAAATAATAATTTTCTAACAGAATCAGCTTCTAAGAATTGAATGGTTGCCAAACGCGCCCTTAATTTACTTTTTTTGTTCCAAAAAAAGGAATGTGCACTTCCATGGATTAGACATTCAATTATGACGTCATCTTTGGGCCTTTTTCTTTAGCTCGATATTTCCGTCTCCCGACCAAAATATAAAAAACAGGGAGCTCGATATTTCCGAGACGAAATACATGGAAGCTCAAGTTCTCCAACCCTTGGAAAAAAAGAGGAAAAAAGGTTCTCCGACCCTTCTCATGCGGAATTTACACATTTGCCCTCCACCTTGTTCCCCCGCCACATTCCTCTTTTTCTCTTCCGCCTCCGGCAGCAACTATTCTCCTCCTCCTCGTCCGTCCCCGCTCCGCTGCGCCACCCCCCGCTCTCTCTCTCTCTCTCTCTATCTCTACAGCCCGAAACCCAGCAGCACTTGAAGCTCAGAGAGTTGATCAGAGTAGCGAAGCCGAGCCTCCTCCCTTCGTTTAGCCACTCCAATGGCATACTCCACGCGCTTCAGCTGAAACGTGGCCGCCGAGCTTTTCTCAGGTTAAACTTCCGGTCTCTGCCCGTGCTCTTCTTGGGTTTTCTTTGGGACGCCTCGGGTGTCACGCGCATACCCATTCTACAAGCGTCCTGTGTTTCTTCTGATTTTTTTTTTTCCTTCTCCTTTTTGATTTGGTTTTGTTGTGCAATACGTTTTCATCACTCAGACATTGGCGTGAAGGAAAACGGGTTGTTTTGACTGATTTGTTTTGTGGGTGCCTTTTGCTGATTGCAGTTATGATGGATGAAGACCAATTTGAAGTTAGTGGAGAAGAGATTGCTGAAGATGTTCCTAAGGCATCTTATGATGCAAAACTACAGGAACTTCTTCATTATGTTACCTCGATGGAAGTCAAGTTGTGTGCCGATGCCACGAAAGAATTCATCAAGTTGCTTAAGAGTGGTCATGGAGGTCATTTGCTTCATAAGTATGTGCAGACTTCTCCCAAGTTTACGGAACTTCTGGAAGCTTGGAAGCTTCGTCGAGGGAAACCGGGAATTTCCTACATATTTAAGTTAATTTCTGCTATTCTGAGTCATCCCGATGGAAAGTATCGACAGTTTGATGCCAGTAGTACCGTTGTTCATAGGGCTCTTGACAGGTTTTCGAGTTTGGTTGTTGATGAAAAGTTGGAAGATATTTATAAGGAACTGGACAGCAAAGAAGCTAAGCGTCAAAATGCTGCACTTCAGCTTGTGGCTTCAATCGTGAGGCGGGGTTCTGACTTAGCCTCTGAGGTTGCGAAGAAGTTTGATTTTAAAAGCCAGGGCTTTCACAAGCTTTGCGTGTATAAGAAGAAGCAGATTGATGTCAAAAGGAAGTATTCCACCAGAAATTCACTTGTTGGGTTTGCAATGTCGTTTTTGGAGGTAGGGAAACCCGGATTGTTGAGGTGGATCCTGCAACAGAAGGACATGTACTCCAGTGTCCTTCGTGGTCTTGGCAATGATGATGATGAGATTGTAGTTCATGTTCTATCCACATTGCGTGATAGGATTCTCACTAAAGAATCCTTAGTTCCCCCTGGCCTGCGTAGTGTTCTTTTTGGAAGTGTTACCTTGGAGAAGCTCATCAGCATTTCTGGAAGGGAGAATGGAGGCCTAGCTGCAGAGTTGGCTCATGGGATCCTACTTATAGTTTGTACGGATCCATCCAGTGGCTTGATGCCTGATATAAAGAGAGGCACAACGATGTTGAAAGGTAATGCCACGCGACTGGTGGGCCTCATCAAGAAACTTAGAGCAGCTGAACTCAAGAATCACAGAGACCTTCTTTTGGCTATTGTTCACGGAAGACCATTGTTTGGGTCTGCATACATGGAAGAGTTCCCTTACAATGTGGAAGATCATGCATCACCACTATGGTAGGTCCCTGTGGAGCAGTGTATTTGCTAAATTTTGCTTTTTGACTTCCTTTTTTCCTCTTTCATTCGTTACTGAGCAATGGATCAATTCCATATTTTAAATGGCATCTGTTGCAGGTTTTCTGTTGCTTCTTTGGCAGCTGATGTGGTTTCTTCGGTGCGTTCTGGCTTTCCTTTTGGTTTCCTTGATTCTGCATCTCGCGATTCACCTTCTTTGAATAGTGTAGACGTGCAGAATGTCATGAGATCTGTATGTCCTCATTCATACTGTCGATCAGGTATGAACAAGGGCTTGCTTCACTCCAATTTTCTTGTCAAGAATGGCACTTTGAGGCTTCTTCTGGAGGCACTTAAGCTCTTAGATTCCTTTGTCGGTGCTTTGAGTCATTGTTCTTGTGCTAGTGATAGGGACATGCAAACTTGGGAAACTCTCAAGCAAGAAATACGGAATGAAATCCGAACCTTGCTCCCTGATCCCCAAGTCTTGGTGACTCTACTTTCTACTCTGAGCAGTAACTCTGGAAAAAGTGGCCAGAATAAGAGAACGCCAGATTCGGAATTACATGGCAGCAACAGCGTAAAGAAATTGAAAACAGACAATGTTCATGATGATGGAGATATCATTGTGAGCGGGATTTCACTTAGTCCAAAAGCTGGTTTGTCTGGAAAAAGTGGAAAAAATGTGGAAACAGGGGATGAGTTGGGTGACGAAAATAGTTTTGCAAATATTTTTGCTGAAATATGGGGGCTTGACCAGTCCCAGGTGCCTGTTTCTACCATGCAGGAGGCAGAGATATTTTTTTACTCCAGGCTTGTTGATGCTCTCCAGATATATCTAGTAAGTTGATACACATTTTTTCTTTGGAAGCATAGATCTACTTTGGAAGATTTGTAGATAGGCTAAGAGCGCAAGACTTAATTGATCACCATAATAAAAAGGAAAACAGGCGGGGCCTGCTGCTAATGAATGAACGTCACATATTTTCTGCACAATAATTGCTTAGTACCATCTCAGTGGTAGAAGAAGTAATCTCATTGCCTTCCATGCATTTTCATATAGTGCAATTATTGGGTTTTTCAGTTTATCATCAGTGAAATAGACATCATCACTTAAATATGTGGATGAGATGGAGGTATATGACAAATGTCCATCATGAAAGGCTGCAATGCACCAATTTCTTGCTGGTGGTTTTTACATTTGTTTGTTTTTTGGATATTTTTCCTAAGACCCCACATGGCTAACGTCACTTGATATCTCCCAATTGATGATCACATGATGCATTTTAGAAAAGTCATTGATGGACTAGGGTTGACAGCTTGCACAGGAGACTGTATGATTTTAATTTGCTGCTTCTAATTGACCTTGACCATTTAGGCTCCGCCTAATTTTCTTAGGCAATACACCATGTGTAGCAGTTTAGCTTTTGTTATATAGAGTATAGCACCTTAGAAGTGTTGACTAGTATCAATTTCAAGTAGATTTCTATCCTTTTGTGCTTTGCTCTTTACCCTTGATTCATAATCGTACTGCTTCGTCTTACTTTTTCTTGTATGTGTCTGACATATTGCTTATTGCCTCCTATATAAGTCTTCCTCCTTAGTTATGCTGCGACAACTAGATTTTTTCCTGATTAATTCTCATAGTCAGTTCTTTGATTGCACGCCATCATCACAGTTAAGGGGTGTATTGCTTGGGACATGTTTGCTATCTCAGCTTCAGATAAACCTTCAGTTTGGTATCATCATTTATACCGGCATCATACCTGTAACTGCTTATGCAACTGATGCAATTTCTTTCTTGCAGCATATGATGCCTACGGTGTTGGAGGGGTCCTTTGAGTTCTTTGTCAGTCTTCTTCACGATGCTTTGGAACTGCCAACTAACTTGCTGAACTCGTTGCTGACTCTGCTGAAGGAGTATATCAGATTGGCCCCTGGAAGTGGATTGCCGCAGAGAATTCCAGTTCTGATGTACAAGCATCTACAGACCTTTATGTACTTAGTACTCTTTTCACCAATTCGTAGCACCCGGGATCAATCATATGATCTGTCAGTGGCAGCTATGTTGAGCACTGGTGCATTTGATAGGAATCCGCGTGAGGTTAATGCATGGTTCTTGTTTCTACCTGGTTTTTATGACAATAAGTGTTCACTTGTCCTCCAACAAACTAAAATTCTACCAACTTTATCTCAAGCTGTCATTTCTTTCCTTGCTGATGCTATTTCTACTGTTGGAAATAATTTATTCAAGTATTGGGATAGCGTCCGGAATCTTGTCAACAATTCAAATGACCTCAAAGATTATTCAGGTAATTCTTTTTCACATGTATGTCCACTTTTTGCTATCATGGGTTGCTAATTACGCTATGTTTGAAAGTTTTGTGTTTGCATAAGTAGTGTCTCACTGGAATGTGTTGATGAAGGTTGTTGAACATATGCTTTGTTCACTGTGATCATATACCATTTGCCCGTGCTGACTGTATCAGTATTGTGCTTTCCCCAAGTATGGTTAGTGCTTAATAGCTTAGCTTCTCTTGTTAAACCACCGTGAAGAAGTCATCAGGTTTAATGTACAATATAAATTGAAAAGTCGGATTATATTTATACACGATAAGGAAAATGTTTTTGGACATCACATTGATCCTCATCATTTTGAGGATGTGAAGTTGTTCATTCAAAAGCAGGCACACTTCTACTTTTGCTTTCTCTGTGAATTGGGTTTACTCGAAGCTGGTTGGCTTATTCGTTATACTTAATTCAACTATATGAATGAAGCCACTATTTCTTAATGCTTATCCTATTTTCTAGCAGATGTTTCGCCATCTTTCAGCCCTCTTGCTGTATGTATCCTTCAAAAGTGTTTGAGGGTGCTAAAGTCTGAGTCAGGTTCTTTTTCATCGTGTGAGAAGACAATGCTTTCATTGTACGTTTGTAGTACATTGAAGTATGTATTGCAAACACAGGTACTCATTTGTGTTTTGCGTTGATGTTGTGAAACCTCTTGTTCTAGTCTGCTCAGAGCTCTGAATTTGAACAGGTAGATGCAGGATGCCTGTCTGCTGTACTTGTGTCACTGTTGTCTGGGAGCATTGACAATTGCTCAAACATGGTAGATGGTTCTGGTGATATTCCAGCCGAATGGGGACCACACAGGAGTTTGCTGCTCTTTGCAGAGAGCATACTGCAGGGTCAAACTTGTTGTTCTTTTGCGAGTTATGAGAAGGCCACACCCGCTGATGGTTCCTTTTTAGGTACACTTGATAAAATTAAGATGTCTCTGAGGAGATGCCAGACCATTGAAAGAGTTGGAATTACTGAAAAGTTTCTTTCCTCAATTATGTGCGCTTCACCGAAGCTGATCATAGAACATTTTCCGGCTGTTGTAATCATTGCACAGGATATCAGTGGAGTTTCTTTGTCATTTTTGACATCCTTATTCTTTCTTGAACACAATCTGCCCGCAGATGTTTTTAGATTATGGCCTGAAATGGTTATTAGAGCTGTGAAGATAGTTCTAATCAATGTTGGTTCTGAAGGCAGAAAAGATGATGCTGGTGGGGTTTGCAGTCAATCTTTTCATTCTGAAGAACCGAATTCTGGTGGTGGCACTGGTGCAAGTGAATCTTCTTCTGTTGCTTTGAGTTTCTTGTTGGGGCAGATACCTTTCCATGTGCTGTTTCCTGCAATTTTGTGCTTTGATAACCCTTCTTTAGCAGATTCTTTGGAAATGAAAAAGTTGCTCCTGCAAAAAGCCTCTGAAGTGAACCTTGAGTGCCTCCTTTCCTATATACACTATGTGCTATTCTGGATACATCAGCTACAACTGTCTACAGGAAGTATGCCACCAGTTCAACTCAGAAAATCTTTTGAACTCTGCATTAGTCTACTAAATCACATTTTGTCTCAACTATTGAATTCGAAACTTAATAGTGGTTTTCCCGAGAAGGATGAACTTATCCCGTTACCAGACTACATCCAAGAAGCAGTTGGATGCATCTTCTCTCATCCTGCATTGACGGCATCCTTGACCTGTCCGTTGGGCTGCAATGAGATGTTAGCCAGGGAAGATGTTCTGGAAAATTTCATCGAAACCTTTGATTTATCCAGTAAAAGATCTCTTGAGATAGACTTCTGTGGCTTTGGTTTACTGGGAACAGTTTCTGCTTTTTTCTTGTCTTTAGTTGAGAATCACTCCTCCTTTTTCAATGTGGAAACAGGTGCGACTAGACAACTTGTGAAGGGTTTTGAATCTCTGGTACATAGGCTTCTAATTGGGTTCAAGAATGTGCTTAATCTGTGCATTCAGACACAAAACTTCAGAACCCTTCTGCCAACATATCATGCTCTGAATACTTTGAATCGTCTTATATCCCCATTTGAGGTGTTCAAGTTCGTCTGGTCTGTGTTCAATATAATTGACATGAAAGACACAACAATCTCTGAATCTTGCCGGAAATCTATTGTTTATATTGGATGTCATTTTGCTGCCAATGCTTTTGAATCTCTCGGTATATATTTGCAGCAGCAAATCAATAAAAGATCACAATACGATTTGTTATGGAGGACTAAAGATCAACATTTTGATGCTGATATTATTGAAGATATTTATTTGAAAGTATTTGAACTTTCCAGTCTTTATGAAACAAATATTACTGATATTTGTTTGCTGAAAGCTATTACTGCCGCCTGCCGACTGAAATCTGTGCAGCATCTTAATGTACATCCGCTGAGTTCTGTACTTTTGAAGGTCATGGTGAGCACTCCAGCGCAGTTGGTTTCTTATTGCATTAGTGGGATGAGTATGATGAGAGCTAAAGTTTTGTTTCTGCTTACTCAGTTGAGTCCTCTGCATCTGTCAATCTTTGGGTGCATGCTTTCAGGTATTCTGACTCCTGAGGGCAATCTGAAGTCTACGAACCATTGCAGAGGTCTTTCAAATGAGGACTTTTTGATGCTCCTGCCAACTACTTTGTCATTCATGGATTCTATTTTTTTGAGATATGGGAAGCAGTGCTACTGGAATTTCAGATTTATACCTCTATTTTACTCCAGTATTCTCTTAAATGGTTTCCATGAATGGAAAAGTTTTGTGTCCAAGTTTGTATTTCAGGAAGGATATGGTGAGTTCACAATAACTTCTGCAGATGAACTCCTCAATTTTGTGAAAAACAGTTCTCTTGGGAAAGCAGTTCATATGTTACATTATCACTTTGTCTTGGATGCCGATTCCCTGAATATTAAGAAGCAAATGGAGTTATTTGATTCAGTTTTACCCGATGGTGAGAGTCATAATGACTTGCTAGGTTGTGATTGGAGGGATGTAAATTCTCATTCAGTTGAAGAGATTTTGAACCTTACAAATGGAGTTTTGGCAAAGATACTGTTATGTAGGATGTTGTTATTTCCCAGTGACAATCGTACACAGTCTTCGACAAATAAAGCACCAGAATACTCAAACGAGAACTCTCAGGTGACAAAAGCAGGTTTGGAGTCATCAAGGATGCGATTTTTGTGCATTTTGGTGAGTTCTTGGGAACAGATTGTTAAAAGATTCCGTTTAGATTCTACTTCTCAAAAGGAGAAAAGTGGAGAATGTGAATCTTTGTACAAATATTTGGAAGAGTTGATGTTGAGAAGCATTTTCGAGCTGATAAAGGAGATGCACGATTATCTTGTTCAGTTGAAGTTCATTCCCGTCATGAGACAGCTGATAAGAACCTCTCTTCTCTATAGGTTTGAGGATCCCGTAACTTTGAACTTACTTAGGAATATTTTAACTCCACTGTGCAAGGGACAATTTTCATGTTCGCCATATCTGCAGCTGCTACTTGCACACTCTCAGTTTCCCTCTATGTTGCACTCTATCCCCGAGTTATCACATTCCTTACAGCTTGGAGCATTTTTGAGACCCATGTCCAGCATTCTTAGGTCAGTTGCTGTTCCTCGCATCAGCAAAAAGGATCAAGAATTAAACAAGCATAGCGTAAAGAGGCTGGAAGTTCTCCAGTTGCTCAGAACTCTGATTCATTTCAGTTTCAACGGCTGTGGCAGCAAAATTGATTCGGGAAATGAGGATGGCATTAATTTTCAACGGCTGCATTCATTTATTCTGTATTCTTATGGCGGGACCCTCGGTGAAAATGATCTTGAGTTATTCAACTTGTTACAAGAGATAGACTGTAAAGATGGATCAGAGTTGGTAAAGCTCACTGATACAAATTACCTGTGGGGAAGTGCTGCCTTGAAAGTGATGAAAGTATGGGATTTGGAGCAGAACTTGTCATCTGATGTCATGATTGATACTGAAACAGATGAATACCGGAGACTGCAATTTAGGGAAAATCTTCCTATTGATCCCAAGTTATGTGCATTGACTGTATTAGATTTTCCATATGATAGAGCTGCACATGAAGAGCCTTCTTTCTTGAACAAGGTCCAGATTAATAACTCTAAAGATGTGGTATGTCTGCAATTACATTTTTCATCTGATCCTTTTCCTTTCCATGACATGGTTCCTCCGTTTGCGAACTATTTGACAGCTAGTTGTGAACCTATCTTTGTCCTAACTTTCTTTGGTTAACTCGCATGCAGATCCACATTCCTGCTATTGAGAGGAAGCAAAGATATGATCCTGTTTTCATTCTGCAATTTTCGCTTCATATTCTACCAATTGGCTTCATTGATCCTGTGGAGTTTTCTGGTCTAGGGTTGCTAGCTGTTGCTTTTTCCTGCTTATCTTCACTTGATGATGGGATAAGGAAATTAGCTTATCAAACTCTCGCCAGTTTTAAGATTGCTTTAGAGGTAACAGTATCTCGTCTGCACCTGCGATCTCTGAATTTGTACTAGCAATTTCCACTTGTATGAGTTATGTCTTTCATTATAGTCATTATCCTTCAAATTCGACTTGCTATTGTGATAGTATGACAGTGAAGTAGATATCTTCTGTTTTGTTACAAAAATATCTAATGTTGCTATGCAAAAACTTAAGCGGTGACTTTGTTTGATCTGAAAATTTAGCTGAATTGGGCAGGTACCAAACTGAAATAAGTTAATTACCTTACCCTGCTTGAACCGTTAAGGAGATGCTGGGATATTAATTAGCTAGGCATATATATAGATTGGTTCTTCTGTCGTGTCACTATTGTATTAATATGAAATTATGTTTTTTTGGTGATATACATTGAAGGATCTTCTGAACAATTGCTCATATAATCTTTCAGAAGTGTCAAAAGAAGAAGGACATCGCTCACCTTCGTCTCTTGTTGAACTATGTGCAAAATGGGATTGAAGAACCCTGGCAAAGAATTCCTTCTGTTATTGCCGTCTTTGCAGCAGAGGCATCTCTAATATTATTGGATCCATCAAATGATCATTATCCTACACTCAGTAAGCTCTTGATGCGCTCTTCCAGGGTAAATATGAAGGTAAATGATGAATTTCTTGCTCTTTCCTTATTGGTCTTCAAAGGCAGGTTGTTTTTCTATGCGCGTGTTGCTTTTATGTTATGATAAAGCGTTGTAACCATATGCTTCATTTAATTGTCTATAGGCTGTACCAATGTTCCATGAGTTTTTGTGGAGTAGCTCTGTCAATTTCCAGGCTGAAAGAATTTGGATATTGCGACTTGTATATGTGGGTCTTGGCAATGATGATGATGCCCCGGTTTTCGTGAGGAACTCCATTTTTGAGAATCTGCTGAGCCTTTATGCTTCTCCATTTTCAGATAATGAGTCCAAAGAACTCATTCTTCAGGTAACGTGAACAAGTCATCCGTTATTGGATATGTCTATTTTCTCTTGGTGATCCATTGAAAATTCATATTGGGTTATTGATATGGCAGTAACAAAATCTTCATCTCATGCAGATAGTTAGGAAGTCAGTTAGATTGCGAAAGATGGCTTGTCATCTGGTGGAGCGCTGCGGTTTGTTTTCATGGTTATCATCTGCCCTGTCTCATATCAATGAGATGCTGTCTGGAGACGAAAAGGGTTTCTACTTTGATCAATTGGTGGTGATATTAGAGGTAGTCACTCCTAACATCTATTTCCTTCAGATAATAATTTTCATGGTTCCCTTTACAGTCTACAGGAAATACAAAACTGTTTCATTCAGGGCATGAAATTTCTTCTCTGCCTATCTGTGCATCATATGAGAGACAAAATCTTACCGTTTAGATCCTCTCTCCTTCTCTTGTCAACCTCCCCCACCGCTTCTCTCCATTCTCAGTTCTTGTTGTCTTTTTTTACTTTTTAAATTGGGTATGGCCTGGAATTATCTATGAAAATGTAAAACTAAAGCAACCTCAAATGGTTCTGGATTCCCCCCCTCTCGTGGTCTTCCATTTATTTTTAAGCTGTGTATGGCAAATTATGCATGAAATAAAATTGATTCAACCTAAAATGGTTATGGAATTTCCTTCTCTCTCTCTCTCTCTCTCTCTCTCTCTTCTTTTCTTTTATTATCTCTCTGTTTTTTGAGGTTTTTGGCACAAACTTTTCTTAGATGCATGTCATTTGTGAGGACATTGGAAAGAATAAATATCTGGACGACTAGAAAGTTATCTATGTGAATGCTTCTACATTGTTTTATACAATCGGGATCTTTATTGTGATGCTGACTTAAGTAAAGTTAAGCGCGTGATAAGGACTTGCTTCTCTAACTTTTAACTTTTTTGGCTACAGGTCATCAGTAATATCATCTCGTCCAGAAATATTACAGAGTGGTTGCAGAAACATGCTCTCGAGCAGCTCTCAGAAGTTTCTTCTCATCTGTTTAAGTTTCTGTCACACAAAGCAAAATTGTTAAGGGAGAATACTATGGTTATTCATTTGATCCTCCAGATTTTGGTGATGACCCTGAAGATATCTCAGAAAAGGAAGATATTCCAGCCACATTTTACCCTTGCCATCGAGGGTCTGTTTCTCATATATGAAGCCATTAAGTTGTGTGATGGCACCGAAGCATTCCCAAGTTCTGAATTTGGCCTCAGGTCTATTCTAATGAATGCACCTCCTCCATCAATTATTGACACGGTCTCTCTCTCTCTCTCTCTCTCTCTCTCTCTCAGTGCAGTCAATTGTCATAGGACAGTTATGAATATTTTCATTACTCTTTGAATTTCTTGGATAAAGATATTTGAGGTACGACCGAAAGGATGCACAGGCATCTCAAGTATGCAGTTACGAATTTCTTGGGTGTTTTTCCACATCCTGTAGCTTACTGATGTCTTTTATATCTAGTTAGCTCGACTTAATGTGGGTTTGTCATTGATAGTCTGTGCTATGACATCTCATTTTGATTTGATTTACAGGATGAAGAAAAGCTTTTGAATTTTGTCCTTTGGGCAATCTCTGTTGCCTTGAAAGCAGACTCAACAGAAATTCCTAATCCTGGAGGATCTCATGTCAGTTTAACAATCTCCTCAGAGGAAGAAATATGTGAAGATTCTTTGGCATCGAAACTTATTCGTTGGTTGGTGGCATCTGTAATTCATGGGAAACTCTCTGATAGATCCTCATACACGGATGCAATATATTCAGAAAGATCTGATCTGAAAATGCTGAATTCTTTGTTACAATTTGTCAAAGAAACAAGTAGAGGAAGAAGCCGAAAAACATCTGGAACTGGAAAGGTGTTAGCTGCTGCGATTTTGTACCTTCAACAGCTTCTTTGCACAGATTGCAGAGTGCTTCCATCTGTTGTGTCTGCACTCTGCCTTCTACTGTATGATTTTTGCGACATTGCGGGTAGGTTACCCTACTATGTTTAATTGCGCGGGAAATACTGTTTATCAAAATGAATCCCTTATTCTTAGACCAAGCAAGTCTAGCTAAAAGACTGGAATGCAATTTATGCAGTTACTGAATCAGATCTCTTGCTCGATGGTACTCCTGTGGCCTCACAACTGTCGAAGATAAGCTGCCCTCTTGAAGCTAATCCTGCTTGGAGATGGTAATTCTTATTTTACCTGACGTCTTGTGGTTTTTGTTCCTCCTTATACATGTCAATCCGGATGGCGATCCTACAATCAATATTCCATGTTTTTGAACGAATAGATGTAAAACTGACTGGCGATTAATTCAAGAGTCACGATTACCAAGCAACTTCGGTTTCACCTAAATAGATGTCACTTATTCTTCCATGTCATGATCGGTCCTATTTTGTGTACAGGTCGTTTTATCAGCCATGGAAGGACTTGTCGTCGGAGGGGACAGATTCGGAGAGACTGGATGAATATCAAGCATGTCAGGCCCTGCTGCTCGTCATCTCAAATACGCTCCGGACGGGCTCTTCGAATTCACTCGCTCTATCACCTCGGGATGTTGAGAGATGCGGTGTATATGAATGGGAAAGGAGTATCATCGAGAATAGCTTGTGTACAGATTGAATAGCATGTAAGCCCCATAGGCCAATTTTGTCAAATCTTGATTCAGTGTCAGCACATCATCCTCATGAAATCCACAAAGCAAGTCCCTAGCCTTGATAAGCCTAGTTTAATGTTCTCAGCGCCATGCAATTTGCATAGCAACCCCCTATGCTTTGATTTTTTGCAACCAAATCACTGGCCTACAGGTTTGAATCTCGGGTTCCGATGATCAAGGCTTCGTTTATTTCGCGAAAAATAAATGATTTGAAAATATTTTCTTAAAAAATGATTACTTGTATTGCTTGAAATAATTAGTCAATGAAAAATGTCTTCATTATCGATAGCGATTTATATCTAAAACATCTTCGTAGACAATGAAAATTCTTTTCATTCGATCATTTCCGCAAACAATACAAGCAATTCATTTTTACAAAATGTTTTTTAAATTATTCATTTTTTGGCAAAATAAACGTAGCTTTAATGTCGTATATTTTTAAATATAGAAAAAAATTGCAACTCTAAAGCGAAATTCAAATGTCCAATGTTGAATATAAGAAAAAATAAATTTAGGGATATTAATAATTAATTAGGAATTAGTTTAATAAGTTAGGAAAAATGACATAAATGATCATTGAATTTTTGGCAAACTGTGTAACGTGGTCCATGAAATGTGATCCATGAATTTTATCTCAATGTGTAATATAGTTTCTGAATTTCTTAATTTATTCAATATGTTTCCTAGACTTTTAGTACAAATTCAATTTAATCCATAAATTATATGCAAAAGTTCGATATTGTCTCTAGATCACATTGAATAAATAAGTTCATGGACTCACATTGTACATTAAAGTAAAATTTTGGGATCACATTGCACGTTAGATCAAAGTTAATGGATCATTTATGTCATTATCTCGTTAAGTCAATGCGAAGAAATTGTGAAATATTCAAAACTCGGACAGAAAAAGGAAAAAGAAAATCAGGAGCGGGCGTTGACCACGCGACATCGCACGTCGGCACACGCCTTCTCCCCTTTCAACTGCTCAAAACAATTAAACAACCCAAAAAAAACAATCATTAAAACGAAAATTTAAAAAAAAGAGGAAAAGAAAATAAATTATATAACTATATTAACACTCACTTCAAAGATCTGTTCGTGTTCGTGAATCTGCTGTTCGCTCTCTCTTCTTGATCTGTTGAAACGATCAGCGGCGAGGAAGGAAAGAGATAAAAGAGGGGGGAAGAAGATGCACGATTTCTGCTTCACGTTCCCGTACGGCCTCCTCCTGGTGATCGGAGGGCTCATCGGCTTCCTGAGGAAGAAGAGCGTCGCCTCCCTCGCCGGCGGCGCCGGCACCGGCCTCCTCCTCGTCCTCGCCGGCTACTTGAGCCTCAAGGCCTTCGAGAAGAGGAAGAACTCCTACGCCGCGCTCGTTCTCGAGACCGGTGAGCTCTCGTCCTCCTCGGCGCGTCTGCGGCGGTTTTGTTGACGTGTGGAATTCGGATCGTTTTGGAAGCCGTAACCGCGTGAAATCTTTTGCTTCCCCTTCGGTTTTGGCGGTTGACAAGTAGGTTGACATGTTCGCTTTCGTACGCTTTTGATTTGATCTGTCTGTTTTGGCTTCCGTGATGTGATGCCGCTTTTCGTCGGATTGTTATTGGAAGGCCGGTCGAAATCGTCGCGTGAAGGTTGAGTCGTAGGAGCTGAATTGATGAAATGAAGCTACTGAAGTTTTCGATCGATTGGTTTTTAGGTGGTTAAGAACTCGATAGTGAGATTTGCAAGGTGGAGAAGCTGATATCCAGTCTGACTGCCGCGCCGTATCTGTTTGTTGTGTCGGTGGTTTAGCTGTTGCACTAGTCACTGCTGTTATTAAGTTATCTGCATCCATCATTTGATGCCGCCTCGAGTCCGTAAGGATGATCCGTGTATTTTTGGTTTTCTAGGGTTTTCCATTTCTATTTCTCATGCTCTATTTTGTTGCTTATCGACAGCGGCAATCTTACTTTTAAGTGGAACACGCTGCATTCTCTAAGTGCTCCTTTTTCTGTGAAATTGGTGATTTCTGGTTTTCTGCAAGCAGTCTCATGTGATGGGGGTACGAAAAGGATGCCTGATGTGTCCTGATCAGGAATGTTCCCGATGAAGCCGATGTGTACGAAAGGGACAAGTAGTTTTCAGGAACTCTGGAAATTCCGTCTGTGAATAGCTTGATGTTGGTGTCAAATGCTTGCATGTTAAGCTGGCAGTATCCAAGGATAGCATTTAGCAAAATGTTATTGTAACAACTGGCTAGCTTTCCAGGGATCCTGCTGAAGAAGAGATCATATCTCGTTCTGAACATTGAACTTTTAGTATGTTTAACGAGATTAAGCTAGTCAGTTATGTTTTTCGAATATCTCCGAACTTCTCACTAGACATGCATGTAGAAGGGTTTAGTCTGAGAGGATGTGTTGAGAATGTCTACAATATGATTGTCGTCTCTCTCTTTTTTTGTTTGTGGATAAGTTTTTCATCTGAATAAAGTCATTTAAAATCACGCACTCGTGCACATCCTCACACATGAAAGCAGCGTGTGGATTAAGTTTTTTGTATAGATGTTATGGCGGACTTACTATTGTGTCTTTGACAGTTTGTGCTGCCGTGCTTACCTTTGTCATGGGACAGCGCTACCTCCAGACCTCTAAAATCATGCCAGCGGGTATTCTTGCTGGAACAAGGTAGCTAGAATTATTTCCTCCATTGCTAACCATACATGGTGTTGCAGAACTCATATGTCATCTGAATAAGCAAGTTGTGTTTTCTCTCTCACACCATGTAGTTGCAACACCAGTTGCACAAATTTTCTGATGTAATGTCGGTAAAAGGGTCGTTAGGACATAAGGGTGACTTTCATCTAGATATTCTTGCCTCCACTGCTAATTGCTACTGCTAGTTTACAACTAGTGACTGTTCTTAAACGAGGGATTTTTTATTGAAAAGATGAGATCTGCTCTGCCTATAATATAACTTAAGATGGATGATTACTGATCCTCAGATGCATAGGACCAAGAATATCCGTTCTGCTGATCATTTTAAACAAGAAGAAGAATTATCCTCTATTTTGTTCTTCATTTGTATGGTTCTCGATAGAGAAAATGATATACTCAGATTAATCTGTTCTGATTCACGTGGTCTTGACCTTCAGAGAACATCCTTTGCTTCTCCTATTAAATCTTCATTCATAGTCGTAGTTGTCTGCCTTATCGAGGAAATTCATACATTCAGTTGGTATTCTCATCATCAGACTAATGGGTGGACAGTTATTGCGGCAGTCAGTAATTTTTAAGCCTCAAAACTACAATCTTTAAGAAGTGAATACAGAAAAACAAATTATGATGAAAAATACGTCTAGTATCTATCTCTGGTTGTGTGTATGTGCGTGCCCAAATGGTAATGATAGAGTGAGAGTTGTTAAACTAATGAACCATGCATCCATCCTACCAATTTAAGCTTGTAGATAGGTTGATAGGAGTTGAAAATAACTACTCTGAAGGAATTGGTAATTCATTTGAGGTTTGAAAGTCGTATCTTATTTTGAACATTGCTTATGAGGAGTGGGCAAAAATAGATAAGATATTACGTTTTTGTTTAACCAAAAGAACAATAGTTACTTTGTAACTTGTTTATAGCTTAATCCTCTAACGGTTTTGTACTTCTATACAGAGATGCAAGTGTTTCTTAGATGTCGAGGATACACTTAGTAAGGCTATCATTGTCATTTTAGGGGAAAAAGGAGTTCCATATTGGAGTCAATCATGGCTTAATAGTAATATACAGTATGAAGTGGAGTCCATGGGTGGACCGGACAAGGTGTTTGCTGCAATTTTCTGTAATTATATACTATAATCAAGGAAATTTCATGTGAAACTTGTTTTCTTGAATTATGTACTATATTCTATGTACTTTTATATAAAATTTTTGAATCTCACCTCCCTGAATTAAGATTTTACAGACTCTTTTAGCTCATTTTGCATTCACCATTGACGGAGTTAACGACTGAATTGATTCATGCAATTTTTACTTGGTGTATATTACCTAGCGTTTTAGAACTGGCCGGCCAGCTCATTCAGTTGAATCAGAAACTGGATACCTGTTCCGCATTTTTTTCAAGTTGCAATCATGCTGCTCTAAAACAAGGATTCAGTCTGCCCGTTTTATATTTTATGGAGCTTTATATCTAGCTAAAACCTACATTCCTCTACTTCATGTCTTCTCATTTGCCTAGTAATCACTCTGAGCTAATGCACTTTCCAATTCGCCTCTATTCAGTGCTCTGATGACCGGGTTTTATATCTACAAAATTGCGACCGGAGGCAACCATTTCGCAGCCAAGGCTGAATGATGGCATCTTGGAAAATCGAAGATCCTGACTAAAAAATTACCAGGTGTAACCACTGTTGTTTTGTGTAGGTGCAAAAGAGATCTTTCCTTTCTGACGAATCCTGGTTTACATCCACGGCATTAGCCGTTAGTGTTTCGCACTCAATTTTAAGGACTCATTTTAGCCCTCTATTGTACACGGAATGAAAGTACGAAAAACATGTTTGGCTTGGAGTGTGATTATGTCAAGACAGATCCAGAAGAGAGTCCGCTTTTTGCAATGTGCATTTGAATGGAAATCTCCGTGCTCTAGCTTCGAATGTGATGTCAATGCTAGTTTAGGATTAGAGTTGGATACCCCCATTTATTACCTGCCTGGAAAAAGAAAAATACGAGGAAGAAACACGTGAGCAATTTGGCGGCACATGATAGAACCCAATTCTATGAATAGCCTGCTAACTTCGTCCGTTGTAAACTTTTTCAGTGTCAAATGTGTCTTTACATGTCAGAATCAGAAAAAATAAGCACATTATTCTTAAGAAAAGCTACAATCGACGTCCAATATACAGCATGTCGTACAAGACTTCCATCCGCTGACCAACAATTTTCACTCCAAGACTGTCTAATCACATATTTACAAATATCACAGTACCTATCCACTGGCACATGAACGATTCCTGTGAGGAAACAAAGAATACATCTGGCAGAATCCATCTGAGAAATACAGGATATAACATGCCGTGCGAAATCCGAACTTACGTTAGCAATCTTTTGGCCTGAGGTATTTTGGAGGTAGAGAAGGACACCTCTCGTTCATTTGGGGGTACGGGTCCATAGTATTGTATCCCGGTAGTTCCATCCGATACTTCCCTCGGATCTGACAAAACGGGAGCTTGACATTGTTGGCATCGTTGCACCATTTTGGCAAACGGCTCGAATTATTCTCGAAGAACCGCAGCGTATATGCATCTTTTATCTGCAGGTGGGGAAAGATGAAATGAGGACCTTGAACTACAAAAACAGATGACTGGAAGAATCTAAAAGAGATTTCTCTAATCAAATGCATAATTCATAGGGCTGATGACAATTAATTAGTTTCTCATTTAACCCAACGTAAAATGACTCGATTCACTATTCTTCTCCTCAAGAAAGAAGTGGAATCCACATCATGAAAGAACCTAACCCGGTACTCGATATGAAATGACAATCCACTCAAACAAGATGATGCACATCGTGCATGGTGGCCTCACCGTGAATTCCGTCACTTGAATAGAGTCAGCAATTGAACCGAACAATCCTGCCTCCTTGTACATTTCAAGAACAAAGGCAATGCAAGAGGTTGACTTTCCATCACTGTACAGCCAATCATCCTGCTCTGGGATGGTAAGCAGTTCATCGAAGGATGAGCCACGCATTTCAGTCTCCACTAAAATATCTGGAAGATCCAGCCCCTGCATGAAGTTAACAATTATTTCTGGAAAAGGAAAAGGATATGCTGAATTTAACATAACCATTTTATCCACCTATCAGTTGTCAAGGTATGTCTACGAAACATAGGCATATCCTCAACCTGCCTTTTTTCTGCAATTCATCTGGCACATCTCATCAAACATACAGAGAAGTACCAGAAATTGTTGCCTTCAATGATCTGACATGTATATTAGAGTCGTTACTCTTCTAAAAGTCTAAACCATCAATAAATGAGTTCTTACGCATTCACACCTACAAGTTCCGTCCAGTCCCTAATTTTCACTACTTATTCTAGGACACAAAAGTCGACATTATTCTTGATGAAGAAAATTAAAATCAAGGCAAATCAGTTACTTGAAGAAAAATTGGACACTGGAGTATTTTCACTAAGCTGAATTGTGTATAAATATTTAATGGTGCAACACACCGTTTCATTGCAAAAAAAAAGAAATAAATGAAGTACATCGGAATCCCTAAATGATCCACTCTCTCTAGGATCTCAATCTAAGCTAACCCATTGGGTCATTAGAGTCCCAATAAACCAGATGGCAAAGTCCCAAGAAAGGAAAAGGATTTTAGAAAGAAGGGGCATACTGTTAACCTGACAGGGAGAAGATGGATGGCGCTGTTTACAACCAGATAAATGATGCATGGTCTCCACTCCAGCATTAAGGCAAATCAAACTATCATGGACATAGATAAATTAAACCATGGTTGGCTTCCTACTAAATGACACCATAAGATAAGTCCTTAATAGAGGACATTCTAGGTGGATTGAGGACCCTAGGCGTACAAGTTAAAAAATTTAACAACATAGCCATTTCACTCTAATTAAATGAATACTCAAGATTACTCATATCTTCTGACCAAAAAAAAAAAAAGATTACTCAAACTCATCCATGAGGTACATCCTAGTGAACTGTTCAAGTCTACATAAAGATCCTAAAGAGTGATAATATTAAACACTATCTTTCTAAACCAAAGATCCTCAGCAGAGAAACTGTTAATGATACCTCAGTTCCAAGTCGCATGTTCAAGGCTTCATTCCACAAATTGGTAGCATAAGAAGGTCTTAACTGATTCCACACTGTCATAACAGATGCAACCTGCACAGTCATTGCATTAGTTAAACCAGCGGAAAAGGAGACCCTTTTAAAATGCACAACATGTCACAATATGTAAATCTGAACTTCGAGTTAGATCCCTTAAAGGAAAAAGAATCTGCATTTTCAACTGAGCATAGACCTAAAGGTAACCTATAGATAACCCTATCAGCGATTATTAATTTATTCGGATAAACCATGGATACGGAAATAAAGTCAAATAAAGATACCAGATGAGCATCCAAGGGAGGTGGGTAGTTCCCGTCAATTGTGTCTATCCAGCTAAATATCATGTTGTGATAACCATACGGTTTTCCTTCCATACTCCGAGCATATTCCCATGCAGCAGATTCATTGAACTTGGCCCGCATGTCAGGATGCAAGGGAAGTAATGCAATATGGGGATTGGAGTTATCCTTATTCAGCTCAAACTCCCACCATTCATCCCAAGGTAACATCGCAATAATATCTTCGCCCTAGAAGGAGAAAAAACAGAGGAAAAGCACTTCAAAGTCATCATAATTGGCGAAACTTTAAAATACCAAGAGCTTTATGAATCATGTCTCAGACAACTATAAATGGTAAACTGAAAAGCTTCCGTTCATCGATGCACAAGTTTTTTCTGAAGTCTATCTTGAACGGATGCACTCTCATAAGGAGCAGCATATCTACTCAGATTCAGCATAGCATCTTGTATTGACACAAAATTGCAGCCAATTATGATGAAAACGGGAATCATTTCTAGCTCTGTTGTATGTTAGCATGGAACAACATTCATTTAAGGCAGGAAGCAGAAAAGACAAATGGATGTCTGTCCAGATAACTCGAAAAAAGTCTCTCGTGCTTAAAAACTGAGCCTCCATTGAACAGGCTAAGAAGAAAAGACCAGCACAGCAAGATGGGAAGGTAGAAGCACAAAGTAAATCAATGGATGCAGCAATGCAAAATATATCTGCAAATTAGGCTAAGATTCTGCAACCACTTTTCCTCCTTTGTATTACAATGATCACTCAGGTCAAGTAGGTGCTGCTTATGACATTTCTCATCCCCTGAATAACTGGGTAAGGCAGCTGATGAGGGATTTGGTATGAACTATGAAATTCTCTAAGCCGAATAAAAAATCCATTGCATCATACTAAGGAAGGCATGTTCCCATTAGGATGCATAAAGGACGGATCATAAACAATACTTAATCTATAGAAGCACCTTAGATACCAGGCTGGCCATTTATATCCTACCTGTTCATTCTCATGTCCCGATTCGCCAACCCACAGCTTTCCTTCAGAGTCCCTCAAGCAAACTGCAGAATGACCAGCATAAGAACCACTGACCCACTTCTCCAATGTCTCAAAACCACCCCACCGCCCACGGATTTTTGATATTGCAAGGAAATCTCCAGAATGAATATCATCTGTACTTATGTTTGTCACCCAGGGTTTGGGGCGTTCCTCAAAGGAAGCACCCATGTGCTTCTCGAGAAAGGCAATGTTAGAGTTTTCACCCCAGCCAGTATTTGTAAACAAAGGGAAGACATCCCACAGAGCTTGAAGTGTTCCCAGCATCCCAGCTTCCATGAGGAAGATAGAAACTCCTTTGCTTTTTACCTGATTTCAGATGAAAAGAGGACCATGTTTACATCCAGAAAACAATGACTACAAAACATGACAAGAAAGATGTTAAGTCCCTTATTAAAGAGAGTACGCACGTACGTATTCATACTCTGCTTTTCCTTCCCAAGCCTTAAACTCAAGGGTATGCTCCCGAGACAAGAAATAGAAATCCCATGTGACACGGTATGGAGTTGCAAAGACATAAAGATCCATGCAAGTCCAACTGTGAGCCTTGTTGACCTGAATTAGTGCCCATCAAATTCATAGTTAGTTCACCACTTAAAAGCATGACACAGATAATAACAGGTTATATGTGGCACCATTTAAAATCGTGGATGGAGCAACAACCATATATCCCGAGGAACTTGACATAATTTTCCTTCCCATAATTAACAAAATTGAACAATTTGTATGGATAATGATACTAGGAAAAGAATCAAATCAACCATCAACTAACAAAACGTTCAGAGGCTCGTAAGGATACATCAAAAGGAAAGAAAATAAGCAAGCAGCAAACGCCCACAAGAGAAAAGCCTCACTCTCCAATAACTCCTTGATCTGAGAAAACAGGCAAATGGAAAAATTACATGCTTCTCCCCAACCCACTATATTGAAATGCACAGCCAATTGCAACGACGCTACTCCATATCAGAGGTATAGTCGAGCTGAGTTGAGTTGATACGGTCATTCATCCAAACTCGTTTCAACGACCAAAAGTCGAGGTTGGATACGGGACTCAACTGATAAAGTAGTCTCTATGCTGCTACGCTAGAGCTTGGATGGCTATACAAAAGCAATTCATAAACACAAAGACCTCAATCTGTAGAAGACATAGTTATCTACAGAAACTCTACCGTCCGATCACATAGTCGAACCAATCGAGTAAAGCATCACGAAATGGAATTCTACTCCATACTGGTTCGATACTTATCAAGGAGTCGAGTCGAAACTAATAAAACTCAACCGGAGCTCGAGTGTCTCGCGATAACTTCGATTCATTCGCAACCTAACTCGGTCATCATCGCTAACTATCTACCAATCCCAACGCTCCAAAATCTTAACAACAATCAACAGCACGAAACCAATCAGACCTTGATGTGAAGCGTGCCCCCGCCGAACTCGCTCTCGCTCTTGTTGTGGAACTCCATCCAAGCCGCGGAATCGTAGAAGCAAGCGCCCTTCCAGTTCAGGCTGGCGTTGGAGGACGGCGAGGCCGAGCCGACGAAGGTCGGCAGGAGATCCAGGGGGCCGCGGAGGCGGTTGAGGATCGGCCACGAGAGCTGCCGCGGCAGCAGAGGGAGCGCGTCCTCGGGGTGAAGCGGCAATCTCGCGGACAGAGAGAGGGGCGCGACGGCGGCGCAGAAGGCGAGCAGCAGCAGCGCGATCGGACTCGAAGAAGGCGAAGAAGCCATTGCCATCACAGAGAGAGAGAGATTCTGTATGCGGGCGCGTGTGTCAATGCATTGGATGAGAAGAAATGGGGAGGAGCGTGGTTAATGGAGATGACGACGACTCCTGAGATTTGGCGGCTTCGAGAGCGAGCGCTGATGATTATCGCTTGAACGCATGGAATTGAGCATCCGTTGGGGAAAGTGGCCGAGGTGTTTCGCACGCACGGACAAGACGGACTCTTCCCGAACCGAACCGGGTTCGTTCTTAGTTGTTACCCGGCCTGATCCAAGAACCGATAAGATGATACTTTACTTTGCCCCTTGAAGTTTCCTTTTTCCATCCCCTCCTACATCCCTCCGAAAAAAGAAATTATTCTCGATTTTCACCCCTCGAAATTTTACTGCTTTACTGCCAGTGGAAGGGAAAAATTGTGCAATGCCCCATCTCGGGCGGGCAAGTTCTGAAAGTTTCCATGAAATTCCACAAATTATGCTATATATTGATTAGAAAATATGTGAAATAGAATCTAGTACGCATGCGACTAATGGAATTGATGAGTTGATAGAATTGAATTTGCGCGCGGAAGATCCGACACCTTTAAAGGCACGCAAATGGCACGATGTTGGAGTAGAGCTAGGATCTCTTCCTTGTCCTTCGAGTTGGAAGTTGTGGTTGAGAGAGGAACCGGTAGGCCCGGGTACGGACAGATTCACAAATATTTAATCATACAAGGACAAACCAATTATGCTAAAAATCGACGTGAGATATTACGACCGCGTTGAGGAGTAGAACTGCTGATTGCAAAAATGTCGGAAGAATGACTAGTTACTCCAAACCTCGGAGGCACGCACTGTCCGAGTGATTGTAATAGAATCAGTATTCAACTTCACCTCCAGATAGAAACCAAACTGCATGTATCTACACTGACACGGGAAGTTACAGACAAAGCTATAAGAGCTGCAGCTGAAAACAGAATCTAGTTTGTCCCGGACACTGGACTTATTTGAACACTCTTTTCTCATCGCTTTGAATCTCGAAAGGAACATATTCTCGACCACCATCTTATATTAAAGCTGAAAAAGAGGGGAAAAGGGATCCGCTCGTTTTAGGCGTCATTTCCTCCCAACGAGGAGATGGATGATACGCAAGGGAACCAGTACCTACGTCTGCCGTCTCTGTGTCCGTCATCAATCATAGCAAAACCTTCCTGCGCCCAGCAAGATGATGGTTTATAAATCACCAAAAACCTTTCGCAGTAAAAAAGGACAGAAACCTGCTCAAATGGCCACATAAACTTACTTTTAACAAAGTTTCGAGTGCATCAATGGCACGGCCAGAGGTCCAGGACAGCCGTCTCTCTAGCTCATCAACGGTCACGAAACCCTGAGCCTAACATCATAGCCAATTGAGAGTTTTTCATCAGGATTCCTCAAATGAAGGTACTGGTAAAGAGAGTTAGAACAGAAAGGACCGATGCAACTATTTTTTAAGAGATATTGGACAACCGCATCTGAGATCAAATAAAAGGGAATAAAAGAGTTCCAATTTTCAGGTGAGAGATCCACGAGAGAAAGTACCTGGGCGAGTTCAATGATTTCATTATGATCTTTGTTCAACTCAGTTGGAACTGATCGAACGAGCTTTTTCTTCCCAACAGATATTACCTCAAAGCCACTACCCAAAACCTGGAAACGAAAAATGCTATTTATGCAACTAAGTTTACGGTGTAAACTAGTTATAAAAAGATGTTAACACGAGCAAACATACGGGGACACATACGGAGAAGCAAGTCACTTCACTCGAACCATTATGCAACAAAGGGAGCTCATAGATGAACCCCAATCCGGATTGATCAAACACTCAACAAGCCAGACTTTCACAACAGATGATAGGCACAAAATGCAGTATTTCCACCAGGTACTGTGTGATGTGTGGAAACACTTGATCTTATTGCATCTTATAGGGAGATGCATACACATCATAGATCAATAAGCAATCATTGGTAGCCATCCCAATAAAGAATATACAATAGATTTAATAGAGATGGACAGAATGTCAAAAAGCCTCAGTGAGGTAAAAATTTCCATCCTTATAGTTTCCTGTATCAAATATTTAAATCTAACACTACCAAGAGACACACGACTGCTGTGTCTTCCTAAAATTACTTGAATGGTGAAACACAATATCAGATGACGATGTTAGTCTTAAGGTAGAGAATGAAAAGATAGGATCAGAAGTTGCAGAGGAAAGTTATTACGCAATACCTTCAGCTTACTTATGGCACGTAAGCAATCATCCTCAGAAACAGCTTCCCTCGAGCCTTTTCTTTTCTGACGAAGAAGACTGCAGAGCTCCTGCAGATTGATCAAACCTCCATTTTGGGCTCTCATTGCCAAGCAAATCTCAACAATTTGCACCCCTGACTAATTGAGGAGCCTATTCAGCATAAGAAAATCTTTGACAAGCTGACACAAATGCTTCAACCAACTAGTATTATAAGGAGAAAGATGACTATTTGAATCAAATGGGAAATTTGCTCTTATCCTTCAAAGAAGAAAAAACAGAGCCTAATTGCAGGTATATTTAGATGTGCCCGCTGCCCTACTCTAAACCTGAAATGTTTCATCCAACTTTAACATAGAAAAGTTTGCCCTAACCAAATGAAACCTCTATATTACTGATGTAGATTATTTGAAAATCTACGGAGACAGATCACCATTCACCACCTATCATTGAAAAACATTTGATATATATTATGGCCATCCATTTTTTTCCCCCAAAGCAAGAGAATTAACATCAACATAGGCAGAGGACGAGAGGATATCCCTTTTACTTTTTTTCTTTCTTTTTAAGTTTTTGATGTCCATCAATGTGCACTTCAACCTATATTTGGCATGTTTCAGAACCTATGGCGACAAAAGCTACAACTGAAGCACTACGGCGAAGAGAATACCAACCAATTTCATAATAGAAGTCACCAATCCCCAACAGCTCAGCCCAAAAACCTTTATTCGATGCTAAAGGATCAACCCCGACTTTCGCGCACATCTCGTGGAACTGCGACCTGAACGCGGGATTCTTGCGAATGTCATTCTGCACATGATTAGCAAAGCTTGGTCATGATTCCCCCAAAATCTATTCAATTGCTAGAAAGCAATGAACAGAAATATCTAAACATGAAGCGAAACCACCGTTCGAAAGCACGCCTCGTTGAGCACTCGCGTCTCTATCGACGCAGTACAAGACTTGTGCCCAGAAACACCAATCACCGGCTTCTAATACCGAAAAAGGGAGCCGCGAGCTACATTTGTAGACAGAGAAAACAAAAGGTGGGGTGTCTATTATCGCCAGTCCGGAAGCAATGGCGATTAATTACATACGATTCGAGATGGCCATGACAAGCTGCAAACGCTAAACATGTGCACATCAGAGCAAGCTCAATCAGGCAATAGGCCTGCCTTCAACTGCACAGCGTTCCGAACACAAAATTCTCAGGCCGTCATCCCCGCATTGGCAGCCTATTCCATCCGAGCAAAGTACTCAACCGACTAGCATAATCTCACGCTACCAAAATTTCTACAATCCAGTCAACTGTAAAAATCCCGCCGCCTCAAAAAACCGCCGACGAAGATCCGAAAAAAACCGGGGATACGAGCTTTTGCTCGAGCGCGGGTGACGCAGGTAAGGAAGCGGACCTTGTGCTTGCGAGCAAAGTCTTCGAGCTGGGAGCGGAAGGTAGCGAGCTGCTCCTTCATGAGATCGGTCCGGATCTTGGCCACATTCTCTCCGAGCAATCGGTATTGATCCTGCCCGCACGTCACAAAGAAGACGATGGTGGGTCAATTTTGATCGAGAAAGGAACGGTTCGAGGCGATAGATTCAGCTACGGAGAGCGACGAAAACACGTGAGGATGGAGAGCGGAAACGAACCCTGGCAGCTGCCGCTGTCTGCAGGCCTCCGATTCCGGGTCGTCTTCTCATCCTCTCTCTTTCTCTCTGCGCGTTCAAAGTTCGGACGAAAAGTTCTTGGAGTGATCAAAAGGGAAGGGATGAATGGTGGGGGTGAACGGCCGGAAGATAAGATCTATAAATAAATAGAAACGACGAAGGTCAACAACAATCAGAGTGGCGCAGCGGAAGCGTGGTGGGCCCATAACCCACAGGTCCCAGGATCGAAACCTGGCTCTGATACAGCAGAGATTGGCTTCTATCCACTCCTTTTCCTTTTAATTTTTTTTTTCCGTATGATCTTTTGTTTCCCTTTTTTTTTATTTTTATCTTATATATTTTTAACAAAAAAAAATTGACTTCGTTATCCAATGTGAAGATTCTGAGTTTTAGGCTAGATCGCGATTTCGAATTTTTAACGTATGCTTCATTTAGGGATTGCAAAAGCATTATAAAAAGCTTTCTAAACTATAAACAATTACGAGACAATGGCATAGCACGAGCAAAATTGGGATTTGGTGAAAAATGAAAAGTCGAAAAGCCATCATTTGCATGGCCAAAACAAAAGGAGGAAAAAAATGCCACAATTTGATGTTTTGAGGCATTCAGCATCCCCATCACCGAGAGTGATTTCTTAGCAGAAGGCTAATAAAAAGAAATTCCCGCATGGCTCCGAGGGGGGCCAACTCCAATGGCTTGCCGCCACTGCGAGCTTGGCCTCGAGCATCGTTTGCACGCTCCGCGCCTCCCGCGACGGAGCACGCCACAAACAGGGACGGGGGTGCAGGGAGAGAGGCAGCAACGTTCGGGTCGGGCTGCCGCGGTGAGCTGCATGTGAAGAGGGAGAAAAGAGGGGTTCGCAGTGGCAGTGGCAGCGGCAGCGGCGGTGGCTGCTGCTTGAGAAGCAGCTAATTTAACTCCATCACGTAAATTGGGGATATTGGGGATGCAATTTCCGCACATAATCACACAAACTCACGGAATTTCGAAAGCATGTGTTCAAGGGAAGCCCGAGCAAATTTTCCATTCCATAGGAAAAAAAATACAAGAATATCTACTTCTATGATGTATCTACCGCAGTGGACTTGTATATTAAAAAATCTACCTGTAAACTGCTATACAGGAGCGAGAAGTGAAGGAAAAATGTTTTTCTCCTGATGTATCCTAAACTCTTCTCTGCAACTCTGTTGAAAGTATATTCTACTTCTAAGCTGATGTCCCTGTGGCATCTTCCGGTATCAAGAATAGCAAAGCAACCGGAACGAATATGCAGACGACTTGCATAGCAATTCCTAGAAGGAGGTTGTCAAAAGAACCAGACTGGATGTTTAAGAATGAAGCCAAGCCGGCACCTACGAATGAACCCAGCGTGTTTCCAAAATTGTTGATTGACATGAAGAGTGCAAATAGAGTCCCTTCGATTCCAGGCGGGCACAACTGTCCAGATAGAATCAAGAACGGCATGAACCTGCATTCACAAGGAAAAGCAATGCCCGCACGATGCTGGTAAATTCAATTAGGAACAGTATTGAACAGCAAAGCAGCAGATCTTAGTAAAGTGCAGATGAAGACGACACGCTGCACATACTTGAGTTGATTAATTGCATCGGCAAGAGCAGATCCACCCAAAACCATAACCTTATCTGATATTCCAAACGAAACATTCATTCGAGATACTAAAATCATATCCAGTGTGGTCAGTAAGGCTAAACCAACATGAGCAAGCCTGCGTTGTGTTCATAGATAAAAAACGAAGCACCATCAGCAAACTGAACTACAGAAGAACATATTTACCAAAGAGAAAACTATATCATAAAGCAGCCAAAACTCACAAGAGGATCTTTCGTAAGTTCACGGTCTTGAAGAAACGGTTGTATATGAAGGTCCCAATCATGAGGCCTACCCATCCAACAACACGTGAAGTCCCCAAAAACGATGCTTCCAGTTTTAAAAACTCCGTCTGGTAGTAGAACATGACCGTCGAGAGGTTTGGAACGGTGACATGAGCTAGAAAAAACCAAGCCATAGGTCTGGTCTTACAAGGATCAAGAAAAAGAAATAGAAAAGCACCTGATTAGAAATTTGGCTAATGCATCATAAAATCAATCAGGAATTCGACAGAGAAAAGGGCATTCCTTTTTACTACCTAGACACGTTTAACTCTATAAAAAGAACAAGGCTAATAGACATACGTATGTGCTTATCCACTAGGTAACATATACGAAGAATAAGGCAGATCATTTGATGGCATAACCACTAGTAACAAACTGTTTTGTCCTTGGACAAAGTATATAACAGAGTCGTTGAAAAATCATTGATAATTTTATAGCCAACTTTGCTTCCATAAGTTTATTTGTGAGTGCCAAAGACCATAAAGTCTGGCAAGAACACAAGTGACCTTAAAATGCTAAGGTATCATTGCTTCAATAGGTTAAGCTTTCTGTCCACTTACCTCCATATGACTGGCTGTCGAAAAGCTTGGTATAGACCGTAAATAGCATTTTTCAGAGAGCGAAGCCATTTCAAGAATAGTTGATCATCTTCGCGGAAAGGTCTGGACTTATCAGAGGCAACATCCATCTTTTTTCTACTCTTGCGGCTCTTCTTTCTTCTCGAAGTACTCTTACTTTGATTCTGCACTGTAAAGCTATCCTCATCTATTAAACTACTATTGCCATTCATCAGATGTTTGTCTTTAGGAGGATCTTTTTCATCATTTTTGCGTGGGGGATTCTCCTTTACGAAACCGCATGAAAGTAATTGTACAGCTGGCAGCACGGTAAATAGAAGAAAAACAGTTGCTATCTCCACATTGGTTAATGCATATCCGCCTAATAAACTCCCGCATATACCACCAAAAGCCATTGCAAACCAAGACATTGACTGAAGATCTCCAGCAAACGAAGCCCTGAACAAGAGCAATAAGAGCTCAGGTTATGCTCAGGCCACAAATTAAATGTACATAATTCCCTCAATTATAAGCACATATGATCCATTGAAAATGTGGTCTGATTAGAAATATTAAAAGAATCTTATTAATGAATGCCTTTGGGACACTTATTAAGCATACTTAATAAGTAATTGTTGGATTTTCAAGACATTGATTGCACATATAACAAGGTAAGTCACTGCTTTGGATACCATAAATTTTCCGTGTTTTGTTGCTCAGCAAGTGCACTAAGGGCTCTCTCTAATAATACTCTTTCATGGGCAGCAAGAACAAGGGCGAATGTTTACAAATCTGAGAATTATGTCTGCAATGTTTACGCTATGCTCTAGCCCGAAGCCCTAAAATAGGGTAACAAGAGAAAAAGGTCATTGTGCAGTATGATAATCGCAAGCAAGGTGGAAGCTATAGCTATAATTTTTTCCGAAAAGATTAAAAAAGTAGAAGAGTGCATGGGCATACTTCTCAAATCTCAAAGCTTCAGCGATCATTGCATCAATGACAACATCGGCCATTGCCGAGCCCAGATTTTGGACAGTTAAGAAGATCGCGAGGTGCCATGTAGAATTCCTCAAATAAGCATTTAGGCCCAAAATAAGCCACGGCACAAGAGATAGTATTGTTGCAAGAATCAGGTATGGAACCCGCTTTCTTCCTCCAATCGGAATGCAGTCTGACACAATTCTGCACGCAACAACATAGCGAAGTCAAAGGAAGAAATTTGAAAGAAAGAACACTGACAAAGGAATATACATCGCTCCAGACAAGAGAATGACTCAACCAGCAAAATCAGGGGGGAGGAAATCAAGGATCAGTCTTGTAATAAACATGGCCCAAAAAAATAAACCCATGTTAGCAGATATAACAATGGTCAATGCTGTAGGGCATATTCAATGCATTACCCATATAAAGGTTTTATGCTCCATGGGAAAAATGCAACTGAAAACACAAATTGAGAGGCCGAGGGCGACAATTTGAGTATGTCTTTGAGCTGGTACGAAACTGCAGTCCACGCAAATGACCTGAAACCCTGCATTCAAATAGAGAAACCATCACGAAATGGATCTGAAGCAGCGACAGCAACAACAAAAACCAGGCACACGTATGGTTTCCCAGCTAGAAGGCGCAGGTACCCATCCGCATCAACCATCAAAGCACCAAACACGAACGCGAGATTCGCGTCCACAATCAGAACCGCACAATTCAGAGCCCCAACCAGCTCGCAGCAAAAAAAAAAAAACCATCAAAGAAAGAAAATCTTCCGATACCGAAACGAATGCGAAGCGCCAAACATCAACGCGCATCATTTCTCACCCGACAATCCACACGAAACAAGAACCACGCGCCGGAAAACCACTGATCCCCACGAAACGACGCGACCCTCGATCCTTCCTACGATCGCGAGCACGAAAAGCGGCAAAAGAAAAAGCGAACCGCGTTGTCCGAACGCGAACGAGCACGAAGCGTGGGATTCGAATCGAAACCTGAGTGAAGTAGATCAAGCAGACGAGCCACAGGAACGACGCTCCGAATGCCGCGCTCAGCTGCTTCAAGCCTCTGATCATCTTCTCTTCCTTTTCCCTCTTGTGCAGTTCGAAAATGGAGGGATCTCGCGCTATCATCTCATCCCTGAATTTCCGTTTCCATAGTCTTTGGCAAGCTTCATGCTCTCGATCGACCGTTTGTTTATCGGGTTTATATAGGTCGACGGCCTTGCCCTTTGCTCGAGGTGTTCAACTGAAGAGAGCACGCGAATAGAGTCGGGGGTGACATCGTCAATTCGCGATGAGATTCGGGGGACAGGGACACGTCCTCTGGTCCTATAGGATGTCGCCACGGCAGCATGGGCTCCCCGAGGAAGTAATGTCTGTTGGCTGATTATTATAAATTGGTAGAAAAAGCACATCTTCTCGAGATTTTGCTAATTAATTTGCTCGGAAAATAATACAAACAATTCATGAACTTTGGTACAATATTCATTGTGTAATATGAATCATGAATTTTTAATTTGATTAATGAAATCCCTAAACTTTAACCTCATGAAATCCTTAAACTTTTAATTTACTCGATATCGTGTTTGAACTACTTCAAGGATTATATTGTATATAATTTAGGGACTACATTGAATTTGTATCAAAAGTGCACGAACAATATTAAATAAATTAAAAATTTATGGATCATATTATACATTTAGCCAAAATTGAAGACTGTTTGTATTATTATCCCTTAATTTGTTAGTCTCCACTGTCTGCATACGTAGAATAATTTATCCAGGTACTACATTTAGCAAGTCTATGACCGTGATTTGCTCCCTTAAATTTTTAACAATAATTTTTATCATAGATAGAAAGGGCAAAGAAGAAAATAAAAAAAATATTTAGGCTCCGTTTGTTTTGTAGAAAATAAATGATTTGAAAATTATTTTCTAAAAAACGATGACTTGATCGCTTATAAAAATGAACGAACAAAAAACATTTTTATCATCCATAAAATTATTTAGACATAAATTGATGTCGATAATGAAAATATTTATCTTTAGCTAGTTATTTCAAGTAATGCAAGCAATCATTTTTAGAAAAATGTCTATCAAATCATTTTTTTTTGTTGCTAAACAAACGAAATAAAAAACTGAATGAACATTCAGAGTTCCTATCACTCTTTTGCTGCCATTGATGCACTTTTAATCCATTCCATTTCATTTCATTTGTTGTTCACATCACTTTTTCATTTTATGAGGATTGAAGTTTTTCGGCATTAATTAGCTGAATGTGAAATTTATGACATCTTTTTAAGGTTTAGGCATTGGACTCCAACTTGGTATTTGATAAGGGTGATCGGTTTCAAATTGGGTCAATGTCCACCATGGAGCCAAGAATTGAACCAATTGATTGTGGCCTGGTTTCCGAGTTGGCCGTATTTCCTTTTTTCAATATGAAGACATCACACATGCAGATGACATCCACAGTTCCCTTGCCACGAAAGTGATGGCCTGAGGCGTGGCCACAATTGCGAGGGAGGGGCGGAGGCAACTAATAAGGCCATGGGCGATTGCGAGGGAGGGGTGAAGGAAGAGCAGAGATTGAGGCGACTAAGAGGGCAGCGATTGCAATGTCGCGATGGAGGGCTGGAGACAAGGCTACGATTATGAGGGAAGGCCTGAGGCAAGACTGCAACCAGCAAGGCCACGAGCGATTGCAATGAGGCAACTAAGAGAGAGAGAGCAGAGATCGCGAGGAGGAGGATCGTACAAGGAGGAGGAGGCAACGGATTTTGGGTTTTCAAGTTACTTAGAAAGAAGAGTAGAAAATAAAAAGTTGGGGATATCGCCCTGGGCAGTCCAATTCCGAGCAAAAAACTGTTTCTTTCGGAAACCATCCAGAACTGGCTGATTCCGTCCTGTCCGGTCCAGTCCTCGGGTTAGACCGAGACCACGCTCATCCCTAGTATTTGAATGGAAAGATCTCGGTGGCTTCGCACATTATTAAGGATTGTGGCACGCTATTTGGCCACCTTTGTGCCTTAAAAACTGCAGGAAAACAACTTCCCTCCTGTCAAGTGCTATTTTCGCCGAATGACATTACCCGACGTTTGCTTCCAGCGCCTCAAAGAGTAAACAGAACAGCGATCACCGGGACAACGTATCATGCAACCTGTTTATCTGGGTGACCATCACCAAGCATCTTATATTTTCGGTGGTATAGCATGAGACAATGAATACAGATCTGCACTCCTATAGCAGTTGCAGTAACAGCAACCTTTTCATCAACGGTTTGTCCCTTTTTCTCCCCTTTAAAAACCAAGCACAATCAACAATATGTTGGAACATCAACGCGGCGATACACGAAGGGCCTAACGGTATGGAAGTAACCTGATGGATGGTTGTAGCTAAATTTGACGCCAGCAGAGCCACCCCCGAGATGAGTGCAATGCTCATGGAAACTGCTGATCGGCCGCGCAAGACAAGCGTCCCAGCGATCACTCTCGGGCATTGTCTCAGCAACTTTGTATACCCCCCTGGAGTTTGTAAATGCTTGGTAGTTGACAACTTCGCCAGATTTTGTGATGCAAAGAACAGCAACTTCAGCGCCTGCAACAGATAGAAGAGAAAAAACTCAATAAATGTGTACCACCTACCATCTTTCAATTCATGAAATGTTCAAAAACAAAATTTGCAAGATCGAAACAAAACATTCCGACTCCTTTTTGAACTTCAATCCTGGCTTTATAAAGATGAAACAATCTACATTGGATGGTCAAAGTCAACTATTCTCTAAACCTACCTAAGTGAGAAAAAACTATAACAAGAATGATCGGAAAGTCAATAGCCATGCTTCCTCTGAACTAAACGATTGTGTATCAAATCCAACCGTCAAAGTCACTGTATTTTCAATAATCAACAAAGTAGTCATGGTCATACGAATGAAATTTCACAACATAACGGTCTCCAGTGGCTCTCACAACTTAAGACAAGAATGGACCTTACATGATTAACATGAGTATACCCCTAAGTAACCAGCATAAAAATTGTCAGACGGCCAAAATATTGAATCTCGTAATTTTAACAGATATCCATGTAACGAATTGCAATTTATCAGCAATGACCAAACATTTGTTAATGAAGTCCATCTCATTTGATTGTGCTACATAAAAAGAACGATAAGCCCCATTCCCACCATATAAAAACCTAGAATCTAGAAACCTTTGCAGCAGTGGAGGACACCTCAGTTATTGCCGTTATTGAGTGTCTCGTAGCAAAAACTTGACCGACAGGCTTTCAACCCAGCCAGTGGGTCACCCATCTTATGCCCTATAATGTTGTCGTGGAAGGCATCCTCACCGATGTCTTGCAAAATCCCTGAGATATGAATGTCCTAACATGTATCTCTCTTCCATCAAATTTAGTTCTTCCCATAACCTCTAATTTCTTTCTTCAATGCCAAACAACTGACGCTCCTCCGTCATAAAGGGCAAAAAGCATATGGTAAGGTCTTCTCTTCTATCCAACAAATTTCATCAAAATATTGGAAAAGAAGAAGAAAAGGCCCTGACCCTCTGAATGCCAGGCCTTTTCCCCACTCACATCTCACTGATTGAAGCAAACATGAGCAATTGGTCCGCGAATACCTCGACCTTCAGCACCGACCAATCAGGTTCTTACATTTTCAACATCTCAAAGTGTGCATATGCTAAATCAACATCTCTACGAACAAGTAAACCTCATTTTGAACTCTTGCTTGTATGATCATCATGAACATCGCGACCTCCAATTGGAAGATGAGTTATGCTGGAGCACAATGACCGCAGATAAAGCAACCTCCACTACTTGTCAAATTGCATTAACCTATCCTTCCAGTCATAAGCAATCTAACAAGAAGCCTTACACTCCAAACTAAAAAGCAGATTAAGGGGTGATATAAAATAATTTCGAGAAAGAACTTGTAGCTCGATAACCTTCAGGATAATCAAGCCTCCTGCAAGCTCAACATTGTCCTGTCTCATGTTTTAGTAAGGATGAAAATTGAGAATGACACAGATAAATGATGCTAATTGACTGACTCGAAATATATAACGATAGTATAACACTAACCATGACAACAACTGTGCTATATTACCGCATAATAGCTGCAAATGGGTGTGGAAGCGCTAGACCTAGTATTCTCTACGCCAAATGGTGCCACCGTTGCCTTCATTCTATTCGCCTGAGGGCAAAATTATAAGGTGCTTCTCCACTTAACGTGGGCCAGTAATCGATTCCTCTCCAGTCATTATTCTTGGAGATAGCAAAAGCCATTCAGGCAAATTCTGATCGATTCCGTTAGAACATGGCAATCCCGCCAGCAGATTCGCCATGGTCGAGCACTATGCACTGCAGTGGCTCGCTCCATCGATAAGCGCGCAGCTCAAAACTAGTCTATCGAAACAATCGCACGGGCCATCATCAAACACGAAATTCCACCCGCTTCGCAGAGAGGATAGGCAACACACGTTGTCCATGATCAACTAGGTACGGCGGGTACAAAGATCATGCGGATTCAATTTCCCGATACACAGCAGCAATTCGCTTATCAACGGGAGCGCGCGCGCCAGGGAGAGAGAGAGAGAGAGACCTTGGAGGACGTGATCTTCGGGTCCGATGGAAGAGTCGCCGCAGACGTCGCAGACGACCCGGCCGCGGATTTCGCCGGTCCAGCCTCTGGCTCCGGGAACGAGGAGGAATGACGGCAGGAGAGAAAGGGAGAGCAACAGCTTCCACGTCTGCCATTCCATGGCTCCGCCGCCGCCGCCGCCGACGCCGCTGCTGCTGTGGAGCCGAATTA
Source organism: Syzygium aromaticum (assembly GCA_024500025.1). Taxonomy (NCBI): domain Eukaryota; kingdom Viridiplantae; phylum Streptophyta; class Magnoliopsida; order Myrtales; family Myrtaceae; genus Syzygium; species Syzygium aromaticum. Next base: position 32,981,349 of record CM044890.1, on the reverse strand, counting down.
AGTGAAGTTCGGAACAACGATGAAGAAGAAGGAGGAGAAATGTCCAGAGGCCGCGTTCACGGCCGAGAGCTCCGAGGTTAGCTTCGCCGGGCCCCACTTCTCTTCCGTCGGTGGGTGGGTAGTTCGATCGTGGGCCACGAGGCAAAGGTCCAGATGAACGGGCCACATTGGGGCCCGTTCATTTTAGCTTATAATTGAATTGTTAACTCGAAAATTTTTAAGAATTATAAAGGAAGTGTATTTGGTCTAGCATGTAAATATTTATATATTTTTAAAATCGATTATTTTTCCGACCAGAAGAATCGATAGATTGGAAATTTTACTTCTCGAACATTTCTTCTTGATTGCGTTTGGTGAGCCAAATAAAACTTCAGAGATGATAACTTTTATCCTAACTAGTGTTTGAAGTGATGTGAAATTCGGATATGACCGGATATAATGTGGATACGGTTTTACATAAAAAAAAATCCCACCTTGAGAGTGGAATATACCCGAATAAGATATGTGAAATTTGGAAAGACGAAAAATAAGGGGGCACGCGTGTCTTCCCCACTTCTGCGCTTCCTGATCAATCTTCCACTTCACCATGAAAGTCGTCGAAGCAGCAAGGCTCCATTCAATGATGTCGAAGCTCTCGGATTGGCTTGTCGGGGACTGCTAGGGTAGGAAGGACCGGCATCGAATGGCCGCGGTGGCTTGAGGCATGGCCACAAGGGAGTTCTGAAGTCTTGACATCTTTTACTTTCTTATAACGTAAGCGTGTCGCCCTCGCTGTCAACGTCATCCCATGTGTGTGTTGCTAGGCGGCAAAGTTAGGAGGTAGAGCGGAGAAGAATCCGAGTTGGTCGAGGGCGGCGAAAGGGATGTCGCAAAAGCGAGGGCGTCCTCGACGCTACGGGAAAGAGGGTTGTCCGATATGGAGAGGATGGATATTTTTTAAGATAATTTATTTTTAATTATAATCCTGCATATCAAATACTTATTTAGATAATATTTATTTGAATAAATGTTCTATCCAGACATTAACAAATATTGGATGGAATATTTAAAATCATATCCTATCGTTATCAAAACGACGAAATGCAGCCTAAGAATCTTATTACGGGTTTACGAAACATCATCTTAATTAATTAGAAAAATATCGCTAGATAATGTAAAATGGTTTTACGTGACGTCTAATTATAATCAAGACTTAGTTTGCTTCGCGGAAAACAAATGATTTGGAAAAATATATTCTAAAAAATATCACTTATATAATTATTTAATAGAAAATATTTTTTTTTATAGTCGATAGCATTTTACGCTTAAACATTTTCGCGGACGAAGAGAATAATTTTCGTTTATTTAATTTAATAAACGATACAAACGATCATTTTCTAAAAACATATTTTTTAAATAATTCATTTTCCTGAAAATATTGTTTGAAATAATGGATTAATAAAAAAAAACGTTTTCATTATCGATAATAATTTGTATCTAAATATTTTCACGAGCGATAAAAATATTTTTTATTCATTTACGTTTGGCATCATTTAAAGAAATAATTTTTAATTAATTATTTTTTCGGAAATAAAATAAATTAATCGAGAAAAATTACGTAAAAAGCTACGGTCACGCGGTTCATCTCGGACCCAATAAAAACCGCACTCTACGCTCGTCGTCTCGGATACGAGACCGAGAGGAACGCACGGAAGGCGTCGTCTTCTTCCTCACCCTAGCGTCCGAGCAGCCTGAGCTCGCCGCTTCTGCCGAAAGCCAGCAATGGCGCTTCTCGTCATGCCCTCACGATGAAGTAGCGAAGTTCTTCCGCGACGGCGAAGCTCTCGTGCGAATCTCTCTCTTTTTTTTTTTTTGGTTGGTCTTTTCATCTTTCTTCTTCTTCTTTCTTCACTTCCTCAGTCGTCCTCAAATACGAGCGAGTAAGTACGAGATCGCGATGCAGATCTCTCTGCCATCGTCCCTTTTTCTTGGGGGCCCTGATAAGCTCAGGTCCTGCTCCGATGGCGATTTGCGCAGAACGTATTTCGTTTCTTCCCTTCTTTCTCTCGCGATCGCAATCGGGTTTCGCCCAGTCTATCATCCCCATGACGATTCGGTTTTTTCCGTCATAAAAGTAGTGGGCTGACTTTTATCTGATGAATCTAAGCTTCCGAGGGATGGCATCTTTGTTGCTTGGTTGCACCGATTTGGAATGCACTCGAAGGGTTTTCAGGTTGCAAAGGCTTTTATCTTGATATCTATGGATCATTGCATCCCCTGTGAGGAGCGTTGAAATTAAAGTAGTGGGCTGACCCCCCCTCTTGATGATCAAAATCCCTTTAGTTTCCTGAGGAGATTTCGCTTTTGATATCACGGCCCTTATTAATGCTTTTGTTCTTACCCTTTCGGGTCATCGCATTCGATTTTTCCTTCGTAACGAAAGAATTGCTTGGAATTCCTTTTAGATGTCCGAGGTCGCAAGGTTTTTCGCATCCCCATGATGGGTGTTGATAGGACTGATGTTTCCCTGACGAATCTTTTGGTCTGAGGGATGTGCTCTGGATGATACATTCGGGGGTTCATTTGTCTGGGAGCGAGGGTAAAGAGGTATACTTGCTCCTGGTTAAGGATCCTATTTACACCTCATTTGTCCTTCTCTGTTGCCTAGCGAGATGGACTCGGTTTTTTTTTTTTCACTTCAAGCTCTTGCAAGGGGTACTTTCATTTGTTAGAGCCTGCTTGTTTAGGCGGATCTTTCCGCGCTTTCTTTTGTTAAATTAAGTTCCAATTTGAACCGTGCATTTCCCGTATGCATAATCGAGCCGTTTTTTATGCTTTCTGTGTTTCTGTTTAGAGGGTGAAATCAGCTGGATCTTGATGAGTTTTGGCTTCAACCATGATTCGTGTTCTTTTTTCTGAGGTGAGGTTTGGTGTTGCTATTAGGTATTGGGTACATTTGCTAGATTTTATATGAGTCAATTATTGTTGTCAAATTGTGGAGCATGTTAGATAGCGCAGGGAGCACGTGATGCTTCCTCTCCGAGTGATGTGCTGCATCCGACTATCACAGGCCCTTCAACATGTATTGTGCTAAAATAGATGCGGATGGCATTTCTTGTTCCTTGCATGACTTCATGGCTTGATCCCACCTGACTTGTGCAGATTGCCATCTTTGTCTCTTGTTGAACATGAAGAATGCGATGATGTTGCAAAAAGGTTCCCTCCTTCGTTTCCTTTTCTCGATAGATGTTGACACCAGCTCAATGCTAGTCATGTTATTGTGATTCTGGTGATGTTGCATGGCAACAGCATTTCGGCTCACTCGAAGTTTCCTTCCATTGTTCATTTGCCATGCTCATCGGATGCATTGTCATGAGGTGATTATCAGTCCGAACATAGCATTCTGCAGGAATTGTCAATCCAACCTGAAGGAAGCCTAATGTATTTCTAGCTGCCATCCACTTTACAAGCAAGAAGTTTCAGTTTGATTAACTAGAAAATTTACGATATCGCATTTTGCAGTGTCTTCCTTTGATGTTGTGAGCAAAACTTTTCTTCCTTTGATTGAAGAGTCGTGTGAATGATATATACGATGCATTCAATTTGATCGACCCAGGGGATAAAAAATGCAAACAGTAGTCCCATACTTTTGTATAATCACAACTAGAGTTCTAATAACTAAATCTGAACGTAAAAGAACATAAACAAATCTCATTATCTGGTCTTTACCCCGGAAATTTAACCTGTTTCTAAGGTTTCCTTCCCTAGTTGCGGTGGCCTCCTTGTAGTGATCAGCTCTGGGTGATTTGCTGACGAAAGGCTTGAGCTTTTCTCTTCATGCTATCTCTTCCTGCATCTCTACCCAATCTTCAGCTTCCTGTCTCAGTTCCGTGCCTCACTTCATCTAATCGCGCCATCGATACAATTGCTGACGTTCGCTCCTTCCCTCGGGACGCAGAAATTGAACCGTTTGAAGGCCCATTGTCTTACTCGTTATCCAAACTGAAAGGAAATCCAACTCGAGGTTCAGATATCGGTTCATGTTGATGGCGCATGGTTGAGGTAATAAATCATCAGAAACCAAAGATCAGATCACACAGATTATGAGTCTGAACATAGAGAGAACTGACTTTTGTTCCTTTACTACGGATTCTCTTCAAACCTTCCAACTCCAAATTGGTTGAGCTCCACCCTATCTGCATGCCCGCCGAGTGCGATGTCTGCCAATATCGTCCTTACCAACGGAGCCCTCTTGAGCCCGTGACGCAGAAACCCACCACCCATTGTCACATCCTCCCTGAACTCCCCACTCAAGAAATCCGTAACATAACCTTCGTCACAGCCACAGAAATCACCCTTCAATTCACTCTTTCAGGAATCCAAGTCCACCTCGGGCCTCCACTGCCTTTTATCCGGATTGCACGGACATCCATCGGCCAGTACAATTTTGATCTGCCTCGGGAACTCCAAGGACGGCGTCGTGTATATGCCCACATCTCCAGAGCTCAGGAACGCCGGGAAATCCCCCCCACTGGCAGATATCTCTTCGTGACCCTCCTCGATCCTTCAACAACACACTGTGATGTCCAGGGGTTGAATTGGCAATTTGAGCCCGGCAACTGAATGAACCAGCTTCCAGGTCCAATCCCCAACACTGACCAACACATTTCCTGCACCAGAAATTGTCACCCTTGGTGGTGCAGACCACTATGCCTCCTCCCACTTCCATCTCTCCTAAAATCCTTCAGTTACATGTTGTCCCTTAACACCGCTTCCTTTTGAAATGCCAGTGCTTAAAACATGGACGCTGCCTTAGTTGGCTTAATGACACCGCCAAGCTCGGTATACACCGCAATCCAGTTGTCCAGTATGCTAAGCCTGTGGGAGAATTAGTTGGCAGATCGGACGTGATCGAGTACTCAATAAGGGAAGGAGTTCTTTTCATAGCTTGTTTTGGCTAGCACTCCTCGCCGTCCCTATGTTAAGATGGTCGCTGCCGGTATGGCCTCTCTAGCCAGCCTCCGGCTCAGCCTCTCCATAGTTCTGAACAAGAGATTGTTGGAAAACAGGAGGAATTTTAATTGGTTTTTCAGTTGATCAATATAAAATGAGATTTAAGTATATATATTTAGTGCGATTATTCAAGGACATGTCAATTCCTCATCTCTGCATAAAGCAACAACCTTTCTTTATATATCTTAGTTTTACCATGGGATAATGATAGTTCCTCATCTATATGTCGAGATTGAACTTCTAAATCCTGTCATAAGGACCATTAATAATAGTGATGTTAAAGTTATCCCAAATTTGCTTGCTTAGGGGACTTATCATGGCTTCATGTGTAAGTCTACTTCCTACACCTAGTAATTTGTAAGCTTATCAATCGAATCCTATAATGCACCTACTGTACATCTAATTTTTGTTAAGAGTCGTTTTCGCATTGCTTCAACGGCAGACTGGGCTTAATGTAGCAGACCAGGTGAGCCGAGTCTCGGAAGGAAACTACTTGTTCGCACAATTGAGCTTAATCAGGCCTAATAGGCCACCGGGTCCATCAATACTGATTTGAATCCTGATCCAGATGCTATTACCAAGACCCATACATCTTCTCTTCGAGAGCAATCATGCCATAATGTTAATTTGACTTTCCCCTGTCATATAGTTGCTGGCCTTCTGTGGAAGTCATGTGGTGCGATTGCTGCAGTATCATGGAAACACGATGCTCTAATTTTGTCGGCTTCACTACATCTTTTGGGGGATCAACCACTAAATTCCGTCTAGGCTTGTAATGTGATGTACGAAACCGTGGTCACAAATTGGATTACCTGAACATGACAGTGCCCGACTTCAGCTTCTTCCATAATTCCCCATGAATCTTATTCGGTGAAAAATGAAGTGAAACTTTCATCTCTGCATCCAAATGTTATCCAGCCTGTGGTTCGATCTAAACCAGTTGACAAACGTTGTTTTGTTGAACCCACGTTGCAATTGTCATGGTTGTCGTTGCAGAATCCCATCTTTCATTTTTATCTGCTTTTAAGCAACGACTTGAGCTCATGGTTTAGCATGTACCATGCATGGAAACTTGGACGCTTTGGAAGCTTTGTGATGCAGAGGGATATGGCAGGGCATATGCGGCATGTGAAACCCTCAAGGCCTGCTTGCATGGCCGTCTGTCATTGATATTTGCAACTTTGTACATGAATTTACAGTGTGATAGTGACCGAATTTCTGTGAAACTAGGTGACCTGCTGACTTATAAATAAGACCCCTTCTCGTATCAATTCACATCAGCACTGAAAATAAGCAAACATACCTTTAACACCTCGCGGTGCTCTATTAACACCGGCAGAGACAATGGCACCACAAGCTACCCACATTTTGCGCGTCATGACATGTTTATGGTTCATGTCGATGTTCTTCACCACCACCGCTCACAGTAATGGGATCGGTACCTTCTACACTCCACCGTACTAGCGTAAGCATTCGCTTCTCTATATTTGTTCGCTTCTAAATCTTGTCGTGAGCATACCGAGTGATGTGAGTCTGTCTGTGCATCTCTTGTGTCTGGTTCAATTCGTACACTGCAGCCTCTGCTTGCTATGGATTGGAAGGCCAAGGGGGGATGATAGCGGCGGCTAGCAAAGCACTTTGGAACAACGGTGCAGCTTGTGGCTAATACTACCAAGACAGGTGTGCCGGTGCCAGGAACCGAGGCGTTCTGATGCCATGCCACGGAAGCGAGACCGTGGTGGTGAAGATTGTGGACCTCTGCCCGCCCAATTCTTGTCAGGGAACTATTGATTTGTCGCAAGATGCATTTGCATCAATAGCAGATCCTAACGCTGGCGATGTCAACATACAGTACCAGCAGTATGTGAACTTTTTTGACCGTTTGTGGTTCGCTTCGACTTCCTAAAAATTTTATCGTACTAATCATTCATCATGGTCTGAACCGTGGTTATGCAGGGCCTAAATTCAACGGTCGCAATCGCTCCACGGCTCATTGAGGAACTAATATTTGGAACCATCTTCATAATAGTAGTAGTAATGATGGAGTCTCCAAAGTCTCGAGTTCTGGCATCTCTTCATCTGGTTCAGTCTTGCTTCTACTTAATTGTACTCGTTAGCTGTTAGAGTTGGAAAGTTCAAGATGCATTATGTTGATGCAGCATGTCCTGGTCCCAGATAGCTCCTTTGCTCCTCCAGGGACTGCTATTAGTAATGAACTCCTTTTCGTCCCAATATCTATTGTGTGCACACTACCGATCTAAGCGTTAGCTCCGCATGCTCGGGCTCGAAGCATGCAACGGTTCTCCTCGTGCTAGAATCTTCAATCTTCGACGTTTGCAGCCAAGCAAGCAGCTGTACCTAGACCATTTGACGATTTGCCGGTTAATGAGTTTGAGACGGAAAATTAACATCCATATCTACATACTTTAAGTGCTTATTCCAAATGAGACTTGTGAAAATTACTGTCTCTCTCCTTTTATGTCCATGTCCATCGAAGAGTCCATCATCAAGATGGGGGCAGTGGACTTCAAATGGAAGTGTAGAATACTTTAGAGATCTTTCTTCATTTTAGCTTTGTTCGCTTTTTCGTTTCCAACGTGTTTCCAACATTAATTGACGACGTGACACATCTGGCGCCTTTCGGTGAGGACCTTTAAGGCTAAGTTTGGAATTAGCTTTAGCAGACGGTTTTGGACTAAATTTTGATATTCGGCAAGATTTTTAAGAAACTCCGTTGAGCCAAAGTTGTCCTTCAAAAGGCCAAAAGCCCAAGGCAACCTTAGAGGTGCCTTAGCATTTGGGCATTCTCAGCAAGCAATAGTGTCGATTAAATGAAAAAAAAAATTTCTTCCGAAACTATCGTTATTTTTTTTTTATGATTTTTTGATTTTAGCCTCGTTGTACTGTTCATCTTCTTCTTCGCTGAGACCTTAGCAACATGACTACTAGCGATCGTCGCTTGGGCTCGCAGGACCGCTGCGAGGGGCCACGCGATCTAGGCCAGGGCCTCTTGAGGTCGCGCGACCTAAACGATCCTCAAGGGTCGTCAACGACCTAGATCTAGCGCCGCACAGCTATCATCTGAGGTCGAACGATCTCAGACAACCTCCGACAACCACTGACGAGGGCCGCTTGGGGTCAAGTGACTCCCGACAAGGGTCGCGAAACTCAAGCGAGGACATCGGCAACCTAGATCTGATGTCATCGGCACCAAATCTAGGTTGCCAATGGCTACCCGTCCTTCGCCGGCCGGCGAAGGGTTTCAACTTTCCTTTAATAAAAAATGAAAAATTTGCTTTGCAAGTATAATTTTTCCAAACACTATTTTACTTAAAGATACTTTGCAAGTAACTTTTAAGTTACAACTTACTAAACACAATTTGCATTTTGAAAACTCCTTTAACTTAAAATCCTTTGCATGTTTCCAAAAATTTTCCCCCAAATTGTTTCCAAACTCAGCCTAAGCCAACTCTTATCTAAAGTTACTTGAAAAGATATCGGGCGGATGCATTTTACTCCCCCTTAAAACTAGAATATAATGACTCTATAGACAGATGATATTTCATCTTTTAACATAAATTTAATTTTTTTTCGGTATTTCCGACATTCTTTTAAATAGCATGCGAAGTTGGCTAAATTATCGTTTATTTCGGCTAACACAATGCTGCGATGTCATTCTAAGTTCTCGTTAAATTGCGATCAATGATGGATTAGAAGAGAATCATCATCATCGTCATAACATTGGATGATAACATGGAAGTGGAGATCCTTTCTTTTAAAACAAGGGTAAAAGCCGTAGAAAACTCTAAATTATATCTATCGCGATACTTTATTATAAATTTTTTTTCTGTGACGCAAAACATACCAAACATGTAATTGCGTACACATCTTTCATCAAAATTCCATTAATGAAGATCGTTAAAAATTTGCTTATAAAGATGTTAGAAAGTAAATAGTATTAACATAATGTCCACATATATCAAGTGAAATAAAAATAATCTTCTTTTTATCATAATAGATATAATTTGAAATTTTTGATATAATAAAAATAAAATTTGGAATAAATGTGTCGGGCATAGTTAGAGATTTTTTGCGATTTTTTTTCTTAAAAGGAGGGATCGTAGGATTGGAAGCGAAGAGTCGTAGAAGAGTCACTGTCCCGTCCGAGTTACAACACTTTCAACTCACCTGCGAATCCTCCTTGTCACCTGCGTCTCTCCTCCTTTCTTCTAACCATTTTGAGCTTGCTCTGCCATCTTGGTCCTCCATTGCCGCTTTCGAAACCATGGAGAACAAGCCCATCTTCATAGTCGAAGAGAGGAAAGAGCTCATGCTCTCCCCCAACAGAGACGCCCACCCGGCCCTAAGAACGGGTCACTTTCTCAAACCCCCGCGACGGAGCCCGACCCGCCTCCGCTCGTTTCCACCTTGTCGCCGCCGGAGAACTTGCCGATCAACATCAGGTTCAACAACTGGCCTCGCCCGACCAAGAGCTGGACCACATGGGTCGATCGAATGGAGTCCATGTACGAGCTCGTATGGAAAAGAGCTGGCATTTACGATGCCATCAAGTGTTCGACGTTCTTGATCCATAAACACACTTGTTTAGTCGTCGGGCTCGCTCAGAATTGGTGTCCCGGCACAAACACCTTCGTTTTTCCCTGGGGCGAGGCCACCATCACGCTTGAGGACGTGATGGTCTTAGGGGGTTACTCTGTTGGGGATCGTCCCCTGTTTTGAGCCATCTCAGGGACCAGTCGCTGGAGGTTGAGATGAAGCTGAAGAAGCTTAAGCGAGCGATATCCGAGATATCAAAGACCACAGCGAAGAAGGCGGACAGCTGCAAGTGGATGGAGAAGTTTAGGGACACTGGGAGCGATATTGAGCACGATGCCTTCCTCGCGTTTTGGCTGTCGAGGTATGTGTTCCCGCGCCCTTGCAATGTGATCTCTTAGAGGGTACTGCCGATGGCCATAGGTCTGGCTAGAGGTGTGAGGATCGCCCTTGCGCCCGCTGTTTTAGCTCGTATTTATAGAGAGTTAAGGAAGCTGAAGAATATTTTAGATGGACTAGTTCCCAGGTTGAAGGATGGAAATGAATCGGATTCGATTGATCTGAAATTGTGGGCGCAGTTTGCTTTGGTTCAAGTATGGGCTTGGGAGAGGCTTGCAACCCCCATCAGGCCAAATCCTAGAGAGGTTCAGCCAGGGGAGCCTAGGTTGGGTCGATGGCACAAATCACCAAAATTGAACCTTCATAATGTGCATTCCATGATGGGCGAAGCCGGATTGCAGTTTAAATGGCGTCCCTACAGCTTGGCCGTGAATGACTCAGCATCCTATGCATTTTATGGCGAGAAAGAGAACTGGGTGTCGCTGGAGGAGGACGCTGATGGGGAACTGAGGTCATTCGCTCGCTGCTTGATGGCTCGTGAGTTGCCTGGGCTCAATTTTGTTGAGAAGTACTCGCCTCATCAAGTGGTCATGCAATTTGGGATGGATCAAGATATGCCTGGCCGTGTTGCTCCCTGCAACCAGGACCCCGAGATTGCTTGGGACAACTACAGCAAGTCACTCCAAGATGTGCAGTTGTACATTCCAGCCAGGCTTTACAAACCGTGCATAACAGCTCGCTATGCTGAGTGGTGGGCTTCAAGGAGTTCAAATAGATCGATGCAGGGTTTAAAACGAAGGTTGGGAGTTAATGATGAACTGGTTCCTCCCGGTTTTCAGCCGAAAAGTATAAGTGTTGACATGGGTGACTCCAGCGAAAATGATGACAGGCCAACTCTGGGGGAACTTTTGAGGTCCAAAAGGCAAAGAAGTGCTGCCAAGAACTGCTCAGTTGGTGACTGCGGCGATTGCTCAGGGATTGATCAAACACAGAGTTCCTACGTAAAGAATGCGGAGAAAACTGACATTGAAATGGGAGGGTCACCAATGGAGCCTGTGGAGCTAAACAGGCCCCACGATACTGCTGCTGGAGGAGCTCAAAGAGACAATGAGGAAGACACAAATGAAGTAGGACAGAGATTTACCGAAGGAGGTTTAGCCGACGAAAATACGGGAGAAAGCAGTGAGTGTTTAACGTATGAAATGCTAGTGGCAGATCTTGAAGCTCGGATTAGCAAGCTGGAGAGAGCAGTTGCTGAGCGAAAAGCTCGGATTACCAAATGAAAAGTCGCTCCGCAGAATTCGAACTGAGATGCTTTCATGTCCACTGTCTACTGTCCTCCCGCGTCTGTAACGCTTGAACTGGATCTCTTTTGAGTTAAAGCTCTTGGATATCATTTCCTTTTCTTCTCCTTCTTATTCTATTACATTTCATTTGTCCTGCTTGGGCTTCGCAGAGGATTGATCTCAATGCTTTCCGCACGTTTGGATTGCTTGTTTTTGATCGTATGGCTTGTGTGAGAAATGGCAATGCTCTGTGGCTGAGCTGAGTGTCATGTATCCGATGCAGTGGACAAGGCTTCATATTTTGTGAATGTATGAATATGAACTTTAAGGATACCTTCATTTCACGGAAAATATAACGTTTCTAAAAAATATTTTTCAAAAAGCCATTTACTAGGAAAATGACATAATTTTTCGATGCTTGGTTGAAATTTGAAAAAGACTCGGAAAATATTTTAAGATATTTGATATGGAAAATTAAATTAGGTTTTCCTCCGTACACTACTTTTAATAATTTTAATTTTTTAAAAATTGATTTTAATTATCTATTTTCTTTTCTTTCTTTTTCTTTTTTTACCTTCTTCTGAAGCTGGATGCTGGCCACGGTGAAGGCTGGCAATTGGCCACAGGCGAGCTCGAGCATCGCCAGAGGATAGCGAGGCTCGGGCCTTAATATACCAATTTTTTTGTTGGTCTTAATCAATGTACTAATTTGTTAAGTGATACATGAATACTTCGCATGTCAAATTTTTATTTACTGAATACTCTTAACTAGTGTCCCTTGGCACCATCTCATAGACACTCCTTGACATAACTTAGCAGAAATTGTAATTGATCTTAGTAATTGATCTGCGTGCCTTCTATATTGGTGTAGGATGGCTTCTACAGCTTCTTATCTCTGCATCCAAATGTAATCTAGCCCATAGTTCTATCCAAACCAGTTGATTTGCAGAGGGATGTCAGGGCATATGCAGCATTGTGAAACCCTCGAGGCCTGCTTGCATGGCCGTCTATCGTTGGAAAACACTCAATTCTCTATTATTAATATTTGCAACTTTGTAAATGAACTTACAATATGATGCGACCGAATCCCTGTGAAACTAGGTGAGAATGCTGACTTATAAATAAGACCCCTCGTCAAATGAATTCACATCAGCACAGAAAATAAGCATTCATACCATTAATAGTAACACCTGCAGAGACAACGGCACTGCAAGCTACCAACGTTTTGCGCATCGTGACATGTTTATGGTTCACCTCCATGTTCTGCAGAGTCACCGCTCAGAGTAACGGGATTGGTACCTTCTACACTCCACCGTACCAGCGTAAGCATTCGCTTCTCTATATTTGTTCGCTTCTGAATCTTGTCGTGAGCATACCAAGTGATGGGAGTCTGTCTGTGCATCTCTTCTCTGTGGTTCAATTCGTACACTGCAGCCTCTGCTTGCTATGGATTGGAAGACCAAGGGGTGATGATAGTGGCGGCTAGCAAAGCACTTTGGAACAACGGTGCAGCTTGTGGCTAATACTACCAAGTCAGGTGTGCCGGCGCCAGGAACCAAGGCGTTCTGATGCCATGCTGCGGAAGTGAGACCGTGGTGGTGAAGATTGTGGACCACTGCCCGCCCAATTCGCGTCAGGGAACGATTGATTTGTCGCAAGAAGCATTTGCATCGATAGCAGATCCCAACGCTGGCAATATCAACATACAATACCAACAGTATGTGACCCCTTTTTAATCCTTCGCGGCTCATTTCGCCATCACAAAAGCTTTATGGAACAAATCATTGATTATGGCCTAAAGCGTGGTTTTGCAGGGCCTAAATTCAGCCGGCAGAGGCTCCGTGGCTCGTCGAGGAACCAATTTTTGGAACCATTTCCTCAATAAATAGTAATAATGCAGACTCCAAAGTCTCAACTTCTGACATCTGTTCATTTCATTCAATTTTGCTTCTACTTAATTGTACTCTTCAGCTGTTAAGAGTTGGAAACTTCAAGCTGCATTATGTTGATGCAGCATGCCCGGGTCCTAGTAAGCTCCTTTTCTCTTCCAGGGACTGCTATCGATCAGTAGTGAATTCCTTTTCCTCCCAATATCTGCTGATGTATACACTATCGAGTATCGATTCAAACTTAAGCTCTGTGCGCTAGGACTCGAAGCATGCGACGATTCTCTTGGTGCTACAATCCTTGAAGTTTGCAGCAGCGAAGCAAACAGCTATACCTAGACAATTTGCCTGTTAAATGAGTTTTGAGACTGCAATAAAATCCCAACAAAATACATGGCCAACCATCAATAGACATCTTGTGAAAAACGCACGAACAACAAGCTCTGTTTTAGTTGTTCTTCTTCGACATGTCTCGATCTCAATTCCATGGCCATCGCAATTTGTTAACAACTGTTTTAGTTATTCCCGGATCAAAAAACGCACCAACAACAAACTCCATCACTATAACCTACTCTCTATGCCATCACGGAAACATCGAAACCCCCATCCGAGTCTCCAAACGCCGATCAGATTTGGCCGAACGACGTCGACGGTGGCACTCGCGAGCTGTTCATCCAAAATTTGGCCAGCTCACTCTCCAAAAGCTGACAAGCTCCGGTCGAACGTGCTGACGACAGCCGCAACGCTGGTGGCCGGTAACGTTGGCCGTGCATGGCTGGCCACGAGCCCATGTCGTCCGTGGCCTCAAACGACAAAAAGGTATGCTAAAGGAAAGAGAGAGAGAGAGAGAGAGAGAGAGAGAGAGAGAGGAGGAGGAGGAGAGAGTAAATATAAAAAGTGGGGGCCACTTGAACGTGGCTATAAATGACTGGAGCGGAGTGGAGCGAAATGTGGCTGACGTGGAGCTCTAGAGCATGCAATATTTTCTGGAGAAATGATTAAGTGACAAACCTTAACCTAATGCGAGAATAACAAGTACCCTGGATCACAAAAAAATAATAAATTATTATAAATTATTATGAGGTTTACTCTTTCAAGAATTTATGGCTGACGATATACTGTTATTCTCATATTGGCTCAAAGACTATCATGCTATAAAGCCTCCTGCATTATTTGATAAAAAATAAAATGATTAATATCACGAAAAACTCCAAATTTGTATATCTGTGACTATCTCATACTAATTTTTTTACCACCGGAAACCTCGAATTGGTACACCTGCGAAAAACTTACCAAAAACTAATTTTTTTATCACAAAAAATCCAAAATCAGTACATTTGTAACAAATTTACCTTCCGTTATATTATATTGATATTATGAAAAATCACAATCTGTACACCTATAACAAACAAAAGGTAAAACCCTAAACTTATATACTCGTTAATTGTCATGTGCCATCCGATTCAGAAATTTGACAATAAAATTTAAGGGAAACTAATAGAGGGTAAATTTATCAGAGGCGTACTAATTTAAAATTTTTTGTGATCGAAAAATTAATTCGAGATAAATTTACTATGGCCGTATCGATTTGGATTTTCAGTGATTTTAATCCAAAATAAAAATTAAAAAAAAAAATGTCCCGCGTTAATCGACTGGCGGTGCAGTACTATATTGCCGGAAACGGTTATTCACAGATGAAAGCGCCGGGTACCATTTGAAGCAACGAGTCTGCAGTCACGCCGTCTGTGCAGTGCTGCGACCCAATTACTCCCAGCTCTTTCTCGCTCGTATGCACATCCTCCTCCGCACCTTCTTCCTTCTTCCTTCTTACCATTCTGAGCTTCCTCTGCCATCTCGATCCTCCGTTCCCGCTTTCCAAACCATGGAGAGCAAGCCCATCTTCTTGGTGGAAGAGAGGAAAGAGCTCATGCTCTCCCCGAACGGAGACGCCGACCCGGCCCCGAGGACGGGCCACTTCCTCAAACCCTCCGCGGCGGAGCCCGAGACCGACCCGCCTCCGCCCGTCCCGACCCCGCCGCCGCCGGAGAGCTTGCCGATCTGCGTCAAGTTGGACAACTGGCGCCGCCCGACCAAGAGGTGGACCGCGTGGGTCGATCGCATGGAGTCCGCGCACGAGCCCACGTGGAGAAGAGCCGGTATTTACGACGCCATCAAGTGTTCGACGTTCTCGATCCGGAAGCACCCTGGCTTGGTCCTCGGGCTCGCTCAACGTTGGTGTCCCGACACGAACACCTTCGTTTTCCCCTGGGGCGAGGCCACCATCACGCTGGAGGACGTGATGGTCCTAGGGGGTTACTCGGTCTGGGGATCCTCCCCTGTTTCGAGCCATCTCGGGAGCCACTCGGGGGAGGTCCAGGCGAAGCTGGAGCGAGCGAGGCCGGAGATGACGAAGGCCCCGGCAAACGTGGCGGGCAGCTGCAAGTGGGTGGAGAAGTTTAGGGACGCCGGGAGCGACGTTGAGCACGAGGTCTTCCTCGCGTTCTGGCTGTCGAGGTTTGTATTCGCGGGCTCTTCCGACGTGATCACCGCGAGTGTACGGCATATGGCGATAGGTCTGGCTAGAGGCGTGAGGATTGCACTTGCGCCCGCTGTTTTAGCTAGTATTTATAGAGATTTAAGTTGGCTGAAGATTGTTTTAGATGGGCTAGTTCCAGGGATGAAGGATGGAAATGAAGGGAAAGAGATTTATGTAAAAGTGTCGGCGCCGTTTGCTTTGGTTCAGGTATGGGCCTGGGAGAGATTTGTGACCACCATCAGGCCAAATCGTAGAGAGGTTCAGCCAGGGGAGCCTAGGTTGGGTCGATGGCACAAATCGAAAAAATTGAACCTTCAAAATGTGCATTCCACGATGGGCGAAGCCGGAGTGCATTTTAAATGGCGTCCCTACAGCTTGGCCGTGAAAGACTTGGCGTCCTATGCATTTTATGGCGAGAAAGAGAACTGGGTATCGCTGGAGGAGGACGCCGATGCGGAACTGAGGTCATTCGCTCATTGCTTGATGGCTTGTGAGTTGCCCGGGCTGGATATTGTCGAGAAGTATTCGCCTCATCGAGTGGCCATGCAATTCGGGATGGATCAAGATATGCCAGGTCGGGTTGCCCCCTGCAACCAGGACCCTGAGATTGCTTGGGACAACTACAATAAGTCAATCCAAGGTGCGCAGTTGTACATTCCAGCGAGGCTTTACAAACCGCGCGTAACAGCTCGCTATGCTGAGTGGTGGGCTTCAAGGAGTTCAGATAGATCGATGCAGGGATTAAAAGGAAGGTCGGTAGTTAATGATGACCCAGTTCCTCCCGGTTTTCGGCTGAAAATCGTTAGTGTGGACACAGCCGACTCCAGTGAATATGATGATGGGCTAACTTTGGGAGAATTTTTTAGGTCCATTAAGCGAAGAAGAGCTACCGGGAGCTCCTCGGTTGGTCTCGGCAACAAATGCTTGCAGAATGATCAAATGCAAAGTTCCTTCTTACAGAATGTGGGTAGAGGAGACACTGACATCGAAACGAGAGAGTCACCAATGGAGCCTGTCGTAAGGAATAGGCCCCACGATACTGCTCCTGGAGGAGCTCAAAGAGACAATGAGGAAGGCACTTATGGAATAGGGCAGAGATTTACTGACGGAGGTTTAGCCGACGAAAATGTGGGAGAAAGCAGTGAGTGTTTAACGCGTGAAATGCTAGTGGCAGATCTCGAAGTTCGGATTAGCAAGTTGGAGAGAGCAGTTGCTGAGCGAAAAGCTCGGATTACCAAATGAAAATCACTCTGAAGAATTCGAACTGTGATGCTTTCTATAAATTTTCTATCGTCCTTCCACGTCTGTAGTATTCAACTAGATCTATTTTTTGTTAATGCTCTAGACTATCATTTCTTTTCCTTCCCTTCTTATTCTATTTCATTTCATTTTTGCTTTTTGGGAGGTTTGCAGAGATTGATCTCAATGCTTTGTGAATGTTTAGATTGCTTGTTCGGTTGATTATTTAGCTTGTGTGAGAAGTGGCAATGCTTTGTGGCTGATTTTAGGGCCATGTATCCGATGCAGTGGACAAGACTTCATTTTTTGTGAATGTGTGAAAATGAATTTAAAAGTCCCAGAAAATCCAAATGAATAGCCATCGGCTTTTTAACAACCATCATCTATCAAAAACTGGCAGGAGTAATGCCTGCGGAGGATATCCCTTGCACAACGATGTTAAAGTATTTTCCAGGGTCAAAAGGTTATTTTTCCCGGGAATATGTCCTAGATCTTGTATCATTCTGCTTTCCACTATGTCGAAGACTAGAATCAAAGCCTGTGATTATTGAATCTGGTTCTGAAAGATGCCGTTTTTTGACAAAGATCATCCTGATACGGAAATGTCTTGAGAATGAAAATTTCTTAATTCTTCTCATTTCAAATGATACAGAGTCGACTTGTGCAGCAGTTTTTGTTTCAATTGAGCTAGCTCACCTGTTAAGTCTCGCCAAATTACAAAAACAAAAAACAGAGCTATACCGTTAATAGTTGATTCCCTTGCAATTTTGACGGGAATTCTCATATCGAAGAACTTTTACTCAAAAGGAATGGTACAAGTGCTTTTGCTCCTCATGCAATATCAAGTCAAAAAGGGTACTGTTGCTCATTTGGGTTGATCAGATTGCAGAACGTCATATTGCAGATCACTGATTCGGAGAAAAGGGTAATTGGAAAACTCAATTGCACCATTCGTTCTACGTCCTAGCTGAGGATTTGTTCCACAAGAAATGAGATTATTTAAAAGTGGAACAACAAAGCCAATTAACCTTTTCGAGCTCCCTCTGGCTCGTTCAAATGGAATGGCCTGAGAGAGTAGGCTTGTGTTGTGCCCTGAGATCTGATGTACAATTTAAAATTGCATGAGTTTATTATTAGGAGGGAAGAGGTCCAGAAAAGAAACATGCTAAATTTGATAAACAAAAGATCAGGCACAGAGAGGGAGGCAGCTAAGCAAACGTGTGTACCTGTCTCTCTTTTCTTAATTTTAGCAAATTGCAGTTATGATAGGGTCTCTCTCATTCTCTGCGAACTCCATGGGTGGAGAGAGCATTGCAGGGAAAGATGATCTAAGTAAACATTTTTCTGCGTTCTTGTGTTTTCTCAGAGATCTAAAAAAAAAAAGAAAAGGATTCTGGTTCCTTCTAGGGGTAAAAGAAAATGCATCTTTTGTCCTTGTTTCTCACTGAAATAGTACTGTTCTCGGATTGTGAGCAGTTGTAGGATAGAATCTTTTTATTTTTTTTGGGAGTGTGGTTTGATATCTATTCTGATTACAAATTCGGTGTGATTTGTCCATCATCAAAAGATGTTGTTTCTGGGTTTTTGATGGTGGCTGTATCCGAGTACTTGGGGATTGAAAGCGCTACGAGGAGGAGAAAATGAGCTGTTTCCAATGTTGCATGTCTGAAAGAAAACTCGCCCGAAAATCATTGAAGAAGAGCATTCAAGAATACCACGACACAAAGACTTTAGCCTCATTCGCCAACATCTCCTTCAAATCAGGTAACAATCTCACATCAATTGTTGCTGAATGATCCTTCGGTCCAGGTCTGTCTTTGTTCGAATATGATATAACAAATACTTGTCATTGATGATTCTGCATATTCTCTTCGCGAAATATGTCCATGAATCGACAGAATAAAACGTGCCTGTAAAGATACTTTCAATATAATCCAACTACAATTGAACATCAGATTAAGCTCTTCTCGAAGGCCAATTGCGAAATTCTGGAGGCTCTACTCATGTTGCATTATATCTTCGTGCCTTCAAATTAAAGCGTTTTTTTCAGTTCCTACCATGTTTGTAGGCACATATACAGTGATATCTCCTTGAATAGCTTGAAGAATCTTGGTAGTCACGTCATAGTCTGTGAATCAAATCACGATTCCGAGTTCTTCATTTATAAATTCTTTGGATCATGAAAAGCTAGTGTTAACCTAGCAGGGAGAGAGAGAGATGTAGGATTAAGGAAGTCAATCAGCATCTTTGACCATGTCTTACAATTTTGGATTGTCCTGAAAGTTTTTGTCACGAGCACAAGTGATGCGAATGCTTGATGATAAGGTAACATAAACTTCTGGCTTCTAAACTAAAGGCAATACTTTGCAAAACTGATCAAGAAAAAATTTCCCTTAATGCAGATAGCAGCAGGCGCAGATACATCACCGAAGAAATAAAAAAAATTGGAAAAGGGAATATCGCAGCTCAGATATTTACATTCAGGGAGCTGTGCGTTGCAACAAAGAATTTCAACCCTGATTCTCTAATTGGTGAAGGCGGTTTCGGGAGAGTGTACAAAGGACATATAGAGAGCAAAAATCAAGTAATGACGTGAAATATCTCCCTCCCTTTTGTGTCTTATCTTGTTGCTAAAAAAACTGAACTAACAGTTAATACGCATTGCCGTGCGTCGAGCATTACTTATCAGGTGGTTGCCGTTAAGCAACTCGACCGGAATGGGTTTCAAGGGAATAGGGAGTTCCTTGTGGAGGTCTTGATGTTGAGTCTGCTACACCATCCTAACCTTGTCAATTTGGTTGGATATTGTGCTGACGGAGATCAGAGGGTTCTTGTATATGAGTACATGCCTAATGGTTCTCTAGAGGACCACCTTCTCGGTAAGTTTGGCATCTGAGTATAGATCTCTGAAACAAACTAACCGAAATCGTCCAAAAGTTGATCTCGAATTTTGAAAACAAAAGCATGTAGGTTGATTCCTGAATGCCTTTTTCTTGGACTTTTTCAGAATTGCCTCCGGGGAAGGCACCCTTGGATTGGAACACCAGGATGAAAATCGCTTCAGGAGCCGCAAAAGGGCTTGAGTACTTGCATGAGCAGGCCAATCCCCCCGTGATATACCGTGATTTCAAGGCATCCAACATACTACTGGACGAGGAATTCAACCCAAAGCTCTCCGATTTCGGGCTCGCGAAGCTAGGTCCCACAGGGGACAAGAGCCATGTGTCAACACGGGTCATGGGCACTTACGGTTACTGCGCACCTGAATATGCGCTGACGGGCCAATTGACAACAAAGTCCGATGTGTACAGCTTTGGGGTTGTTTTCCTGGAGATCATCACAGGAAGGAGAGTAATTGATAATACAAGGCCAACTGAAGAGCAGAACTTAGTTGCTTGGGTAGGTCTGAAAGGTTTTCAACCTTCTACTGAATAATTGGCCTCTCATACAACTCAAGCCTTTTCAAATTGATGGAAGCAATGACTGATAAATTTTTTATAATCCGACTCTCATTTATTCATCGGGTTATAATTTTTGTCAGTCTATTAGAGGCCTATCAGGATCAAAAAACATTTTCAAGCCTTGAACTGATGGAAATTACTTGATCTTGCTCTTAGGCACAACCTCTATTTAAGGACAGAAGGAAGTTCACATTAATGGCTGACCCGTTGCTTGAAGGGGCCTATCCGATAAAGGGTCTTTACCAGGCTCTCGCAGTCGCAGCTATGTGCCTTCAGGAGGAGGCGAGCACTCGGCCTCTGATCAGCGACGTTGTGACGGCTCTTGAGTATTTGGCAAACAGGAACAAGCAAGAGGAAAGTGTCGCCGAAGAGAACGGTGCCAAATGTGGTTTTCCTGGTGCAGGAACAGACGGAGCAGAAATTGAGACCGTTAGTTAGAGGTGATGATGAGGGAAAATGCCCCTGGGGAGTCTGAAAAGAGAAGAAAGGAAATCGAATGGTTCGACTCAAACTTGTGTAAAACCTTCCATAACCATGCGAATGTCATCTCCTCTGATATCTTGTTCTGTTTTCTTGTCTCAAAGTTTTGTGTTTCTGAGTCAGATAAACTGACGTTTTCGATTATCTATGTGGATTCGAGTGGGAAAATCAAAAGTTGGAGAAGGAAGGATTGACTGAAATCCACTGCAAAATTTCAGAAGGCATGGGATTAAACTTGTCAACAACCTGATTATCCATCCATAATGAATCACTTGCAGTTGATTTGGAAAAAAAATT
This sequence comes from Syzygium aromaticum, assembly GCA_024500025.1. Classification (NCBI taxonomy): domain Eukaryota; kingdom Viridiplantae; phylum Streptophyta; class Magnoliopsida; order Myrtales; family Myrtaceae; genus Syzygium; species Syzygium aromaticum. The sequence goes on along the minus strand of CM044890.1, from coordinate 32,960,279 downwards.
GGGAGATTTATAACCCAAAATCAGGCAGTCATCATCACATCCTTCTTTTTGTCCAAAACTACAGTTTGAAAAACGTTGGAATTGTACAAACGACAGCTTCCTTTCCTGGTGGGGCAACGAGGTACATCTTGTATTTAGGCATTGTTTTTGATTTTGTGCCGGTTGTTGGTACGACGTTCTCGCTCTTGATAGCTTAGTTTAACTGTTGCCAAGCTGTCATGCTATAGTATGATGCACCATTCGTGCACTACGAAGGAAATTCGCAATTTTGGGTATCGAAAAGCTTTTCGAAAAAAACTATCTTTTCAAATAAAAGAGTTCACATTTTCATAGCTTCAGCCGCCGATGAATTTTCTGAATTTCAAAACTTGTACTTTTTTATGATGTGTGGAATACTTAAAAAAATCAACGAGACACTTAAATACTTCTTCGTTAAAATCGAAATCATTATAAATTTTTTGGTATTTGATTTATTTTCAAGAGGCTTAGGGCCGGGTGTTTCGCATGAACTCCATCCAATTCAATCGTAACGGGTTTAAATTAGTCTTCTCCCTAAACTTTTAATTTATTCAATATGGTTCTAAACTTTAACTTAATGTGCGATGTCATTCTCGAACTATTAATTTGTTTAATGCTGTTCCTGATGTTTAATTTAGTTCAAAGATTATATGGAAATATTCGATATTGTCCCTGGACTTGATTTGATCGAAATATCGTATTAAATATTTTCATATAATTTAGGAACTAAATAGAACATATACCAAAATTTTATGGACTATATTAAATAAATTAAAAATTCAAGAACGATGTTACACATAAGAGTGAGCGCAGTTCCAAGGTAGAACCGGGAACCGGAGAACCGGACTTGGTGGGTTTGGTTCGGTTCCAAGTTCCATGAATAGAGGGTCCGGTTCTCGGTTCCCCATTTTTAGGAACCGCGAACCGGAACCGGGAACTAGGAACCAGGAACTGGAACTGGGACCAAGAACCGGATCCCTAAAAATTAAAACATAAACTATGTATTTAGAAACCCTAATTCACCTTGCATCTTGTCCCTCTTGCTTCTAGCCTTCCACTTCCGCCTCGCTCTCGCTTTCGCTTCTGCCCTGCTCCTCGGCGTCCTCGCTCGGTCGCTCCTGCTTCCACTTCCGCCTCGCTCCCGCTTCTGCCTTTTTCCTCGCTCTCGCTTCTGCCTCGCTCCTTGCTCCCGCTTCCGCGGTTCTCTCCCGCTTTCGCCTCACTCCGCCTTCTTCGTCGCAAGTCTCGTGATCTCCCCATGCGGATTCGGTGTGATTATTCGAGCTTACCGCTGTCTTCCTCCTCTGAAGCTCCGTCGCTCTGGTACATAACGTCTTCAAACAACCTCTGCCATTCACGCCTTCTCTCTTTGAATTCCCACTGTTGCTTCTGTTCATCTTTTGCATCGATCGATTGAATTCAGTCAATACGATCGTGCCTGACATGCGTGAAATCGTGCTCTTGCGTGCACATTCATCTGGATTCATCGCTTAGTGAATGTGAGGAGAGGGAAAATGCGGTGGATTTGTCCCCGATTGAATGTGAGGAGAGGGAAGGGGGGGGGGGGGGGGGGCGAGTTAACCGATTGGTTAATTGTCGATTGCGATCATATCTTAAGGGCCTTCGAGATTTGCTCTTTTTGTTGCTACTTTTGGTGATTGTATTTATGGGGGTGTAAAAAATTTGCAGTCGAGATCGTCTTTATCTTGGTCACATTTCTTTTATTTTCCAATTGGTAACTTTAATGAGCACTTGAATTTTCTAATTTTCAATCAAACTTTTGGCTGTTGCATTTTCTTGGGGATGATTTTTCTGATACTCAGCTCATTTGGTTTATGTCCTTGCCTTATGCTAACTGCACTGGAGAAGTGCGTGTCGGAAATGCTCTAATGTGCATTGTCATAGATCCGTGATTTCGTTGATTGTATGTTTGATCACCGAACCATTGGAAATATTCTTGTGATGTCAATTGCCGCACAAAGCTTGAGTTTTGTTTGAATAGAAAGCAATGTTGTGCTGTTTCATTCGGGAGATTTAATTATAGCTGGCTGATGAATCTGTTCAAACAAGCTATATGAGATTTACCTGGGTATTTAGTATGAGCACATGTACATTTTATTGCAGATGTAGGACAGTTAATTAATGGACCACCGGTAATGAATATTCAAAATAAGCTATATGAGATTTACCTGGGTATTGGTTCTGCCAGCTGGTGCTGCATGTCCTATTGGTGTTGAAAGCAAGTTAAGCTCTTCCAGATCAGATTCCTTATCAGGTTGCAGGTAAGAAGGAACTCCAACTTTTGATTCCATTCCCATGTTTGCTTCCAAAGCGTCAAGCTCTGCATTGCAAAATTGGCAAGGATGATGTTGGCATGCCGAACTAAGATCTCTATTTTTCTCATCATAATTTGTTACATTTTTTTCAAATATAAGCACAACAGATGCACCTGGACAACAATATTTGTCTGGGTCCATATAATACATACAATACAACTCGTTTAATGCCTCTTTTCTACTGAAAATAAAATTGGATGAAGAGCCACATCCATGTATCTAGCAGGTACAGTGGGTAGAGTACCCTGGAAAAGAGCATTTATTCTTACAATGGTCTACCTTCACCAAGATCCAAGTCTTAACTCTTAAATAAGATTAGCAGCTCTCACTCCCTATGCTAAACTAGCTAAAGACGGTGCTAATCTATTCTCGTGTTGTTTGCTTGGCTAGCGTTGTTTGATTGACATATCAACTATCAAGAATTTAAGATAACATGTCAATGGAGGTTGATGGATGTGAGGCGATGACTCCGAACACAGAATTTGAATTGTCGGGCGATGAAAATGAAGAAGAGCCATCCCCTACCACGAGTGCAACAAACAAGATACTTGGTTCTCATCGTCCTCCTCTTAATAAAAAATATACATCCGATTGCTAGAATCATTTTGCAAGAATCAAAGATGAGGATAGAAAAACATATAAGGTGAAGTGTATTCATTGTGGGTTTGAGTTAAAGTACAATGTTGCTCATGGTACTTTCGCAATGAGGAAGCACTTGAAAACATATAAGAAGTTTCCTTGCAATGTTGATAAAAGGCATAAATTCTTTGCACCGCATAACGTGGACTTGGCTGACAAGGCAGGGGGAGGTTCTAGTACTGGCAGTGTCTTATCGACATGGTCATTTAATCAAGAACGTTGTAGGCAAATGCTTGCTCGGTTCATCATAGTTAATGAACAGCCGTTTTCCTTGGTTGATCGTGTTGGATTTCGCGAGTTTGTCATTGACTTACAACCTCTCTTTAAACATTTGTCACGTTTTACAGTAGCTAAAGATTGTATGAAGCTATATTTCTGTGAAAGAACTTGTTTGAAAACTTACTTTGGTAAGATAAATTCTAGGATCGCACTCACGACCGATACATGGACTTCCATTCAAAACCTGAATTATTTGTGTCTCATTGCATATTTTATTGATGAAAATTGGAAGTTGCATAAAAGAATTATCAATTTTGTGGTGATGCCTACTCACAAGGGTAGGGAGATTGGGAGAATGGTGGAGAAATGCATCAACGAGTGGGGAATAGAAAAGAAGGTATCCACAATCACCGTGGATAATGCCAGTTCAAATGACGTTGCAATTGGTTATTTGAAGGAAAAACTTTCAAGAGAAAAGTCGTTGATCTTAGATGGTAGTGTTTTACATATGAGGTGCACCACTCATGTATTAAACTTGATTGTTAGATATGGCTTGACTACGGTACGAGAATCCATTGCACGTATACGAAACGCGGTTAGGTATGTGAGGAGTTCTCCCATGAGAGCCAATACATTTAAATCTTATATTGAGGGTGAAAAGATTACTTACAAGGGTTTGGTTATTTTTTATGTTGCCACTAGATGAAACTCCACTTAGCTCATGTTAGACACCGCCATAAAATTTAGAAAAACTTTTGAAAGGATGGAATATGATGATTCAGCTTTTGCCAGTGAGCTTAACCATGATCTTCCTAAAGATGATGATTGGGAAAATGCCATTATTCTTTCGGAATTTCTAAAAATATTCTATGATGCTACCAATCGGATGTCGGGGAGTTCATATGTTACTTTAAATGATTATTTTGAAAGGATAGCTCTTTTGTATAAAATTTTGAAAGATGCGGCGGATGCTTTGGATCCTAAGCTTCAAGCTATGGATATGAAAATGAAAGAGAAATTTGAAAAATACTATGGGAGTTTGGATAAAGTGAATATGTTGGTGTTGATTGCGGTTGTGTTGGATCCTAGAGTCAAGTTGAGTTATGTGAATTTCTTGTATGGACAAATTTATGATGAATTCAAAGTCAATGAGATGCATTACAAGGTGAAGGATGCATTTGAGCGTTTATATGAATTTTATGAACAATCTTCTCCTGCTTCAAGTGATAGAAATTTTGGTGCCCAAAGTTTGAGTGCTAGTAGTAGTGGTTCCAATGCCGATGCCGGTGGTAGTGAAAGTAGCAAGATCAAGAAGTATGACACCCAAGCTTGGCGAAAAACCTTTATGCACTCGAACCAACAAGTGTGCAATGACAACAAATCTGAGCTTGATCAATATCTTGAAGAAAAAAATGAAAATATTCTTGATCTTGATCTTTTGATGTGGTGGAAGACTAGTGGCTCAAAATATAAAATCCTATCTTTTTATGGCTCGGGATGTTTTGTCTATTCCCGTAATTACTGTTGCTTCGGAGTCGACTTTTAGTACATCGGGTCGTGTGCTTGACGGCTTTCGAAGTTCTTTGACTCCCAAAGTAGTGGAAGTTTTGATTTGCACTCAAGATTGGTTGAGAGCCATTCGTGTGTCGATTGATGTCGAAGAGTGCATCGAAAATGTAGAAAAATTTTAGATGGGTAAGTAATGTTTATATCTTTATATATTGTAATTCCTTTTACATATCTAGTAAGTGAATATTTTATTTAATCTTTCTTTTTTTTAGATATGGATTGTCTGAATGAGGAGATTATCGTCAGTAAATAGAGTTTACCAGTTGAAGCGGAATGAATATATGTGGTAGGCTTTATAATACTTATTTTATTTTACCAATAAATTGATATGATTTGTCTTAATACTTTGGTTGTCTTTGAAGGAGCAGCTAAGATCGTATTATTTGTGATTCTGCCAATTATTTGTGCGTGCCTGTGACCTCGTGGTTGTTTAAAGTAGGAAGAAATTTAATGCTGGAGTGGATACCGAAGAAGCTTTTGGACTTCTGCTTTTGTGTTTTTGCAGCATGTATGGGGAGAGAGATGATATGTATTGAGAAAAATGTGGCATCTTACCTTGGAATTTAAAGTTATATGTATTGCATCCCAACAATTACTATTTATCGTGCTATCCTCTTTCTTTTAAGAAAAAATGTGATTTTTCTATAATTTGTCTTTTGCATTCTTTTTAATGAATGTTCATTTTCGTTTTGATTAACTAAAAAAAAAAAAAAGAATCTGTTGGAACCTGGAATCGACTATGGAACCTGTGACAGGGTAGGTTTCTGGTTCCACATTTCGACAGGTAGGTTCTAGGTTCCTCATTTTGAGGAACCTATACCCGAGGGGAGGTTCCAGATTCTAGACGGAACCTACCCGGAACCTGGAACTGCTCAGGCTTAGTTACACACTAAGTTAAAATTCACATATCACATTAAATAAATTAAAAATTTATAAATTATATTAAGTTAAAATTTATGGACAATTTATGTTATTATCCTCCCTAATCCTAACCTTCATGTCTTCGCAAAACATGAGAGAACCGACCAACCGGTCGACCGGCAATTGCGTCGTTTCTAAGTTTGACGGGCTCTTCAGAATCGCAAATAAGGACACGGAGATCGTCAGCGGCTGTTCGCGATTCGATGCGAAGCTATCGTGTTGGTTTCTGCAAGGTGATGATGATGGCGACACTATCGCTCGTGTGAAGATCTATCTCGGTGGAGCTTTTCCCTCGGGTATCTCTGTCCCTTTCGAAGGTTTCCTCGACGAGGAAAGAATGGGTCTTTGATTCGATTGTTTCGGCGTTATCTTGGTTGGATCTGCTCGGATTTGCTCGCTGTCGAACGCTCCTAGTCCTAGGTATTTGCTTAGTCTCGATGCGAATCATCTGCTCCGTGGTTACGGGGTTTGTTCACACTGCGATTCTCTCGAGTTGAGGTTTTGACCTTTGGGCGAATCGGTTCCATGGACGGTTTGTTTGGTTTTTGCGAGCTGTCGATGTGCTCGGAGTTGCTCGGTTGTTGCTTCTTCGGACTGATTTCTCTCGTAGAATGCTTTGCTCTATATTCCAGTTTTGCTTTTATGGGAAAGCGTTGTTTTTTGAGTGGAAATGGATTTGAGCTGAAATGGGTTGATTGCTTGGAGTTGGAGGTATCTTCACTGCAAGTCGGGCACTTTGTCTTGTGATTTCGTAATTAAAAGTTACATCTTTCGTGAGAAGTTTGAAACTTTCTTTTACCCATTTTGCAGAATCTCTGTGGAAACATAGGATTTGAACTTCAAACTCGATGCACGTTCGTTCTGTTTAATGTTTACCAGCTTTGTCGACTGCTGTAGTTGCTGTTGCAATTTGCTTATGATATACCTTGGTCGAGCCGTACTTAATTGCGTTCCTGAACTGTTGGTCTTTGTCATTCACCTGTCTGGAATTTCGATACCACTATGACCTTATTGTAGACATGAATTTTCTTACTGAAACTTAACATCAACAGGAGGTTTTGGTGCGTGTGCCGAGATTAAGAAGTCCTTTGAACTCGTCCACGCTGTTTTAAGATCTTTATGTAAACTTAAAATTGTTCTTATCTTAGACATGTACATTCAAGAATTTACATACTCCAAACTAGTGATACTACAGGAAATGTTTGCAACTGCTATTCTGATAAGTGATCTCTTCACTCTGTTGTCTTCAGAAACTCTTCTGCTGGAAGAATTACCTTAGACTCTGGATTGGACTGTTCGGCAACATGGTTCAGACGCTGGAAGCTATCAAAGGTGGTGGAGGATCCATCAGGATTGGAACCACTGGTACAATCAGTTCGCTAATGACGAGAGAATTGGAATCCATCAAGTCTGCTCCTAAGACGCCAATCTCTCCTAGAAATCGACCTCGGCCGCAAGTGGTTTCCATTTCCTGCAGGGCCACTACTCCTAAAAGACCACAACAGAGGAAGTCAATGGACGGAGCAAGCAGCAGCAACTGTGCTGATGAAAGAAGCCTGGAGGTTCCTTGGAAAACAAAAGGTCATGGCAGAACTAACACTGAACTCCCAATGCTCGCAGGTGATGATGTTGCTCTTGATGGAACTCCAGAGAGGAGGAAAACTGACAAAAAGGTAACTAACATTGTTGAGGTTGTGGATATAAGATGTGGCAATGCTGATAGAGCTTGGGCTGGCCCTATAACTAACCGGCTTAAGAAGCTGAGCTTCTCAAAGCTCTCTGAGAGTATTGTCTAGGCTTGGAGATTCATGTCCAATTTGAGGTTTCTGTAGTTGAAACTGGAAGTGCCAACAGGCCTTCTGTTGTCTGAAACCTCAATCATAGAACATATGCTTGGCACGAGCCTATTGCTGCTCCCTTTCCTTTTCTTTTTATGGGTCAAGAGTGAACCAAATGTAGGTTTGGCAGGATTGCTAGAGGAAGCCATGTCTGTGACCTGAGGTCGAGGCTTCTCTGAATTCTCTCTACAGCTCAACTTGACCCTTCTGAAATACTCGATTTCCTGCATTATAAGGGATCCAACGGTGCCCTTTGTCCCTATTTCGACAGGAGCAGCCATTTCTTGAGGGATTTCTGAGTCGCTTGGTCTGGATTTATACATGTTCTCTATGCCAGGAGCTATGGAAGCTTGATAATGAAGAGAGGTGGTTTTGGGTCTTGTCTGGGTGGGAAGATTGCTTTAGATCTGGGGCACTGGTTGTTTTGGTCTTGTAGCTAGTGTATTCACATGAATTCTGAACCTTAAGTATTCTATCTGAGAGGGAATCCCTGTAGATTTTCCCCACTTGGTGGATGGGATAGTGACATAAGGTCACTTTATACATGTGCTTGCAGTTAAAACCTTTTAAGGTGCTAACCAACTGTCGTATTTCTCTTCCTGCTAAATGGTGCTCTTATTGTTTGCTTAAATTTGATAATGCTACGCACAAGCATTAGATCATTATGGGAAATGGAAGATAGTTTTTCTGATTTGTTTCAAACGTACGTTGTTTTATGTTAATATGGTAAATGGAAGGAACTTCTGTCAAAATCTGGTAACTTGCTCTCCGCTAAACGTCCCTAATTTTTTTTGTTGTAAATTGCGATTTTCAGCTCGATTAACCATGGTAGTGCCTGGATTTACAGTACAGGTCGAAAATGACACTAGATGATGATTCGTGTGGCACTATATGCAGTGACTCTAGAATAGGCAGACCACTACATACTAGATAATTAGGATGAAGGCGACTCTTTCTTGTCATTTTCAAATAAGCTGTGGTGTGCTTTTTCCACGACTTCAGTGCCAAGTGAAAACAACAGGACTTGAGTGGTTGATTTGGTGGAGCAACTTGAGTGCTTCACCGGGCATGGATGGTGGGTGTGGTTGTGGTTGCATTTGCTGGTTCTTTTCTCTATGTTCATGAGGAAACCATGACTGAAATTTCCTTTATGGATGCGGTGAAGGAGATGGGTTTCTCCCAGTTATTTTCACCTTCCCAGACCCTTTGTCAGCAAATGACCTTCAATGGCATTGAAGGGACCGATCCAGAATTTGGTGCTCGTGTCCTTCGTAACTTCTCGGGTCATTTGGGTGAATCTGTATTGCCACAGCAAGGAAGAAGGATGAAATTCGTGGCATTGACATTTGATCGCATCAAGACAACGTGTCTGTAGGCACGTAGTGTTGTGGGTCTTCACTTTTATGGCGACAGCTGTAGTCTTTTGTTGTCTTGTCGAGGCACACTGAAAGTCGCAGAAAAACCTTGTAGTTGTAAACGGATTCTTCGTCTCAGCTATAAAATAATTCAGAGCCTCGTTGGGGTAGCTTCTGGTTTTAGGCTTTAGCTATTGGTCTTTGAGCTTCAATTATTGTTCTCGACTCTGAGTGACCTTTTGATTTTTGAAGTGCTCTGTATGTCACCCAATTCCAAACTTTCGAAAATATGGTTGCTTTTGTTCGATCAACTTTAAATTTTCACTTTTAAGGAAAAAGAAATGTCTTGTTTAAATTTAAAAACTCGCCTTGGCCAGTTTTGACAATGCTTTTGCTTAGGCTTCTGTGTTTTAATAGAAATCTGAGGTTTTCTATAAGTTGGTGTTTATGAGTTACTAGCTATGTAGTAGAATAGTTTTGGTCGTTAGCTTGGTAGATTGGTTATTTTAATAATAAACATGCTTGGTAAAAAATAAAAAACTACAAGGAAAAATTGAAAACATAAGAAATACTGCTTAGAATATCGATCGGGTGAACCTTCCACCGGGTGGTGGATTGTACTGCTTTACTCCCCTCATGGGTTCACCAATGTTTGAGATTTGTCAAATTGACATAATCAAGTCAGTCCATTAATTTTGTCCAATTTGATTAATGAAAAATGCTGATGTAACTTTTTATATTACTTTCTCATGACAAGTGGCGCCAATGTGTCTTTTTGTATTATTTTTTGAAGGGAGAGGTGCTGATATAGCATCTTCTTCTTCGGTCCAAGAAATGAAATCACAAGAGCCTTGGGCAATTGAAATTAAAGTATATACGTGAGAAGTGCGGTGGGTTGCTGGGAGTTTACCTTCAACATTTAGTAGCAGAAAAAAAAAAAAAGGACGAACGGCAAAAAGAACCAGCTGCAACGGGTAAATTGTGAGTTGGCGGCGATATTATAATTTTAAAGCTAAATTTATCCCCCCCCCCCCCCCCCCCCCTCTCTCTCTCTCAATCAAAATCATGGCGGTTTGTCATTGATCACGGTGGTCGGTAGTAACCGTGGTCTGTGACGACCGCCACGAGGTAGTCGCCACCTCCCAATCGACAGCTCGGTCCGAGGTCACAATGGTGGTTCGATTTCATTTTCAATGCACAAACACTCCAACAGAAAAAACATACATTGAAAATAACGTACATTCTTCACATAAGTGTTTCACAAGTTCCTTAAGGCACTCGTTAACGAAAACCAAATTATTTATGCTGGTCTATTTCGCTAAAAGAAATAGCAACCAAATCATGATCGTTGCTCGCCTGATAGTTAATTAGTTCTCAGGCATACCCATAGAACTTTTGAGATGATATTGTATATTTTAGTTTATTTATTTAGTGATAACATTCTATGGATAGCATGATAACCATCATATGTAAAAGTATATGCTAAACACCATAACGATGATAGTCTTCCTAAATCATAGACACTTATGATAAATCAAATGAAAGGGTGGTTCTATATGCATAGAAAGAAAGAAAGTAAATAGTTGCTCGACAATGAGTCTTATATAATGTAAGGGTAATTTTGAAAAGCAAAGAGTGAGATAAATTGTGGTTTTGAATTTAATATGCTACACCATTAAGTGGACCGGGTTGCCTTCGAGCCAAATTGTTTGCGATCGAACATTGGGAAAATTGCACTAAAAGTCCCAAACATTTTGCTCAATATGCAGTCAAGTCCTAAACATTTAAAAAAAATATAACATAAGTTTTAAATTTTTTTTGAGATAGCAGCAATAATTTTAATAATTGCTTAGCCAATTTTGCTAATGTGGCTTACTAGAAACCCAATGTGTTTATTTTAATAGTTTTTGGCATATGCGACACTGACGCAATATTGATGTGCCCGTCTCATAATAAAACTCAAAATCTGAGAACAACAAAAAATAAAATAAAAAACCAGAAAGCCAAAAAAATAAAAATAAAAATTTGAGAAAAACCCCAAAAGGGAAAAATAGAATTGAAAGTTAGAGAGAGAAAGAGGCATCATGAGCTTGAAGACGCCGCCCCCACATTGCCAACACCTCGCTGAGAGGGTGCTTGTGGTGAGGACCCTCAACTGTGACCGGCGACATCCGGGTAGCGATGCCAACTCCCAATCAACAATAGATCCCCCATCCATGGTCCGCCTTTCCCTCCCTCTCTTCATTTGATTTTTCGTCATCTTTAGGTTTTGCCATTTTTATTTTCTTTTATATAAAAAAATCGATCTTTTTTAATAAGACTCCACATCAATGCTACTCCAGCACTCCATATGCTAAAAAATATTTTAAAAAATGCCACAACGAATTTCTACGTGCCACATTAGCAAAGTTTGGTTGAAACCGGTGTCCCGATCGACTCAATTGCATCAATTTAACACCCTTTAAATTTCGACTGCCCGTCTTCAAAATGTTTTAGATTTCGATTGCAAGTGAACCAAACCTTATCAAGACCGTTGTTGCCATCTCCTCGAGAGCACGTGCATTTCGGGCTGGGCGGGCCTGATTGAGCCGACCCGGCTCCATTACCAAATCACACATGGGGACCCGCCCGAACAGATTCGGGTTCATACGATCGTCTAGGTGCGAGTGGATAGAACTTGCAGGTGACACAGAGAGCTCAGCTTCCTGTCATACTTCATAGCAATGGCTTCAGTATCATGCACTATCCATCCCCTGCCCTTCACCACAAAACCTCCTCCTCCTCCGTCTTCTTGTTTGATCTTGAATTCACGGTTTCTGGGTGCAAGAAGCAAGCTGGGTTGGGCACGACCCGTTAGGATTGGACCGTGCAACGGGTCGAGAGCCAGGTGCTGGTTCAAGTTCGGGAAGGATGGGGTTGATGCTGAAGGCGCCGGCATTTATGGCAGCCAGTCCCGTGATGATTTTGACAGAGATGACGTTGAGCAGGTAGGATCATCGGTTTTTTTTTTTCATGTAAATTCTTTCTCCGTTTTCCGTGGAGTCGTGATGTAATTTGAGGAGGATGAATTGTGGGATTCAACGACGATGTGAAGACGGTGCGGAAGTTTTGGTACTTTAGACTGCTTGGGTCATCGCATACCTTGTGCACGCACATCAAGATTGGACTGTTTTTGAGGATGCAGGTAGCTTTAAGAGCGAAAGAGCAAGCATGTGTAAATAGCAAATGTAAAGTTGTGACTTCTTGAAATGACAAATTTGAAGGTCCAGGAAATGGAGTGGAGAGAGCTTCAAGTGGGAAATGACAGCCTTATCTATTCCTACTGTTCATGTACATTTGTCATGTTTCATTAGCGGTGGGAGTTTTCTTCTGACCATGGACAGAGGGAAAGTGTTTTTTGCTCTGATAAGTTTTATGACCGTCAGCCTGTCAGATACGCATGAAACAAGGTTGAAGCAAAGCAGGAGTAGAGTAGATGGTGTGTGATGCCATTGCTGTCAAACTGTTTTACTTCATGCTATTGCTACTATCTGTCTGAAAATCTTTTGGTCTCCGGTTCTTATTTTTTGGTTGGGTGTTTAGTGTGGAAACCAAGATGAATTTTATAGGAGTCCTGATCCTCGGACGGTTGAAATTCCGTTCTTGTGGCTTTGGCTTAAGTAGTGAACGAAATGAGAAGGTGGAATAGGGACGCCCGGCAGGCAGCAGCATTCAGCATTTGGGGAGCAGTCATTTGCGGCTGCGACCGGAATTTCCGTTTCTGAGCAGTATTTTGTTTGTGCAAATGAATGAAAGAGGGATTTGTAATGGTTTTTGCAGTACTTCAACTATATGGGGATGCTTGCCGTCGAGGGAACATACGACAAGATGGAGGCTCTTTTAACCCAAAACATCCACCCTGTGGATATCTTACTGCTGTTGGCGGCATCGGAAGGTGACAAGCCAAAGATCGAGGAGCTACTAAGGGCCGGGGCTGATTACAATGTCAAGGACGCCAACGGTCGGACTGCACTCGACAGGGCAGATGAAGAAATCAGGGACTTCATCCTCAGGTTTTCGGTTCAGAAGTCGTGATCGGACTAATTTTAGTGCGATTTTGCATGATTTGCCATATACATGTTGTGCATCATATTTGTACAGGTCATGTTTTTGGTGCAGATCTTCTCTTCTGGTTACCGTAGTAACTAGTATTGTATTGATCGCTCGATCATCAGTCTTGTGACTCTTGTTATTCCCATAGTAGAAGATTACAGAGTCTTTGAGGAGGATTGTGGAAAGTGGTCACTCTGAACATCATCAAGTTGATAAAGAGTTTGGCTAAGCGTTCCTTGCGTTTCAAGAAAAAAAGAGATTTCTTCTCACACTGTGTTCACTCTCTGAGCTTGCTTCATTATACTTGATTACTCCTTGAAAAATTAAAGATAATTGAATGAGGTCGTCAGATGGGACACCTATTTGCTCATTTAGTTGCACTTATGCGCAATATCCTTAAGATTCATAGGCATCCAGCATATTCAGTGCTTGTGTTCAGTTCAAGGCACTGCGCTGTTGACGATAGTGTTGGAAGAGAAGAGTCCAATGAAAATCTTTGCATTCAATCGGATGATGTATGCCGGAATTGCTTCAGATATCAAAAAAATCCCGATGACTATCATATGAACATGTTACAGGAGGGAAATCCAGGCACGGTGTATTGATGGCACGCCTACTTGAAATAGAGCTGGATAAGCTTCTTTAATGTATCGAATACGCTCGTGAAAGGGTTGAGTTGGATAGGGGACTGTAGCTCTAACTCTGGAAACTGGTTTGTCAAAGCTTGTTGCATCCCGGACATCGACATCATCGCAGCGAGCCGGCTATCTGATATGACTTCACAGTCTTGTGGTGTATCCTTGATCTTATTTGGGTCATAACCGAAATTTGCTAAGTAACTCTTGTACTTCTCGATGAATTCAGGTCCAGGGTTGGGTGTCCTGGAATAAATCTGTAGAATCACAAAAATCATGAGATATTCTCGCGTCCCATTCTATAAAAAATACCAGCCATTTTGGTCATTACTCTCCATGTAAAATTAGCTAACCTAGATAAGAAGGTTATCTTTCACTATCTCGATGAAAATGAGACAGTTACCTGGATGAAGCTTCGGTCTTTCGCACCAGAGACAAGAGAAAAAGTGTTGTAATCAGTAGCTATGACATCGTATGGCTCCTTCGGGATGAATGGCAGCGTAGGAAAACGGAGATAACACTTCTCTTTGATCATTTCTTGCTTTTCTAAATCAGTTTCCTTTTGCTCCAATTCTTCCTCCGGAATGCATTGGACGTTTCCCCTTATGCCGGTTATGTATCCATCAGGTCCTCCGTGTACACAAAAGGTGTCGACCCGGATTGATGGTGCCTCCATGTCAAAAGTATATACTCCCTGTAATGTATCACAAAAACGTGTTTTAGCGGCCACCTTGTCATCGCAACAACAATTTAAAGCAGACAAAAGAACCTTACATATTCTTTCACAAAATAATAGGTTCCTTCATAAGTCCATATAAACCAGTTACGAACTCTAAACTTGCATTACTAATCCACTCAAAGCTGAGCTGGTATTAATGCAGCAATAAAAGAACTACCAGAATCCATTTCAATATTTTTTTCAACAAGCAAAATAAGCTTTTAGACGTATCTCAGTCAAAGTTGTTCAAATAGGAACATCAATTTTTTTGGGTCGATCTGGTTCGATACAAAGTTTTCGTGTTTCATAATTAGTCAAAATGAAAATAAAAACAATCTTCTGCTTGCAATTTACTGTTTTCTTGAAAACGTGTTAGGTTCATGAAAAAGACAATAGTTCATAGGAATGAGAATTGTAAAAATATATATGGTTGTGTCAGTTTCGTAATCAAAAGAATTATAAAAATTATGATATTCTTTTCTCATATGGAGCATTCTTGTTAGAAGTTGACCTTATGTTCTGGGAGTAATCTTATTGTGAACGTTGACCAAAGGCATCAGCTATAAAGGCGAGAAAATCATAGGAGAAGGGAAGATTACAAGAAACGGTTTACTTATAATGGTATTGTAGTTCGCGAGTCTCCATCTTTAAGTAAGACATCGAGTTTTCGGGAAAAGATATATATAACAGATTCTATGGCAGTACATTACAGTTTTAGATAAGGAGTAACTAATCTAATGGACGTAAATCCTACTTTGCAGACAAGGAGTAGATTCTGTGGATAAAGATTTCAAAAATTAATCCTTCGTTAATAGTCATAAAATAAGGAAAAATGAGCACGATCTTCTGAAAACATGATTACCAAACATGTTTTCACAATATCTATTGTAATACAACCAAACATGTCATCACAATTCTATTGTAAACCTCATTGCCATATGTTTTTGCGAACCAAGGACCCTTTGAAATTTCCTACAGCGAAACAGGCCCTTAATCATACAAACATGCATGCACTGAACAAGATTACTGTAGCACTTACTTGTGTGCAGTGGCAGTCTTCTTGGCCTTGTCCGGCAAATCCTCGTTTGAGAGATGCCACTTCAAACCATCTTCCTGAATATCTGATAGGGTCAAAATTATTAGCTGTCATACCTCGCATGACCATAAACTTCTGGCTTCCTTCACCAGACCCCTTATCAAATGGCAATGTCATCGCAGTCTCTGCAGCACTCGCAAGCTGGCAAACATTGTGGTGATGCGAGAAATCATTTGCATAAACCTGCCTCGCAAATGCAAGTAGATATGAAACAGGAGATTTCCAATTGAAACTTTTTCTAACTAAACACAAATTGTGCAGTTCATTTCAAAAGCAGACTATTAAAAATCGAAAAGGAGATACAACTCAGACAACCCTTTTTTTTTTTTGATGAGCCGGGAACCACCGTACAGCCGACAGCCGGCGACGTAAACCCGGGGCGACGCTAGCACGGGGACCCACCACCCATGGTGCCGCACTTAAGTGGCGCAAAGTGTGTGTGTGCAGAATCAAACCCCCCCCCAGCGAGATGGGAAATGTCCGCCCGAGCCAACGCGCCCACAACGGGGTGGGTTAACTCAGACAACTTTTTTATCTTTAATATGGTAAAAAAATGAGGAAACCACTGGGGAATCATCTAATCCTCCGAAATTTGACTCCAAAATCTGATGTCTAAATAAAGAGCCCATAATTTGATCTGTCAATCACTCAATCCAATAAGCACGAACATTATGACTGCGACACACAACTTATAATGAACAGAAAAATTATTGCTGTTCGGCAATAGTTTTACATTGTCCCCGTCAAGCAACGGCAATATTCAACAGATTCACTTTTCAGCTACACTAAGTGGAACACCTGATCAGTGGGGAGGAGAAATATCAGCGAAGCAGCAATCCCAGTCATTATACTTCCAGTCGCCAGTTTACTTGTAAAAGATTGGTCACTAGAGCATTTCAGCCGTTGTTTCCCCAGCATCACCCTGCATGGGCAGGAGAATTGCGGATAATTCTAAATCAACCAACCGGAGAGTGGAGACTGCATGACATATGAAACTGGGGTGACTTCCTAAAAACCTTACTCAGCCTCCATTATGAACTCCAACAGTTCTACACTACAAAAGCTTATGTTAATACAAGCTGAAGCAAAACTCAAGCATCCAAAATGACCATCCAAAAACTGGGTCTCTCTCAAAACCAAACAACAGATTGCTAGAACCTTTGACTTCAGTACGAAGGGCTGTTTACTTATGGCTTCAAAGACAGATGTTATTAGAGCAAATTTTGTGTGTGGACATGTCGGAATATCTCAAAAAGGAACAATTTCAACAATGACTCAAGCACCGACCAAAAAAGACAAAAAAACAGAGCAATGACTCCAGCCCCAAGAGACATGTTCATCAGATATACTAAGAAGAGAATAGCCTATAAAATGGATATACCGGGTCCTGTGGAGGACTCAAATCGGGTGTTGATTGTAGTCCACTTGTTAGACTTTCCACTCGCAGACCAATACATTACTCTCAATATACCAATTTTGCACGCCAGCCAGAGTACACCCAGCATAACTCAACCAACACATCATGCTGAATCATCAACCACATTCAAGTTTAACGAAGTTTCAGTGCCACCACAAATGATACCAGGTTAGAGAAGACAATACATGCAAACAAACTCAGCAATTCCTCCGGCGCAAACTAATAAGAGACCCAATTCGCAGAGCAATCATTGCATTGGATAGAAGATCGCCAACAACAAACATGAGCAAGCCTCTAACAAAATGTATACAATTGAAAGCAGAAGATAGCATTTTGGAGAGCGTTGGGACCTGGGTATTGGCGGAGGAGCCCATAACTGAAGAAGAAATTGAGATGCCTGCACAAGCGCCATCTGTCTGTCTCTCTCTCTCTCTCAGCGAGCGTGAGCAATGAGCATAGACTGTACAAGTCCCTTCGCAAGCCGTTGAGCCGCTTCTCAGACAGGGGCGTTGGAAATATCTGGAAGGAGACGACGTCGTTTGCATGGTGAGATGTGGCGAGAGATGTGTTTTGCTCTTCAATGGTTGTGTATCTCCTTGTAAAGATTCGGGTTTGCTTGCATGTCATTTGGTGAGATTGGATGTATGTGCATTAGGGTTTGAAATCATTTTCACTGATTAATTAGTCTCTTCATGTACTGATCAAACCTTTGGTGTCCGATTTTATAAATAAGCTATTAACTCTTATCGAGATACGACATTTCTTGTCCCATCATGATCGAATAATCATCAGAAATCAAGATGGAAGAATCTCAAAAAGTAATTTCAAAATTTCAAAGCATGTGTTTCAACTCAAGCACAAGATCATTCTTTCCAATCTTGTACTACCTTTGCTTTCGTGCCAAATTATTGCAAAAAGTGGAAAGTGCATAGTTAATATGTTCCTTTTCTTTTTCATCTTTCTCCTTTCCGCACAATGCTTTCGTTCTAAGCACGAGATTAGTGCGCCAAGCGAAATCTTCTTGAAATTGATTCGCTCACCTACTTTATTTCACTATTTTAAAAAAAGAAAAGAAAAATTTCATGCATTATAAGATAAGACTTGTTCGAATTCATTCAATCATACTCTCGATCCAAGCCTCCCAAACCGAGTTTCGTAATTGGGCCAATCTGCAGCAAGGTCGAATCATGTTATGTTATCGACTATTGACACGGATTTGATCGCATTTCGCCACTCGGGTTAAATGAAATTTATGCAAAAAGCTAGCCCAAGATCATATAATGTTCAACAAGAGCCCTCAGTATGTTCCCCAAATTCCTATTTTGCCCCTTGTTTTTGAAAATCTCTCTCTTTTTTTTTTTTTTTCCGGCTTGATTAGCTTGGAAATTAGCGAAGGAGACGCGGAAAGGGGAACAGGCCAAAAGGAAAGAAGGGAAGCAAGAAACAAGAGGAGGAGGGAGAAAGGAGGAACTCCTGTGGATGAACGCGTTATGAGAGCTCATTCTTATCTTCTTCCATAAAGCCTAGTGGGGTTCGTATTCTCTCTAAACTGTTATTAAAGCACTAATGTTTTTGTATACATGTCTCCTAGCTAAAACCAACTGGGGCAGCACATAGAATTTATATCAAAGGTTGCTCCGACACGGTAAGCATAGCAAGAACATGGGCGCGTTCGTTTCGAAGAAAATTTTCACGATAAAAGAAGATGTTTTCCAAGAAAATGTTTTTTCTTATTTCAAGTTAAGGAACTCATTTTCCTAAGTTTAAGCATAAAATAGTTTTCCGTTGATTGATCATTTTCAGCAAATCGAATGCGCGAAAGTGTCCAAAACTTGTTCGCGATAACATTTTTTTTTTTAGTCAAACGAACGCACCCTATATTAATTGATTTATTTATTTGGGTGATGGCCCAAGTCATCAAAAGATTCGATCATATTAATGTTATCCTCGTAATCACACTTATCACGGTCCAACCTCTCACCATCATTCTGAGACAATTACTTGCTTGATGGGGCACTCTCTCCTCTCATTCATCCCTTTCGATGCCTCTCCATCCTAGGATTTTTCCTCCAAGTTGCACCTAAATTTAGGTCGAGGGCGCTTGTGCCAAAACGAAAAAGTGTCGTTAAAAATCAAATTTAGAAAAATTAAGGATTCCATTTGATTAGCAAAAAATGAATAATTCAGAAAATATTTTCCTTGAAAACGATCGCTTGTTTCGTCCGAAATAATCAGTCGACGAAAAATGTTTTATTATCGACAACGCTTCGCATCCAAATATCTTCATGGACGATGAAAAACTTTTCTCGTTCGTTCGTTTTCAGAAGGGATGCGAATTATTCACTTTTCACGAAACAGGCGCACCCTAAAGACGTTAATGATTCGGACGATAGACTAGAGCATGCAAATTGGTGTCAATTTTTTCAGCATGATTAACCGGATAGACATTAAACGATCGACCCACTTGGGCCAGCAACTTGGAAAGTTGCCAAATCGCATTTGTCCGGGCAAGCAAAGACACAAAGAGGCACTCCCCCCTCCCTTGAGCGTGTGAATTGGCCGCCACCGTCATTGAAATGGGAGGGAGCCTTTCTGGTTCGCTTTTTGATGCGTCCAGGATGATTCGAGCAGAAGCAACCGCACCGAACCATGTCACTTTCATTGTCCTGGCCTCGGCATCTTGGGAAAAATTCTGATCAGAAGACCATCGATCGATGATACCCCTAATTAGCAACGGAAGTTTATGTTCACATGACGTGACCAGCAGATGGGATTGTGCTGGATTTCTGCAGTTTGGTGCCACAGAAAATCTCACGTATGTATGGTGCCCGACCCCATTATTTATACACATAAAAATCCGCGGCGCGAATATTTAAAACTAGTTAGGTGCGGGCATAGATCTTAGGTGTCCGTTCTAATCTTGGACCGCCCTGGAGGAGCCACCCCACCCAATTGATAGAGGTTCTCCCTCAATCCCCACGCGATACTTTTTTAATTCCTTTTTTTTTTTTCAGGTGGAGGAATTGAATATGGAGATGCTAATTTCACGAGCCATATTATATTAAACATTAAATCGCGGCGGCCGTGGTCAACGTTCAAGTTCAATGTGTCATCATGTTTGGCACCAGTAACGACGCGCTCGGTGATTTTATATGCGATTGCAAGTGAAACTTACGTGTCCGGCCTAAATTTATCGTATTTTCCCACCTCGCTCCCTCAATTTATCGATTATTGTAACGTGGTCGTCTAAGTTTTGGAAATCGAGAAATCAAGAAATATTATATGGACCAGAGGAAACATTATGTCAGGCATGCAAATGGCTACTGCTGCTTTTTTTTTTTTTTTTTTTTATGAAATTTGAGATTTAGCAGGCTCTGCTTTTGAGTTGGTGTGGGAACCTTCAATGGCATTTGGAAGTATATTGATTAAGAGTTTCTTAGGGACTATTTTAATCATGGACGGTGCATTTGCTTAGGAGAAAAAAGGGCAAGGAGCTTTTTTAATTTAAGGGAATGGCTTATTTACGGTTTGCCCCCTGGCATTTGGCGTTTATCAGTGCCTTGTGACCTGTAATTCTTTTTAACCCGAAATTTAATCGAATTCATCTCACGGCAATCACTCCGTTCCGCCTTGTATTTGTACTTCCGCTGAAAAGTCGGCTTGCAACTCTCTTTCGATTTTCTAATCAGTCCACAAGATTCGACATTTTTCTACCGAAGTATCGTCGAAATCAACATCGCGATCAACACGTAGCTTGATTGAGTGGACCGGATGTTCTGAACACATATTTTTCAACTCTTAGAATAAGTAGTCGCGAATCCAACCTCGAGCGAAGAAGTGGAACATGCTTGATACGTTTGTGGATTCTCTTGGGACAATCCTCGAGAGTACAACATGACCGATCAGTGATTTGCATGTGATTACGTAACAAAAGACCCTATTTTTCAATCGGGAACATATGATGCGAATTGAAATAATTCCGTAAAATCTAAGTACTTAATTACTAAAAGTATAGCATGGGATACGGAGAGAGATATTACTATATTTGAGGGTAGGATAGAGTGTAATGAGTTATAATCTTTCTCCTGAGCTTGACATCACCAGGAACTGTTCAGCCTGCCCTTATCCCTGCCATCCCATGCTGAGCATAAGTGATGCAAACCCTAGAGCCTCTCAAAGTAACAGACCAAACTACGGTTGATTGAAAGGGAAGATTGAGTGCCATCGACCAGAGACGAAACCCTGTGCTTGATCACGTATGAAGTTTTGTACTTTTCTGGTATGTACTTTTCTTGTGGTAAAAGAAATGGGATTTTTCTGACAATACCCTCTCTTTTTTTCTACCTTTTTTACCCTTTTGTGCATAAAGTGGAGCTTGATCTGGATCCACCAATCAAAAAAACACCATCTTGATGCCTGACCCTTTTTCGGTGTCAGATGATTCAGGAGTAATCGACCTTAAACGTTTGTCTTGGCAAAGAACACATGGGCTGCATTTTATATATGTATCCATATATGGATATCTAAAGAGCATGAGCATTTGATTACTTTAAAGGCTCATAAAACATTCTACAAATTCTGTATATAGATTGATCCAAACCTATGATCCGAGCAGATGGCCTTGATCCAAAACAGTGTACGATTTACGCGTATTTGATAGAATGCAAATGGGCAACTTTTAATTATTGACTAAGAATCCTTTATCTCCTAATCAATTGCACCAACCCTTGAAATTAGCCTCATCGCATTTTATAGGCAAGAAGAATACCATTCTGAAAAATCCAGCATTGTAGGTTGAATTCTGTTCTATATTCCAAAATCGATATATATATGGATTTTCACATTGGAGTCTCTGTTCTCTATATGTTCAGCAAACTATATAACAGTCGAAGTTCATCATAAATAAAAAAAACCCTAAAGATACGATAAAAATTTCCAAAAACGACTCCCTCAAGTCTCCTACCAATTAAACTTGATAGATGCACAAAAATCCCTCAATTTGCCTGCATCGAGATAAGGCTTTCAAAGTTACTTTAAGTTAAAAACGATGAGATTCCCACCCATCACCATTATTTCATGATTTCTAATTACTATTGATAGCCCATAATTTCTGTACATCGAGCATAGCTTCTGATCTGCAGCTTTTCTTGGTCCAAGCTCTTGCTCATTAAAGAAACTCACATTCTCCAATCCCTTACATTTAAAACGCATCACAAGATGCTTGTGCTCTGTGTTCTGTCGACAAGGTTCCATCTCTTTAAGAAAAGGAGGTTGAAAAAGGAAGAAAAGAAGGTTAAAAAAAAGGAAGAAAAGAAGCGAAAGCAGCAAAACAAAGAACATAAAGAAAATGACCAAATTTGATTTGGCATCTACCCCTCTTATGAAAAGCTTTGCTAGACCCAATTGTCCATCGAGATTGACCCAAATGCCCCCTTAGCTTCGTCGAACCCAAGAAGCCGGCACGCTGGACTATTGGACTATTCTGTCCTCCCAATGAACATACCGGTCAACCGTCTTTTGTGAAATATCTATAGCACAGTATACGTGACCCTGCCTTTTCCCTAGCCCAACACAAATGCCAAAAGTCATCAACACGCAAGGAGAACAAAGACTGATGAGAACGCTTGTGGCCACCTCCCACCGTCTCCATGGCCAAGCTTATACATGAAGCCACCGGGAAGATGACGCAGCTCTGCCGGAGGATCGTGCGCGTCAACCTGCCGTGGAGGGTCGTCGAGCGGGTCTCGATATTCCGGGACTTCTTCCGGTTCATCTGGGAGAGGATCCTCGTTTGCTCCACGGGGCGGACGGGGGCGGCCCGGTACCGGCGCCTGCCCCGCCGGGGCAATTCCCTGTCGGGCATGGAGGCTCTGGAAGGGCCGGCGACGGCATGCGGCGAGCAAGAGGCGGATTCGGATTTGGTATCCCTGAAGATCAGTTTGCTGGGTGATTGCCAGATTGGGAAAACTAGCTTCGTGGTAAGTAAGATGGCGTTCTTGATATTCACCAGAAGTGGTCCTTTCCTTATCTGCTTCAAAGAAGAGCACAAAAATTTGTTTACTGTTTTTCTTTTCTTGATTTTCAATCAGAAAGTAGACTTCTCGTTATCTTCTTGAATTTTTCTAGTACTTTTCTTTTTTCTTGTTTTTAGTTGTTACTCCTCTATTGGATGATACTGCTTTTCTGTTATCCTGGCTCATAATATGCGATGAATACTGATGCACAGTCCTGCAACTTCTTCTTGGCAGATTAAATACGTAGGAGATGAGCAGGAAAAGTGCGGCCTGCAAATGACTGGGTTAAATTTGATGGACAAAACGATGTTTGTTCAAGGAGCCAGAATTTCATGTAGTATTTGGGATGTGGCAGGTAAATAAAGCAATTTCTTCTTTTCTTCGGGGATAAATTCAGAGAAATGATTCCAGATTTTCAGTGATTCTTTTGGGGTTAAGTACCTAATTCTGCATTTTCTGCTTGAAATGGGATCTCTGTTTTCTAATTGCAGGCGACAACAGCTCCGTTGATCATCTGCCCATAGCTTGTAAAGATGCAGTGGCAATTTTGTTCATGTTTGACCTTACTAGTAGGTGTACCTTAAACAGGTCTGCACATAGTCATCATCTCTAATCTTCTTCCCGAAGAATCTTAGAAATTACTTCCATTTTGCTGTTAATGATTTCTCAGAAAGGTTTCTAAAGTATTGTGTGTCTTGCGCTGCGGATTTTTTGCAGCGTTGTTGGGTGGTATACTCAAGCGAGAAAGTGGAATCAGGTACCAAATGTCGTTTTCTGCTTGGCACTATTACCTCTCTTTGTCATCAGATCAAACAATTTGCCATCAAATGAGTAGTTCATATCAACAATAAAGTTTTGTGGGGATGCAAATTATTGGTGATGGGATTAACCATTGGTCACCACTGATCAATCCAAATGTTGGAGAATCGAGTGAAATGATGATGCAGATGTTACTTGTGTTTGGAACTTTGCTACTGGAAATGCTCAGTGATGTGAGGTTGGAAAAGTTGGGAGTGTCATGAATCATAGTGTCAAGTTTCTCCATGTGTAAAAGTATGCACTGCTCTGAAATGCCACTCATCAAAATGGAGGAGCTTTCTTTGACGTCATGACAAAATTACCTCTGAATTGATGATGAAATTGATAATAGCAGCACTCTTTTTGCTCCTTGTTTTCCGCCATCTGTTTATGGACACCGAGTCTTGAAACATTGAAAGTTCAAAGTGTATACTTTTGTGAAGATCAAAGGCATCTAATTTGTCCACCTTACTTGTATGCAGACAGCTATTCCCGTATTAATCGGGACAAAGTTCGATGATTTTGTCAAGCTTCCTCCAGATTTACAATGGACAATCATAACTCAGGTAATTACAGACAGCTATCTGAACAAGAATGCCTGAGATGACAGCGGAGAAAGACTTTGACTCGGGAAGTCTTCCCTCTGTCATACATTTCCAACGCTTTGGACGTTTGTGTGACCTCTCTACGCGTAAAGCACAAGCACAGGGATGCACGCTTTATACTAAAGTAGCATTACACTCTTTATTACTTCATGAAAGAGCTTCTCTTTTTTTTCGTTTTTATTTTTGAAACTTTTACTTTAAATTGAACAATTTTCCACGTGTGGGTGCAATTGGAGAGATTTGAATTTGCATTTAAACGCAGGCAAGGGCATATGCAAAGGCGATGAAGGCGACCCTTTTCTTCTCGAGTGCGACCCACAACATCAATGTCAACAAGATATTCAAATTCATAATGGCAAAGCTCTTTAACTTGCCATGGAGCCTTGAGAGGAACCTGACCATCGGTGAACCCATCATCGAC
Organism: Syzygium aromaticum; assembly: GCA_024500025.1. Taxonomy (NCBI): domain Eukaryota; kingdom Viridiplantae; phylum Streptophyta; class Magnoliopsida; order Myrtales; family Myrtaceae; genus Syzygium; species Syzygium aromaticum. The sequence goes on along the minus strand of CM044890.1, from coordinate 32,935,588 downwards.
TTCTAAACGTCTGTTATTCCCTGACAAAACCCATTTTGTACAAAGTTCAGCAGTTAGGAGAAAAACACAATAGAGAGAAGAAAACGAGAAGAGAGAATGAATAAGTTTCTGTTTTCTTACCTAATTCCCTTTTTTTTCTTTTTAGTTGTTGCATTCTTGAGATTCAGAAGTCAGAATTCAAGAAAAAGGTTGGGATTGTTTGATCCCCTTATGGCTTCTTTCGAAACTCGCTAATATGTTAAGATATAAGATTGAGCTTGGGCAACACCCTATAGAAGATTGAGCTTTACATAATCAAAAACCTGAGGAATCCAGTATTTGACACTTCCAAATTCCCCTTTTCTGTCTTATAATCCTTTATCAAGAGAATTCGGTTTCGCACATTTCCTGCTTTGGCATTCCTAACCACGATTACATAAGAGGGATGATAAGATACAGCAAATTTGGCGCCGTTCTCTTCTCCGATAACCTTGGAGTAATCAAATGGTTATGAAAAGAACAGCAAAAGAAAAAGGCCGTGTGCACAATTAGATGGAAAAGGGACCGACAGATGCATCGCTCGTTTTGCTGAGCGAATGGCCATGGCAATAGATGAGAAAAAGAGAAGATAGACATGGTATTCATGGATACAGGAATTCATAGATTGCTCATCATTCCCACGAGCCAACCGTAGCAATTTGGTCCTTTGTAAGGAAGGATCATTAAATTGAATGCCAATTGAAAACAGAACTATATTCAGATCTGAAGTCATATAATACAAGAAACAAAAAGCACATCAAAATCTGTTCTTTAAAGCAGTTGAAAGCTTCGACCAAAAAAAAAAAAAAAGCAGTTGAAAGCAATTTAAGAATCCGATGTAAAAACCCCCACTGAATCTGAAACAGAAAATGGCACATAGATGAGATGTCATCACAAAACTAAACCTGCAAGTATTTAATAGCCGTTTGAACGTCCTTGTCCCCTCTGCCACTGCAGTTTAGGACGACCTTAGCTCCATCGGGGAGAGTTGGGCACAGCTTCTCCAAAAATGCCAGCGCATGGGATGTTTCCAGGGCAGGGATAATGCCCTCGAGCCGTGATAATCTTTTAAAAGCTGCCTCATACAAAAAAACAAGAGAAGAAAATAAAAAAACTAGCCAGGTCACACTGTACCCAAAAACCAGGGACTTTCTCACCTCACAGTACAGAAGTACACTTCCATAAGCACGCAAAAAATCAAAGCCACAGATGTGTGTGTGTGCGAAAGAGAGAGAGAGATCCCTGACCTTCCAATGCCTCTTCATCAGTAGAGCTATAGTATTCAGCACGTCCGATATCTTTCAGAAAGCTATGCTCAGGTCCAACTCCAGGGTAGTCCAAGCTTTATAGGATGTCAAAGAAAGAGAGTCATCGGAGGGACACTATAGACAGTTCAAAGGGAAAGAAAGGATGTTACTTACCCTGCACTAATCGAGTGGGGTTCAACTATTTGCCCATCGTCATCTTGTAACAAGTAGCTCATGGCCCCATGCAACACGCCAACCTCCCCTTTAGTTAAAGTGGCAGCATGTTTACCACTATCCAAGCCGAAACCTGCAGCCTCCACGCCAATCAACCGAACATCCTTATCATCAACAAATTCATGGAAGAGTCCCATGGCATTTGATCCTCCCCCGATACAGGCAACAAGCACATCTGGTTTTCCGCCCCATTTTTCAACAGCTTGTCTCCGGGTTTCCTTACCAATCACTGCATGGAACTCCCTGACCATCATCGGGTACGGATGAGGCCCAGCAACAGAACCCAAAATGTAATGGGTTGTTTCCACATTTGTCACCCAGTCCCTTATAGCCTCGGATGTAGCATCCTTCAATGTTGCTGTTCCAGAGTGCACTGGTCTAACCTGAATATGATAACATATACGTTATGATTTCAACAAATGCAATGAAAGAGGAAATGAATGTTGATTGAAGAGAGCATCACAGAGTGGACATTCATTCAAATCTTGCTCATATAAAGAGTTGTTAAACACTGGCAGACAGAGCTAAGCTTTCACCAACTCCTAATAATGCAGTAGCCACCAAATATATTGTACAGTGCACGAAGCCTAAATTCAAGTACTGTCCAAGGCTCCAAGTCCAAACCCAATTAGCAAGAAAAAGTATCTTCAAGTAGTAGAATAATAATAAAGTCTCAAAAAAAAAGTAGTAGAATAAGATCTAACCGAAAAAAAAAAAAAGGTCGTAGAATAAGAAAAGCGGAATCTTCAGGGGCAGAACTGAGAATGGCAGCAGCTAGAAGGAAGCCTGCCGCCAGAAAAAAAGGGCAGATACAGAAAATAGCTGATTTGGCAGCATCCAGCAAACACTTTCACATTTGATTTGTTAATAGCTGCCTCTAATCGCCGGCTCTGATAATGAAATAAGAATTTTCATGACATCTGAATTATTACATCAAGGCTCCTTCCATCGCAGTGTTTATCTCAATATGAATTTGATTAACAGACTACCTGCTCACCATATATGTGTTGGATCTTGGATTCCAAAGAACAATTCAAAGATTGATCATTACGTTGAATGCTCATGTACAGGAGTATTAAAATCCAAACTAACAGCTTTCGGACAAAGGTAAATGGCCACAGGCCTGCAAGATTTTCCAACTTCATGCAACATGACAATTTGAAGCAAACTAAGATTTCAATAATCACAGAGTCAGACCACCATCACCACATACGATAAATCATGGGGGTACAATATAGCACAAGGGCTAATACACAGAGCGCACCTCAGCTCCAAGAAGACGCATTCTGAAAACGTTGAGTGCTTGCCTCTCCATATCTTGGGCACCCATATATATAATGCACTGCAACCCAAAGCGGGCGCAAACTGTAGCAGTTGCAACTCCATGTTGACCAGCTCCAGTTTCAGCAATTATCCGATTTTTGCCCAGTCGCTTTGCAAGCAAAGCCTGAGCAACAGCATTGTTGATTTTGTGAGCTCCGGTATGGTTGAGATCTTCCCTCTTGAGGTATATGAGCGGCCCTTCACCATTTGGGCGCTTGTAATGCTCCGTGAGCCTTTCTGCAAAGTAAAGAGGACTCTCCCTACCAACATAATCTTTCAAAATCCCATCCAACTCTTTCTGCGACAAACACATATTCATCTCAGGAAGGACTCCAAAATGCCAAAACAACAACACTCATGAACTCATGAGAGATGTATGACAGAAAGCTGGAAACCCAAGAAAGCAAATGAGCTAAAGATGTCAATGAACCGGGCCAAAGTGCTGTCAGATGACCGACAGAGCAATTGATACCTATGCGGAAAAAAAGGATGGATTCAAACACATCCATGATACATGATCACAACTAATCTTCTCCATATATGCAAAACTCATGCATTTTTCCGAGTAGACTGCTCAAGCAAAACAGAAAAAACAATGTCAAAGCAAAGCCTCCACCAATCATTTCAAGAGCTTAAAACATCTCCATCATCCAGTTAAAAACACAACTTCCAATATATTTTACTTTACAGTAAAATTCCTTAGTGCATACATCAATCAGCGGCTAGCCCATTGCCTCAATTCAAATCGAATAACCAATATAGCGACGAGTCAAAATCACGAACAAGAACGCTAAAGACAGCGGCAACAAATTCATTTATAGGCAACAAAACAAACCCATTTTGCGGAAAAAAAGAGAACTTTTTTGAAAAGAAACGTCGACAGAACCTGAAAATCATCATCCCCGGCGAGCGCATGGAACGCGGACTCGAGCTCGGACAGCGCCTGCATCAGGGTCTCGGGGACGTACTTCCCGCCGAACTTCCCGAACCGGCCGAACGAGTCGGGCCTCAGCAGCTGGGCGGGCTCCTCCATCCGAACGGCGGCGTCTCGGGCGAGGGTGCAGGAGATGGCGGATCGGAGCCGGCGGGCCGGAGACGGGCGGACCGCAAAATTCGCCGGCTTGAACGGCGATAATGGCTGGGACCGGCGGCGCAGGGTCGGGAGTCCGCGGGCGGAGGAGGATGAGGGAGGAGCTTTAATGGAGGCGGCCATAGGCGTAGAGAGAGAGAGAGGGAAGAGAGAGAAAGAGAGGGAAGAGGCTGATGTCGTCTGTTGATTCTGAGGAGGCTTTTGTCTTGTTTTTCTCCACGAGGCATGTGATTTCATGGAATTAATATATGGACAAATATTTATTATTTCATTTAGTGCTGGATTTCTTTTGCGGTCCTTTTTAGGTAAATTTTTTGCTTCTGTCGGGACTCACCTACCACTTGGCAATTTTGGGCTTGCCATGTATGTATGGGGGAAAAGGTTCATCTAGAAATAATCAGAGGTCCCAAAATGTTGTAAATATAGCTTTTTTAGATTAACATGGCTTAATCTCTCTCTCTCTCTGAAAAAAATGATTTTACATTTTGTGTAAAATAATTATGATTTCTGCGGCTTCGATATCATAAATTATTACGAAGGTCACATGCAAATTTCTATTTATGGAAAGAAATCAGAAAAAGGAAGAAAAAAGGAAAAAAATTAGAAAAGCAAAGATGAAAATGCCAAGTCCTTCTTGAGAATGACATAGCCACTTTAGATCCTTATTTAAAATAAGGTCCACTTCAAGTCCTTTTTTAAGAGAATGAGGATATTTTAAGTCCTTATTTGAAATAAAGTATATTTTAAGGAATTATGTAAGAAAATGAGGCCATTTCGGGCCTTAATGGAAAATTTCCCTTATTTTAGGAAGCATTTTTGTGCTAGGACGGGTATTTATCATGGATTTTACTTTTAACTCTCTTCTTTTTTTTTTTTTTGAATTCTACGATATTTAAACTTTCACCTTTGTTAGGAAGAAATACATAAAACCATTTGAAATCTTTAAGTTTCAAACAATCAAAGTATAATTTATCAGAATTTTTTTGAATAGTTATAATTAGAATATATAAGAAAAGGTGGAACCCTAATTTCAAATAATAAGTCGAGAGATAAAAACTACTTCGTATTTTAATTTGGCATCGAGCGATGCCCTCTACTTAAATTTCATTATTTTAATCTATTTACTATCTCAACTTCCTGTCGCATATTTTTCCTCTAACATAACACAAGTCCAAACAAATAATCTCAAATCTTAAATATAGTAAAGAAACGGTTTAGTAATTTTTGTGTTGAGATGGTATTGCTTGGAGGTGTTACTGAGAAGCAAGTGCAAAATTAGACTATTATAAAAAGGATTAATACCACGAAAAACTCCAAACTGGTACACATGTGGCTAATTTACCCCAAATTATTTTTTTGATCACAAAAAACCCTAAACTGGTACTTCTGTGATAATTTTATCCCGAATTATTTTTTTGACCACAAAAAACTCATACTGGTACACCTGTGACAATTTTACCCAGAACTAATTTTTTGGCCACCAAAAATTCCAAACTGGTATACTTGTGACAAATTTACCCTCCGTTAAATTTTACTGTCAAATTGCTAAATTTAATGATACGCGGTAATTGACATGTGTACCGGTTTTGGGTTTTAGCTCTTTGTTTGTCACAAGTTTATTAATTTGTGATTTTTTGTGATATTAATATAATTTAACGGACACTAAAAACTCCAAACTGATACATTTGTGATAAATTTACCAGTTTGGAGTTTTTAGTGATCAAAAAATTAGTTCGGGGATAAAATTATTACATGCGTACCAGTGTGGGGTTTTTGGTGGTTAAAGAAATAGTTCGGGGTAAAATTGTCATAAGTGTACCAGTTTGGGGTTTTTGGTGGTCAAAAAATTAGTTCGGGGTAAATTTGTCACAAGAGTACCAGTTTGGTGTTTTTTGTGGTCAAAAAAATAGTTTGGAGTAAAATTGTCACAGGTGTATCAGTTTAGGGTTTTTTGTAGTATTAACCCTTATAAAAGTGACATGAGAAAAACAAAGTAAAGATGAATATGTTCATTTTTTAAATCGGATATAATTGCCAAATAAAAAAGTGCCATAATGGAAAAATAAAGGCAAAAATATTTGAAAATGAATATATTCCATTTTTCATAAAGATTAATTTAGTCCCAAACTAAATACAAGGAAAGGGTCGGTTGAAACTATAACCATCACATAAAATTGATCATTCTACCAAAACTTGTGAAATTTGAATTGGAATCTAAATCTAGGAACTGGAACGATAAAACCGTATCTTTATTATAATACTTTAACTAAATGAATAAGGTAGAAACAAAGATTTAACTCAAATGGGAACGGCAAATCTCTATTAATTTTCATAACTCTTTTACTGAATTGAGTTTGAAATTGATTAAAAAAATTGATATCACGTAGATGCATCGAATCATCATCCATATTAATCACAAAACAATCATGATCAAGTATGCTCTTTTAAAATAATTCTTTTTTTTTGTTTAGCCAATTGTCAGGAATATTCTTTTATTCAATTTCTTGGAACTTTCTTTCTTGCATTTTACTCTTCGAATGACTTTTTTTTTTTCCTGGAAATTCTCTTTTATTAAATTTTAATCGATCATATTCAACAAAGAACGAAAAAAGAAAAAAAAAAAAAAGACGAGGGTAAAAACAATTTCACCGTTGCCTCGCGCCCTCTTCATCAATCGTCATCACCACCGCGAGCGCAATTCCGCGAACACCCATCAGCACGCTTTCCTGCGACAGCGCCGAGCTCGAATGGCGGATCGAAACGGAGACTGGGATTTCCACCTCCGGACCTTGTCGAGCAGCGCGAGGGACTCCAACTTCGCCGGCGATCCCGCCTCCGATCCGTCCCTTCTTCACTCGGTGAGCTTCTCCGTCTCATTCCCTCTGCCTATCCTATTCTTTTCGTGTTCGGTTGCTCCGTGGCGAAGGGAGGCGGCGGAGGGAGGAGGTGAACCGCGGGCGGTGCTCGTGCCCGCGCTCGCTTCATCATGCGGCGATGTCGAAGAATCAGCCCGAACGAAGCTTGAATGAACCGTAATTTTGCGTTTTTTACAGTAGGGAATTCGGATGAGCTCGTCAAGCAATCCTTACGGTTTCGATACACGTGCTCTGTCACTCTTTTCTGTCGTCCGCCAATTGATTATACTTACGAGGCGGTTCTATTTTCTTTTGTTCTTGTTCTATTGTTTGGACAGGTGAAGAGGTTGTATGAACTGTGCAAGACCGAAAGCTCGGAAGATCTCATTTCGAGGGTGTGTCCTCAGATCAGTAAGCTTTTTCAACGGGCAGTGGCTTCCTTGTCTCAATCCAGCACCTCTTACGGCCTTCTCTTGCTGGTTCAATATCGTTCCCCGCGACCTCTCTTGTGCATTGTACTTGTCCTGTTGCTTTAAATGCCATGGATTTATATGATCACGAATTTTGGCAATGCTCACTGCTCAATATGTCCTTGTATAGAGAGAGAGTCGGATTGCCTAAAAGCATCTTACATTTGCATCGTCTTTCATCCTCGTTTTAATGTGGGGATGTACAGTGTGGTTTTGGAGATACTAATAGAGCAGTTTTTAGGAAGGATATGTGTTATAGTTTGTCCATAATGCAGTCAGGCATACCATCTAAATATCCATATGCTTGTTTCACCAGCATGAATGGTCAATTATTGGATGGTATTCATTGTCCTACTATATGCAGGCGATTCTTCAATTCTTTCTTGACTTTGGGGATGTAGTCCTTCATGATGCTGATACAAGCCTACGGACTTTCTTCAGATCATGCTTGAGCCGGTAATGACCTATCTATCCATGTCATTTGCACATCTTGATGTGGCTTCACTTTTTCAAGGATATTGACAAATAACATACTCTAATAGCCGCATGGTCTGGAAGCAGAGCAGAGAGGCACTCAGCAGAAAACCACCAATTGGAAATATCTTATCTGAAAAGACCAAGAAATTTGATTTTGTGATCTTGTTCTTCTCAATAATATTACCATCAGCCAGGTTTTTTGAAGTCTGATTAATATGCCATATGGCATCAGTTATCTGAGATGCATTGATCCTCCGGTTTCCTATAAAATGACCCTACTTAATTTTACCTAAACCTGCGAATCCCGTGAAATGGCGAATGAACACCCAATGACCACTATAGCATCTTGAAGGCCTGGAATAAGGTTTCCATTGTACCATGGGCCATGGCAGTCTGGATGGTGTGAATTACTAAGGAGTAAAGCTGTTGTCTTTTATTTTTTTCATAACATGGATAAGCTTTCTTGTATCCACGAAAAAATGATCCCAACCACTGCCGATTAGCTTTCCTAGACCAATCATTTACAAACTCTTCCATTCTAAATGCTTGTCCTAGAATATTTATGAGTCAGTGCAGATTAGTTCCTGGGGATGTGAATCTTAATTTTTATCCTGATGCTTCTGCAGTGAATTTGCTGATCCGGTGGTTGCAGAAGCCACACTTGATTTTCTTAATACATATAATAAGAAACTTCTGCATACTTTTCCTTCATTGCTCCCACAGGTATAACATTAATTGTTGCTCTTGATGGTTGCAGCATATTGGTATTTGTCACTCAATCCCTTGTAGCCTTCTAGTTAGCATCTTTCGTATGATGCAGTACTACTGATTTGGCCAGCTTCATGCGAGAAATTAATCAAAAGCAGAAACTGAAAGAAGGGGCATTTACATAAAAATGTACACTGTGCTCTTCTCATTAAAAAACGATTAGTTTTATGGTAATTATGCCTGCAATAAATCTGGAAATCAATCAAGAACTTCCTGATGACACAATAATGTGTTTGCAGTTTTTCCCACTGTTGCTGAAGTTGATTGCCTGGAATGGAGAGAAGTAAGTTTTCCACCACTGTTTAATTGCTGGTCAGTCCAACCAATATCTCGAGTCTTGCCAGCTTAGTTAGCCATACTGTTTGCGGATCTCATAGTCAGGACACTAGTTATTTTTCATTTTGGTATGTTGCGCATGTTAAACTTTCATTAGTCAAGAAAGTTTAAGATTGGAGAGAAGAAATCATGTGTAGAAAGTGAGTAGGAGCACTCAGAATTTAGGTTGGCAAATTTAGGTTTTGGAGATGGAAATTGGAAGCAACCATTGGTACTTTAAGCTTATTTTCTGGTGTATGCAAACAAGATCTTGCTTGTCCATCCCCACACAAGACTTACCTTCAGATGGTATTGAGGGGAGAAGAAATTGCTTATACGTGTATTCTAAGAGCAATTTATTGTTGAGATTATTTTACAAGGGAATGAGTTGGGATGACAATGGAAGCATGATAAGGTAGGTTATAAACTGGATGGGTCATGTCGAGACTTTTAAAAAAAGTAGGACTTCCTTTTAATGTCAACTTTCAATAGATTATATGTGGAGAAATCTACGGTATAGGGGTCAGGAGCTTTGCTGTATCCTCTAAACTTTCTTCCGTTGAACTGTTTGGACAAGGCTTTTAATAGCTGATGGAAGATCAACTAATCAGGATTGACATGTCTAAAACTGCAGGTTGGAGAAATCATTCATAAAAATTTTTCCTGGGTTGATAGCCACTGGATCTTTTCTTCCTCTATTTCCATCTTTAATGGACCTACCAGGTGGATTTGCTTTCTCAACATTATACCACATGCATCTTTTTTGTTGGTCCGAACTCCTTACTGCTTTATGGTTCAACAGTAGTCCACATAGACCCTTATGATCTGATAAATTTGTCAGCCATATAGATGTTGATTTTAGGATGCTATCATGGCATGCATGGACTTAATCATGATGGGGAGCTGATGTAATGTCTGAACTTTCTTTAAAAGTAAAGTAAGAAAAACTTAGTAGGGGTTTCCAAGTTTTCATTTGGAGACAACAATATCATAATAGAACGTATGGAGGAAGTATACAGTTTGACCTGTAGATGTTTAGGTTAGTTTGATGATGGTGCTGCTTGCTGGTTCTGTTCTGTAGTTCAATGGGTCAGGGACTAAAGTTATGCCTGCAAGTTTATTCCATACTTGAGGTAAAGCTTCTCAAATTCTTTTTCAACTCTTGTCTACACTTGTGACAGATGAATATGAGCTCTCTCTCTCTTCCTGCCCCCGCGCCCACCCCCCCCTCTTCACCCACACACACACACTATAAAAACACCTGTGTACACATTGGTGTAGATATTTGGTGCTGCAATGTGCATTTGTGTAATTCTCTGGGTAGATTGACCAGTCGGCATACAAAGAAAACCATTCAAATGCTTGTGTACCATCTGCTGTAATTGTTGGTTGCACGAACACTTTGTCTTTCTTTTCTTAAGCTCATACCCGTATGAATTTACCATTTTCCCTTTTTTCCACTCTAGTTTTGGTTGTGGCTTTAGAGAAGGTAGAACGAAGCTCCGGATCTCTTATTGGAAGCAGCATAGCTTCAATTCAGAAGAGTACGGCTCCTGAGGTTATCTCTGGCACTTAAAAAGCTGGAAGAAGTCAGGTTGTTCTACTGCTGCATTGTTCAATTAAGGGCACACGAATTTTTATGATTGCAGATGTTACTTGCTCTCATGGATGAAGCATACACTGGATCAACCATTGGCGATGGAGGAGCAGACTCTGAATCTGAGGATAACAACACGATTGATGTTGCCGACCCTCTTTTTCTCGACCTTCTAAAGGATGAAAACGATGGCCTTGCTGTAAGGCTTTTCTTTCTCAAGTCTTGTTCTTTTTCCAGATCATCTTTACTCTTAATATGGAGCTAGTGTTCGGTAGAGAGAGAGTATGGATGAGCTAACCATAAAAAGTTATGTTGTAGGAACGTCATTGGAATTCTCCAGGGATGACAGCTGCACTACAGGCTGCAATAAATAACCCTCAGTCTGAGCGGCTGAAACAAGCATTGCATATAGCTCCCAGGCTCCTTGATGTATATTTTGCTATAGCTCTACAAGAAGTGAATGACTGTACGTCTTGAATCCTAACATTAGCTGAGAGTATACATGCTATTTGTCTTCTTGTGATTCATTTGTAGAAGAGCTTAACTGTGTCTCACCATTTTTCCTTGAACTTTCTCGCATTCGCAGCTTTGATCTGTGCATTGATTCCCCTGCTTATGTCCAGAATCTCCAAAATATTTCCAGACAAAACCTTCTCCTATGAGGTACTCCCTTAATATAATGTGTTTAATAAACTTTCATTTGCATTTTCTTTACTGTTGCACAAGTATTACGTAGTGAAGTATAAGGTGAGAGTAGCTGTTATAACTGGAGATTAGTAGGATCTGGTGGCCTTAAACTAGCATGTCCTATGCAGTTTGAGAAGAACTTAAAACACCTGATAGGCAAGATGCAAACTTTGTTTATTACTCTGAACTGCCTTTACAGAGCATATTGGTAAGAGTTAAGAAAAGAAAATGAAACAATAATTTCTCTGGAAGTTTCTCGTAGTAGTTTAATGGAGCTTTTTTAATGAATGACTTGGTGAATTAGCTTTAATTATACAAGTCACCAGCTCCTTTCAAACCACAATTTTCAGGAATTATCTTGTTTTAAGGTAATGGATCTTTCTAATGGATAACCCTGTGAAATAGGTCCATTTATACACTTCAATAGCTCCTTTGGATGCAAATGTGATATACTTTTTAACTGTTTTAACGTGATGTTCTATTGTTTGGTAGAGCATGATCAATTACATCTTTGTATCTAAACAACAGTTTATTTCACATTCTATGGAACATCCTTTCTTGCTTGGATGTTTTAAATTTTCATGCATACAAATACTACACTGTTATATGAAGAGTTTGCGTATTTGCAATTTCCACTGTAGGTTCAAAAGAGGCTCTTGGAATTCATGCTTGCAGCATTTCAGCGTTCTCCAAACTTTGTCGCTCTTCTGAAGGTAATATTCTGTATGAAGAATTGTTCCAATATTCTTTCTGCTATAGTAGTTTAGTTCAGCCAGTCCTAGCAATGATCAGGCAGCATTAACAGTAATGTCATCTCAATGAAGAGCAAGCTCAGAATTCTGTATTTGGGAGTGGTTTCTCCTGCTCAAACATGTGGTAGGCTCAATACAGTTCTATATGGCTTGAATATAGAAAGAGGAAGGAGCTATTTGTACTTAGGTAATTTGATTTGTTCAGCCACCATTTTGATGGTCTACCTTTCACGTGTGGATTGTGGTATGGAATGACAATAACAGAACATTTTCATCCTATCACCACATTCCTTATGGTTTCAGAGGGCACAATCTTTGTTTTACTCGAATGACAGTTTCTGACTGGAAGTTATTGATTATCTTCATATACATCTTATTTATGCCTTGTCTAAGTGCATATCCAAATTCTTTGCAGAAACCTATCATGGATAGGCTTGGAGAAGCTTATGATAGTCCTGCAAAGGTTAGAGAATTTCCTCCATATTTCTGCTTCCTGTTAAATTATGCAAATGGCAAAATTATTTGCTATTCTCTTCTCTAGACAGAGTTGGCGCTACAACTGTGTTGGGCCATTGGGGAGCATGGAGGAGGAGGTGGATCTCACAAAGATGCAGCTCGTGAGCTTTTTGAGAGCTTGGAGCTACTCTTATATGAAAATCTTTCATCAAGGTAAGTTGGGCCATTACCTTTGGGCCCTTACAGAGGACACTTTTGTCCTGCTTCTGCTCTAGTTGACTTTCTTCACCATACTAAAATGCTTCATCCATTACTAGCTGGTGTCACCGTTAGCACTACCAGACTACTCATAAAGTTTATTTCTTGATTATTTGTGAAGTCGTCTTGGGCTAAGGCAGGATTTGGCTGTTGGATCCAATGGTGACGCATCTAGAAAGTCATCACAGGCAAGGCTTCTGTGTTTTGTGATAACAGCAATTGCAAAGCTTGCTACTTACCATCGTGAGCTGCTTCCAAGGGCACGTGTGTCTGTAGGCAAGGTAGGTTGTCAATCTGAATCAGAATGTTTGACAACTGCAGTAAGAGAACAATGCTTTTGTGTATGTATTCATGTGATATCTTGTCCTTGTTTAGTAATTTCCCAGGTCTATGGTGTACTTTGTTAAACATCAATGCCAGATTGTCAACGATTAAAATTCCCTAAGTCACTCTTGCATGACCAGGTAGCACGCTCTCGAATATCAGATTGCCGGGTTTGGAGGCGTGCACGAGATTATTTAGGTCTTATGAGTGAGCCTGCAATTTGTATATCTGTCTTGGGGCCCTCACAACCTTCAGATGAACATATGCAGAGCCCTGGTGTGGTTAACTGGAGTGAAGGTTGCACAAAGATGAATACGCATGTTCCCTTTTACATTTTAGGAGAACAAGAAGGTTAGTTTTTTCCTCTTCCTTGTTGAGAGGTGACAAAAGATTCAGAAATCAAGTTAAAAATTCTCAAAATAGAGAAGGAAAGTTGAGCGGTTTTAGTAGATGGCTTCAAGGGCACTCCGTTCTCAGAAGTTCAATGTGTTCAAAGAGTAAATTAGCTAATTATGCCATGACACCACTTATCAAGGTTTGCACAGCACTTGCATGTGCTTTTCGTTCCATACAATGCTTTTATTTTTCTTTTCAGTTGCTTCCTGGGAGGCACACAGGTTAGTAGAGATTGGTTTTGTAATCACTTCTAAGCAAGAAAAAGAAATCAAAGAAGATTCTTATTTGGATTCAATTGGCACATTATAAGTCCCTAAAATTTCTGGATACATCATTCCGTTGGATCGGTGAAGTGTACTTGAGAACTAAATAATGTAATTGAATTTTTTACACATTAGCCAATTTAAATTTGTGTACTTTTCCTTACCTACTCGGAATCTGCTGAAGCCCTAAGTTCCAAGGCATCTTCACACAATGAAAGGCTATGATCCTAGGCTCTTCTCCCAAAAGCTACATCTCCTAGGGATCTTTGCCAACATTTATGCATGGTCATAGCATCTGCATCCTTTCCAACGTTTGGACCTTGTCATGGTTTCCTCATATCATTTGGTCCGTGCATTCTATGTTGACTTAATCGAACAAGCAACGGAGTGAATGATTAAGGAACTGCAGTTTACATTCAGCATTCGCTATTTTTGCACATCGCAGGTCCACCTTTCCATGATTTTTCATTTACCGACATCCTCCCCAGTAGATGAAGGCTGCGAGGTTTTTCCAGAAAGGCTTGCAATTCTGAAGCTCTTAATTGAAATCAACAGTTCAGTTCAGTGATATTGTGTTCTCTTCCAGAGGATTTCGCTGGTACACTGCCTTTTTTTTTTGTGGGAAAAGAATTGGTGTTGAATAGCTCCCTGTATGTCCTTTCCATTTAGTACAGGTTGTCAATAGGTCGTCTCTTGATGCAGCAAAACCTGTACTTGAGGGTCAGGTTTCATTATCATGTCATTTCCTGCTTCGAAGAAAAAGAGGAAAACCTCTGTTTCCGGTATGCTGGTGAAGCGCAGCCTCCTTCAAGAGCGAAAGGCTTGCCACATATCCAACCAGAGAGAGAGATCAAGTAGTTCAAGATTTGTGCGTAGTTCGCAATTTCAGTCATGATGTTACTGAACTCGGAAAAAATTGGAGTTGTTATCGCGTACGAAGTACCTAGAAAAGTGCAATTATATCTGTGAGCCAAGGCTAGCATCGGAGCATGGAAAGAGTTATGTCCAATCATATCTGTGATATATAACATCATGAAATCGTACCTATGAAAGTGCAAGCTCCGCGAATTGGGCAATAAGGGCCGCGACCCAAGTCAAGTGCCCACTTTAGACGATCTTTAGATTTGACGCTACGTCAAAATCAGTCAAAGTTTCGTATGTGTATCGTTGTATATGAGCACATACGAGGACTGTGAATTGAACCATCCTACTCATGGGCAAAATATACCAGCAATAATAATTAAGGGGCAGAATCAAAAAGTAGATAGAAAAGTATTGCTTTCTTTTTGTCTTTCTCGTTGCCAAATTGAATTCAAGATTCACAGCAAATTTATTATTTCTCCACTAATTCAACTAGGAAATATACTAGTTCTCAGACAATGGAGGTGTTGGAAAGTTACCAGCAAGATAAAATTGTTTTCGAGGATATAGTAATCGATCTACGTATCCGGCATGTAAGACTGCTAGGGAAGAAAAGCCTCTCTATTGCATTCATAAGAAATGTTTGTTTTTTCCCCTTCTTTAATGAAGAGAACAAGAAATTCCATTCTAGACGGATAGATTTCCAACTTAAGTTATCATATCGACATCATTGATAAGTCAAGATGCGATGACAAAACCCCCGTGGCTAAGCTAACCACAGCCCCGAGTTTGTATTTGTCTTAGTTTTGTCGGAGAGTTTGTATTTGTCTTAGTTTTGTCGGAATTATTCGACAAGTTTCATTAAATCTTTCCAACACCTAGGAATGAAAAGGATATTAAATTCATATCGACCCACACAGACAGGGAAATTACTCCCATGAGCAATCGCGATAATCTGTGGGATAATATATAGTCAGGCCATCCAATGTTTATAAGTGGTCCAAATTGCACTGAGATAGTCGACGAAACAGTGACCCTCATGCATGTTGTCGGAGCCATAAAGCTCACTGCTCGAAACGTCAATGTACTGAAAGTGAATGAATGAAACAAGCTTTGACTTTGCCGGCAAACAGGTCAATAATAGTGAAAAGAGAAGGCCCTTCCAATGATCTTCTGCATGCAACCGAGCCATGCACGTGAATGCATCCACGCACATCGTGAAATAACAAAACGAGCCTCGTTAAGCTATACATGAGACTGCCACCAGATTTGGATCACCAGCTTGAGTTAGAAGATCCAACGTCAGAAGAGCTAGATCATGCACTTATAGCAATATGTTCCTTGCCAAACACACAACATATGATCGCGTCATAAAGATAAAAAAGCATAAGCAAACCACTTGTCCAAATGATGCACAACAACATTAGCGTTTAACATAAAAACCCAGGTCAAAGCAGATAGCTTATATAGCTTCCGACGCCTTATGAGAAGATGCTTCACAACACACAACAGACGAGAGTCTCGCAGACAGATACATCACATACACAACAGACACAACATACGACAACAATATCTTAGAAGAGTTCAAGTTACGCTTTATTTTATTCTATAGCAGATAACTTGGCAGTAGTTTTGTTTACAACAGACGGATTCATATGGCATCCTTCGGATCCCGCACATCCCAACTCTCTTGCCCTTTCTTCCCCCAGAACAACTGCACTAACGACAAACTCAGCTGGAATCTTCAATGCACTGAAAATGTGGGGGTAAAGGATATTATTAACAATAAAATCTAAAAGAAGATGGATCACGCAACTCTACCTAAAGTTAGGAAATCACCTAATGATAATTATGTTTTTAAGATATATCTATGCAAAATATTTCTTCCACATATCATGGGTTAGTTTCTCAACGCAAGTGATGACTAGGTTAATTAGCATTACTATTATTGAGGAAGATATTTTGCTTGCATTTTATTCAATATTGTTGCATAAAAAAAATGAAAAATCCCCTAAAGGTCACGCAAGGTTGAACCACGTACATGTGAGAGGGCTCCATTACATGACTGTGTAAATCTCAACGATGAGTATTATGAAATGTATAATAAATGATGACCCCTATGTTTGAAAATCTTGTATAGGTATCCATTGTGACAAAGTATTTTGTCGTATTTCATAAATAAAAAGACATTACAAATTAGTAAAAAAATTATATATCTTGATTACACATGCTTTACAAATAAATTTAATAAAATGTACTAAATGTGTGCTAAATAATATCCTTGCCAAGAGTAAAAAAAATGTAGAAATATTTATTATAATCCGGGGAAAATTGTCAAAAAAGTCATAAACATTTTGTATTGGTGCCAATTTAGTCATAAACCTTTTTTTGGTGCCAATTCAGTCCTAAACCTTTTGCATTTGTGCCAATTGAGTCTTAAACTTTTTTTTGGTGTCAATTTAGTTTAAAACCTTTTATATTGGTGTCAATTTAGTCATGGACCTTTTGTATTTGTGTCAATTGAGTCCTAAACATTTTTTTTTCTTCCAATTCAGTTCTAAACCTTTTGCATTCGTGCCAATTCAATCCTAAACCTTTTGTATTGGTGTCAATTCAGTCCTTACGATTAATTTAGCTAAAAAAGGCTTATGACTTAATTGGCATAAGTGCAAAAAGTTTAGGACTGCATTTGCATCAATGCAAAAGGTTTAGGACTCATGTGGCACCAACAAAAGGTTCAGGTCTTAATTGGCGTAAATGCAAAAGGTTTAGGACTGAATTTGCACAAAAAAAGGTTTAGGACTCAATTGGCATAAATGCAAAAGGTTTAGAATTGAATTGATACCAAAAAAATATTTAGGACTAAATTAACACCAATACAAAAGATTTAGGTGGACCTCGCCGGCCTCAGCCGGTCGCCAGTCGCTGGACCAACGACCGGGGAAGAAAACAGGGGAAAAAAAAAGAAAGAGAAAAAAATAAAAAAAAAATTATTAAAAATTACCACGTCAGCCGGCTGGCGTTCACGTTAGCGTTGGCCGGCCAAAAGTGGTTGGATAGACTGAATTGGCACAATTGCAAAAAGTTTAGGACTGAATTGACAAAAAAAAAGGTTTATAACTGAATTGGCACAATTGCAAAATGTTTAGGACATTTTTGGTAATTTTCCCCAACTTAACATATAACTCCAAAGAATCTAAAATTGACAAAAAAAATAATGAAACTTATGTACAACGAACCATTTAAAAAAGAACCGGACTCTCGAAGCAAGATTAGAGAAAAAACATGCTTACCGGTGTAAATGTTCGGTCTCATTCTCCAAACTCTTGTTTCGCGAAAGAAGTCGGCTTCAATGTAAACCTCCATAGCAGCTTGGATTGCATCGACAGTTTTTGTGATGATCTTGTAGACTTCATCAGCTGTATCACGAGGTAGTATATTACCTTGCATTCTTCCGGACACGTCCATGATGTGAAACGCAATAGTCAAGAGACTTCTGCGGCTATCTCCTCCGAGCACAGTTGGCTTCTCGGGCAAAATTGCGAAACCCGAAGGCAAAATCACCACCGTATCCGGGTTTCCGCCATTTAAGAGCGAGGCCATCGCTCCATGGTCGATAGGAGCATAAACAACATAAGAGCCTGTTGGGTCCGAGTAAGCGTTTTGCAAGTAAAGGACAGAGGCACAGTTCAGAACCGGCTGCGAAGAATAAAAAGGCAAAGCTATCAAACTAAATGTGATTTTTCTAATGAGTATGCTATCTGATGAAGCGAGGAAGAAAAGAGATTTAGAACTTACCTCCACTTGCATAATGGACACGCGAGTCCCCGGATTTGCTCCTGTGGAGATGTATGTGGCTTCCCGAATGACTCGCTTAGAAGCTAGAGCATCCCACTAGAAAAGGGTTGGAGAAAAGTACCAAAATCAACAAATATAAGACTATGATTCAGCGTCACTTAACCAGAGTGCTGAAATAATTCCGGTATCGACATTCACCACGAGCAGAAAAATGCACCCGCATAATTTTGTCAACCCAATGAAAACATTTTCTTTCACCATAACAATCGTTTAGTTAAATAGAAACTTGACATACAGATACATGCATCAGATCACGAGCATTCGAGCAAAAGCAAAAAGCTATTCAAGAAAAACTTCTGCATGATGTGTCTTAATTGATAACGATCATCATGAGATCGCACGCTTACATAATTAAAGTCAAAATCTCCGCACTATAAGACTACTGAATGGTTCTATCACCATAAGTTAAGGTCCATTTTTGTACGAGGACTGATGAGATAGGCAAATATGTATGCCTGAATTTGAAAAAAAAAATTGCACGTGAGAGTTTCTAAAGATTACGTCCAAAAAAAAGAAGTTTCTAAAGACAAATATTTCATCTCTATCAGCATCACTTGCGAAAATAAATCTTTCCATCAGCAATGCCCAAAGCAAAGATCACCTGAACTTATTCATTTCAATGCATAGGCAGTTCTATATGTTTTAAATAGTTAACTCGGTGAAGCATATCTCAATAAAACAACTCATTAGCATATGATAATACACCAAATTTTGCACTCCATCATTCATTCATTCACTAATATATTTTTTTTAAGTATTGATGCATGCTGCACAGTACCTTATCTCGGAGGGTCCCGTCAGAGAGGAAATTGAATACTTTTTTGACTGGAAACGGGAGGCAAACCGAGGTGGTGAAAGCAATTGAAGATCCATGAGGCTTCCCAATATCTCCGCCATAGTTGGTCCTGGTGGTCACCATGATATCTTTCCCTCCAATTGCTGCTAACAATGGAGACCACATATTTGATACACAGCCATTCACTTCCTTCAGGTAAGTTCTCATCATTCTCTCGGCCAACTTTAACAGATTCTCCCTCCCACTTTGTGATATCAACACTGCACATAATACGCTGAAAGTCATAAAGATGGTGTTTGCTAGGAATTACATCAATCATCATGAAACCATTTTACTCATACAAGAATAACAAGAAACAAGTTTTATTTGTTTTTTCTTTTTGGTGTGTGGGTGAAGTAGTTTTACCATTGTTGTATGTGGCATTCTGATTAGGCACCATTAGAGCTTGCAGCCATTCAGCTTGCCTGGTGATGGCAGAAATCCAGCGCTTTGCACCAAATGCAAATCCAGAGGAAACAATTGGCGCGTAGATGCTATGGATTGAGGCATTGTCCACTCCTCCATTCTCAAGCCAAGTGACCTAAAATGCACATAAAAGTAAAACACAGTTGGCAACATAACTATAATTATGTCATTCCCCGTTTTTTATTTTTGGTCGAATGTCATTCCCCGTTTAATCGCATGTATTTTCTGTTAAGAACCTATATGTATCATAAGTAGCTATCCATAGATGGATAGATCAATTAAACGGAACAAAATAAGTGTTGAGTATTGATAAAACTTAAGAGTCAAACCTTAGAGGAACTATCTGGTAATTGTTGTATCAGACAACCTGATGGCCTCCTTTGGTACTTGATGAATGACGAATGGAACATGCACTCTAGTGAATAGTCAACTACTCCCCACAGGTCCCAGTCGAGCTGTTTGCAGTACCTAGCAAAGTAGACGGATCTCGCGGGAACAAGGGCGGTAGGAATATGAAATTCTGCAGACATCTAGGAGAGATTAAAGAAAAAAGAATTAGCTAGTGTTGGAAATGACTATTTAAATCTATATAACTTCTTGTTTGCACACATGGGTGCATTGTCTAGCTAGCTTTGAAACTACATCTAGGAATTAAAGATGAGAAAAGGACACTTCAATCACCGATTGAGGTTTGGGCAGTATAAATGACAGACTTTTAGACTCATAGCACACTCGTATTCTATATTGAGAGTGAAAAAAAGGTGTGTTCACATGTCAAATATTTTGATTGTTCTCGCTAGAAGTGAGCATCTTGTCCCAAACCACAAGCTCAAAGACAGGTATTCATGCAATTTTTGTTCTGTATATAATGTAAATGCTAATGTTTGAACAAGGTCATGTAAAGCATCAATTGTCATTCAAGAAACGGTGAGAAGCTTAGGACATACTCTCGACATTCTCGGACAATTATTCCACAACAATGGTGAGGGAGATATGGAAAGGCTCAGCCAACATATGTTGGTTTTTCATGAACTTATTGATGCAATACTAATGCATCGTTACTCATATATAGGTTGATGTGATACGTGAAAAGACATAGGGAAAACAGTCAGCTAATTACATTTCGTCAACTCCAATGATCGACAATATGGGGTGATGAACAAACAATTTTGTAGCCATGTACGCTCATAATACGGTTAAAATACAAGAAATTTCATACATACCACTTGTAAAGTTCCATCATAAGTCCCTGGTGTGCCGGGATACAGGACTCCTAATACAATGGGCTTAGACACAATGTTGGAGAAGTTAGCGGACCATTGATCCTGAGAATGATAAAAAAAAATAGAACATTAGTGTGTTGAAAACAAATCATTCCATGTATGTTGACTAGTTAATAAGGAAACCAGTCCCACCACATCCATAAGCATTGCAACAATACGAAACCGAGACATATTGATGACAGCAGTTTCTCTGGAAGCTTCAGTCTTAAGCCTTCCTATTGTAGGAACTCTCGGCACAAGCTCGGGGGATGAGTTCAGAAATTCAGTGGTGTTGGATGGATTTGGCCTATTTGGCAGCTTCCCCCATTCATTATCGGCCACTTCCTCTGGGAAGAGATCCTGCACAGCTGGATCTTGCTTTTGAAACGCACATCTGTACTCAAAATCATGTAATAGTTCTGTCACGCCATCGTCTTGGAGTTGCCATAAGGGTTCTCTCATTTGGGTCACCGTCATTAACTCCTCCATGGCATCCAGGGATCTTCCAAATATTAATCGCCTTGTGGGCTCGCTAGTTAACGAGACTTTCATTAATAGATCAGTTGCCCTAGCAACTCCCCCTCCTATACCTGAGCTTGACGCACAATCAGAGACGCCACTTGCCTGTGGTGAATGCTGAGCTCCAAAAGGCTCAGGAGATTGTTTAGCATGAGCATTGGTTTGAAAAAAGTCGATCGTATGTGGTTAATTGGAGAGAGATTTAGTAGGTGATTATAGAACTTTGAATTTTAACATGAATAGAGCAGTCGATTGAAAAAATAAGGTTTTAGGATTTGGCTAAAATATCGTGATGAAATTAATCTGCACACCCATGTCTATTTTACTCTTTTCATGGATCTGAAAAATATCACCTTGGCATCAATAACAAGTTGTAAACCTAGGTCCATCCCTTCATCGGGAATGGAATCTGATTGCGCAGACCTGTAAAAGGGGGCCAAAAATCATCAAAGATAGAAGTCATAGCACTTTCTCAACAGAAACATAGTGACAAAATGAAGAGTAATTGCAGATCAAAAAGCAAAACTAAGGACAAGATGCTGGTGAGATATATATTTTCAAATGTGAGGAGAAAATTCTGCAATTAAAAATATCAAACAGAATAAAGAAAACCCTACTGCTCCACTGGATTGTGCTGAGGATCGGCCAATGCATGATTATGTTCGGGATCAACCATAGGAAAGAGCGGGAGGACTTCGATCTCCCTCTTCAGTGCCTCATCATTGTTAACTTTGCCACCACCCATTTTATTCATCTCTACAGGAAAAAAAAGACGAGATTTTTTTGGGTTTAGTTCACCTTATCTGTAGATCCTTCAGTTCGCAGAAGAAAATTCAACAGAAAGCCCCATAAAAGATAAACCGAAGCTGCAAAAAAGATAAGATCATGATAACCAAATCGTTATCAAAGACTCGGATATTGCAAAAAGATCACACCATATTCCTTCTGGGTGAGCTCAATATATTTGTGTATCGAAATTTATCAAAAAACCCATTCTTTTTTTTTTTGTTTCTTCTGGAGAAATGACATGATCAGCACAACCAGATTGTTTGTAGAACAGATTTGAACAAATCTTTAGCAGATTAAAACGATCAGGAAAAAGTGAAGGAAAAAAGCCCTTCTCTTGAGACACACATATCTACAAGATCCACACTCATGCAAGCTAAGAAAAGATTCACCTGAAACCACTGGCAATGGAGAAACCAGCTCTCTCTCTCTCTCTCTCTCTCTCTCTCTCTCTCTCTCTTTCTCTCTCTCTCTAGGTCTTGATGTGATTGTAGTGTTTGAGAATGAGTACTAGAGATGATGAAGACATGCACATATATAAGGGGCGAAATTAATTGAAGGAGAAAAGCACAAGCGAAAAGAGAAGCGCGATGGTGTGATGTTCAGGTGATTTTTGATTGGACTGTTTTGGTCTATGAGAGTGCGGATTTCAAGTGAATTTTTTTTTGGGGATAAAATCTAGGGATGGTGATGGTCTCGCCTGACACATCAGCCTTGTTTTATCCTACTCCAGACTTGGAGTAGACCTATCTAAACCTAATCCAATCTCGAAAAACTCATGATTTTCTTTTCTCTTTCCTTTTTATTTTTTTAGCATTTTTTTAAGTGAATTCAATTTTTTTAGGTACAAATCTTTCTTTTTCTTCTTGGGATTCTTTTTTTAAAATGATAATGCAAAAAGCTGAAAAATGGGAAGTCACGTTATGTTATGTTTTCGCAATAAGAAAAAAATATGTAAATGACTGACAAAGGTAAGAGGGAGAATATGAGATTCACAGATTGATGACCTTCATTAAGGTGAAATTCGACAAGTGGGTAAATTCATTTATATAAATTATATCTGTTCGATAATTTGTATTCTAATGATTCATTTTTTTTTGTAAATTAATATATCGTGATGATATTTCTTCTGGTAGGAATAAAAAATGAGGAGGTTGTATAGACTCCGTTTGTTTTATGGAACATGAATTATTTGAAATTTTTTTTCATAAAAGCAATTGTTTGTATCGCTTGAAATAATTAGTCAATGGAAAATGTTTTTCATTATAGACAACAATTTATGTTTAAATATTTTCATGTACAGTGAAAATATTTTTGTTTATTCATTTTTATAAGCGATACAGATGATCATTTTTAGGAAAACGTTTTCCGAATTATTCATTTTTTGCAAAATAAACGGAGCCATGGTATCGTTTTCTTTGTTGGAAGTTCAAGATATTTTGTGTTTTAATTTTTGAGAACCAAATCCGATGAAAGTGTTCATGATGAAATGAACGAAAGGTAGAGCTTTACTTCGTGATACAAACCCAAGCTTCAATAGTAGAAAAACGGTAATTTGAAACGAAAACAAAATACCCTCATTTTCCAATTGACAGATAGAAACAAATTGGATTGCTTATTAAATTTCTCGAAAATTATTCTTAAAGGTCATGACATTTCTGACAATTTTTTAATTATTTGATGTCTAGTTTATCAAATTGTCAACGATATTAATTTAACTTCTACTTCTTTTGCTTTGAGAACGACGCTTTTTCTGTCATTAAAATGGTGCAAATTTGATTATAAAGTTGACTTTAAATAAAGTGCAGATATAAGATATGCCAATAGATAGTTAGATGTCCACTCTAACGTAGCTAATATCTTTTTATCTTAAAATAATGATCTTCTTTTGAAAACCAACTTGACTTATCTGATTTTGTTTTTCGAAAATAGGAGACCAGATAAATTTATACAATACATACATATACGGATGCTTGTTCATTTCAGGGATATGTTGTGACGTACATTACACATTTGATTACTAAACTATGGGTGAATTTTTGGTTATGTGAACGAAAATCAATGAATTGCACTATATACTATCACATTTTTCAAATCTGAAATACATATAGTTCATCTAAGCCTTGTGTATTCATAGTACATAGTGGGACAAGTTTAGCAAGTTGATCGACTAGACAAAGCCTTGTGTATTTATAATAGCTATAGCTTTAGCTTTATCATCGTCTGTTTTTTATATTGTTCTATCCTATCCATCTCTTCATTCATAAAGTACGTGAGTTCGTACGTGTGAAATTGCATGTAATCGCTTACTCGTACGTAAATTTATCGTATCGTTCCATGCAAAATTTAAGACCTCATCTAATTGTTTTCATTTCCCCATTCGATTTAATATTTTCATCCAAAAAGTACGTCAATTTCACAGGTATGTAATTGCATGCCTGTTTATAATCTTAACATATTGTCTGCAAAGTTTAGGCATAATCTATCTGTCGTGCCATGAGCGATTAAGTTCATTCATGGAAACGGATGCGGCATAATTGGAAAGCATTGGGAACAAGAAAGTGAGTGGGTATGCAAAAAAAGAATGTATTCTACTAAAGAAAACACTATGGCGGCTATCTTATGCAGTGTTCTTAATGAGGGTTAATGCGCACAACAACCTCATGATGCACTTAATGGTTCCACCAGCACTAAACTTTCCAATGTTGTCGACTGGTAATTTCTTACATCACATTAGCTTGTTATCAACATTGACATTGAAAAACATGAGCCGACTGGACTCAGATCCATGGGTTTTTTAATAGGTTGTAGCATGCCATTAGAATTACTGGTTTCAATATGCCTTTTCGTTTTCTTTTGTTAGTTCCATCACATCAAGTCAGCTATTCGATTTCTGAGAGAACCACTAACATTGAGAAAAAAGAATCAGCATGCAAGATCTGCGAGAACGCTGGAGATGCATAGCTATACAAATTGCAATGGCACTCCCGTCTTTTTGCCACTGCCCTTCTTAACTTTACTGATCAAGCATGGACGCGTACTTGTTCTTTATATGCAGAAATGACAATGCTTTACCATTTCCGCTACCGTGTTCTGTCGGGTCATTCCATGGTTTTGTTCTTGTGCTTTTCTGATTAAGAAATTGCTCGTTGCAGCTAAAAAAGAAAGGAAAGAAAGGTGTGGAGCCGAACAAATAGAGCACTTCACACGGGTTCATTTGATTTGCTCGATCGAGACAATCGAGCACCGATTGACGGAAAGTTGGGCGCACAGATGTTACCATTCAATAAGCTCGAGCAACATAAGATACTTTACTAAGTTGCCAACAGTCAAGGAGTTAATGAAGAAGCTGATATACTTCTGAGATTGCATACTTTCGTCCAGAGTTAGAGTTCCGTGTCGGTCCTATGTAGGTATAACTGGATTTCATAGGAATCAGATCTTGCTTTACCGGTATGAGACCAAGCGTTTTGACGGGGTCAATGCAAATCCTAGAAAATTATCCCAACGTCTTCTAGACAGTCACTTTTCATTATTTTGTCTTTGCTTCAATTACTATATAAGACAGCATAAGTAGTTATGGCTATGAATGCGCATCGTGATTCCCTGGTGGTCAAATGAAATCTTCAAACGAACTTGACAAGATGGCGAAGACTCGGGTCAAGCTACATATGGCAAGATTCCCACGAGAATCATTTTGATCTGAGCTTGATTGATCATGTTTCTTAATTGCTTATTTCTTACTATTCTTTGTATAACTTTTCTTGCGAAAATATGCGATTGGATAATAATAAAAACAGAGCGACTATATCAATCCGATACCGAATTTATATTGCTTGGTCAATGTAACCCAATTCAGGGAGAGAGCGACATAAGATTTCACTGTAGATCAAACACCACAACGGAAATTGTAATGACGGGTCGCTTAAACACTCTCGGTGATTCTCAGTACCTAATTACACACAATGACTTGTTTAATTCTTACAAATTCTCGTGAAATGGTATCTTTATTTCACAAAGCAATTACTCAAATTTTTCTCAGCAAGGTTTTTGCTATCCGACACCTCTTAATCAGGATGCAATTCATGAAAGTTTCTCCAAAGATTTGCAGGAGAACTCCATCAATTGGACGAGATCCTAACTCTGCACAATCACCAGCGTCACTTGCAGTACACGCGCAAGCTAGGCTAGAAGATGAAACCTTAAAACAAAACGCATATATGACCGTGGAGTAAAAAATTGAGCCAACTTAGAATTTCTTCCTAAGAATTTGAACTTCCCCGCTACTCTTGCGGCCCCTTAAGAGCTTTTCAATTGCCGCGGACATCTTCCAAATCCAAGCAGTGCTTGGATTCCGCTGTAGCTATGCACTTTATAAGAAGGCCAACTCTAATTGCCTCATTAGTCACTCCACAAGATTTCTCAGACACAAGTTTCTCTTAAGGAAAAACCACCATAGCGTCCAAACTTGTTAGGTGATCGCACATGCACCTTGTTTAACTCAGCAACTACAAAAATTGTCATTTATACATACTCCACCGTGCTAGCACCCACTACCTTAGGTGTTTATGGTTGCAATTTTACCTTGAGCTAAGTACTGTTCATATCCGTGTAATCATTTCCACAATCACTCTTCCAAAAAATATTGGAGACCTCCTCAAAAGCAACTTCCCACTAACTTGTGAATTTAGTATTGGATACCATAACCGATAGCCCTCGATCTTGTGCATGGTCGAGGAATAATTACTTTGCAAGTGGATATACTCGGCAAGTGGATAGAAGTGATAATTGGTCATACTTGGCAAGTGGATATAAGTGATAATTGGTCATACCTAGCAAGTAGATATACTCGCTAAGTGGTTATACTCCGCAAGTGGATATAAGTGGCATGTGGGTATAAGCGGTAGGTGAGTATAAGCGACAAACGAGTATAAGCGGTAGGTGAATCCAAATTATGAAAATAGCACTTTCAAGCCCAGTTCATATTTTCACGTTTTTGACATCCAACGTGCTACCTCACCTCTTGGAATCAATCAAACACATTTAGGCATGTAATAAACAAGTCAAATCATCACAATGACTCAACACACCAATAATGATGCTTGCTCGTACTTTTCATCAAATTCAAGCAAATTATCAGATATCAACCAATAAAGTCAAAAGTACTAGGTAGATTAATATATCTTAGTCCCTAGAGTTTTCACTCAGTTTAAATAAAGATTTGAGCAGCTCAAAGTTTAGTCACCTTCGATTAAAATAAACTAGATAGAAAGTTAACAATTCTTGTCTTTAAAACAACAATGCCCATTGGTAAAAAGTAGCGGAATCCACTAATTCACCTTGCCAACACTTGAAAGATTGTAATAGAAGTTTTAAATAACATGAGTGTGGGATCTTCGCTTTTACTCACAAGATTTCAAATCAAAAGTTGAAAAAGAAAATTAGAAATTCGAAGTTAATGAATTAGGGGCTCCCACTTTGAAACTTGAAGACTTCTGAAGATCCAATTATATGGCCAAGTAAATGGAAATGTATGTAGTAAAATACACAAGAGTTACCTAGTAAATAAGATTGATTAACAAAAGTTCAAATAATGATGACCTTGAGTAGAAAAAATAAAAACACATGGTGAAAATTGGAGGGGATGTGATTATATTATTACATATGGCCACATTTGGTTTGCTTGCAAGAGATGAGAGCAGAAAAAACAAGCTTAAAGTAGAAAATGACCTTGGGTTAAAAACATTAGATGTAAAGGAAGAGAGATAGGTGTTCCAACACAAAAACTACAAGTGTCCTTAAGTGAGTAGCTAAAATGAGATATTTTGATTGGAAGAGAGAGATTCTTTGGCCAAGTAAAATGAACAGATGAGAGTTAACCTTATCAAACGCATTATAGGGTTAAAGTTGAAATAGGTAATGTAATACATGATATCATTGCTAGGCAGAAGTCAATATCACTAAGAGCATGTGGGTTAAAATAATTGGTGGAGAATGAAAATAATTGGTACAAATTAAAGAGTGACGAATGGCTCAACTATATATGGTTTCCAAAATAGATATTTTGTTAAGTTATCAAAATATATCATAATTTAGTATGTAAACAAGGAAATAGTATTATGACCAAAAAAAAAAAACAATGGAAATTGAATCCATTCCAAACATTGATAAAATTGAAAAATATTTTGAACTCAATAAAATGTTTCGCGAAAATTACTAAACACTAGGAGAATCACAACTCAATAAATTTAAAACTTGAAAATCATTAAATATGCAATTTGGAGCATATCACTTCATTTCTATAGCTATTATGGTAGTAAATTAATTACAATCGTTTTACACCGTCAACATACACGTTAACATCTATCAATTTGTTTACAACAGACAAATTTAGGCTGCATCCTCCGGATCCACGCGGCCCAACTCCCTTGCCCTTTCCTCCCCCAGAACAACTGTAGTAACGAGAAAGTCGGTTGGAATCTTTAATGCACTCAAAATGAAGGAGTAAAGCATATTATTAACAATAAAATCTAAAAAAAAAAAGATGGATCATGCAGCTTTACATAGAGTTAGGAAATCAACTAACGATAATTATGTTAACAAGATATATCTATGCAAAATACTTTTCGTATATATCATGGGTTAGTTTCTGTAAACGCAAGTGATGACTTGGTTAAGTAGCTATTATTATTATTATTTTTAACTAGCTATTATAGAGGAAGATATTTTGCATGCATTTTATTCATTATGGTTGCATAAGAAAATGACAAATCACCTAAAAGTCACGCAAGATTAAACCACGTACATGTGAAGGGCTCCATTATATGACCGTGTGAATCTCAAGAATGAGTATTGTAAAATGTATAATAAGTGATGACCCCTATGATTGAAAATTTTGTATGGATATCATTGTGACAAAGTATTTTTCCGTATTTCATAGATAAAAAGACAGTACAAATCAATAAAAAAATTCTATATATAATGATAACAAATACTTTACAAATAAATTTAATATCATGCACTAAATACGTGCTAAATAATATGCTCGAGAAGAGTTAAAAAATGTAGAAATATTTATTATAATCCGGTAGCTTATATTTGAGAACTAGAATACAGACACAAATAATTATGCTCCAAATCTGTGCTACATTTTGTTTTGTCAATATATACAAGTCATGCATGAGTAAAATTAATCCATCATTAGTACTCTAAGTACCTAAAAGAACAAAGTAAATAACAATTAGCTTGTTTTCAAGACCAACCTAGCGTATAAGTCCAAAGAATCTCAAATTGACAAAAAAATGAAACTTATCTAGAACGAACCATTTAAAAACATGCTTACTGGTGTAAATGTTCGGTCTCATTCTCCAAACTCTTGTTTCGCGAAAGACGTCGGCTTCAATGTAAGCCTTCATAGCAGCTTGGATTGCATCGACAGTTTTTGTGATGATCTTGTAGACTCCATCAGCTGTATCACGAGGAAGCATATTACCCTGCATTCTTCCGGGCACGTCTATGATGTGAAACGCAATAGTCAAGAGACTTCTGCGGCTATCTCCTCCGAGCACAGTCGGTTTCTCGGGCAGAATTGCAAAACCCGAAGGAAAAATCACCACCGTATCCGGGTTTCCACCATTTAAGAGCGAGGCCATCGCTCCATGGTCGACAGGAGTATAAACAACGTAAGAGCCTGTTGGGTCCGAGTAAGCGTTTTGCAAGTAAAGGACAGAGGCACAGTTTGGAGCCGGCTGCGAAGAATAAAAAGGCAAAGCTATCAAACTAAATGTGGTTTTTCTAATGACTATGGGATCTGATGAAGCGAGGATGAAAAGAGATTTAGAACTTACCTCCACTTGCATAATGGACACGCGAGCCGCCGGATTTTCTCCTGTGGAGACGTATGTAGCTTCTCGAATGACACGCTTATAAGCAAGGGCATCCCACTAAAAAGGGGAGGAGAAAAGTACCGAAATCAGCTAATATAAGACTATGATTAAGCTGTTTTACGTGTTTCGGTTTCTGTTTGCAGTGATCCTGGGTGTGCCATTTTCATGGCCAATATAAGCGAGTCACTCAACCCCAGAGCTGAAATAATTCCGGTATCGACATTCACCATGAGCAGAAAAATGCACCTCGCTTAACTTTGTTGACGCAATGAAAGCATTATCTCTCACCATAACAATCGTTCAGTTGAATAGAAACTTGACATACAGATACAAGCATCAGATCACAAGCATTCCAGACAAAGCATGAAGCATTTCAAGAAACACTTCTGCATGATGTGTCTTAATTGATAAAGATCATTATGAGATGGCACGCTTACATAATTAAAGTCAAAATCTCTGCACTATAAGACTACTGAATGGTTCTATCACCAAAAGTAAAGGTCAATTTTTGTATGAGGACTGATGAGATAGGCATGTATGTATGGCTGAATTTGAAAACAAAAATCGCACATGTGAGTTTCTAAAGACAAATATTTCATCTTTATCAGCATCACCTGCAAAAATTAATCTTTCCACCAGCGATACCCATAGCAAAGATCACCTGAACTTATTTATTTCAATGCACGGGCAGTTATATATGTTTTAAAAAGTTAACTTGGTGAAGCATACCTCAATGAAACAAATCATTAGAATATGATATATTACCTTGGCAAAAAGAAAGCATATGATAATACACAATTTTGCACTCCATCGTTCATTCATTCATTCACTAATTTATTTTTTTAAGCATTGATGTATACTGCAGAGTACCTTATCTCGGAGGGTCTCGTCAGAGAGGAAATTGAGCACTTTTTTGACTGGAAACGGGAGGCAAACCGAGGTGGTGAAAGCAATTGAAGATCCATAAGGCTTCCCAGCATCTCCGCCATAGTTGGTCCTGGCGGTCACCATGATATCTTTCCCTCCAATTGCTGCTAACAATGGAGACCACATATTTGATGCACAACCATTCACTTTCTTCAAGTAAGTTCTCATAATTCTCTCGGCCAATTTCAATAGATTTTCCCTGCCACTTTTTGATATCACCACTGCACATAATACGCCAAAAATCATAAAGACGGTGTTAGCTAGAAATTACATCAATCATCGTGAAACTATTTTACTCATATAAAATTAATAAGAAAAAATTTTATTTATTTTTTCTTTATGGTGTGTGTGTGAAGTAGTTTTACCATTGTTGTATGTGGCATTCTGATTTGGCACCATTAGAGCTTGCAGCCATTCAGCTTGCCTGGTGATGGCAGAAATCCAGCGCTTTGCACCAAATGCAAATCCAGAGGAAACAATTGGCGCGTAGATGCTATGGATTGAGGCATAGTCCACTCCTCCATTCTCAAGCCAAGTGACCTAAAATGCACATTAAACACAGTTGGCAACATAACTATAATTATGTCATTCCCCATTTAATCGCATGTATTTTCTGTTAAGAACCTGTATGTATCATAAGTAGCTATCCATAGCTGGATATATCAATTAAACTGAACAAAATAAGTGTTGAGTATTGATAAAACTTAAGAGTCAAACCTTAGAGGAACCATCTGGTAATTGTTGTATCAGACAACCTGATGGCCTTCTTTGGTACTTGGTGAATGAAGAAGGGAACATGCACTCTAGTGAATAGTCGACTACTCCCCACAGGTCCCAGTCGAGTTGTTTGCAGTACCTAGCAAAGTAGACGGATCTCGAAGGAACAAGGGCGGTAGGAATATGAAATTCTGCAGACATCTAGGAGAGATTAAGGAAAAAAGAATTAGCTAGTGTTGGAAATGACTATTTAAATCTATATAACTTCTTGTTTGCACACATGGGTGCATTGTCTAACTAGCTTTGAAACTACATCTAGGAATTAAAGATGAGAAAAGGACACTTCAATCACCGATTGAGGTTTGGGCAGTATAAATGACAGACTTTTAGACTCATAGCACACTCGTATTCTATATTGAGAGTGAAAAAAGGTGTGTTCACATGTCAAATATTTTGATTGTTCTCGCTAGAAGTGAGCACCTTGTCCCAAACCACAAGCTCAAAGACAGGTATTCATGCAATTTTTGTTCTGTATATAATGTAAATGCTAATGTTTGAACAAGGTCATGTAAAGCATCAACTGTCATTCAAGAAACGGTGAGAAGCTTAGGACATACTCTCGACATTCTCGGACAATTATTCCACAACAATGGTGAGGGAGATATGGAAAGGCTCAGCCAACATATGTTGGTTTTTCATGAACTTATTGATGCAATACAAATGCATCAATATGGGATGAAAAGATATAGGGAAATCAAGTTGGCTAATTACATTTCGTCAACCCCAATGGTCGACAATATGTGGTGATCAACAAACAATTTTCTAGCTACACACTCTCATAATACGGTAAAAATACAAGAAATATCATACATACCACTTGTAAAGTCCCGTCATAAGTCCCTGGTGTGCCAGGATACAAGACTCCTAATATAGTGGGCCTCGACACGATGTTGGAGAAGTTATCCGACCATTGATCCTGAGAATGATAAAAAAAAACACATTAGTGTGTTGAAAACAAAGCATTCCATGTATGTTGACTAGTTAATAAGGAAACCAGTCCCACCACATCCATGAGCATTGCAACAATATGAAACCGATCCATATTGATAATAGCAGTTTCCCGAGAAGCTTCAGTCTTAAGCCCTTCTATTGTAGGAACTCTCGGCACATGCTCAGGAGATAAGTTCAGAAATTCAATGGTGTTGGGTGGATTTGGTCTATTTGGCAGCTTCCCCAGTTTGTTATCGACCACTTCCTCTGGGAAGAGATCCTGCACAGCTGGATCTTGCTTTTGAAACGCACATCTGTACTCAAAATCATGTAATAGTTCTGTCACGCCATCGTCTTGGAGTTGCCATAAGGGTTCTCTCATTTGGGCCACCGTAATTAACTCCTCCATTGCATCCAGGGATCTTCCAAATATTAATCGCCTTGTGGGCTCGGTAGTTATCGAGACCTTCATTAATACATCAGTAGCCCTAGCAACTCCCTCTCCTATACCTGAGCTTGATGCACAATCAGAGACGCCACTCACCTGTGGTGAATGCTGAGCTCCAAAAGGCTCAGGAAATTGGTTAGCATGAGCATTGGTTTGAAAAAAGTCGGTCGTATATGGTTAATTAGAGAGAGATTTAGTAGGTGATTAGAGAACTTTGAATTTTAACATGAATAGAACAATCGATTGAAAAAATACGGTTTTAGGGTTTTGCTAAAATATCATGATGAAACCAATCTCCACACCCATGTCTATATTACTCTTTTCATGGATCTGATCATTATCCTTCTTACAAGTGTGAAAAACAATCTTCAGGGTTTATTTGCTGCACTTTGCATACTGAGATGAGACAAGTAATCACCTCGGCATCAATAACAAGTTGTAAACCTAGGTTCATCCCTTCATCGAGAATGGAATCTGATTGCACAGACCTGTAAAAGAGGGTCGAAAAAAATAAAAGATACAAGTCATAGCACTTTCTCAACAGAAACATAGTGACAAGTTAAGAATAATTGCCAGATCAAAAAACAAAATTAACGACAAGATGCTGGTGAAATATATATTTTCAAATATGAGGAGAAAATTCTGCAATTAAAAAATTTATATGAAACAGAAAAAAGGAAAACCCTACTGCTCCATTGGATTTAGCTGAGGATCGGTCAATGCATGATCAGGTCCGGGATCAGTCATAGGAAAGAGTGGGAGGACTTCGATCTCCCTCTTCAGCGCTTCATCACTGTTAACTTCGCCACCACCCATTTCGTTCATCTGTATAGGAAAAAAAGACGAGATTTTTTCAGGTTTAGCTCACACTTCCTTAAGATCCTTCACTTCGCAGAAGAAAATTCAACAAAGAGCCCCGCAAATGATAAGCCAAAGCTGAAAAAAGATAAGATCAAGATAACCAAATCGTTATCAGAGACTCTGATATCACAAAAAGATCACACCTTTGTCCTTTTGGGTGAGCTCAACATGTTTCATGTGTCAAAATTCATCAGAAAACCCATCCTTTGTTTTGTTTCTTTTGGAAAAATGACATGATCAGCCCAACCAGATTATTTGTAGAACAGATTTCAACAAATCTTTAGCAGATTAAAATGATCGGGAAAAAAAATCAAGGAAAAAAAGACACTCATATCTACAAGATCTAGACACAAGCAAGCCAAGAAAAACTTCACCTGAAACCACAGAAAATGAAGAAATCAGCTCTCTCTCTCTCTCTCTCCCTCTCTCTCTCTCTCTAGGTCTTGATGTGATTGTAGTGCTGGGGAATGAAACCTACAGATGGTGGAGACACCCACTTAAATAGGGGGCGAAATTTATTGAAGGAGAAGAGTTCAAGCGAAGAGAGTAGCGTGAATAGTGTGTCTTGCTCAAAACCTTGCAAAAAAACAGACGTTCAGGTGATTTTTGATTGGTCCATTTTGGTCTGTGAGAGTGCGGACTTCATGTGAAATTTTTTTTTGATAAAATCTAGGAAAGGTGATGGTGTCACCGATACGTCAACATTGTTTCATCCTACTCAAGACTTGGAGTAGACTTATCTAAATCTAATCCAATCTCGAAAAATTCATGATTTTATTTTCTCTTTCATTTATTTTTTTAACATCTTTTAAATGAATTCAATTTTTTTAGGAACATGCCTTTGTTTTTCGTCTTGGGTGTTTTTTTTTGAAAATTGATAATGCAACCAAGCTGAAAAATGGGAAGCCACGTTCTCCGTGTTTTTGTGGTAAGAAAAAAAATATGTAAATGGCTGGAAAAGGTAAGAGGGAGAAGATGCGATTTGCATATCGATGACCTTCATTAAGATGAAATTTGAGAAGTGGATAAATTCATTTATATAAATTATATTTGTTGAGTAATTTGTATTCTAATAATTCTTTTTTTTTGTAAATTAATATAAAGTGATGATATTTCTTTTAATAAGAATAAAAAATGAGGAGGTTATATAGTATTGTTTTCTTTGTAGGAAGTTCGAGACATTTTGTGTTTTAGTTTTTGTGAATAAAATCCAATGAAAATGTTCATGATGAAATGAATGAAAGGTGGAACTTTACTTCGTGATACAAAGCCAAGCTCCAATAGTAGAAATACGGTAATTTTTTTGGGTCGGAGAATACGGTAATTTAAAATGCAACCAACATATCCTAATTATCCAATTTATAGATAGAAACATGGCTTGATTTTTGAATTTCTCAAAAATTATTCTCAAAGATCATGAAATTTCCAACAATTTTTTTTAATTATTTCATGTCTAGTTTATAGATATATCGAATTGTCAACGACATTAATTTATCTTCTACTTCTTTTACATTGAGAACGATGCTATTTCGGTCATTTAAATGGTGGAAATTAGATAATAAAGTTAACTTTATATATAGTATAGATATGACATTTGCTAATAGATAGTTAGATGTCCACTTTTTTCAATTATTTGATCTTCTTTTGAAAATCAAACTTGACTTATCTGATTTTGTTCTTCGAAAATAGGGGAACAGATAAATTTATGCAAGGCTTACATATAAGGATGCTTGTTCATTTGAGGGACATTTTGTGATGTACATTACACATTTTATTACTAATCCATGAGCGAATTTGTCACGCCCCGAACTCTCACGAGCTTGCGACATCCCTCGATGGTCGATCATTGAATGCGACGTCCCAGGCATGTTACCGACCCAACTCAAACATTAGAGATTATGCACGCACGGAAACAAAATAAAATAACCCAGACGATTAATAATGACGAAAGGATAGCAATAGCACAAATCAATAACTATAATTCCTACACTTGACAGATACATACAACATTCACAAAAAGACAATCCCTAAGTTAGGCCACAACAACAGATCCACATTCATCAAAAGGGGACAGCGGTTTGTAAATTTAATTCCTCTACAAAAAGGGGGAAATTTAAAGTACAGGGTACTTGACCCGTCCTCGATCTCCGAGATACCCTTGTAGCGTCTCCAATCGCTCATGGTCACGGATTTGAAATGGTTATATAATAACCGTAAGAACAAGTCTCAATAAGTAATACCCTAAACCCCACGTAGGCCAATGCGTACCCAGACAAGTCGTGCATACAGTCTAACCCATAACATAGAGAATTTACGTCATTGTACTTACCTCGCCATTAAACACATACCGACTATGCACGTTAGTCAAAACGTGGTAATGCAATAATAATAACCCAATAACATATTACAATCACTTGAACTGTCACGCCCCGCACTCCTCGGCGCGTCACATCCCTCGTCAGGGTCGATTTAAAAGCGACGTCCCAAGATACGTCGCCAACCCAACACCCAACACAGAGATTTAAAGTACATGCGAAAGTAATTAAAATCACCCGTACATTAAAATACATATAACCAGGGATAGCCACGAGGATGCACAACAACAATTGCAATTAAACACTTACACTAATACCAGAAATCATATACAATATTCAATACAGCCCGATCAACAAAAACCAAAAAGGGTCAAGGCCACTGTTGACAAAAGAGGTAAGTGGCATCGGGATCAGTCTATTGTTAATGGCGGGGCACTGGTCAAAAAGGTACTGGCCCTCCCAAACTAAGGTAAATGCTAAATCCTATGGTGCCTAGTCTGGGTCGGAATCAGAAGACTCCGAGGATGAAGTGCTATCGGGCATCTCCTCCTTGGACCCTGATGAGTTCGTCTCAGACTCGGCCTCCAGTACGGGGTTCTCCTCAATCGGCTCAGGCCCCTCATCGTCCTACTCCATTGGCTCCGGGACAGTGTCCTCGTCGTCGGGCTCTATGTCCATCGGCTTGAACTTGTCTACCTCGTACTCCACCGGTACACCATTGGAACTCGCACTCTCCTCAGCTGACAAATCAGGGTAAATCACTTCGCCATCTGGGCAACGAGGGTACTGGGTGCCCAACCCGGTAAACGGGACATCAAAAGTCCGGAGAGGACCATACTCTCTGAGATCATCCCTAAAGCACCACGCCACGTACTCGTGGATCTGATAATGTGACTCGCCCACATCTACCAAAACTTGAGTATAGTACCTAATATATACTTTCCCGTTTCCTACGGGGTGTAGCGTCCTGGTCCGCTCTATGTGATGCGGAATCCCAAAACGCACCGGAATGGTAGACATGTCAAGGCTGGGGGTCTGAAAAGTGGTTTTATACAACAGTGAGAATAATCTCAGTGAGTAATTCCTTAAACCTAAATTAGGCTAAAATGCATTTCCTGACGAGTACTAAATACCACACAAATCAAATTATAAACCGATTCAGGCCCTCGGGCCTAAATCTAATTTTTACTCGACCCTGCAGGTTAGACGTTCTATAAATATAATCACGACCGTTCCATAACGATTAGATCACAGCATAAATGCACATACACTTGATCCCGACGTATGTAATGCATGTGCTCATGTTCGCACTCATGTAATGCCTCAACAATGCATTAATGCACACACTTGCATGCTAGCACTCTGCCATTTATCAATTTCTCCTCCGACCCGCGTTAAACGCATCTGGTCCTCCACTTCGAGATCGATCTCTGGCCCGCGTTAAACGCATCAGGCTCATGACACATAACCTGCGTAAAACGCATCAAGTTGGTTATCTTTCGGTAAACCGGGCATCGTCCCGCGTAACATGCCTCAGGACGGGTTTATTACCCCGCGTAAAACGCATCAGGGTTTATTGTGATCACACATTCACAAGTATCAATTTTATTTGAACCCCACGTAAAACGCATCAGGGCATTTTAGGTGATCACAATGCACATGTCACTTGGGCACACTTGTAAATGCACATGTCATGCCAATGATCGTGACATACATCCGTAACTACAACGATCACACTTGCGCATTTGCACATTTCAAAATGAGCATTCGACATCGCTACACCATTTGTTCGATTCGACACGCAATATGCTCAGACCACAATTCATTACACCCAACCATATATTAGTACAACCATAGAATCAATTCAAGCACTCATGTATAGTGCACAATTTACAAACATAATCACACAACTAGTTAAATAAAATTTGCGCATTCGGGCCCCACCAAGCTAATCCATTCCTAGTCCCGCTATACCTACGACATGGCCTCATCAAATTAATCACAAACAAGGCTCATTTAGTCCGTCAATTGCACCCTGCGATCATTCCCGGTAATTGCACAGTTATACTTCAAATTGATCGCGCCGTGCCCAAATTAAATCCCATAGTGGGTAGCCACTAAACCGCAATTTCTAGGCTAATAATTATCGTCAAAATGCTCCATTATGCTCCTCAATTATCATTTTATTCAGCCACCACAAGACCAAATAAGGCGTGCACTATAATCCATATTTCCAACCCGAACCTTCCCAAACTCGGGCCGTTTCAATCCAAATCTGTCTAGCCCATGAACAGCGCCACTCGGGCCACTAAACCTTCATTAAATCATCAGACTAATCCACCGAATTAACCACAATAATAGCCCCCAATCACCCTCACAATTTAACCCCCAAATTACCCTAATTAACCCCTAAAACCCGTCTAGAAATGCAAATTATCCTAATTAGGGTTTAGGGTCAACTCACCCGGTGTCCTAAGCTTCAAACCAAGCTAAATACGCGGCAATGGCAGCTGGACAGCGGCGGTCCCACGCCGGAACAGTAATGGCGAGCGGCGACTCCGGCGAACGGCGGCGACGAACTAGGCGATTCCATGACCCAGATGGACACGGCCAGAGAGATAGAGGGGTGGGACGGCTGGACGATGCGGGGTGAGGCGGCGGTGGTGGCAGAACAGCTCCGGTGGTGGCGGCGAAGCTCCTTCGGCGAAGAGCCGTCCACGGCCAAACAAGAGAGGAAGAGAGAGAGGAGTGATGGCTGCGGGTGGAGGGCTATCGGTTGAGGTGAGGGGGACGGCGGCCCACGGCGACAACACCAGCGAACTCACGGGGCGACGGAGCGGCGCGGCAAGCCAGTGAACAGCGGAGGTCGGGCACGGCGAGCTCGTGAGTGGTGACGTTCGGGCGTGGTGAGTTCAAGCAGTGGTCGGGCTAGCTCACGGTGGCGATGGCGACGGTCGGAGCAGCGGGGGCGACGGCGGCGACAGCCAGGCGCGACGGCACAGCGTCAGGTGTGAAGGGCAGCAGCGGCAAGCTCGTTACTGCGCACGCGCGCGGGGGGGGGGAAGAAGAGGGCAGCTGGAACGGCGGCTGGCGGTTGGCGACTGGCGGAGTGGTGCCGAACGGGGGCGGAAGACGGCCGAGCGGCGGACGGCGACCAGGTAGAACGAAGCAGAACCAGCGGCTCGGGGGATGAAGAAGGAAGAAGAAGAAGAGAGAGAGGAAAAAGAAAAAGAAAAGAAAAGAAAAGAAGGAGAGAGGAGAGAGAGAGAGTGACGTGCATGGGGAAAGGGAGGGGCAGACGTGTGTAGGTGGGGGAGGTGACGCGGCGCAAAAGAGAGAAGAGAGAGAGAGAGAGAGAGAGAGAGAAAAGAGAGGGAAAAAATAATATTCAATCAAATAATTATTGCGATCCGACGGCCCAAATTCAAAATCGAAAACGATCTACCGGTCCAAAATAAACCTCAAATATAATAAGGGACAAAGGCCAAATTAATTAAATCAAACTACAACGAGAGAGGTCTACTAATCCAAATTCGTACTCGGTCGAAAATTCAATTTCTCACTATTCCTGATAATCTCGACGCTGATCACAATAATATTGACACCGTCCAATTTATTTCGTCCCAAAACTCTCGAAAATTGACTTCCAAGTTCGGGGTCTAAATAACGGTCAAATTCGATCAAGTGCAATTCTAGCAAAATCCCTATTTTAAAAACAAGAACACGAGAGTGATCAGTTCCCGAGTGAGATTCTATTATAAGTGCACTGACGAATTTACACGTTTATTAAATCCCAAAATCGAGTCAAAATCCGGGATGTCACGTGAACACCGACCACACTTGCACTCAATCAATCCAATCAATTCAATCAAATATTCAATCACACTCAATTCGTATCCATAGTCGAACATCTTTCTTACGACCCGTGCCATTGCACCTCAGGTCCATTCTCACTGCCCGTGTCACTACACCTCAGGCCCATTGTAGCATCCCAAGCACACTCCTTTCAAGATTTATCCTTTAATCCCCATTAGTCATTAGATTATTTGTAAGCGGAAGATGCTTCGTTTTAAAGAGGTTAGCATTTATAACATGAATGCGGCATAGCAACATAGAATTGTATAATTATTAAGACACGTGGATTCAGAAAATATCAACCATAACATATAATACTGCGGGTGATACAAGGTGAGTTCAAGAAATGCGAGAAACGACACATCTATTCCAACCCTGCTAATCTATCTTGACCCACCAAAGTTCAACAAAAAACTAGTAGCTATCACCCATGCTTTCACGACTCCATCCCAAAAACAAACAGTCATGCCTTCTCCAAAACCTGCTCCCTACTCCTCCTCCCCGATACGGTAATCAAAGGACTCCGCTGCTCGCATCACCATCATCCCCATCCGGTCCATAATAAGGAAGGGGTCCCACTAGTCGCCTACCGTCGGTGACATAAACCCCGACGAAGCCCAACAAAACGAGTCCCTTTGGGGACCCAATATCTATGGTTAGAATGGAAATGCATTTTATGAAAACAATATCAGGGGAATCCGGGTTCACGAATTCAAATAGATGGCTCTCAAAATCAACAAGCACCCCATAGCTTATCGAGGCAGAGGCAGGGAGGATCGGCATAACTACTAATTTGAAAAAAAATGTCAACAACAAACAGTGAGTGAAAACTCAATTAAGTAAACTCTATCACGCCATACTAAACAAATAATGACAGGCATTTGGTCATTTGATTTGAGTCGGTAATCTTTGGTGAATCAAGGGTGAGACTCTCTTGTTTGTCGATTATTGGGCATGCCTCCTTATTTGTCTTTCATTGAGCATCCCTCCTTATTTTTTGACAATATGAGATCGCGTCCCCAATTTTTGTTGAGAGAGAGAGAGAGAGAGGCCAACAAGGATGGCTATAAAGTTGAGGATATGATGATGGCGGGAAGCAAACGCCGACATGGGGCTACACGATCGCCATGCATATCATTCTTTTACTTTAGATATCACATCCTTTCAAAAATGCAAGCTTACCGTACCAACTAAAATGCAAGAAGTTCTATGGTACATTATCTAGTTTAAAATGAAGGACCTTATGGTAATTCATCGACTAGGAAAAGTGCCTTCACATTCCTCTTGAATATATCACGTAAGCCATGCTTTGCATGAATTTTATCTTTTATAATTTGAGGAGATTCGTATTGACTAATGTTCCTATCCTAGTTTTGCTTGTTTGACTTGTATGCAAGTATTATATTTTCTAGGAATTATATTAATGACAATCATAGTGAAATTCTAAATATGAGATAGATGAATGATAAAGAAAAATAAAAAAATACCTTACAAAAGCAATAAAAACTGAAATATACAGTAAATCGAAAATAATATCTTTAAGTAATCGAAAAGAATAATATGAGCTCTCTCTCTCTCTCTCTCCCCTCCCCCCCCCCCCCCCCCCCCCGTCTTCCCACACACACACTATAAAACCACCTGTGCACACATTGGTGTAGATATTTGG
Organism: Syzygium aromaticum; assembly: GCA_024500025.1. Taxonomy (NCBI): domain Eukaryota; kingdom Viridiplantae; phylum Streptophyta; class Magnoliopsida; order Myrtales; family Myrtaceae; genus Syzygium; species Syzygium aromaticum. The sequence goes on along the minus strand of CM044890.1, from coordinate 32,893,846 downwards.
TGCTGCAATGTGCATTTGTGTAATTCTCTGGGTAGATTGACCAGCCGCCATACAAAGAAAACCATTCAAATGCTTGTGTACCATCTGCTGTAATTGTTGGTTGCACGAACACTTTGTCTTTCTTTTCTTAAGCTCATACTCGTATGGATTTACCATTTTCCTTTTTTTCCACTCTAGTTTTGGTTGTGGCACTAGAGAAGGTAGAACGAAGCTCCGGATCTCTTATTGGAAGCAGCATAGCTTCAATTCAGAAGAGAACGGCTCCTGAGGTTATCTCTGGCACTCAAAAAGCTGGAAGAAGTCAGGTTGTTCTACTGCTGCATTGTTCAATTAAGGGCACACGAATTTTTATGATTGCAGATGTTACTTGATCTCATGGATGACGCATACACTGGATCAACAATTGGCGATGGAGGAGCAGACTCTGAATCTGAGGATAACAACACGATTGATGTTGCCGACCCTCTTTTTCTCGACCTTCTAAAGGATGAAAACGATGGCCTTGCTGTAAGGCTTTTCTTTCTCAAGTCTTGTTCTTTTTCCAGATCATCTTTACTCTTAATATGGAGCTAGTGTTCGGTAGAGAGAGAGAGTATGGATGAGCTAACCATAAAAAGTTATGTTGTAGGAACGTCATTGGAATTCTCCAGGGATGACAGCTGCACTACAGGCTGCAATAAATAACCCTCAGTCTGAGCGGCTGAAACAAGCATTGCATATAGCTCCCAGGCTCCTTGATGTATATTTTGCTATAGCTCTACGAGAAGTGAATGACCGTACGTCTTGAATCCTAACATTAGCTGAGAGTATACACGCTATTTGTCTTCTTGTGATTCAATTGTAGAAGAGCTTAACTGTGTCTCACCATTTTTCCTTGAACTTTCTCGCATTCGCAGCTTTGATCTGTGCATTGATTCCCCTGCTTATGTCCAGAATCTCCAAAATATTTCCAGACAAAACCTTCTCCTATGAGGTACTCCCTTAATATAATGTGTTTAATAAACTTTCATTTGCATTTTCTTTACTGTTGCACAAGTGTTACGTAGTGAAGTATAAGGCGAGAATAGCTGTTATAACTGGAGATTAGTAGGATCTGGTGGCCTTAAACTAGCATGTCCTATGCAGTTTGAGAAGAACTTAAAACACCTGATAGGCAAGATGCAAACTTTGTTTATTACTCTGAACTGCCTTTACAGAGCATATTGGTAAGAGTTAAGAAAAGAAAATGAAACAATAATTTCTCTGGAAGTTTCTCGTAGTAGTTTAATGGAGCTTTTTTAATGAATGACTTGGTGAATTAGCTTTAATTATACAAGTCACCAGCTCCTTTCACACCACAATTTTCAGGAATTATCTTGTTTTAAGGTAATGGATCTTTCTAATGGATAACCCTGTGAAATAGGTCCATTTATACACTTCAATAGCTCCTTTGGATGCAAATGTGATATACTTTTTAACAGTTTTAACGTGATGTTCTATTGTTTGGTAGAGCATGATCAATTACATCTTTGTATCTAAACAACAGTTTATTTCACATTCTATGGAACATCCTTTCTTGCTTGGATGTTTTAAATTTTCATGCATACTAACACTACACTGTTATATGAAGAGTTTGCGTTTTTGCAATTTCCACTGTAGGTTCAAAAGAGGCTCTTGGAATTCATTCTTGCAGCATTTCAGCGTTCTCCAAACTTTGTCGCTCTTCAGAAGGTAATATTCTGTATGAAGAATTGTTCCAATATTCTTTCTGCTATAGTAGTTTAGTTCAGCCAGTCCTAGCAATGATCAGGCAGCATTAACAGTAATGTCATGTCAATAAAGAGCAAGCTCAGAATTCTGTATTTGGGAGTGGTTTCTCCTGCTCAAACATGTGGTAGGCTCAACACAGTTCTATATGGCTTGAATATAGAAAGAGGAAGGAGCTATTTGTGCTTAGGTAATTTGATTTGTTCAGCCACCATTTTGATGGTCTACCTTTCACGTGTGGACTGTGGTATGGAATGACAATAACAGAACATTTTCATCCTATCACCACATTCCTTATGGTTTCAGAGGGCACAATCTTTGTTTTACTCGAATGACAGTTTTCTGACTGGAAGTTATTGATTATCTTCATATACACCTTATTTATGCCTTATCTAAGTGCATATCCAAATTCTTTGCAGAAACCTCTTATGGATAGACTTGGAGAAGCTTATGATAGTCCTGCAAAGGTTAGAGAATTTCCTCCATATTTCTGCTTCCTGTCAAATTATGCAAATGGCAAAACTATTTGCTATTCTCTTCTCTAGACAGAGCTGGCGCTACAACTGTGTTGGGCCATTGGGGAGCATGGAGGAGGAGGTGGATCTCACAAAGATGCAGCTCGTGAGCTTTTTGAGAGCTTGGAGGTTCTCCTATATGAAAATCTTTCATCAAGGTAAGCTGAGCCATTGCCTTTGGGCCCTTGCAGAGGACACTTTTGTCCTGCTTCTGCTCTAGTTGACTTTCTTCACCATACTAAAATGCTTCATCCATTACCAGCTGGTGTCACCTTTAGCACTACCAGACTACTCATAAAGTTTATTCCTCGATTATTTGTGAAGTCGTCTTGGGCTAAGGCAGGATTTGGCTGTTGGATCCAATGGTGACGCATCTAGAAAGTCATCACAGGCAAGGCTTCTGTGTTTTGTGATAACAGCAATTGCAAAGCTTGCTACTTGTCATCGTGAGCAGCTTCCAAGGGCACGTGTGTCCGTAGGCAAGGAAGGTTGTCGATCTGAATCAGAATGTTTGACAACTGCAGTAAGAGAACAATGCTTTTGCGTATGTATTCATGTGATATCTTGTCCTTGTTTAGTAATTTCCCAGGTCTGTGGTGTACTTTGTTAAACATCAATGCCAGATTGTCAACGATTAAAATTCCCTAAGTCACTTTTGCATGACCAGGTAGCACGCTCTCGAATATCAGATTGCCGGGTTTGGAGGCGTGCACGAGATTATTTAGGTCTTATGAGTGAGCCTGCAATTTGTATCTGTCTTGGGGCCCTCACAACCTTCAGATGAACATATGCAGAGCCCTGGTGTGGTTAACTGGAGTGAAGGTTGCACAAAGATGAATACGCATGTTCCCTTTTACATTTTAGGAGAACAAGAAGGTTAGTTTTTTCCTCTTCCTTGTTGAGAGGTGACAAAAGATTCAGAAATCAAGTTAAAAATTCTCAAAATAGAGAAGGAAAGTTGAGCGGTTTTAGTAGATGGCTTCAAGGGCACTCCGTTCTCAGAAGTTCAATGTGTTCAAAGAGTAAATTAGCTAATTATGCCATAACACCACTTATCAAGGTTTGCACAGCACTTGCATGTGCTTTTCGTTCCATACAATGCTTTTATTTTTCTTTTCAGTTGCTTCCCGGGAGGCACACAGGTTAGTAGAGATTGGTTTTGTAATCACTTCTAAGCAAGAAAAAGAAATCAAAGAAGATTCTTATTTGGGTTCAATTGGCACATTGTAAGGCCCTAAAATTTCTAGGTACATCATTCCGTTGGATCGGTGAAGTGTACTTGAGAACTGAATAATGTAATTGAATTTTTTACACAATAGCCATTTAAATTTGTGTACTTTTCCTTACCTACTCGGAATCTGCTGAAGCCCTAAGTTCCAAGGCATCTTCAGACAATGAAAGGCTATGATCCTAGGCTCTTCTTCCAAAAGCTACATCTCCTAGGGATCTTTGCCAACATTTATGCATGGTTTCCTCATAGCATTTGGTCCGTGCATTCTATGTTGACTTAATCGAACAAGCAACGGAGTGAATGATTAAGGAACTGCAGTTTACATTCAGCATTCGCTATTTTTGCACATCGCAGGTCCACCTTTCCATGATTTTTCATTTACCGACATCCTCCCCAGTAGATGAAGGCTGCGAGGTTTTTCCAGAAAGGCTTGCAATTCTGAAGCTCTTAATTGAAATCAACAGTTCAGTTCAGTGATCTTGTGTTCTCTTCCGGAGGATTTCGCTGGTACACTGCTTTTTTTTTTTTTGTGGGAAAAGAATTGGTGTTGAACAACTCCCTGTATATCCTTTCCATTTAGTACAGGTTGTCAATAGGTCGTCTCTTGATGCAGCAAAACCTGTACTTGAGGGTCAGGTTTCATTATCATGTCATTTCCTGCTTCGAAGAAAAAGAGGAAAACCTCTGTTTCCGGTATGCTGGTGAAGCGCAGCCTCCTTCAAGAGCGAAAGGCTTGCCACATATCCAACCCGAGGGAGAGATCAAGTAGTTGAAGATTTGTGCGTAGTTCGCAATTTCAGTCATGATGTTACTGAACTCGGAAAAAATTGGAGTTGTTATCGCATACGATGTACCTAGAAAAGTGCAATTATATCTGTGAGCCAAGGCTAGCATCGGAGCATGGAAAGAGTTATGTCCAATCATATCTGTGATATATAACATCATGAAATCGTACTTATGAAAGTGCAAGCTTCGCGAATTGGGCAATAAGGGCCGCGACCCAAGTCAAGTGCCCACTTTAGACGATCTTTAGATTTGACGCTACGTCAAAATCAGTCAAAGTTTCGTATGTGCATCGTTGTATATGAGCACATACGAGGACTGTGAATTGAACCATCCTACTCATGGGCAAAATCTACCAGCAATAATAATTAGGGGATGGAATAGAAAAGTAGATAGAAAAGTATTGCTTTCTTTTTGCCTTTCTCGTTGCCAAATTGAATTCAAGATTCACAGCAAATTTATTATTTCTCCACTAATTCAACTAGGAAATATACTAGTTCTCAGACAATGGAGGTGTTGGAAAGTTACCTGCAAGATAAAATTGTTTTCGAGGATATAGTAATCGATCTACGTATCCAGCATGTAAGACTGCTAGGGAAGAAAAGCCTCTCCATTGCATTCATAAGAAATGTTTGTTTTTTCCCCTTCTTTAATGAAGAGAACAAGAAATTCCATTCTAGACGGATAGATTTCCAACTTAAGTTATCATATCGACATCATTGATAAGTCAAGATGCGATGACAAAACCCCTGTGGCGAAGCTAACCACAGCCCCAAGTTTGTATTTGTCTCAGTTTTGTCGGGATTATTCGACAAGTTTCATTAAATCTTTCCAACACTTAGGGATGAAAAGGATATTAAATTCATATCGACCCACACAGACAGGGAAAATACTCCCATGAGCAATCGCGATAATCTGTGGGATAATATATAGTCAGGCCATCCAATGTTTATAAGTGGTCCAAATTGCACTGAGATAGTCGACGAAACAGTGACCCTCATGCATGCTGTCGGAGCCATAAAGCTCACTGTTCGAAACATTGATGTATTGAAAGTGAATGAATGAAACAAGCTTCGACTTTGCCGGCAAACAGGTCAATAATAGTGAAAAGAGAAGGCCCTTCCAATGATCTTCTGCATGCAACCGAGCCATGCACGTGAATGCATCCATGCACATCATGAAATAACAAAACGAGCCTCGTAAAGCTATACATGAGACTGCCACCAGATTTGGATCACCAGCTTGAGTTAGAAGATCCAACGTCAGACGAGCTAGATCATGCACGTATAGCAATATGTTCCTTGCCAAACACACAACATATGATCGCATCATAAAGATAAAAAAGCATAAGTGAACCACTTGTCCAAATGATGCACGACAACATCAGCGTTTAACTTAAAAACCCAGGTCAAAGCAGATAGCTTATATAGCTTCTAACGCCTTATGAGAAGATGCTTCACAACACACAACAAACGAGAGTCTTGCAGACAGATACATCACATATACAACAGACACAACATACGACAACGATATCTTATAAGAGTTCAAGTTACGCTTTATTTTATTCTATAGCAGATGACTTGGCAGTAGTTTTGTTTACAGCAGACGGATTCATGTGGCATCCTTCGGATCCGCACAGCCCAACTCTCTTGCCCTTTCTTCCCCCAGAACAACTGCACTAACGACAAACTCAGCTGGAATCTTCAATGCACTGAAAATGTAGGGGTAAAGGATATTATTAACAATAAAATCTAAAAGAAGATGGATCATGCAACTCTACCTAAAGTTAGGAAATCACCTAATGATAATTATGTTTTTAAGATATATCTATGCAAAATATTTCTTCCACATATCATGGGTTAGTTTCTCAACGCAAGTGATGACTAGGTTAATTAGCATTACTATTATTGAGGAAGATATTTTGCTTGCATTTTATTCAATATGGTTGCATAAAAAAATGAAAAATCCCCTAAAGGTCACGCAAGGTTGAACCACGTACATGTGAGAGGGTTCCATTACATGACTGTGTAAATCTCAACGATGAGTATTATGAAATGTATAATAAATGATGACCCCTATGTTTGAAAATCTTGTATGGGTATCCATTGTGACAAAGTATTTTGTCGTATTTCATAAATAAAAAGACATTACAAATTAGTAAAAAAAATTATATATCTTGATAACACATGCTTTACAAATAAATTTAATAAAAATGTACTAAATGTGTGCTAAATAATATCCTCGCCGAGAGTAAAAAAAATGTAGAAATATTTATTATAATATGGGTAAAATTGTCAAAAAAGTCATAAATATTTTGCATTTTTGCCAATTTAGTCATAAACCTTTTTTTGGTATCAATTTAGTCATAAACCTTTTGTATTTGTGCCAATTGAGTCTTAAACCTTTTTTTTTGTATCAATTTAGTCTAAAACCTTTTATATTTGTGTCAATTCAGTCCTGAACCTTTTGTATTTGTGTCAATTGAGTTCTAAACCTTTTTTTTGTTCCAATTCAGTTCCAATTCAGTTCCAAACTTTTTGCATTAGTGCCAATTCAATCCTAAACCTTTTGTATCTGTGTCAATTCAGTCCTTACGGTTAATTTAGCTAAAAAAAGCTTAGAACTTAATTGGCATAAGTGCAAAAAGTTTAGGACTGAATTTGCACCAATGCAAAAGGTTTAGGACTCAAGTGGCACCAAAAAAAGGTTTAGGCCTTAATTGGCACAAATGCAAAAGGTTTAGGACTGAATTTGTACCAAAAAAATGTTTAGGACTCAATTGGCATAAATGCAAAATGTTTAGAATTGAATTGATACAAAAAAATGTTTATGACTAAATTAGCACAAATATAAAAGATTTAGGTGGACCTCATCGGCCTCAGCCAGTCGCCGGTTGCTGGTCGACGTATTGACGATCGGGGAAGAAAACAAGAAAGAGAAAAAAATAAAAAAAAAATCAAAAAGTAATAAAAAAAATTATTAAAAATTACCATGTTAGCCGACTGGCGTCCACGTCAGCGTCGGCTGGCCAAAAGTGGCTGGATGAACTGAATTGGCACAATTGCAAAAGGTTTAGGACTTTTTTGGTAATTTTCCCCAACTTAGTGTATAAGTCCAAAGAATCTAAAATTGACAAAAAAAATAATGAAATTTATCTAGAACGAACCATTTAAAAAAGAACGGGACGCTCGAAGCAAGATTGGAGAAAAAACATGCTTACCGGTGTAAATGTTTGGTCTCATTCTCCAAAGTCTTGTTTCGCGAAAGAAGTCGGCTTCAATGTAAACCTCCATAGTAGCTTGGATTGCATCGACAGTTTTTGTGATGATCTTGTAGACTTCATCAGTTGTATCACGAGGGAGTATATTACCTTGCATTCTTCCGGCCACGTCCATGATGTGAAACGCAATAGTCAAGAGACTTCTGCAGCTATCTCCTCCGAGCACAGTTGGCTTCTCGGGCAGAATTGCGAAACTCGAAGGCAAAATTACCACTGCATCCGGGTTTCCGCCATCTAAGAGCGAGGCCATCGCTCCACGGTCGACAAGAGCATAAACAACATAAGAGCCTGTAGGGTCCGAGTAAGCGTTTTGCAAGTAAAGGACAGAGGCACAGTTCAGAACCGGCTGCCAAGAAAAAAAGGCAAAGCTTTCAAACTAAATGTGGTTTTTCTAATGAGTATGCTATCTGATGAAGCGAGGAAGAAAAGAGATTTAGAACTTACCTCCACTTGCATAATGGACACGCGAGTCCCCGGATTTGCTCCTATGGAGATGTATGTTGTGACATCCTGGAATTTTGACCCAATTTTAGGATTTAATAAATGTGTAATTCGTCAGTGTGCCTAAAGTTAGGAAATCACAATGTTATTGTTTTTAAATTTGAGATTTCGCTAGAATCACACTCGATCGAATTTCGCCGTTATTTAGACCCCGAACTTGGCAGTCAATTTTCGGGAGTTTCGGGACGAAATAAATTGGACGGTGTCGATATTGTGGTAGCCAACGTTGAGATTGTCAGGAATGATGGAAAAATGAGAGTTTTTGACTAGGTGCAAATTTGGATTGGTAGACTTCCCTCGTTATAATTTGGTTTAATTAATTTGGCCTTTGTCCATTTTTATATGCGAGGCTTATATTAGACCAGTAAGTTGTTTTCGGTTTTGAATTTGGGCTATCGAATCGCGTTTAATATTAGAATGAAGTTTATTTTCTTTTATTTTTTTCCCTCTTCTCTCTCTCCCCGCGGTCCCTTTTCCCCTTCGCATGTCTGCCCCTCCCCTTGTCAGACTCATCCATCTCTCTCTCTCCCTCTCTCTCTCTCTCTCTTCCTTTTCTCCCTTTTCTTTCTTTTCCTTTTCTTTTCTTTTCTTCCTCCCTTCTTCTTCTTATCCTGGGCTGGCTTGCTCCCGACGCTGCTGCTTCTGGTTTTCTTTTTTTTTTGCTTCTGGCTTCTTCTCCTGCTTGCTGCTCGCTCGACCACGCCTTGCCAGCGACCAGCCCAGCCACCGTCGCCTGGCCGCCGCGCGCCGCCGCCGTCACCCGATCAAGCCGTGCCGCCGCGCTGTCGCTGACCGGTTTTCCCTCCCCTGTCTCTCTCTCTCTCTCCTGGTCGGTCTCTCCCCTGTTTTGGTCCCGACGAGTCTAGTCGCCGCACCCGACGAGCCCAGCTCACCCGTCGCCGGCTCGTCCGGCCAGCTCGCCCGTCGCCGGCTCGTCCGGCCAGCCACCGCCGGTCCGCACCCCCCCTCAGCCCCGATTCCTCTCTCCCTCACCCTTTCCCCTGTTTTTCTCTTCCCTCCCGAAGCCTCCCCTGTTTTGGGTTTTCCCTGAAGCCGCCGCCGCCGCACGCCGCCCCCAGCCGACCGCCTGCCCGCTGAGCCGCTTCCGAACCCGTACTGTTCATTCGGGGGTACTGTTCATCCGAGGCCCGTACTGTTCACGGCCCGTACTGTTCATCCGAGCACTGTTCATCCGGGTCCGTTACTGTTCATCCGGCCCGTCTCGAGCCCGTGCGGGTTTTTCTCCGGGCCAAAACCTGGTAAGTGATATCCTAGCCCCTATTTAGTACAATGGGTACTATTGACATGCTTATAGATTTATTTTAAATTAAATTATTGAATTAGAAATTTGATAAGTCGGTGGAGCGCGATTAGCGCAGGAATTATGTGGAGAATTGAGGAGATAAACTTGAATGACTGCGTAGCTTGTTGTGGTGTGTTAATTGATTGAATTGTGATGGTGCGTGTGGTTGGAAAATTGGAGTTCGGATGTGATTGACCTGGATACCGATTATGCGGATCGGTGTGTTGGATGGGTGATGTGACTGGGATTGACTTTTGCTGGGATTGGTATGATGCATTAATTTGGCGAATTGGGATGTTATGAGTGTGTCTTGAGTCGATTGTTATGATGTGTAAGAATAGCGAATAGTGTTGTGGTGCATGTGCATGTGAAAAAGCCCGGATCGATCGGAGGGCTGCCAACCTGAGACGTAGGTTACGCGGGTGTGGCAAACAAGGAATGACTAGACCTGAGGCGTAGGTTACGCGGGTCATTGGAATAAAAATAAAAATAAAAAATGTCCTGAAAAGGGACCGAGCCCGGCTTGATCTGATGTTAGGGCCTGAGGCGCAGTGGCGCGGGCCGAGTGAAAGGACCTTCGTGGAAAGTTGTTCGACCACGTAACTTGAGTGTGACTGAATTGATTGAATTGACTGATTGATTGATTGATCGATTGATCGAATTGCTGGAATTGATTGAGTGTTATTGCGGCTGGCGTGTGAATGACTGTGATATATTATTGAATTATTAATATTATTTTTACTACATTTGACTGATGTACAGAGCATGCGTATGATGGCAAAGGTAAGTACAGTGTGTGAGCTTGTAATGTTGTTGACTAGATTGGATGTATGACTTGTCTGGGTACGCATTGGCCTTCGTAGGGTTTAGGGTGTTGCTTATTGAGACTCGTTCTCATGGTTATTATATAACCACTTTCAGATCCGCGACCGTGATCGATTTGGAGATGCCGCCAGAGTACCACAGGGATTGAAGAATAGATTAATTTACCCTGTCTTTTGAGTACCTTTTTATAGAGGAGATAAGCTCGTCAACCACCGCCCCCTTTTTAAAAGCGTGGTTAGAAATTGTTAGCCCAAGTTATCGTTTTTGTAATAGTGACTACTTTATGATATGTAATTATTATTTTGTGCTATCCCTATGTCATATTTTAATGTCTGGGTTGTTTTAAATTCGCTTCCGTTTGCCTTTATCGTTGGGTGTTTCGTTTGGGGTCGGCGACGCGTCCTGGGACGTCGCGTTCAATACGACCGTTGAAGGGGTGTCGCGAGCCGTTGGGGTTCGGGGCGTGACATCCCGGTTGATTTGGTATCAGAGCAAGGACAGCTCGATACTAATCGGTCGAAGCCTGGAGTGATAAGGAGCGATGACCTTGGGGTAGCCAATTAAGGGGACTTGTGTGCCATGCGTACCCCAGACTATTCGATTGTGATTGCTGAGTGGCGTGTGCTATGGCGTGTGAAGTGCAGGTGCGTCAGGACTTGAGATAAGTGCATGAACTCTGTTGGTTGTGATTGGGTGTTGTTTGTGATGGGCTGCCTGCTTCATGAATTGTTGTTATGATTTGTTTCCTAAGGCTTTAAACTAGGATAGTTGACTTAGGTTTCTAATTCCTATGTGGGATTTTAGCAGGTGAGCTTTTGTGAGATTTAAGTAAGATGAGTGGTCGAGGTCGAGGTAGAGGTCGAGGTAGAGGTCGAGGTCGAGGTCGCGTAGTCCCGCTAGCTAGACTAATGGGAGATCCCAGGGTGGATGAAATGTGGAGAGCGCTAGAGGATGCGGGAATATTATCGGGTAGTCAGACAGGGGAACGAAGTGCTAATGTTGCCGCTGCAGCTGCCAGTGAGATTGTTGGGGATAATAGAAGTCAGGGGAATAATGTAATTGGTGAAAATTCCAATCCAGTACGAGTAAATGTGATTAGGCCAATGTCTAAGTTAGTAGAACAGTTTCTGAGGTTGAAACCCCCGAAATTTGATGGGAAAGGCGATCCTGAGGCCGCCCCAAGATGGGTGGAAGAGCTAGAGAAGGTCTTTGAAGTGCTGGGATGCACTGAGGAAGAGAAAGTAACATTAGCAGTCTACCAGCTTCAGAGCAACGCAAGCGATTGGTGGAGAGCCACCAGAGGTCAAGTATTTCCCACTGGTACTGCTCTGAACTGGGCCATCTTCACTGAGACCTTCAATGGCAAGTACTTCTCGGAAAGCGCCCGAGAACAGAAATTAGCGGAATTTATGAGACTTTGCCAGGGTCAGATGTCGGTGGATCAGTATGAAGCCGAGTTCGCAAGGTTGTCCAAATTTGCCCCTAGAATGGTGGAGGACCCAACGGACAAAGCTAGGAGGTTCCGAGATGGGCTGAAGCCGGACCTTCGCAGCCAAATGATCTCCCTGAACTTGAGGGGCTATAATGAGATTTATGAACGGGCTCAGGCAATTGAGCGTGATCAAACGGAACGGGCTACCGCTTCTGGCTCGCGGTATGCTTCGGCTAGGGATAACCGTCAACTTGGGAAAAGACCCATGGCGGGAAATAGTCGTTTCGTCCCTCCTGTTAGAAGGAATATCGGGAAGCCAAATCGTTATCAGAATGCCCCGTGTAGACTATGTGGGGGAAGGCACGGGAATGGACCTTGCCCGAATAGGGGTGGAGCATGTTTTACATGTGGTGGGAGAGGTCATCAGATGAGAGACTGTCCTAACAACAGGCAAGCTAGGACACTTGCCCTACTACCAATGCCGCCCCGAAATGGAAATCAAATTGGAGCCACCCAACCGGCCAGTCAGAATAGGTCGCCGGCCCAAGGACGGGTGTATGCAATGGCAAGAAGGGAAGCTGAGGACGCGTCTGGCGTGATCACAGGTACGGTCTCTCTCTGTGATCATGCTGCATATGCCTTGTTTGATCCAGGAGCGTCGCATTCGTTTATATCTGAACAGTTCGTTAAATTAACTGGGATTGAGCCAAAGCCGCTTGATGTTATGCTGTGTGTGACTACGCCATTGAATGATAAAATGCTGATTGCGTTGGGATGCCCTGATTGTAAGATAGTAATTGGCGATAGAGAAGGAAGAATAGATTTGGCAGTTTTAGTTATGCATGACTTTGACGTGATTGTTGGGATGGACTGGCTAGTCCAACAGAGAGCTGTTGTAAACTGTAGTAGCAGGGTGATCCAATTTAATCCGGTTGGACATCCTAGATTTGAGTTTATGGGAAATCGAGGAGGAACCTTAATTCCTTGGATTTCTTCGCTCGAGGTAACAAAGTTGTTGGACGAAGGGTAAAAGGATTTCTAGCAAATGTAGTTGATTCGACGGCTAGAGAGCCGAGGCTAGAAGACATAGCCGTGGTGTGCAATTTTCCCGATGTCTTTCCTCAGGAATTGCCAGGACTGCCACCTGATAGAGAAGTGGAGTTCGTGATTGAGTTGGCTCCAGGAACAGAACCGATTTCAAAAGCGCCATATAGAATGTCACTGTCTGAATTAAAAGAATTAAAGGTTCAAATGCAGGAGTTGCTAGATAAAGGCTTTATCCGCCCGAGTGCGTCTCCATGGGGAGCACCAGTGTTATTCGTGAGAAAGAAAGATGGGTCCTTGAGGTTGTGCATCGATTACAGACAGTTAAATCAGGTGACCATTAAGAATAAGTATCCACTGCCAAGGATTGATGACTTGTTTGATCAATTGCAAGGAGCATCAATATTTTCAAAAATCGACTTGAGGACAGGGTACCATCAATTGAGGATTAAGAAGGAGGATATACCAAAAACGGCATTTAGGACAAGATATGGGCACTATGAGTTTACGGTAATGCCGTTTGGATTGACGAATGCCCCGGCAGCCTTTATGGATTTGATGAATAGGGTATTTAAGGAATTTCTGGATCAGTTTGTAATCGTGTTCATAGACGATATCCTAGTGTATTCGAAGAGTTCCACCGAGCACGAGTTACATTTGGAAAAAGTTCTACAGACTCTAAGGGAACATGCGCTCTACGCTAAGTTCAGCAAATGTGAATTCTGGCTTCATCAAGTGGCATTCTTAGGACATGTGGTATCTGGAGAAGGACTTGCAGTGGACCCGGTGAAGATTGAAGCCGTTGTGAATTGGCCAAGGCCGACAACAGTTACCGAGGTTCGGAGCTTCTTAGGTTTAGCAGGTTATTACAGACGCTTCGTGGAAGGATTTTCAGCATTAGCGATGCCAATGACGCGGTTACTAAAGAAAGATACAAGGTTTGAATGGACAGATAAGTGTGAAAGGAGTTTTCAGGAGCTAAAACAGAGATTGACAACCGCACCAGTGTTGACAATCCCGTCAGGTTCGGGAGGATATGAGATTTATAGTGATGCGTCGTTAAAAGGATTGGGGTGTGTGCTGATGCAACACGGAAGAGTAGTGGCATACGCATCGCGACAATTGAGACCGCACGAGTTAAATTATCCGACTCATGATTTGGAATTGGCCGCCATTATTTTCGCGCTTAAGAGTTGGAGGCACTACTTGTGTGGAGAAAGGTTCCAGATCTACACGGACCATCAGAGTCTTAAGTACTTGTTTTCTCAGAAGGAATTGAACATGAGGCAGAGGCGCTGCATGGAATTATTGAAGGACTATGATTGCGACATATTGTATCACCCCGGGAAGGCCAACCGGGTAGCGGATGCCTTGAGCAGGAAATCGAGCATCGCGCGATTGTTGGTTAAAGAATGGATTTTACTGGAAGGCGCGCGGGATTTAGAATTTAAGTTCGAGGTAGGATACCTCTCCAGTCTGATGGCGACATTGAGGATTGAGCCGGAAGTGCAAGCCAAGATCAAGGCGTTGCAGTCTACGGACCCTGAGATTCAGAAAGTTCTGAGTATGGATGACGCGAAGAGGAAACCGGATTTTCAAGTGTCAGAGGATGGAATTCTTAGGTTTCGAGAACGATTGTGCGTGCCCGATGATTTAGAACTTAAGAAAGAAATTTTGTCGGAGGCTCATAGGAGCAACTATAGTATTCACCCGGGTAGCACTAAGATGTACCAGAGAGTACTATTGGTGGAATGGAATGAAAGTGGATGTGGCCAAGCATGTGGCCAAGTGTTTGACGTACCAACAAGTGAAGACACAACATTGTAAACCTGGTGGAATGTTGCAGCCGTTGGAAATCCCAGAATGGAAATGGGAGCACATTACGATGGATTTTGTAGCGGGACTGCCAAGAAGCCAGAGGGGGCACGACTCTATTTGGGTAATAGTAGACAGATTGACCAAGTCAGCGCACTTCCTGGCGGTGCGAAAGGACTTCGAACTAGAAAGGTTGGCGGAGTTGTATGTGCGACAAGTTATTCGTCTTCATGGGGTACCAGTATCAATCACTTCGGACCGTGATCCTCGGTTTACTGCGAATTTCTGGAAAAGCCTGCAATCGGCCATGGGGACTAAGTTGCAATTCAGTACGGCCTATCATCCGCAGACGGATGGCCAGTCTGAAAGGACTATTCAGACTTTAGAAGATATGTTGAGAGCGTGTGTGTTAGATTTTCAGGGCAAGTGGGAAGAACAGTTACATTTGGTGGAATTTGCCTACAATAACAGTTTTCAGCAAAGTATCGGGATGGCACCGTTTGAGGCACTTTATGGCAGGGCATGTAGAACACCATTGTGTTGGGATGAAGTGGGGGAAAGAAGTATAATGGGTCCAGAGTTGGTTCAGCAATCAGTGAAAACAGTAAAGGTTATCCGGGAAAGGTTGAGAACAGCTCAGAGTCGTCAGAAAAGTTACGCGGACCGAAGGCGTAGACCGTTGGAGTTTCAAGTTGGCGACCACGTATTTCTTAAGGTCTCCCCGATGAGAGGGCTATCTCGGTTCGGCAAAAAAGGGAAGTTGAGTCCAAGGTACATAGGCCCATTTGAAATTTTGGAAAGGATTGGAACATTAGCATATCGCCTAGCCTTGCCGCCAAATTTGTCGCAGGTTCATAACGTCTTCCACGTGTCAATGTTGAGGAAATACGAACCGGATCCAACCCACGTGCTAAATCATGAAGTAATAGACGTGGACGACAGGGTGTCGTACGTGGAGAAGCCAGTGCGAATCGAGGACAGAAAGGAACAAGTGTTGAGAAACAAGACGATTCCATTGGTCAAAATTATCTGGGAACATCATGGGACGGAGGGCGCCACATGGGAAAGTGAAGAAGTGATGCGACACCAATACCCCCATTTGTTTGAGTAGTTGGGTTTGAATTGTAAATTTCGAGGACGAAATTTTTGTAAGGGGGGAAGAATTGTGACATCCTGGAATTTTGACCCAATTTTAGGATTTAATAAACGTGTAATTCGTCAGTGTGCTTGTAGTAAGTCTCGCCCGGGAACTGATCACTCCCGGTTATTGTTTTTAAATTTGAGATTTTGCTAGAATAACACTCGATCGAATTTCGCATTTAGACCCCGAACTTGGCAGTCAATTTTCGGGAGTTTCGGGACGAAATAAATTGGACGGTGTCGATATTGTGGTAGCCAACGTTGAGATTGTCAGGAATGATGGAAAAATGAGAGTTTTTGACTAGGTGCAAATTTGGATTGGTAGACTTCCCTCGTTATAATTTGGTTTAATTAATTTGGCCTTTGTCCATTTTTATATGCGAGGCTTATATTAGACCAGTAAGTTGTTTTCGGTTTTGAATTTGGGCTATCGAATCGCGTTTAATATTAGAATGAAGTTTATTTTCTTTTATTTTTTTCCCTCTTCTCTCTCTCCCCGCGGTCCCTTTTCCCCTTCGCATGTCTGCCCCTCCCCTTGTCAGACTCATCCATCTCTCTCTCTCCCTCTCTCTCTCTCTCTCTTCCTTTTCTCCCTTTTCTTTCTTTTCCTTTTCTTTTCTTTTCTTCCTCCCTTCTTCTTCTTATCCTGGGCTGGCTTGCTCCCGACGCTGCTGCTTCTGGTTTTCTTTTTTTTTTGCTTCTGGCTTCTTCTCCTGCTTGCTGCTCGCTCGACCACGCCTTGCCAGCGACCAGCCCAGCCACCATCGCCTGGCCGCCGCGCGCCGCCGCCGTCAACCGCGCTGTCGCTGACCGGTTTTCCCTCCCCTGTCTCTCTCTCTCTCTCCTGGTCGGTCTCTCCCCTGTTTTGGTCCCGACGAGTCTAGTCGCCGCACCCGACGAGCCCAGCTCACCCGTCGCCGGCTCGTCCGGCCAGCTCGCCCGTCGCCGGCTCGTCCGGCCAGCCACCGCCGGTCCGCACCCCCCCTCAGCCCCGATTCCTCTCTCCCTCACCCTTTCCCCTGTTTTTCTCTTCCCTCCCGAAGCCTCCCCTGTTTTGGGTTTTCCCTGAAGCCGCCGCCGCCGCACGCCGCCCCCAGCCGACCGCCTGCCCGCTGAGCCGCTTCCGAACCCGTACTGTTCATTCGGGGGTACTGTTCATCCGAGGCCCGTACTGTTCACGGCCCGTACTGTTCATCCGAGCACTGTTCATCCGGGTCCGTTACTGTTCATCCGGCCCGTCTCGAGCCCGTGCGGGTTTTTCTCCGGGCCAAAACCTGGTAAGTGATATCCTAGCCCCTATTTAGTACAATGGGTACTATTGACATGCTTATAGATTTATTTTAAATTAAATTATTGAATTAGAAATTTGATAAGTCGGTGGAGCGCGATTAGCGCAGGAATTATGTGGAGAATTGAGGAGATAAACTTGAATGACTGCGTAGCTTGTTGTGGTGTGTTAATTGATTGAATTGTGATGGTGCGTGTGGTTGGAAAATTGGAGTTCGGATGTGATTGACCTGGATACCGATTATGCGGATCGGTGTGTTGGATGGGTGATGTGACTGGGATTGACTTTTGCTGGGATTGGTATGATGCATTAATTTGGCGAATTGGGATGTTATGAGTGTGTCTTGAGTCGATTGTTATGATGTGTAAGAATAGCGAATAGTGTTGTGGTGCATGTGCATGTGAAAAAGCCCGGATCGATCGGAGGGCTGCCAACCTGAGACGTAGGTTACGCGGGTGTGGCAAACAAGGAATGACTAGACCTGAGGCGTAGGTTACGCGGGTCATTGGAATAAAAATAAAAATAAAAAATGTCCTGAGGCGTGGTTACGCGGGACCGAGCCCGGCTTGATCTGAGGGCTGAGCCTGAGGCGCAGAGGCGCAGGCTGTGAGATAGGGCCTGAGGCGCAGTGGCGCGGGCCGAGTGAAAGGACCTGGGAGGTCGTGGAAAGTTGTTCGACCACGTATGCGACTTGAGTGTGACTGAATTGATTGAATTGACTGATTGATTGATTGATCGATTGATCGAATTGCTGGAATTGATTGAGTGTTATTGCGGCTGGCGTGTGAATGACTGTGATATATTATTGAATTATTAATATTATTTTTACTACATTTGACTGATGTGCAGAGCATGCGTATGATGGCAAAGGTAAGTACAGTGTGTGAGCTTGTAATGTTGTTGACTAGATTGGATGTATGACTTGTCTGGGTACGCATTGGCCTTCGTAGGGTTTAGGGTGTTGCTTATTGAGACTCGTTCTCATGGTTATTATATAACCACTTTCAGATCCGCGACCGTGATCGATTTGGAGATGCCGCCAGAGTACCACAGGGATTGAAGAATAGATTAATTTACCCTGTCTTTTGAGTACCTTTTTATAGAGGAGATAAGCTCGTCAACCACCGCCCCCTTTTTAAAAGCGTGGTTAGAAATTGTTAGCCCAAGTTATCGTTTTTGTAATAGTGACTACTTTATGATATGTAATTATTATTTTGTGCTATCCCTATGTCATATTTTAATGTCTGGGTTGTTTTAAATTCGCTTCCGTTTGCCTTTATCGTTGGGTGTTTCGTTTGGGGTCGGCGACGCGTCCTGGGACGTCGCGTTCAATACGACCGTTGAAGGGGTGTCGCGAGCCGTTGGGGTTCGGGGCGTGACATATGTGGCTTCCCGAATGACTCGCTTAGAAGCAAGAGCATCCCACTAGAAAAGGGTTGGAGAAAAGTACCAAAATCAGCAAATATAAGACTATGATTCAGCGTCACTTAACCAGAGTGCTGAAATAATTCTGGTATCAACATTCACCACGAGCGAAAAAATGCACCCCGATAACTTTGTCAACCCAATGAAAACATTTTCTTTCACCATAACAATCGTTTAGTTGAATAGAAACTTGACATACAGATACATGCATCAGATCACGAGCAATAAAGCAAAAGCAAGAAGCTATTGAAGAAAAACTTCTGCATGATGTGTCTTAATTGATAAGGATCATTATGAGATCGCACGCTTACATAATTAAAGTCAAAATCTCCGCACTATAAGACTACTGAATGGTTCTATCACCATAAGTTAAGGTCCATTTTTGTACGAGGACTGATGAGACAAGCAAATATGTATGCCTGAATTTGAAAAAAAAATTCACACATGAGAGTTTCTAAAGATTACGTCCAAAAAAAAGAAGTTTCTCAAGACAAATATTTCATCTCTATCAACATCACTTGCGAAAATAAATCTTTTCATCAGCAATGCCCAAAGCAAAGATCACCTGAACCTATTCATTTCAATGCATAAGCAGTTCTATATGTTTTAAATAGTTAACTCAGTGAAGCATATCTCTGTAAAACAACTCATTAGCATATGATAATACACCAAATTTTGCACTCCATCATTCATTCATTCACTAACAAATTTTTTTTAAGTATTGATGTATGCTGCACAGTACCTTATCTCGGAGGGTCTCGTCAGAGAGGAAATTGAACACTTTTTTGACTGGAAACGGGAGGCAAACCGAGGTGGTGAAAGCAATTGAAGATCCATGAGGCTTCCCAATATCTCCGCCATAGTTGGTCCCGGTGGTCACCATCATATCTTTCCCTCCAATTGCTACTAACAATGGAGACCACATATTTGATACACAGCCATTCACTTCCTTCAGACATGCACATATTGACCAAGGTAGGGATGTTGCGTGCCATGGGGTTCGGGGCATGACATTCCAAATTCAAGCAGTGCTTGGATTCCTGTAGCCATGCACTTTATAAGAAGGCCAACTCTAATTGCCTCATTAGTCACTCCACAAGATTTCTCAGACACAAGTTTCTCTTAAGGAAAAACCACCATAGCATCCAAACTTGTTAGGTGATCGCACATGCACCTTGTTTAACTTAGCAACTATAAAAATTGTCATTTATACATACTCCACCGTGCTAGCACCCACTACCTTAGGTGTTTATGGTGGCAATTTTACCTTGAGCTAAGTACTGTTCATATCCGTGTAATCATTTCCACAATCACTCTTCCCAAAAGTATTGGAGACCTCCTCAAAAGTAACTTCCCACTAACTTGTGAATTTAGTAATGGATACCATAACCGACAGCCGTCGATCTTGTGCATGGTTGAGGAGTAATTACTTTGCAAGTGGATATACTCGGCAAGTGGATATAAGTGATAATTGGTCATACCCAGCAAGTAGATATACTCGCTAAGTGGTTATACTCCGCAAGTGAATATAAGCGGCATGTGAGTATAAACGGTAGGTGAGTATAAGCGACAAGCGAGTATAAGCGGTAGGTTAATCCAAATTATGAAAATAGCATGTGATAATCCGAAATTTCGCCCATTTAGAATTTATGAAATGACTGAGTTATTAATGTATTTGTAGTTAGTCTCGTCCGGAACTGATCATTTCTAGGATACTAATCATTAGGGAAAGGCTAATTAAGAATTTAAATTCGTACAACTAAAGAGATTCAATCGTAAATCGACTTTCAATCAGAAAATCGTCGGAGTGACATTTTGAGTCAATGTAAGCCGATCTTAGGATAATATGGACCGATTCGCCAATGTTATATTAGTGGATTACGGGTGATTCCGTTTGATCACGAAATGAATTAACGAACGATTCAGATTCCATACCGAATGATCGCGATGTTGACCAAAGTCAACCTACTGAAAGGAGCACATTATTGTTAATGGTGAGTCGGGTTAGTAGCAAGAACGTGTAGTCCAGGTGAGAGTTCAACTCAATGCGCGACTAATGATGAACAACATCAAAGAGGTGACTAGACCAGAAGTTAGCCATGATATTGTGGGGTTCTGGCAGAACTAAATGCGTAATCACTCAAAATGAGGCATATCTAAACCAAATCCTCGCTATGTATGCATGTGCCTCTTCCATGATACCGGTGGAGCTGGACTGTTGAATCTGCATTGAGACATCTGGGGTGGCCTGCTGCAATGCATGAGGAACTTGAGGCCCTTCGTGCCGACCATAGGAAGGAAGGAAGTGAATTTAATTGGCTCAAAATGGTGTCGAAGACCAAACTGAACCCAGATGGAACCTTGGATCGTCTTAAAGCACAACTTGTTGCTGAAGGATTTCATCTAGTACCCAGAACACATGTTTCTGAAACATTTCCTCAGGTCGTAAAACCTGGTAGCATTCGAACTATTCTCTCTGTAGCCATGGTCCAGAAGTGGAGCATCCGCCAACTTGATGTGAAGAGTGCCCCTTTTTACATGGATACATTCACAAACCAGCTTTTATAAAGCAATTGCCCGGCTTTCTAGATGGTAACTTTCCTAATCAGGTCTGCCACCTGAAGCACCGCGTGCTTGGCTTGATATGCTCGGTAATTTCCTATTGAGCATTAGTTTCTTCTGTAGCTTCACTGGTTCTTCGTTATTTATTTGCCACTCTAATAGAGGGACTTTTCTCCTTCTTATTCAAGTGGACGACGTGATTCTAACCGTAGACAAACCTGCATACATAGAGTTGTTTGTTCAACCCATCGGTGAAGAGTTTGCCGTCAAGGATGTCAGGTCACTTAAATATTTCTTGGGCATTGAAGTTCACACCTCACAGGATGGTTTATTCTCGTTCCAATCTAAATATGCCGGTGATATTCTATCTCGTTCTCAAATGACAGGTTGCAAACTGATTTCCATTCCATTGGCAACAAAGGTCAGACCAACTTCTTCAGGTAATGATCTCTACCCAGACCCAACACACTACTGAAGCATTGTTGGGGCTCTTCAATATATGACTTTGACTAGCCAGGATCTCTCCGATGCGGTAAAGTATGTGTGCCAATTCATGCATTTGCCGACTGTTAGAGATTATCGTGCTGTCAAGCGTATGCTTTGCCATTTAAGTGGCACTATCGGTCAAGGTATGCGAATTTTGCATCAAAGCTCACTTAACTTGTATGCTTACTCAGATGCCGATTGCTCATCAAGCTTTCAGTGAGCCTCTATATGCTTCCGGGTTCCACTTCGAGGGAGAGTCATAAGAAAGTAATTATGGCTATGAATGTGCATCATGTTTCCCTGATGGTCGAATAAAATCTTCACAGATTTGACAGAATGGAGAAGACTCCGCTCAAGCTACATTGACCAAGCTTGATTAATCATATTCCTCCATTTCTCGTACCTTGGTAATTAATTGAACTGTTTATTTCTTACCAACTTTGTATAAGTGTAACTTCCTCTCTATATTAGTGAGATTCACTCTCTTTCTTCTCACCTTGACAGAAAGACAAATCCTTACTTTTCTTATTACTTATGACATATTGCGCTTTAAGTAGGTCCGGAAGAACCAAAGGTGCCCAAAAAACACAATGGACAACCGTGATTCGTGATCACGAGACCTTATAAAGCATTTACCTTAGTTTTCCTCGTAAATTTACAGCCTGGGAATGACTGCCGGTCAAGCTCAACATAATGATGAGAGGTTACATGATCCAGTGGTACCTATTTTTTTATTGGAGTACCATGTCACATGCTGCGACACGTGCAAAGAAAACTCCGAAAGCGTGCATGGGGTCGTTCCCATGTGCTCGTTGTACTGTGTTTGTCATGAATACCAATGACTGGAACCCGGAAAGATCCATTTCTCTAACTACTGCCAAAAATTCTGTTTACTTTGCATCATTGAAAAAGAGTGAAAGATAAAGGAGCTTGACCTATTGTTAGGAAGGACATGATTGAACCATGTTAGATTGGAGCCCACTCGTGAAGTGGTCACAGCTTCACAAAGCATCTCATTGAGAAGGAAACCCATCACTATATATACCTTCTTTTGGATTCATCTGTAGCATAAAGAGAACACTCCCGCCTCACCACCAGGAAACCTCACGAGTTGCCCACATCTCCAATTGCGAAAACATGCTTATTGACAAAATCTCTGATTTCCGATACTATTCAGATTTCGGTTAGTTTCAGTTGCTTCGCTAATTCACATAATGAAGCCTAAACAGCACTCTCTTTCCATCAGGGGCCCCCCCTTAGGAACGAGTTAAATTAACATGTACCAAATCATTTCAATCTTGACTAGGTTGAACTGTCAAAGTACAAGTTTCTTCATTTCGCATTTGTGAGTCTGGACTGTTGTTTACACATGAGGATTTTTCTTCATCATTTCGGTCGAGCAGCATTGGCCTTAACTAACCCAAGCGGGCAGGTCGATGTCACATTAATCAGAGTCAGGTACAAGCTCATCCTCTTACTCTTAGCAGACCAAATCAACAGATACTACATTTACTAGAACATTCTATCAGAGAGAGAGAGAGAGAGTTTAATGCATTAGATATAGATGAGGCAAGCCAGATTTGCACAAGTCATAAGAATGTATGGTGAAAAAGAGAAAGTTTTGACAGCTAGTCAAAGAGTTTCCTAGAAGATGCTCATCAGATTGCAAAATTAGGTTTCGGACTGAAATGTGAACCAAAATCTTCAAGAAATACGGTCCCCACTCCTAGTATCCGAGGCATATCATTCATTTCATTTTCGAAGCTGTCCTTCTTAGTATAAAAATTACTCGGTATCCTAATTGTCTTTCGTCTTTCATGAGATGAACCAATGCAAACTTCAATTCCAACTGTTCTGTGTTCATTCTCTTTCTCTTCGCTTTCTTTGTAGATGGGAGACACCGAAGTGGACCGAAATGACATGTCTAATTCAAGAACCACGGATCGCGCCGAAGAAAGTAGCTGGACTATGTATCTTGAGGATTTTCTGATTGACAATAAGAAGAAGAGTTCCCTAATTTCTTCAGAAAACAACAGCTCCTCTCTGGTCTCCGACGCTACTTCTTCTATCACGAGGGTGCTCGCCAATGGCACTCGGACGATCTCTTGCAAAAGAGTTCGTTTCAAGAAGAGGGAATCGCGGGATCCAATCATCCACGACGCTTTAGAGGATACAGCTAGTTCTCTAAACTGCCCTAAGGTTAGGTTGCATGTATACATATTCTGCTCAAGGAAGTGCATTTGTGTGATGTCATTTGAATGGATTAAAACTAAAGTACACCGTCTCATCTAGTCCAATTTCTCAGACGAAACAATGATTTTCGAGATCATGCCTAGGTATGCAATAAACATCCAATATATATTCTGACCGAGGTAGGTACTAAAAATATGTGAAGGTTCATGACCTCTCATTCTGCAGAATCCTCCATGCATATCTACTGTGCTGTCAGAATATTGTTTAAGCCTAAATTGCACAGAACATTTCGGCTTGCTCTTACAGGCTAAAGAAAGCACCTTGGATCAGGCACATTTGAGAAAGGATCTCGTTCTTATTGCAAGAGATGATGTTCGCGGGGCAATGAAGGAATCCAGTCCTCACTTGGCGCTGCCATCAACCTATGGTGGTGAAGCTGAAGTACTCTAGGATCAGAAGTTAATGACGGGAATGAGAAAGTCATGAAAGTCTTTGAAAAAGATTCTCAGTTTCATCACTGTCATGTACTCTTGCCTATGTATAAACCGGCATGATATGTCCCAGTATAGATGTCGCGTCATTTTCTTCTTCTTATGTTGTTTTCGCGGCACTTTTCATTGGAAGAGCAGAGCGAAAACGTGTGGACCTTGAGGAGTATGCATCTGCATCTGTATCTGTGCAGTGTAGATGCTTATCTAATGTCCGAGGTATATAAAGTTGTTTTGCATGTGTGTGGCAATCATCTCTCCGACGATTTACTATTCCGATAAAAGAATTGAATTTTTTATTCCATGATAGTAGATTTCTGAAATAGTTGACAAGTGTAAATTTTGGCATAGACACTGGAAATGCCAAAAGTTGCATTTTCCCAAATTCGAAATACTAATTTGGTTTTCCTCCAAAATTAACAGTTGAATCTTGCAACAAAAAGCAGAAGCCCAACGAGCAGCTAAAATTCATTTCAACGAAGCTTAGGATTTGGTGGACGTCATTGAGAAGGGGGCATGGGGTTTTCTCAGGGAGAGCAGTGCAAAGATTTTAGAGAGAAAAGAACACGGCTAATACATGAAGCTTCGGATTTTTCTCTAGGCAGTCGCCTGAGAAAACCCAGCAACACCTTCAAGCGATTCTTGCGTAACATCAGAGTGCCCCGTCTCCTTTGCGGTGATCGAGAGCGTTGAGCGATCCAAACCTCGATCGAATATTGCTGTTGGACTTAGACTTCGATCTTCTGAGTCATTGCCCGTCGCTGCTTGTCGCTACTCTTCAGTGCTCACTGTCGCTGCTGCATTTGAGAAAGCACAGCGAATGCTTTGTTTCTCTTTGTTTCCGGCCGTGAAGCATGAAAAGCTTCAATCTCCTTGGTTCAAGTGTCACGCCCCAGACCTCACCGAGCCCGTGACACCCCGTCCACGGTCGTATTGAACGCGACGTCTCAGAGCGCGTCGCCAACCCAAACCCAAATCAGAGAATAATACGTATGCGGAAGCAGTCATACACTTGTACATAGTAAACATGATCAAGGGTAGCAACCACATCACGAATGAACATTCTTATAATAAACCAGGGAGAACTTACAATATCCATAAACAGAAATATACATACACCAAACACGGATCGGAAGCTACTAATATCAAAAAGGGATACGTGACTCGGGCGGTCAGGGATTACAACTAACAAGGGCCCTTGTCAAAAAGTGTCGGCCCTACCTACTAGACTTTAAGGTAAACCCTAGGGTTCCCAATCCGGGTCGGATCTAGACGACTCAGACGAATCATCAAACAACTCAGACTCAGAGTCCATGGGCTCCAGCTCGGACTCAAACTCTGGTGGCTCCTCCGGTTCCGGCTCCATCTCCATCTCCATCTCCATCGGCTCTAGCTCGGGATTGGACTCCCACTCCATCAGCTCATCTGGCTCGGGGTCAGACTCCATTTCGAAGATGACAGGTTGGGGGTCGAAATCTTCCTCGAACATGACCTCGAGGCTTGCCAATTTCCCGTTAGCTGGCTGTGGGTCCCACTACCCTAACCCGTTGAACGGAATGTCGAAGGCCCTAAGAGGTCCGTACACGCCGGACGGGTCCCGAAAACACCAATCCAGGTACTGATGGGCCTGAATATGATACTCGCCCACGTTGATCCAGACAGTGGTAAGATGCCTAATATAAGTCTTCCCGTTCCCTACGGGGTATTCAATCATCGAACACTTTATGCGATACGGGATCCCAAAACGCAGGGGCACTCATGCCATCCTCACTGTCGAGGGTCTGAAATGGTTATATAATAACCGTGAGAACGAGTCTCAATAAGTAACAACATAAACCCCATGTAGGCCAATGCATACCTAGACTAATAGTATATGCAGTCTAACCCATAATGTAAAGAATTCATACCATGGTACTTACCTTGTCATCAAACGCATGCCAACTCTGCACTTTAGTCAAACATGATAATGCAATAATAATAATTCAATAATATATCATAATCATTCAAACACCAACCACAATAGCACTCGATCAATCCAACCAATTCGATTACACATTCAATCAGTCAATGCAATCAATTCAATCACACTTAATTCGCATGCATGGCCAAACAACTTTCCACGACCTCCTAGGTCTTTTCACATTACCCGCGCCACTACGCCTCAGGCCCAATCTCACAGCCCGCGCCACTGTGCCTTAGGCTCAGCCCTCAGATCAAACCGGGCTCAGTCCCGCGTAACCACACCTCAAAACATTTTTCCCCTTCCAATGACCCGCGTAACTACGCCTCAGGTCTAGTCATGCCTTTATCGCCACATCCACGTAACCACGCCTCAGGTTGGCAGCCCTCTGATCGATTCGGACTTTTCTCATGCACATGCATCACAACACAATCCATCATTCAATATATTTTATAATTCAATCTCAAAGCATGCTCACCACATCAAATTCACCATCCAACACGTCATACGAATCCAAAACATATCACAAGCTCATTACACTGGCCCATAAATCTGGCACTCAAATCGGCCCAATCAAGCGTTAATTTCACCCATACACGCCACGACAATACAGTTATTTAGCACGCCATAATTAGCCGTGATCACCACCATTTATTCTATCACTTACCACATAATCCACGTACTAATCATATTCTAACCGAATAATTCATTCTTTATCTTAGTCACTAAATTAATTCTAATTAATTCCTAAACGAGTATAATAATACCCATTGTATTAAATATGGATTAGAAAGTCACTTACAAAGTTCAAGCCCAAGAAAGGCCACAAGGGCAGCCAAGGGGCTTGTTGGAGCTACGGCTGACTCAGCACGGGCGTAGGCCAAACGGGTGCGCTAACCGGCCGACACAAGCACGGTGGCCGGATGGTGTGCCTGGTGCACGGGCACGGTGGCCGAACGGCTTGCCTAGCCCACGGACGCGGTGGTTAAACGGCGTGCCCAGGGCGCACGGGTGAGTTGAACAGGCGACATGCCTGGTGACAGGTCGGTTGGACGGGCGATGTGCCCGGGTGACTTGGCCACGGCCTAGGTTGCTTAGTCACGGCTTGTGCTGCTTGGCCACGGTCGGATAGTGGCTGGGCAGTGGCCTAGGTGCCTTGGCCGCGGCTAGGCTGGTTGGCCAGCAAGCTAGCCGGCGACGGTGTGGCCGAGGGCAACGGCGGCAGGAGGACGGTGGGCGGTAGCGAGCTGATCTCAACGATTGGCTTTGAGGGGAGGGAAAGCCCAACAGGGGTGGTGATGGCGAGAGAGAAAGAGCGAGCTGGAGGTGGCGAGGGCTCGGGTCGGCGGTGACAGGACGGCATGGCGGTGGTTGGTGGTAGAAAGGAAGCTGGGTGGTGGCGAATAAAGCAGCGACGGCGGCCGGAACGGCAGCGCGCGGTGGCTGGATGAGGCGGAGCCGAACAGGGGAAAGCTCGACCCGGTGAGCTGCGGAGAGAGGAGAGAGAGTCTGACAGGGGAGAGGGGGGACGTGCATGGAGGGGACGTTTGCATGGGGGTGGGTGTGCGGCGCAGAGGAGAGAGAGAGAGAGAGAGAGAGAGAGAGAGAGGTTAACGCACTTAAGTGCGATCCATTGGTCGGAATTCAAATCCGAAAATGATCCAACAGTCCAAATTAATCCTAGAATATAATAAGAGACAAATGCCAAATTAATTAAAACAAACTACCTCAAGAGAGGTCTCCTAGTCCAAATTCGTACCCAGTCGAAATTTCATTTTTCCACTATTCCTAACAATATCGATGTTGGCCACGATAACATCGACACCGTCCAATTAAATTCGTCCCGAAAATCCGAGAAATTCAACACCAAAGTTTAGGCTCTAAATAACGACCAAATTCGATCGAATGCGATTCTAGCGAAATCTCAATTTTAAAAACAACAACCGAGAGTGATCAGTTCTTGGGCGAGATTTTACTATAAGCACACTGATGAATTACAAGTTTTATAAATTTCAAAAATAGACCGAAATTCGGGATGTTACATCAAGCATCGTCATT
This sequence comes from Syzygium aromaticum, assembly GCA_024500025.1. NCBI lineage: Eukaryota > Viridiplantae > Streptophyta > Magnoliopsida > Myrtales > Myrtaceae > Syzygium > Syzygium aromaticum. Next base: position 32,865,771 of record CM044890.1, on the reverse strand, counting down.
AAAGTCGATCTTAATCGGAAGAAGCTTTGAGCACTTCCTCCTACCATCGCAACCTTCAATAACGACTTAGATTTTTTTCGGTAAGGTAGGATTCAAAGTCTTTTGACTCATTTTACCTAGGATTAAGAACAAAATGCAAGCGCTGGACAAAGCTTCGCAAATCTATCTATTTTGAGATGAGGCTTTGTGCAACGTTGTTTAGGCACAAACTTGCCACCTCAAAGTCCACGTTGGACTCGTTTTTAATATAAAAATGCGATATCAAATTAAACATTTTATTATAAAAGTTATGTAATAATTTTGATCGGAATTGATATCTAGAAGTACTTAAGTGATCACTTTTTAATGTGAGAGTGTTAGTGAAAACGCGAATTTTAATAATAAACCTCTAAATGACCTTAATGTTGATAATATTGAAGAAAATGGTGGCGATTTTGGACACGAATTAGATTTGAGACTATAGTGAAAATTTATAATTTTTGTAGACAAAAAATATTTTAGGGTAAAATTAGAACTAGATCTAAAGTTATGAGTTTTTTGGCCGTAAAGATTAAAAATTTGGTAAAATTAAGTTGTATCATAAAACATGCAAATAAAATTTTTTAAGGAAAAGAAAATTGTCATGTAAGAAATTCAAATAAATGTCAATAAATAACTCAAATAAGAGTCGATAAACCAATTCTATTAAGTTACCAATTTTTATTTGTCTTGGTTAGTAACCTCCGATATCTACTAACTCTTATTGGAGTCTACCAACATAAATTACAATGACTCGCCAACTTCTCTCCATCAATTAGTACAAAAATTTGCTAACTCTAAACCATAAAAGGTTAGTAATTTAATAAACTTAATAACAATAAGTTACCAACAAGATACTTGGAAAAAATGTCATCATAAATTACTATTAGAATAGTTTTTTTTTTACAATTATCAATGCTTATTGAAATTTATTAGCACACAAAAGATACACTTTTGGGCATAGAATAATAAAACTCTACTACTTTTGTGACAATCCAGATTTCGATCAATTTTTGGAATTTATAAAACGTGTAATTCGTCAGTGTACTTATAGTAAAATCTCGTCCGGAAATTAATCACTCCCAGTTATTATTTTAAAAATAGGGATTTCGCTAGAATCTTATTCGATCGAATTTAACCGTTAGTTAGAGCCTAAACTTTGGTGTCAAATTTCTCAGAGTTCCGGGACAAATTTAATTGGACGGTGTCGATATTATTGTGGCCAATGTCAATATTACCTGGAATATGCGAAAAGTGAAATTTTGACCGGATGTAAATTTGGACTAGTAAACCTCTTTTGTAGTATGTTTTAGCTATTTTTTTCTGGCCCTTTTTCATAATTATTGATTAGGATTTTCATGGACCATTAGATTGATTTCAGATTCGAATCGTGACCATTGGATCGCACTCGATGACAAAAATTAATTTCTCTCTCTCTCTCTCTCTTTCTCTCTCTCTCCCCTCTGCTGCGCCACCCAACCCCATGCACACGTCCCCTCACCCATAGCCCCATGCAGACCTCACCAACCCCCCTGCCTCATTCTCTCTCCTCCTTTCTTTTCTTTTCCTTCTCTTTCTTCTTCTTCTTTTCTTCTTCTTCGTTGGCCTTCCTTTTCGCCAAACTAGTTCGGCTTTTGCTTCTGCTCACCCGAGCTCGACACCGCCTGACCAATCACCACCGACCACCCAAGCTCGTCTGTCCCGCGTCGCTTGCCGCACCTACTAGCCGCCGCGCCATCGTCACCACGAAAGTCGCCCTATTCGCACGAGCAGTGAGCTCGTCCCCGCGACCGCCGCACCCCCAGCAGTCGCCGTCATCACTGCTCGCCAGCCCAGTCGCCGCCTGACCTCCGTGCATCGCTCGACCGCCAGCCCACTGTCCCCGTCGTCGCCACACGCCAACAACTCACCGCTCGCTGCTTGCTGCTTGTCCCCCTAATGCCATCACCGATGGTCGTCAACCGGCATCGCTGTCATGTAGCCACTCCCTGCCATCGCCATCGGCTCGCCTCCTTAGCTCCAGCCCCCTCTCCCCCTCGCCACCACCGCCTAGCCTTCCTCCTCCTTCCCTTCACGCCGTTGCCGTGCCAGCTTGCCCAGCAACTTGCCGCCGCAGGTCTCACCAGCAGCCGCTCGCCTCGCCGCCATCCTCTCATCGCCGCCACTAGTCGCCGCCGCAGGCCAACTAGCCAGCCATCCAGCCGGCCCATTAGCCAACCAACCAACCCGGCCGTGGCGGAGCCCGTTGCCAAGCGTCCCGAGCTGGCCCGTCACTTGGGCACGTCGCCCGTCCAGCTTGCCCATCGCTTGGGCACGTCACCCGTCCAGGCGGCCCATCGCCCAGGCACGTCGCCCGTCCAACTCACCCGTGCACCCTGGGCTCGCCGCTCGACCACCGTGCCCGTAGGCCAGGCACTCCGTTCGGCCACCGCGCCTGTGTGCCAAGCACACCATCCAGCCACTATGCCCATGTTGGCCAGTCAGCGCGTCCGTGCCGAGTCAACCGCCACTCCGACCGACCTCTCGGCTACCCTTATGGGATTTCTTGGACTTGGACTTAGGTAAGTGACATCCTAAACCCTATTTAGTATAATGGGTATTTTGAGACTTGTTTAGAGTGTGATTAGTACAGGTTTAGGGACTAAATGTGGATTAAGGTTAATATTTGAAGGTGAGTAATTGTTAGATCAAATTGCGATGATTATGTGACATGTTCAGTGGCTAATTTATGTGGGTGCGATGAACGGATCGTCGTGGCGTTTGTAGATGAAATGGAATATTTGAATGTAGCCAACTTGAATGTGAATTGGTGGGCTAGTGTGATGAACTCGTGAATTGAATTATATGGCATGTGTGCATATGAGAACGGACTTGAGACATGTTGATGGTGGTCCGTGAAAGGCAAGTTAGACCTGGGACGTGTTGACGGCGGTAATTGGAAATTAATTAAATTGTGTGGCATGTGTGCATGTGAGAACGGACTTGAGACGTATTGACGGTGGTCTGTGAAAGGCAAATTAGACCTAGGACGTGTTGATGGCGATCATTAGAAATTGATGGAATTGTGTGGCTCGTATGCATGTGAGAATGGACTTGAAACGTGTTGACGGTGGTTCGTGAAAGGAAAGTTAGACTTGATGCGTGTTTACGCGGATCGTGAGAAAGTGCGAGATGTCCAGTGAGGGATAAAGCCCGGATTGATCGGAGGACTAAGCCTGAGGTGCATTTGTACGGACTGTGAGAAGGGACTTGACGTGCAGTGGCACAGGTCGTGAGATGGTTGGTTGAGCACGTGTGCGAAATGTAATTGGTTGGATTGGCTTAAAATATTTGTGGATATTTAATTGGATTGATTGATGGTATGTGTGGATATTTGGTTGGGTTGGTTGGGTGTGAATATGGATGGCGCTTGAATAATTGTGTTACATTTTCGAGATATTATTTCATTATCATGATTTGACTAACGAGCAGTGTGGGCATGTGACTGGATGGCGAGGTAAGTCCATTAATGTGATTTATATATGTTATCGGTTAGATTGCATGTTGAAACTTGTCTGGATATGCATTGGCCTACGTGGGGTTTAGGGTGTTGCTTATTGAGATTCATTCTCATAGTTATTATATAACCATTATCAGATCCGTGACCGTGATTGATCAGAGACGCCACCAGAGTATCTCAGGGATGGAGGACAAGTCAGATTACCCCGTATTTTGTGTGCCCCTTTCTGTAGAGTAGTTAAGTTTACAAACCACGGTCTCTTTTGATGACAGTGGTTCTGTTGTTTGTGGCCTAGCTAGTAGTGGTCTTTTATGAACGTTATATGTATCTGCCAAGTATTTGATTTGCAAGTATTGATTTGTACTATTACTACCCCTTCGTCATTATTAATGGTCTGAGTTGTTTCATTTTGTTTCCGCGTGTGCCTAATCTCTAATGTTTGGGTTGGGTCGGCGACATGCCTAGGACGTCGCATTCAATGATCGACTATCGAGGGATGTTGCGTAACAACTTTCGTAATATTTTTTTAAAAAAAAATAGAAATTTGTAGGATTTACTGCATGATGCATCACTTAATTGAGGGAGAAATTATCCAAAAAATCATAAATCTATTATACGTTGGCCAATTCAGTTGTAAACCTTTTAATTTTGCTAATTGATCTTTAAACCTTTTCATATTTTACTAATTGAATAAATCTGGACAATTTTAACTGAAAATTGCTAGTGTGGACATAAGTAATGCCACATAATACAGTCAGCATTGACGTTGATAATTTTTTATAATTTTTATTACTTTTTTTCTTTTTCTTTCTTTTATTCTCTTTTTTTTTTTATGAAATCCAGCAAGGGTCACCAACTGACTCTCGTCGATCACAAGCGAGAGCCGACCCCTTGTCGGCCATCATTGGCCAGTAGGCAAGGGCTCACAACCCTTGCCGATCACTAGGCAAGGATCACCGCCACTCGCTCACAGTTAGGCGAGGGCTCGCCAGCTACCAATGAGGGCTTCGTAACCCTTACCTGCAACCGGAGAGAGCTCGCAAGCCCTTGCCCAACAACCCGAGAGGGTCATTAGGGCCTCGGTTGTTGACAATAAAAAAATAAGATAAGAATATAAAAAATTCAAAAAATTCAAAAAAAATTAGTAAATATTGTCAATGTCAGTAATTGTCAACCAAAATTGGATGGATGGATGGATTCAATTGACAAAACGTAAAAAAGTTTAAGATTCAATTAGCACAATTGAAAGGTTTAGGTTTGAATTGGTAAAAATGCAATAGGTTTGTGACTTTTTGAACAATTTTCCCTTTAATTGAAAGTAAATATCATATTTTGTCTAATGAAAGTGCAAATGAACCATTAAAGGAACTATTAGCAAAATATTTTTTTCCTCTTGGAGTGAAAAAAAGTATGGGTGGCTTTAGAACGGAGTTTACCATTCTTTTTGGTGAATATCTGCAGAAATTTCTTCTGGTTGGACAAGGAAACGAGAAAAGATCGTGACAAATAATTTTTCCTTAAAAATATAAATAGGGTTTTAGCTAAAATAAAATAAAATAAAATGGTAAAAAGAGTTGCGCATCCGGGGAATCGAACCCCGGTCAGTACCGTGGGAGGGTACTATGATACCACTACACCAGATGCGCTTGATGATTTGAGTGTCAAGCTTTTTTCTAATTGACGTATTACAGATATGTCAACCTTAATTTTTCTCTACTTTAAGTACGAGTTTTTATTCTGAATTTGAAGGGGACGACTGCTTATATGGCGCTTTTGGCAATCCGTAATTTCCTTAAGAAAAAGAAGAATAAGTTCCTTCACTTAATATAAGACGCAATAACATTAATATCGAGTCTCGCTCCTCTCATAGGTTTGTGCGAAAACAATAATGATATTGTCATTATGCCCTCGCAAAGTCATCCAAGCCTCATTGATGCCACCACCAATCGTAATTGATAGCATAGGTGAGTGGTTCTAGATTTCATACTTGAACCTCGAACCTATCTATTGGAACAGTTTTCTCAATTTTTTGGAACCTGGAACTTATTATGTCACATGTTTCAAGGTTGATTTCAAGATATGCACATATTCAACCTATATTATTAATTGAACGATTATAGTGAATCATCAAGTTTAATGACCACCACTTAATGTTGCAATTCACTGATCATAACTTATATTTAGATATTCGAATATTATAAAACATTAATAAAATAAAAGTCTCGGTAATAAAATGAAAACTCAGACTAGTAGTTCCAAATTATGTATTCATTATCAGATGCCACGGAATACTGTAGGATCGCGCAAAGATATAGACCTAGAAAAACACAAAAACTTATTCCGAATTTCACCTATCTAGAGCCTAGAATCTACTTCTCGAAACAAGTTCTCCAAATTTTGAAGCCTAGAACCTATCATGCATACATTGAAATTGGACAAGTTCCTATCGGTTCAATTCGGTTCGATTCTTCAGTTCCAAGCTCTATCCTCACCCCTAATTTAAAGGCAAAAACCGATTTATAAGGCATCCATGACCGTCGATGAGCTCATTGCATAGCCACTAAGGGAGCATTTGACAAGTTGCCAAATAGTGAAAATTTATGTTCTTTTGTTCTCAAAATCAGTTTGAGAATAGAAATCTGTTTGTTAAAATTTTTATGCCCAGATACAAATTTGCAAAAAATTGTTACCAGAATCAGTTTTTGAATAGAATTAAGAAGTAAAAAAAAAGTAGCTCCTTAATTCTGGAACAATTTTTTTATTCTGATTCTTTTTAGTTTTCTTCTTCCTTTTTAGTTTGCTCTTCTTCTTCTTCCCGGACTGCCGCTGGCCAGGGCCGGCGAGACCTCGCCTAGCCATGGCGGGGTCGACCTTACCCAGATCTAACGAGGCCGACCTCACCTTGGTCGGGCGAGGTCAACCTCGTCTTGGTCGGGCAAGGCCGACCTCGCCGTTGCGACAGGCGAGGTCAGCAACGAGGGCCGCGACGCCCTCGCCAGCCCTGGCCTGTGGTCAATCACCAGTGTCGGCGACCAACCATGGCCAAGGAAGGGAACGAAAAAAAAGAAAAAAAGAGAAAGAAATATTTAAAAAAAGTTAAAAAAATTATTAAAAAATTATTAATAAAAAGAAATTTTGTATAGTTACTAAACGCATTTCTGTTCGTTTCTAATCTAAGAATAAAAATTTTGGGCAGTTACCAAATGTTTTCAAATGCTTAAAAATTGTTTCCGGATATAAAATAAAAAATAATCATTTCTGAACAGAATCAGTTTCCAGGTACAGAATCGTTACCATGCACACCCTAAGTACCCATAACCCCCCCCCAAAGGACTAGTAGTTCTAAATTATGTACTCATGATCGGATGCCATGAAATACTACAAGATCGCACGAAAATATAAACCTAGAAAAATACAAAAACTTATTCCGAATTCCACCTATCTAGAACCTAAAATCTACTCGTCGAAACAAGTTCCCCAAATTTTGAAGCCTAGAACCTATCTTGCATACCTTAAAATTGGACAAGTTCTCACTAGTTCGGTTCGGTTCAGTTCAGTTTTTCAATTCCAAGTTCTATCTTCACCCCTAATTTAAAGGCGAAAACCGATTGATAAGGCATCCATGACCATCAACGAGCTCATTGCACAACCACTAAGGGGGTGTTTGGCAAGTTGCCAAATAGTGAAAATTTTTGTTCTTTTATTCCCAGAATCAGTTTGAAAACAGAAATCCGTTTGTTAAAATTTTTGTACCTAGGCACAAATTTGCAAAAAATTGTTACTAGAATCAGTTTTAAAACATAATCAATAAACAAAAAAAGTAGCTCCTTGATTCTGGAACAATTTTTCCATTTCTGATTCTTCTTAATTTTCTTCTTCCTTTTTAGTTTGCTCTTCTTCTTCTGTTCGGTTTGCCGCCTGCCACTGGCCACCGGCCAGGGCCGCACGAGGCCTCGCCTAACTATGGCGAGGGTCGACCACGCCTGGCCATGGCGAGGCCAACCTCGCCATCGTGACAGACAAGGCTAGTAGCGAGGGCGGTGGTGACGGCCGCGACGCCCTCGCTGGCGATCGACCATAGCCAAGGAAGGGAAGGAAAAAAAAGATAAAAAGATAAAGAAATATTAAAAAATTCAAAAATATTATTAATAAATTATTAATAAAGAGAAATTTTGTGTAGTTACCAAACACAGTTACGTTCTTTTTCTATTCTAAGACTAGAAATTTTGGGCAGCTACCAAATGCCTTCAAATGCCTAGAAATCGTTTCCAAACATAGAATCAAAAAAGAATTATTTCTGAGTAGAATCAATTCACAGACACAGAATCGTTACTATACACACTCTAAATACCGTTAACCCCCAAACTTAGGGGTGTCAAAAGAACCCGCTCAAACATAACTCAATCCGACCCAATCCGACCTGAACATGAAATTTTCTTATTAGATCGGGTTGAGTTTCAACTTGTTAGGGTAACAATAAAAAAAATTGAGTATTATTTGGATCTTTTGGGCTTGGGTACCCAAGCCCAACCCAAGCAATAACCAAAACCCTTAAGATCCCTCCTCCTCCCAGGACCCTATTGTCGACTTCTTCTTCCTTAGTTTTCGCCGCGCCGCCGCCGCCAGCAACATCACCCTCAGCGGCATCACTGAGATCAATGGCCACAGCGTCCTCAAGCTCACCAACGAGATGACCTATCTCTACCCTAGCCAGGTGGTGGAGGATTTCATCCTTTTGCTGGAGACCATGCCGCCCGACTAGATCTCGCGGCCATCGCGCCGCTGCCTCCGGAAATATAGCATCATCCTCAAGTTCTGCGTGGCAAAATCATCGAACAGCGACAACAACGCCGTCGTTGCCGTCTGTCCCTAGGAACCACCACCGCAAGCGGTCTAGAGACGCCATCGGCGACGACCTCTTGAGTGGTGATCGCTTTTTGGCGACTCACGGTCCTCGCAAGATGACCAAGGCGTCGTCGTCTCGGGGGCACAAATCGGAGATCGACGCGGAGTCCTCCTGCTGCGGCAGCAACGATGCCGGGACAGCGGGCACAGAAGGCGGCGATGCCGCGACGGCGGTTGAATCGCTAAGGCCGGGGCAATGATGCATGAGGTGCTGCTAGGAAGATGATGAATTCGGGATCCACAGCAATGGCATATCTCTCTCTATCTCTATCTCTGAATTCATCGTTTAAAACATAAAGCCCGCCCCGACATGACCCAGCTCGATCGTGTAGCTTTATCTTGTTCGGGTCTTGTCTCGAGTCGAGTTGAACACATATGTCCAATATTTTGGGTCAGGTCGAGTATCATAAAAATCCGATCCGACCCAACCCATTGACACTCCTGTCCAAACCCAACCCCCCCCTAAAAAAAATGAAGGCCTCTCAGTTGTATAGCCAAAAGAAGCGTCACCGCGCCATTTCAAGAGATTCGGTAGTCCAGATCTATTTTGATTACCGTCAAAACATCGGAGGACGAGTATGCCTTTCTTTCTCTCGACTTTTCTAAAGAGCACATAATAAGATTCACAGGTGAAATCCACGTCGTGATCCATTATTACTAAAAATTAAGTGGAATCGGAGATTTTCTTTTCTATTTTCAGGGGTTTCGTATGCGCTCTTTTCGGTTTTGTTTAAGTTCTATGAGCCGATTATTCAATAATAACCACATGCTCATAAATGCAAAAGTGTTTCGAGGAGGCTTATAATAAATTTTTTGCAAATTTTTTCTCTTCTTTTGCGCTTTGCGCTCGACTCGATGCATAGCAAAGCCAATGAAAACGCGCACGAAACTCGATTAGCCAAAAAAAGAAAAAAGGGGACCGTCATCCGTCGTCATACTGGAATGCCAGATCTCTCGTGCTTCTCCAAATCTTCTTCTTCTTCCTTCATCCCTGAGATCTTGAGCTCGTAGTGGTGCTCGCAATCCCGGTCGATCTCGAGGCGCGCGCATCGGAGCCATGATTTCGTCGCGGAACATCAAGTCCATCGATTTCTACAGGTCAGATTCGATCCAGCTCGCGATTCCAGATTTCGGTTCGCGATTGTGCGTCTATTTTGACTCCTTCTCGCGCGCGCGGCGGCGGCGGCGGCGGCGGCGGCGGAGGCTGCTCCGGCGGCTCGATGCGCGAGTGCCGGACGGAAGTCCCGCCCGTGATTCTGCGCTCGGAACGGTTTTCGTGTCTAACTAAACCTATGAGCGTGCTTGATGATATCGCTCGCTGATTCGATACGCGTCTCATGTCGTGGAGTCGAGCGGTCCGTGGAAAGTGTTTTCAGCGGACATTCTCCTTATGTTTTTATTTTTTATTTTTTGTGTTCAAGTGTGTTGCGTGCAACGTTTGCTTCTTGAGTTGACCGCTGTGAAAGAACGAGCTGGAATTGATTGCTAGGAGAGGAGAGTTTAGGCAGTCACTCGTCGGTGCAGCTGAACTATGACATTGTTAACGGGTGCGCTATGCATGTGCATAGTGTTTTAAAGGGTTTGGCTTGGCCTTTAGTTCTCACTTTGTATCTCAAGAAAAGCAGCGTGGTCGATGTTTTTGTGAAAGAGGGAACCGAAAAAAGTTGCGTACGGGAAGTGAATCCGACAACTCTGGTGTTTAGGGGAGGACGCGAAATTGGCACTCACGGTGGTTGTGTTGCTGATGGGTCTCGTTGATGGATGGTCCATCAAATATCTGTCTTGCATAAGATGGATAGGTTTGTCCGTGTCTGCATCTGCATGAATCTATGCTAGCTAATGTGGGAGAGAGGTTTTTATCTTCACTTCTGTGCCTTGATGGGAGAGTGATAACGGATTTTTTCTGGAGGTACTGGATAAGATAGTTTTTTCAGGGGAAGGTTTAGCAGCTAAGGAGAAGATGAGAACATGAGATATCATTTTAAATTGTTTCTCAAATGAGTTTTTCTCATGTTTGTATTGATGAAGAGAATCGGACTCTCTGGAGGCATGTATTGACTTTGAGCTGAATGCATGAGGCGTGAAAAAACAGCTGATACTCGGTCAAAACACTTGGGAAATGGGCATGTGGATTCACATGATGTTTCTTGTGAGAGCATGAATGATGTCCTTAATCAATAATCTGACCTTTCTGCTTGTCCCTTTCTTTTTAAAGTCTTGGAGTGGGGTTTTGTTTGGTGATCTGAGACAAAAAGATATTCTTGATACAACAGTTTTGCTCATTTAATCACAGTGCTTTCTTGGTCAAGTATTCTGATTGTTCACTCTTGGTTACAGGAAAATTCCTCGAGATTTGACCGAGGCATCAATCTCGGGCGCGGGTCTATCCATTATAGCTGCTCTTGCCATGATGTTTTTATTTGGGATGGTATGCACATTGCATCTACTTTTGATGGACTTTGAGCTGGTTATGGCTTTAAGAGGGTTTTGGCAGTTGTCAGTTTCTGTTTGATTTTTTGTTCTTTTCTTTTCTTCTATTTATCTTTTCTACTTTGTGTTTCACATTGGCAATGGATCTGTTTCCAGTTAATGTCTCTCCCTCTTAATAGGCAACTGTCCCCAACTAGACATCATTCTGCAGGAACTGCGCAGTTATTATGTCTGTCAGGACCTCTGCCTTTTGGGTTGGGGAATTGAGGAGGGAGAAGATGCCCATACTTTTGCCTATGACTTGCCTTTGCCAATTCTTATGAACAATGAATCTTACCTCTATTAAGTTTTTCTTTCTTGTATTACTTGGCACTATAAGCTGATCTCTCAGTCCTTTTTACTCTTGGGATGCTCATTCTGCAGGAAATGAGTAATTATTTGTCTGTCAGCACCTCTACATCCGTTATAGTCGATAAGAGCACTGACGGAGAATTTTTACGAATTGACTTTAATATCAGGTAAGTCGGATGGTGTTAATAAAATTTCTTCCGGTTTTTATGCACTTGCTGTTACTGGTTTCTTGTGTTAGCACAGTAAATATGGATGCTAAGCTAGTGCATGAAACACTTGCTTGTCATGCATAACATTGGTGTTTTTCGCACTAAATATGTCCTACACTTTACTTTCGTTCTCAATTATGTTGAGTTAGCCAGACCACATACTGTCTTTTTCCCCTGTTGCACCGCATCTCTGCTGCCGGCATATATGTATCCAAGACTGTCAGAATTTTATTGGCTTATGCCTACACATAATCAGCATGGTGTTGAAGGAACATAATTTCGATGGCCATTTTGCGAAGGTGTTTCTATAATTACAATGAGTGGTGTATCGGCAGGTTATTTAGTCAACCCTGGACCAATGTTTACACTTGTATGCAAACATGTCCCTGAAGGAATAGCAGAGTTATGTACACTTGATGCAATAAGTATCCTTACAGGGAAATTATGAAAGAGACCTCTGACATACATTGGCATGCAAGTCTTTGATTTTTTTTTTTTCCCTATTTGCAGCTTTCCTTCACTCTCCTGTGAATTTGCATCGGTTGATGTGAGTGATGTGTTGGGAACAGTAAGTATCCTCCACTTACTATTGTTCTTTCACCAATCTGACCATGTAATACATGTCATAATGAGATATGGATCATTAATAGCAATTAATTCTTGAGTAGTTTATTGAATCAGCTAGAAATGTAAAAGTTGTTGAACTTCATGTTTTAATTTAAAGGAGAATGTTGCAAAATTGGATTTATCGAACAAAGATAATGTGATCTAATGACAAATGAGAAAGGCGGTAAATGCTAATCATTTAAATAGGAAATATGGGTTTTGACTTGAAAAATATTGCTATACACTGCTCTCTTCCATGTGCCTGACCATAGCATCCTCTTTTGCAGAACAGGTTGAATATAACCAAAACAGTGCGTAAATTTTCTATTGATCGAAATATGAAAATTACTGGCTCTGAGTTCCACTCTGGTTCAGTTTCACATGCCATTAAGCATGGAGATGAAGCTGATGAGGAATATGCCGAAGGTTCTGTTCCATTAACTTCTCATAATTTTGAGAGAGTTTCACACCAGTAAGTATTTGAAGCTTGAATTACCAAGTTGGTCATATTCAGACCCTTTTAGACTTACTTTTGTGTTGATATACTCCTTATGTTTCTTTATGCCCCACTTTTTTACAGGTACCCAATTTTGGTCGTTAATTTTTATGCTCCTTGGTGTTACTGGAGCAATCGCCTGGTAAGTTTATCATCTGTAAATTTGCTAACTAATTTCTTGACAAAATTTAATTGCAGCTGTCTCTTGCATGGGTAACTGTTGCACATGTACAATCATGCAAGACATGGGTGGAGAGCATACATGAATATTGAAATTCCTATTGTCAACCTCATTGATTTTGCGCCTATAGTTGGTTCATCAAACTGTAGCATGTCTTAGAAAGAGCTATTATATTTAGATCCAAAAGTGACAAGTGTTCTTATCTTCTACCCGTCGAATATATTTATAAATTTCTCCAGTTGGTCTAATTAATATTGCGTTTGATGCTCACCTCTGGGTTTTAACGATTGCTATCCATGTTTGTGCGAATGACCAATCATAGAACTCGGCCAGTTTCATTGTTTAAGACAAGATAACGAGTTTGTGAAGATCATAGTGAATGGTCTTGCGTGTTTGTGACTGTTATTGAAATCTGATGGAGCCTATCATTCTATTTCTCTTTCACAGAAACCATCGTGGGAGAGGGCTGCTAAGATAATAAGAGAGAGGTACATCGGCTACAGCTTGTGATTTTTTTTGCTTACGGTTACGATTTAACCAAATTTGTTTGAGAATATGCAAGTTCAATCTCTCAGTTGTTGACAATTGGTTCCAGATATGATCCAGAAATCGATGGACGTATTCTTTCAGGAAAGGTTGATTGCACCGAAGAAGGAGATTTGTGTCGCAGGTATACTGATGATATCAAGCTATTTAACGGCCATCTGTGTGGAAAATGAATATTATGTTTGATAGTTGAATGTCAATCCCATTGTTTTTCCTTGCAATTTTAACACTGGAAGCTGAGATAAATGGACTTGAAAATATTAAGGGCCCATTTGGTTTGTGAGAATGTTTTCAGTTTTAATGAAAATGAAAACAGTTCCAATTTTCATGAAAAGTTTTCTGGTATTGAAACTGGGAAAATGGAAATTATGATGATCTGTCTGTTTGTGACATTTTAACCGGACTTTGAAATTTTAACAAATGTAATATTTTAATCCCCACACAATTCTGTACCTTTACTGAAAAATTGGCTTTTCAAAAAATTGGTTTACTATACAAAAATTGCTACACTTTCATATTTTTACCCTTAGATCTTTCAGTTTTTTTTTTAATGAAAACCTTCACTTGTGGAGCTTCATGAAAGTCACCGCTTCGTAAAGCTTCACTGCTTCAATATATAGAAAAGGGGGGGAGAGAGAATCCAGTAAAAAATAAAAGAGAAAACTTTGCATGGCAGAGCTTCGGACATCTGCTTGAGCTTTTGTGGTTCGTGCTGAAGCTTGAAACATCATGGTCTTCCTCTTCTCCCATCCTTGATTCAGATGGTTGAAGCTCCACCTACCTTCACTCGACTAGCAATCATCTATTGATTGAAGCCCAGCTGTGTATTTAGCCAAGACTGCACTGCACAAACAGGAATAAGAAAAAAGGCGTGATTTCTAGCACATAATGTAACTGTGTTTTCAGAAGAAAAGAAAACTCTGAACAAGTTTTTTTTAATTTTGAAGCCCTCAAGTGAAAAACACATTTTCAAATGAAAAAATTGCATTTTTAGTGAAAACAGTTTTGAAGGTTGTAACAAACAAATGCTCTCTCTCATTTGAAAATGAAAATTCAGAAAATTTTCTTGATACAAGCAGCCCCTAATGCTTTTAAGGGTTCTGCTTAGTATTCTTAGTGTCCCTTACCAAGCTTTGAAGTCCTTGGCTACTCGTCCCTTTTTGTCCCTGTCACTAAATACCTGGCATGAGGGGACATAACCATTTCTGAACTAAAAGCAGTTTCTGTTGCTGTTTAATGCGTTTGAGCTATGTTTAGAAGACACCCACTAGATAAAAATGGGGAGAATTCCGTCCACACCCTTCTCACAAAAGTTTTAAAATTTTCATTATTTTCCATTTAAGTTTTCATTCCCCCCATTCTCCACCATTTGCCAAACATAGCATTTCTAAGTTTTACAAATGAAAGTGCTGTGAGCCAATGAGACAGTTCTTCTATTAATCCTGTGACATAGGAAATATATAGTTTTTTGCACAAGTTTTTGAATCCTCCTAAGCATGAGCATTCAGGTCTAGCTTGCTGTGTGTTTGTGATATAGGTAAAGCTCCTCTCGTTGGAGTTGAGTCCGCAAAGTGATGCAAATATATTGATATTTGAGCTATAAGAAGAGCTCCTGTTGGGGGCTCACAGCTGTGTTTTTGGTTCTGCTAGGAACTCTAGTATTTATCAATATAAGCATTATCTTGCAAACCATGGGGATATTTACTACATGTGGTTTTTAAGTTTTCTGTTAGTATCTGGTGACAGTTTTTGAAATATGTAGAGAATAGTTCTTGTGCGATTATTAGCAGTTAGCTTTTCAGCTAGCAACATACGATCCTCATATCATTATTGTGGAATCCCTTTTTCCCCTTACTCTGTTATATGTTCTTTATGTTTGTGGATCCCTTCAATTTCTTCCTTATGGTTAACAGTGTTCCTTATGCGTTATCAGGAATCACATACAAGGGTATCCATCTATTCGCATTTTTCGTAAGGGAACTGACCTTAGGTAACGCAGCTATTTTTCATCTCCTATTCATCTTCCAAATAAGTTATTCAGTGACTACTGCTGTGTTGTCGTTTTGCTGTTAATATGCATTTTCTGCATGTATGCAGATGTCTGTGATTAGATCTCTCCTATCATTTTTATCACACTAAGTTCTATAGTTGTGCATGACTGAATGAATGCTTGCATTCACTTCTTCTTGTCCCTTTATAGTCTCTTATATTGGACATTAACATGCATGTTTGCTTTGATCACAGGGAGGACCATGGACACCATGAACACGAGTCCTATTATGGAGATCGAGACACAGAGAGCCTGGTTAAGGTTCGAGCATTCTTTTTGTAGGAACTTAAATTCTTATATCTAATAATAATCTCACGCTTGTAGTTTGCCTTGAGAATAGTATGGGTATATTGAGGCATCATTATCTTATGTGGAACTTACATATCCTACAGATGATGGAACAGCTAATTGCACCAATTCCAGTGGAGTCTGAGAAGCACGCTTCCTCTACTAATAATTCAACAGATAAAATAAAAAGACCAGCTCCTTCTGCGGGAGGCTGCAGAATTGAAGGATTTGTACGGGTAAAGAAGGTAAAGCTAATAGCACACTTAGTAGAGCCGATGCATTGGAGTCATGTATGATGACTTGCTTCCTTGGGGTGTAGGCATCTGGATCATTTATACCTCACTGATTTTAAATGTTTGGTCTGTTGGCCTGTCCTTAGGTGACACTTAGTTATATTCAACTTCAATCTTTTTCCTTACAGGTCCCTGGCAGCCTTATCATCTCAGCTCGTTCAGGAGCCCATTCTTTTGATACTTCGGAAATGAACATGTCACATGTCATATCACATCTGTCATTTGGTAGGAAGATTTCCCCTAGAGTGATGAGCGATGCAAAGAGGTTGATACCTCATCTTGGTGGAAGCCACGACAGACTGAATGGCCGAGCATTTATTAATCAGCACGATATAGGTGCAAATGTTACTGTAAGTTCAGTATGTTATCTGCAACTCATACCATCACCCATGTGATGTCAATCCTAGAGGTGCCTGGACATGGAGATTCTCTTTTTCTTTTTCTTATCCCTTTTCTATTTGCAGATTGAACATTATCTTCAAATAGTCAAAACAGAGGTGATAACTAGAGGAACCCACAAATTAGTTGAGGAGTACGAGTATACTGCCCACAGCAGCTTGGTGCAGAGTGTCTACATACCTGTTGTGAAATTCCATTTCGAGCTCTCTCCCATGCAGGTTAAAACAACTATAAGAAATACTTTTGTGGGATTTCAGCTTCTAGTTTTTTCCGCTTTTCTCTCTGTGCATCTAGTTTACATCTTATTCCTCCATTTAGGTTTTAATCACGGAAAACTCGAAGTCCTTTTCGCATTTCATCACAAATGTTTGTGCAATTATTGGAGGCATTTTCACGGTGGGTACTTAACATCATGGTTTGTTTATGCTTGTAGTCTGCTGGTGTTAATATTCTTTATATGTGTGATTCGCAGGTTGCTGGTATATTGGACTCGATTCTTCACAACACAGTTAGATTGATGAAAAAAGTGGAGTTAGGCAAAAATATTTGACTGAAGTGCATGATGTTGTTTAAGCGGATACTTGCAATTTTGCCATGCCAGATTCAGCTGCGAGTTTTTTTGGCTGAAAAAGAAAACGCTTGTTGCATGTACGAATGGTTATTACAGTTGCTAGTGTATTGTAGGAGAATCTGAAGAAAGACTAGTGTCAAAGAAGAGCACAGATTACTCATTTGCGTGACTTTTAAATTAAAACACTTGAGATCATTTTAACTTGCGCGGAGTCCATTCGCTGTTCAAGAAGTGATTTTCGTATGGGAGGATTGCTACTGTTTAGCTTCCTCCCGCTCTTTGTATGTTTACTCGTTCAATACAAGTCCTGGAGTAATTTGGTATCGGTTTCGGATGTATCAGCAAGGGATCAATAGCGCCCCTTCGTTGTGAAATAAAGTGCAATCTCGATACATTCTCAATTAGGTAGTTTAACCTAGGGGTGAGCATGGTTTGGGTGGACTGGATGGGCGGTTCTCACCTTGGAACTGGAAACTACCAATTAAGAATCACTTCCGAAACATTAAAACTAGAAATCGCCCGTTTGTTTGATGGATTCACTCGGAAATTGGATTGGGCTAGTTCCTGGGTGGACCAATAGAGCCGGTCTCCAATCGCTACAAAATTGCATTCATCATCAATGCCATGATAAACTTGGATTTTATGCGGGTATTTCTTTGCAAGGGAATATGTATATATCAATTTTAAGCTAAAATTGGTGTAAATTGGATTGATCGAGGAAAAACATCCTTACCTATTGATGGCTATAACTTAAAAATCTTAGTGCCATGATGCCTTTCAATTAGTATATGTAGATCAAATTAATCGCGAATCTCACACAGGCCTGAACAATGTATGCTTACAAAATGATTTCGTTTGTCTTTCAAATGAAGTCTAGACAAATCAAGAAATGAAACTCTACTCGCTTTATAGACAAATGAATGGCGAGTTAATTGTTCAAATGACGAGTGCTTGTGTATTTCAATTGATGTTCGATGTTCTTCTGGTTTTATTAGTCCACTAAGGCAATCCCGGCGATTTCCGGTCCTCCGCACATCCCTAGTTAACCCAGCCAAATTGTCTCTAGTTCTATGCCATGAACGCTTCATCTTTTACTGGATAGCAATGAAATGTAGGAGAAACATTTGAAAGTACCGACCTTGCCAGAAGCCCCTGGAATTTATTTATGTTCACATCTACAATGTTCTCATACGGTGAAAACAACTCAACACACTTGTGATATGTAAAACCAATACAAATTCCTCAATAACAAATGTCAGATGCCGCTCCACCTTGCCCAGATGAAGTAGCCGAGCTTGAAGCGAGAAAAATCACAGAGAAGAAACTGGGGTGAAAAAAAGAGAGCAAAAGAAGGTAATTCAGATAGCCGCTGCAAATTCGACGCAATATCGTAATTCCCGATCCTCCGTTTATAATGCCAGAAGTAGAGATGAAGCCACAAATGCTCCGATAGAACCGGTGAAACCGACAAACACTGAGGTAGCGCCGTTCCCGGGCGGTGGTGTTTGGCTGACAGGAGACGGAGTTGGGTTTATCTCCACTGTACCGGCCGGTGGAGAAGGAGACTCCTCGCCAGAAGGTGCCAGGGACGGTGAAACTGCGCCACTGGTCTTGTTGCTCCTGTCAGCCATCACAACGACCACCATTTTCTCATTCTTGTGGCAGTTGTCTTTGTTTCCGCTTATGAAGTGAAATGGTCCTGACTGGTTGAACTTGAACACGGTGTGGCCATCGACATATTTTGCGTTAGGCGATGCATCATTGCAATTTTTGTAGTCGTCTTGGTTCACATATAGCACTGAGTCTTGGCCGGGTGGGTAGACAAACACTGTGATAGGGATCAATGGAGAGAACCAAGAAGTCAAGATGAATTGCCGATCATATATGCCGTTCTCGCACAATATACATTGCAAAAAATACATAGTGACAAAGATTGCACTATTACGATAAAATGCATTGACATACCTAGAGAGTCTCCAATTTGGAAACGGTTTTTTTCTGCCCACTCATTTAAAGCATTTGTACTGGAATCAGCAGGGACGGTCCAACCCTTGGCACCTCCAGCTGTGAACTCGTATGCTTCGCTCCATCGCGCCAACATCGTTGCCCAGAGCAAGACCCCCATCACTTGAAACACTCTCTTCATTTGGCGATCCAATCTCAACATAGGAATTGCCATCGAAGAATTAGAGCAGACGAGCAATTCAGTGAGAGAAAAGTCCAAATTCTCTCTTCTGTTCGGGATCGGGATGTGATCTGAGTTCGACAAAGAGTGGGGTTTTTGTAGGCCAGCGGTTGCATGAACTTTACAAGCTGTGGAGGTGAAGCCTTTGCTGCTTTTCTGTGATTTTTCTTTGGATTTCTTAGCCACTGGTGCAAAGTATATGTGCATTACCATGTGAAAGGACTAAACAGATTGTTCTTCGAGCTTCTTTCTGGGGCTCTCAACTTTTTGTTAGACATTGCTCTGCATGTTTATTCTTTGCTTTAACATTGCATAGAATATTCAAACCTTGTGCAGTGGGTTTAGATCTATTACATCTGAGTTGCATACACAGCCTTTTCCGGAGGCAAAAACCGGAAATCCCGTTGATCTCTGCATTCATCGTTGCAGTCGTCATTGATTATCGTATCAAGCTCTAGTCTTTCTAGTATTGGGCGAGCAATCATAACAAAGGCAAACTCTTGAAATTCTTGATTCATTTGGACTTATATTAGTAGGTTGATGGGAACGTACATTGTATGATTGGACCTTAATGAGCTTTTGAGGTCAAAAACTTTGTGAGTCCTGTTGTTGTCACATTCTACCTTGACTCTTCTGTTCGTCATTTTTGGAGCATGGAATGGGAGCTCAAGATTGTGGCGAGCATTCTATGATTATGTTTCATTCTCTTTCTATTCGACCTACTACTTGGGACAGAGAAGCTATAATTAAGTCAATTTAGAGATCTCATCTTGCGCACGCTTTCTCTAATCCTTTTCCATTCTTTTAGATGATGTCCATGATAGCATAAGTACATTCCTTTACCAAATGTGTAGATATAGAAAGCTTAATCATGAAAATGGTAGGTTTTCTTTGTTGGCCTAATGGCGCAGGACTAGCTCACAAGTAATTTGGAATCCCCTCGTCCACAGGTTTCAAACCCTCTGCTCATTGCTCAGCGGACTCGGGAAGCCTTTGTTTCTTTGTGGCGTAGATTTAGTTATGTTATGGTGTAGGAAAAATTGTCAAAAAAGTCATAAACCTATTGCACTTTTATCAATTTAGTCCTAAACTTTTTAAGTTTACCAATTCAGTCATAAACCTTTTCACTTCTTGCCAATTCAATCCATTTGGCCTGCTGGCGCTGACGTGACCGCCCGGCCAACGCTAATGTGACAATTTTAAAATATTTTTTTTGAATTTTTGAATTTTTTTCCTTTTTTTTTTTTCTTTTTTTCTGTCTTTTCACTCTGGCCGATCTAGTGACCCCAAAGGTGCAAGCCAGCAAGCTGTCAGCGTTGGCCGGGTGGCCATGTCAGCGTCGATCGACCAAATGGACTGAATTGGCAAGAAAAAAAAAGATTTATGACTGAATTGACAAACTTAAAAGGTTTATGACTGAATTGACAAAAGTGCAATAAATTTAGGGCTTTTTTGACAATTTTCCCTATGGTGTAAGATGATTCCGACTCTACTTCCACTAGTACTGTGATGAAGCAGCAATGATGGGCTTTCTCAAAATGTGCACTTGTTACAACTTGAACCAAACATTATGTAGTTGGTAATTAGAAGGTTTGGTGCACTAAAAGAAACTATTAAAAATTCAAATTGATTTTTTTTTAATTTTCAAATGTTAAAACTAATAAAAGTTATCGAGGAAAATTAGTGAAAGACACTCAATCAACAACATCTTCAAAGTATCCCTAATAAAGGTTACACAAAAGATACATCCAAAAGAATGTCTACTAAATTTAGTGTTTGTGACGCCGTGTCTATTACCATGATTCGAATAATAAAGTAGCCTATGACTGGTACATCTTCGTTGGCCTATCACCTTATTACGATGATAAAATTGACAGGTAAATCATGTTGCTGCAAAACTCACTAAATGACAAGAATCAGATCAAAACGTCCACAAGAAGTTAAGGTGTTATGTTTCGATCGCACATGATTGACCTTTTTAATTGAAGATTTGAATCAATCTCGGGGGTCTCATCATTGAAGATTGAAGCTGGCAAATGGTAGTTACATCGTATCAAAGACAAAAAGGAGTTCATCAAGGGGACATCTCTTTCCTCTTGGACTTCCGTTCTTAGACTTTGTTCTTGGGTTCTCTCTCTCTCTCGCTCGCTCGCACAGGGTCTGACCCCTGTCTTTGTGAGTTCTTCCCGACATTTGTACCGGGAAAAGTGTACTCTGAAATACGTGGGGAGGGAGAAGAGGAACGCTCGAGTACGCACCCATTTCAAGAAAACAAGATCTAAGCTAATCGCACTGTGGATGACCATCGAAATCTCGCCCTCTTTGTTCTTCTTTTCACTCGACATACAAAATCGGGAAAAGGGTAATAGATCACGACAAGAAAAGCGACTTCATTTCAAGACATGAATCGAATTCGATCTGGGCCAAATGGAGAGATACAAAAGTGAAGAACGGACGAGGGAGGTGTAAGAATACGAGGAAGGTGATGATGATGAACCCACCAAAAAACCCAACAAAGAAAGAGGGGTGGGGGATCATTCAGTAATCAAAGGAGTTAAATTTAGACAAAGCGGGCGTGTTTTAAGTAACGCATTAACCGGCTCTGTGTTCCTCTGTGTTGCGAGATGGTCATAACAAACGCCAACCCTCCCACAAAAAAAAAATGAAGTAATTCCCAACCGCCGCCGCCGCTCGCCGCCGCCACCTCACACGCCCGTTGACAGGACATCACCGGACGCCACCGCATTGTCCTTTCGGCGGCTCCGACATCCACCTAAGAAACAGCCTCTTCGCAACGGAACCATAAAAAAGAAGAGAGAAAGAAACAAGAAAAAAGGAAGAAAGGGGGAATTTATTCGCTTCTGGTTGATTGCTCTTTCCAAGGATTTTCTTCGCTCTGCGTCGAAGGTGGTCGCCGGACTTGGTCTCGCCGCCGCATTGTGCGTTTCTGGCACTGTGATCCGCATTTTGAGGAGGAGGACTCATCGTCTAGCTGCTCGTGCCGTTCGACATCGTGAAAAGATTGCATGGAGTTTCGTGTTCCGGCAATCTGGAGAGATACTGGGGCCCCGGCCGATTCTTTCTACGAGGTCCGGGAGGAATGCACCGACGTTCCCAAGACGCGCTTCAGGATCAAGGTTCCGCATCGGTTGTTTTTCTTTTGTTTCTTGGATTGTCTAGACGTGATGCGTCTTTGATGTTGAAAATATTTCGCAATGTGCTTTTGCGTGGTGACAGATTTGCGTGGCTGTCTGATCGAAGGTTGCGAGAGAATGATGGTGTGATTTAGGAAGCGCTGGTGTGAATTAGAAAATGCCGAATCTTGAAAGCACCCAGCTTTATTGTTTACCTTGTTGAGATTGGATGATGCAAGGATTGGAATAGAAGAAAAATATTTGAAATGTAGTACTTTGAGTGCGCTTTATCACATTGTTCCTAAGGTTTTAAGAAAGTGGGCGCCGGTTAAATGGTTTCTCTTGCAAGATTCCGAACTTCTGTTACTCATATTTCTTTTTGTTAAATTCTATTTGTTGTTTGGTGTGTGTGTGTGTGTGTGTGAGAGAGAGAGAGAGAGAGAGAGAGAGAGCTTTCTAGGTGTTGCAAGCTTTTAGCAATCAGAAGTGTACGCATCACCTTTCTTACTTTGAGTGACTACCATTCAAAGTCTTGCGAGTGAAAGACCATTTATGTTTCTGATTGTTCAGTAAATTTTTTTTTACTTCAAAAAGAGAGGTCCCTCTCAAAACAGTAGCAAACTGGAATGACACTGGTTCCATGAGAATAAGAGGTTTACAATCTATAAAGTTCCATATGCTCATAAGCCCCAGAATAATTCTATGACCCGAAATGGTTGTTTTGTGCCTTTTATACTGTTCATATCAAAGTGACTAATGCTTTCTGCTTTTCTTGCTCATTTAGGCTGGGAAAACATTGAGTGCAAGAAAATGGCATGCTGCATTTTCTCCTGAAGGGTATCTGGATATAGGCAAGACTTTGAGCCGAATTCAACATGGGGTAAGCATAATCTTATGAGTCTGAGCTTGAGGAGATTGATTTGAGCTATTGCTTTTTCCAAAAGGAAGCGAGAATTTTCTTTAACTAACATTTGAAACCCTAGCCTCCTGATGGACCATTTTCTTGAACTTTTTGATCAAGCTGCTATATATGAGGAGAACATGTTCCAAATTAACTTTACATATGATGGTCACGTCATGCTATTCCATATTTTTTTCCCTTCTGAAACCATTCCTCCAGGCTGCTTTCTAGATGTGCATATTAGGATGTAAATTTTTCTTGCATGTCACCAACCATGAATGAGATCCGCGATTGCAATAGATTGTAGAAAACGGGACTTCAGAGATTTTGGTGCATGGCCTGTGATATTTTCGTTTGTTCTTGTTTACTTCATCGGAATATGCTTTGTCCTAGTACCTTGCTCAAAATATGGCAGGGACATCTATTCATATTTTATGTTTTCTTGTGCCTTTGGTTTATCCTTCCTTACCTGCCTTCAAGATACTTTTGTCGATCTACTTTCCTACTTGATGTTTTGTTGCTTCTCCTAATAACATTAATTCTTGATGCTTTCTACTCCTCCTCTTCTTGTTATATACATTAGGGTATTCATCCATCAATTAGAGGAGAAGTATGGGAATTTCTACTTGGGTGTTTTGATCCAAAGAGCACATTCGATGAACGTGAACAGATACGGCAATGTCGAAGGTACCCTATTATAGCTGCTTAATGGAGCTATGAGTTTTCATCATCATAACTTAGTTTTCGATTGATCTCCCTGTTGACTTGGTGAGGGGAAAATTTCCTGTCACAGCACTGGTCTCGAAATTGAAAGTAGGTTCTTTCTTGCCTGTATGTGCCCTCATTTTTAATAGTCAGAAATGAAGCTCTTCAAATTGGAAGTGGACGCTTTCTTACATGTTGTGGTTGTCAGCTTCTAATCCAGTGATGCTAACAGATTTTACTGGCACGGCGTGGATCTACATTTCACTGATTCCTCTGTTCACACTTCCTGGATGTGAATTAATATTCCACACTTCCCAACCATCAAGCTATTATAATTTCACTATCAATAATTTTTTCCCTTTATTTCTTTTTTTTTAGGTCGTTTTGATCATGGATAGAATGGAAACTCTCTTCTGTTGGTAAAGCAAGCTCTGCTAAGTACAATACCAACTGAATCACAATTCCTCCGTGTATTATATTTGTCAACTCAAAATGATATTAAATGTAGGGTCCCATTAGTTCCAAGATTGGTTCACATATCTAGGATGACCTTTTAGAAATCCTTGTCTTGACTCTTGAGACGCTTGTATTTCTCTAAATAAATATGTCTTGGCTATTATTCCCTTACGAGGAGTTATGGTTTATTGGGCTCAATGGTCTCTCTCTAAAAACTTGCTGCTTGTGCATTTCCAAGCAAAGAAAGTACAAGTCCTCTTATTATGGCATATTAAGCATTCTCATTGATAAGTACATTAATGACCAAGCCAATTATTATGTTGCTTTTCTTTGAACTTTGAACTTTGAATTATGTCTTAACCAGGTGAATGCTATATATCACTAATAAAGGAGAAATTGATTGGGTAATTAAGACATTTCTTCTTGTTACCTATGTTTGGTGTTTCAGAACAGAGCATGAATCCTTGCATCACACTTATGGTTATTTAACTAACTTGATCTTTGCTTAATTCAACTGCATCATTTTCGGGATTTAGACATTAAATTACCTTTTTCCCATGACATCGTCAACCACATAACTTTATTCATCATTTCAGGGTTCAATATGCAAGGTGGAAGGAAGAGTGCCACCAAATGTTCCCTCTTATTGGAAGTGGTAGGTTTGTGACCGCACCTATAATTACTGAGGATGGTAAGGCAATCCAAGATCCTATCGTACTCCTCCAAACAAACCCACATGGAGCAGTTTTGACTCCTCAAAATAATTCTCATTCCTCAACTGGCATAGCAACGAATGTTACTGCGCCTACTTCCATGGATACAGAATTTTCCTTTGTGGAAACAGTACAAGAACCCTCAATCCATGTATTTTTGGACAAAAAAGAAATCCAATGGAAGCTCACATTACATCAGATAGGTTAGTTGGAATCTAAATGCACCGTTTCTCCAATTATTTATTTTTGAATGGACCATGAAGATTGTTCTCAATTGGGAATATGCTCTTCTATTGTCCCCATCCCCCTACCTGTGGTAATTCCTTA
The DNA here is from genome assembly GCA_024500025.1 of Syzygium aromaticum. NCBI lineage: Eukaryota > Viridiplantae > Streptophyta > Magnoliopsida > Myrtales > Myrtaceae > Syzygium > Syzygium aromaticum. Next base: position 32,840,508 of record CM044890.1, on the reverse strand, counting down.
GTTTTGTTGATTCAAAAGGGGTGTATAGTGTCACTATTTACGAGTTAGTGGCTATGCTTCTTGTGGATGAGGAATTTCTCACTTAAATCTACTCTTAAGTGCAATTATGTATGTTTCACCATGCTTTTCCTTGTTCTCTCTGATTGAGGGAAAGCCTGATCCTTAGACCCTCAGCATTAAACTTTGATAAAAGAGTGAGAACTTATGTTTTACGCACTAAATGTTCTATTCCATTTGCTCTCATTTACTAAATTAAACTTCTACAGTAAACTTTTAGAATATACTGTAACATATTTGTTCCCACTGTTTGATTCCCATATTCTATATGAAATTTCTGCTAGGTCTCGATGTTGTTCGCACAGACAGGCCATTGGTGTTCTATGAAAAGCAAGAAAACTTGTCAAAGCTTTGGGATATTCTAGCAGTTTATGCCTGGATAGACAAAGATGTCGGCTACGGTCAAGGTGACTACTTTGTTGAACTTTCATTTATCTTGATAGGAAATGATGAGTGATTGTGTCTATTTATTAATATGGCTGCGTCCAGTAAGCTTTGTCCAGTTTCGCACGCAATCAATTTGCCAGTGTTGCACTTGTCATCTGGGCTATGTTCCTTATATTATGAAGCATGTTCTTCTCATCTTTAAATACCGTGTTTGTTTTGCATTACGCTTGCATGTTCATTTGGACCAATTCCTTCTATACAATAAAATACCAGTACTATTAAAAGTTCTTATGTTCAATACAAGGAAATACCAGTATCTAACATCAGGATGAGCATATGCATGAGGAAATAGTTTTCCAAATATGATTTTCCATAAAGACTGAGCTTTGTCTCGCATCCCCTTATATTGACTGGTCTTATGTTATTTGCTTTCAGTCTCTATAGGGATAATGGCTCTGTGCCATAAGAATAATGTTGTTCCGAACAATAGTTTTGAAGTTCAATTATTTTCTTTTTATTCCTTGTTTTTCCCATATATCTGTAAATTAGTTAAAATAATTTCAAAACAAATTTTAAAGAAAATGAATTTTCAGCCCTTCTAGTTTTAGACTGCGCAATGCTCTTGTAATAACATCATGACCATGTCTCACGATTTTGGGATCAGCCAACATTAGCGGTGCATGGAGAAGTCACTGTGGAGATGCATCATAATGCAGTTTGATCTCCTAGCTTTACCATGCCAACAAATCTCTATGTTAACTGGAAGATTAAGGACATACTGTGGTAGGTCTCGAAGAGCATAAACAAATCATTAATCTTGGCAATGCAATGCAATGCAACATACATCTTCCCTGAAGTTTCTGTAACTGCCATCCATCTATTTTCTGATTGATACATCATACTTGTACTTATACCTGCATCGGAGAACACTAACCTCTAGGAAATAGATAACACAAACTTAATGCTCTTAGGTACTCTTGGTTTATATGTACAAAATTACAGAAATTTCAATTCTTTAACAGTAAAAAAGAGTATTTCTGTGAAAGCTGCTGCATTTCTCTCTCAACGTGAATATCAAGAAGTCTGGAGAGGATTCCTGACATGGGAAAATATGGAAACTTGAACATATTTGGTGTTAGCCCCTAGTTTCCTGACCTCCTGCTGAATGGTGGATGATGTTAATTTCATTGTCTGCAATTAACTGAAGCTTGAGGATGATGGGTGACAATAACAGGAATGAGCGATCTTTGCTCCCCAATGATAATGCTTCTTGACGACGAAGCTGATGCATTTTGGTGCTTTGAACGGTTAATGCGCAGATTGGTATGTAATTTCATCTCTCTCTCTCTCTCTCTCTCTCTCTCTCTATGTGTATATATATACTGAGCATCCACATTAATAGGTACTTATGTCCTAGAGCAAATGCCTAGGGATCATGCACTATGCTGTAATTCCTACATTTACATGTTTGGGAATGCATACCCATTTTCTGAAGGCCTGTGCCTGTGCATGCACATTTGCATCTGCTCTCTTTGACCATTTCATGGCATGCTGCGCCCTCCCCCCCAAGCAAAAAAAAGAGATGAGATTGTTCCGATAGTGGGACTTGCTATGAAGTTGAAATACAGCTGCTTTATGTTTTTCTTTAGGGTAAAATACTAATGCTTTTCTTTATAGGATTATCACTCTCTTTATGATCCTAAGATTTTTACGTGTATTCTTCTTCGTGATTTTTAAGCGAGGAAATTTCAGATGCACCGAGAGCTCTGTTGGGGTCGAGGCACAACTAAGTAACTTGGCTAATATTACTCAAGTTATCGATCCAAAACTTCATCAGCATATAGGTATTACCTCAATTAAGTTCTCACTCATAATTACAATTTGTGTTAGGCGATATGGTGCGACGTGAAAGGTTGTAGCACAGTCACAAGAGCACTAGATGATGTGATTTTGGCCTATCATAGGGCCTACTTAAGACAAGACATGCGGTCTGCGTACTGATTTTTGTCTCAGATGCTGGCTTTGACTGGATTTATCTACAAATTAGCAGCCAATTTGCTTTCCTAATCATGTTAACTTCCCAATTTTACCAATTCGATGAATGTCCTAAACTTCCCGGTTAAGAAGGGCTATGTCTCTGCTTATTCATTATAATCCCCATTCCAACACAGGTTTAAAAATAATGCAAATGCTTCTTGGGGCTCTAGCCTCTTGGTTTGCATACATAGAGAATGAGGCCATGTGCGGAGCTTCCACTTTGGACATTCCATAGACACAGTTCTGCATAACCTTTCCTCAAAGCCAAATATGCCATTTGATATAATAGATCATGTGGCTATTCGGAAAACCACCCTAACATTACTGTTGATTGCCAAAGAGGTGATTGTGACTCTGACTGACAGGTTTAAGTACTCCGTCGATTCTTAGGACCATCCTCTATAGTACTGTAATTCTTCATTATTTCTTGTATCCATGATGCATCTTATGTTCTAATCTTGAAACTATGTTAGCTGAGATGGTGCAATGTGTTCTTGTATATTCTTGGGTACCTTAAATGTCACTATTGGAAACTTAAGAAGCCTGGTTTCTTGATGGTGCACAGAAACACTGGGTGGAGGAGACTATCTTTTTGCTTTCCGAATGATTATGGTTTTGTTCCGTCGAGAATTTTCATTTGGTGACTCTTTGTATCTTTGGGAGGTACCTTTTAATTTCACATGCCTCTCTTTTATCTATATTGTCTACTGAATGCGCATTTGTTTATTCTCATTACTGAATTATTGACTATTCTGGACCACTTAGGCCAAGCCTTTTTGACTGAGATGCATCGAGTCTTGGTGACCAAGACATCATATGACTTATAAACCAATACTATTGACCAACAGATGCATTGAAAGTTCGCTTATGATATGACTTAACTGCTGCTTGCATTTAATGTTGAGGCAAAACATCACAATTTTCCTTGTTTGAGGCATTACTTTTACAGTTATTATTCAGATTCCATAGTTAGGGGAAACTACTCTGCATAGTGATACCTAATTTGACAGTGATTATTAGCTTGACTTTGCTTTCTGTCAACATCCTCATACCACTAATGCAGTAAGAATCTATTAATATGTTCCCTCATTACAAGCTTCTAATAATTTGGTAATTCATTTCCCTGTCCATCTGGGCAATGATGCCACTTTCTGTGGCTAACCACCATTAAGTAGCAAATTCTCATGTATGCTGGTCTGAGAATTAGATAAGAATGACCAACCATAGTGTTTTTGCTTAATGTCTGGTCTAACTGGCTCTGCTCTTCAATCTATGCTTCATACTTGTTTGGTTAGATGCCAGTAAGTCTGGCAAGAGGGTGGATTAATAGGCAGTTGTAATTGAGTGTAACATATTGTGATGATACATCTCAGATTCTCCCGGGGAAATTGGTGTAATGTTTTCTTTCTGAGTTTACCTTTAGATGCTGAGTGGTGTCAAAGTACTAGCTTGTGAATTCTGTTACACACTTAGCTGCTTCTGCTTGAATGGACTTGTAGCTAGCACGAAATTGGTACCTTTGTGTGTCCTTTTTTTCCTCCTCACTCACTCTCTTTGGCTATCTTTACAAGTAGGAATGACCCGCGACATATCAAGTTCTCTTCCACCCTGTTTGTTCGACCATTTTTTGTTATAGGAATTTTTACATCATCCTTCATTCTTTTCATTTTATATTTCTTTATCATTAATGTATAAAATAATTAGTGACTTATATTACAGATGATGTGGGCCTTGGAATATGACCCAGACTTGTTCTCTATGTATGAAGAGCCCGATTTAGCTGGTGAAAAAGCTGATGGGTCTAAAGGAAAAGCCAAGTCAATACGACAGTGTGGGAAGTTTGAGAGAGAAAATATGAGAAACAGAACAAAGAACTCTGATGCCCCTCTGCCCATCTCTATTTTCCTTGTTGCCAGTGTCTTGAAGGATAAGAGCTCCAAGCTCTTGCAAGAAGCACGGGGCCTGGATGATGTCATTAAGGTTAGCTTAATAAAGTTGAGACCCTTATTGGAGTTTTGATTTTGCTGTTATTTATTTAGAAGTGTAGACAAGCATACCAATTCATTGTGGCAAACTGAAAATGTTAGATCACTGTACAGTATACCTAGTTATCCTAAACTTAGCTTTAGGATTCGCTACAAGATGATTAGATTTTTCTTTCTTTCAGAAGATGATACTAGGACCTATACCTTCAGGGATATTTTTTCAAGTGAAAGAATTACTTCTCTGTGGATGATTGGTAAATTAGGATGAGAATTTCCTCTTTCTTATATGATGCAATGCACATGATGTGTTAAAATATCTAACTTCACCTGTTGTCTATATAAATGATTATCCTTTATAGATCTCTTACTTAATCCATTTTATCCCTCTCCAGATACTCAATGATATGACTGGAAATCTGGATGCAAAAAAGGCCTGCAGTGGGGCTATGAAACTTCACAAGAAGTATTTAAAAAAGGTACCATCTTCTCATTCTTTCTATATATAATTATCTGGTATCACCTTGTCATTTTTTCGCTTATTATATTGCTGGCTTTGATCTGACATGTAGTTGTCATAGCCTAGAAGTTTACTCGTTACATAAGAATCAGAGTATCTTCATGGTCAAATATTGTTCAGCACTTCATTTTTATATGATGTTTTTTCCCTTTCAATGAATGGTCCTGTTAAACAAAATGAGTCCGTTACGGAACAATGCAGTAGAAATAATTGAGTTGCCTTATCTGCTTAGTTTGATGATATTCCAGCCAAAGATTATACTTTGAACCCAAATTCTGCCCAAACAAATTTAATTTTGTCTCTGTAAATTTGACCAATATAATCCATTCCATTATCTTAAGTGGTTGTTCCGGGTCACTGTGATATCAAGTTTTTCTTTTCCTCCCAAGAGAAGAACACAGTATGAGAGTTGTGACGAACTAGTTTAAAAGAGGTCGGTTTGAAATGTCACTGTAGTTTAAAATCAAGTGCGACGAGAGGGTCTTTAGCAAGAAAAAGAAGAAACAATGAGAGGGCGATCAACATATCAGCCGTTGAATAGCTTTCAATGCTACCTCTTGCAACTCCTATATCACTTTTTTTTCCTGCAGGCTAAGAAGACATAGCAAAAACTGAAGCATCCCTGAGATCTGATGCGAAAAAAGGAGGAACTGAGATTCGCCTCTCGCCATTGGCTTATGATTCCGGAGGAGCTGTACAAATATTAAGTGTATCTTTCTGTATTCCTAAAGAAAGACACACAAAAGACAACTACTTACTTGAACTGATATCTAATTTGTATATCAGTTCCTCATAAAATCCATATCTCCACTGGAGCAATCTCTAATAAAAACAGTTCCCAAATATGTTTTCTCTTCTAAAAATGATCTCGGCCAAGAAGTTGTCAAATATGTTGAATTATTCAAGAAATATTTCCTCTTCATTTCTTGGTGCCTGCATGTGCAAATTGTGCATATGCATGTGCCGAAGCATGTTTTCTTGCTGATGGGCAATGTACTCGTTGGAGGAGGCTGGCTGTGGCTTCCACATTGGTGAGGACTCGGATTATTCATTACCTCTCTTATAACAGTTGGAATTTAACACTAATGTCATCATTTTTCCCAATCTTTTATTCATTATCAATTTTTTTCCTCTCTCTTTAATTGATGTCAGAATTTTAAAACAACTCTTTTGCTCCTTTTAGTACTACAAATGTCAAATCGGTAACCATGTTACCGTATTTGAGTGTGTTAACGACGAAAGGCCTTGATTGTATTAATCACAAGAATTAAAGGTTTTGATTAATAAAAATTCGGAAACGGAAGACTAATTGCACAGAGGACATAAATTAAGAGACCGAAAACAAAATTGTGCCATCAAAAAAGTACATAATACAAATCAGTGCTACAGCGCATTGATGTTTCTATGAGTGGGAAAAGTTTTTTTGTTGTAATTAATGCAAATAGTAGTGCAAATGGAGCTTTTTATCTGGCCTGTATTGAGGCTGTTTTCTCAAAAATTATTCAATGTGGACATTGACTCAGATAAAGTTTTGAAATAGCCAATTTAGTCTGAAATAATACCCTACGCTCACTGACCGGTCAAATCTTTGCCGGTCGGTTTGTACATGCGACTCATGTGATTATTCAGGCGGTGATCTCACTTTATGAGATGCACCCGGCGTATGCACGAATGTTTAGCATGAATCCTAGCTTCAATATAGGCTTCTTCGACTTGGGTAAAATCAAAACATTTCGGACAAACTAGCCCTTGATGCTACCGTCGAAGTAAGCATGTGAATCACATTAGCCAACAAAGATTTGGCCATCATTGCACTCAGACTCTTATTTGAGACTAAATTGACCACTTTATGGCCTTATCCGCTTTAGGAAATCTATTAAAAATATGATCTCACTTCAAGCGTTTATTTGAAATTCTCTCCTACCTATTTTTTTATTTATACATTAGGTAAATACCACAAAAAGCCTTAAATATACCCCCGGGGACACTAATATACCAAACTTCTTTGTGTCATCAAAAACCCCAAGCTTTTACCAGTATAGCAAAATTGCCTTCTGTCAACCACAAAGACCCCAAAACTTTGCACATTGCGATAACAATATCCCAAACTTTGTTTTGGTATCACCAATATCCGAAAATTGTACCAATATTACAAAAATGCGCTGTACCTACCACTAAAAGCCTTAAACTTTGCCCATTATGTCACCAATACCCAAAAAAAAAAAAAAAATTCTATGTCACAATGACCCTTAAACTTGCACTAGTGACGAAGGGTGTTCTTGTTGGAATCAACTGGAAATTATTTTAGTCCAAATAATAGTTTTTTTTTTTTGTGGTAGACATATTTTTGACACACTCGTACAAATTTGGGATTTTTGGCAATCAAAAAATTATTGCAATATTGATATCATAGTGTGCATAGTTTAGGAGTTTTAGTGATACAAAAAAGATTTAGGGTAATAGTGTAACACAAAAAAAAATTTCGCTGAAATTTTATCAATGGACGCTCTTGGAACACTTATTAAGTAACAAACTAAGGAAACATTATTGTTGCTGTACTAATGCTTCTAATGAATAATGTAATCAGTGTTTCAAAAATTCAAAATTTTCTTATGAAGTATGTTTAAGGAGTGACCGAAGATACTTTTCAACAAGTCTCGATGACAGCAGTCCGTTCAGTGGGATCCAGGCGGGACCATATGTGGAAAACAGAAGGAAGTTGATGGCTGTGATGGACCCGGTTCCTGTCAGGTCAGCCACAGCGTTAGGATTGGATGAGCAGGACAGCGACCCTATGGTGATCCTCGGTTCACCAGCATCTGCGGGCCGAGGTGTCATGGTCCAATGCCAAGATCGATCCGCGTAGAGGAAAGAAGATGGGAGTGCAAGATGCGACCGCCGAGCGCGTCCGTTGTATTTGCCAAGCGCTTATGAGAATCGCTCCGGCACTCGGAGCGGTTGGGTGAATGATACTGGAAAACCAGCAACAGTTGCTGCAGTGATGACTGATGATGAGGCATGTGAAAGGATTTCGGGCGGCGGAGAGCACGTGTTCAGTGATGAGGCTAAGAGGGAGACGTGCATGGCGCTTGCCGATAGTCCCGAATTGCCATGCATGCGAATGCGAATGCAAAGTATTTCGAGCTCTCTCTCTTTCATTCATTTTACTGCAGATTCTCCTTTGCTAACAGCAACATAAATGTCTTACGTCAAGTTCATGAAGACCATTCTAAGTAGATTGTCTATCTATGCACCTGAAAATCTTCGGCCCGCTCTCAGTTTATCAATGAAAAATGAAAACACATTGCCATGCCAAGCTCATGGCGTGTGACTAAGCCTTCGAATAGTTGACATCATCATGCGTTTGATCTTTGAACTTGTTACACCCTAACTCTCTTCATTTGAGAACCAAACCAATATATACTACAAGCAACGCCATATGGGTACATGAATCTACAAAACCAATCAAAAGACTAGAACACATCCTCCTCTCACTTCAGACCGTAAACAAAAACCGACATACGAGAGACCGTGAGATCAGCTTCACCTCTTTTTTTTTGCTTTTAACAGTTAATATCAAACACCATATTTATCACGAGGTCGATCGATATTTGGAGGAACAGCATATGCACAAGAATAGGCAAACAAGCGTCAATGGAAGAGCTCTGTCATCAGCAAGAAAGTCACAATCCCGATGACTACAACTGGCAGAGAATTGGTACTGAATCGGTAACCCAAACTTCGAAGTGGTACACTGGAAGGAAGCGAACACTCCTCCCCGTTGAAGATCACCTTTGAGGGGAACCCATCGCCCCGCAGTATGTTAATGCCCGGAGTAGTTTTCTTCGTGAAAGATATGACCGACTGCTGCTTTCCAGGCACTCTCGGATCGACTAACGGGTTGGTTCCATTGGTTTCGCCTACCAGGTAATTCATTCCCGTTGTGCCTTGGAAGAAGATGGTGTTGTTAGTTTGCGGAAGCTTAGTTCCGTTGAAAGAATACACCTTTTCGTAGCCGGGGAAGGCTTTCTTCATCTGTATTGCCGCGAACCAGTCTTCGAAAGGGAAGTCGTCCCAATTGAAGAGCGTAATACGAGCTGTCCATCCTTGCTTGTAGTCAGAGTTAATGTGCCAATTGATGCTAACCCCGCAATTGTCCGGACATGGCATTGGGTTGGGGACTGGATAGTGTTTGATCTTAGCCCAGGCTTTCGCTTTCGCTGTTCTGTTCTCAAACGGCACAAGAATAGCCTCCGGAGGAAGAAGCATTGCATGTGCTTTCGGGTTGCACCTTTCGGTGTTCTTGCAGCCGCAAGCACAAGTATTGCAAGGGATGATTGACTCATTGTAATATGCTGAAAATGAAACGCAGCATCTGGACTCTTTAGTCTTCGGCCTCGTGATGTTACAACTCACTTGCCAGCTCGCAATTGCTGAAGATGTAGCTTGAAGCCCACTTGGGTCAGGAAATTCTGTTGGGTCCACTCTAATAGGTGCGCCGCACTTGTACTCCGGATTTATCACACCATCAATCTTCCACCTCTGCGGCGGAGTTAGAGCGGTACGGTTCATGTCTGGAGGGATCTTATAGACCTGCAATTGGAAGATGGACCTCGATTTGCTCTCGTCCATCAAAGCTGGAAGAAGAGTGCCGTTCTTACAACAGTATGGAAGTTTCCCAACTTTCGTGTCATTGGCTCTATCAGCAGGCAGGTCGGCAATGACAGGCTTCTTTTCGCAGTTCATGACCTGAGAGAAATCAAAGTCCTTGTAATATTGCCCCGCAACACCATAGATACACTCTGACGGGTCCTTTTTGTGGGTGTAGGCTCCTCTCATGGAGTAGATGAACTCTCCTCTCATCCATTCCCATGTCAAGTTCCAATGGTCAAGACGGCCTAATGGATGGTTGTTGTCCATCGTCACCTGGGCAAGATAGTTGCCCTCATAGGCTTGCAGTACATCGTATGTGAAGGTGAGATCACCGTACTGGCGAGGCAAGAACTTGGTCTTCGTCTGCTTGGCCTTGTGTTTCTTGTCCTTGACACAGCACATAAGCATTGTGTTTGTACCTGAGGGAAAAGAATTCAGAAAATTAAGGTCAAAACCCTATGAACAAACCGATAACACATGATTCCCTTGATCTAAAGTACTCACCACGGCGATGAGCAGCAGGACACTTGTACCCATCATTCTCGAGCCGAATCTTCTTCGGCATTGGTACACCCGGCGGTTTCACGCCGAATTGGGTCCCTGTCAATCCAACTTTGGCCTGAATCTGATTGATATCCCCTGCTGTTTCAATAGAAGTCTTCAGATCGGCCTGCGGGTAACCAGCCAATGTAGTCCCGTTGTTCCCAACTTTCGCAGGCAAATCTTCTCCATCGATCGATACAGCTCCGCTTGCACCCACCAGGATCTCGTTGTGCTGGAACCCTATGAACACCTTCCATGCCTTGAGCTCCTCCAAGCCCGCATTCAACACCGTCATCTGCGACTTGAAGGCCCATGACTGCGCCGACGCGTTCTTCACGTGCGGGTACTCCTTGATCCTCTCTATGAAGTTGTACATGATGAATATCCCATCACAGTCCTCCTGTTCTGGGGGAGGCGCGGCCGGTGTGGACTCATCCTCATAATCTTGGCCGTGACAAACACGGTTGATGCAAGAACAGAGCAAGATCAAGACCCAGACAAGTAGGAATACTAGCCTAGGTATCTTCATGCCTGCCCTTGCTTTCGATTATGTGCCTGACGGCTATAAACCTCGACACTAAAGGGTGGTTTGGTTAAAAGGAAAGGGGGATATGCTACCCGGCTAGAGCCGCGCATGAACGCGGCAAGGGAGAGAGAGAAAGAGAGGGCGTGGGGAGGAAAGGCCCTTTTTTGAGAAGGGCGTTGAAACGGGGTTGTAGAAAAGAGAGGAGAGAACGTGAGGACAGAGTCAGCAGAGTATTCTCTTCCTCTAGTTTTAGCGAGGGAATCGGGAAGAAAGAGAGAGAGAGAGAGAGAGAATATGAAGAGTGTTGTTTTTAAAAGTTCGTTGGTCGTTAACTAGGTGTCCTTAGGAAGGCGGGCAACAAGAACGCTGCTGTCTGCTTCTCCCTATGTCTTTTCTGGTCTTTCGGGCTTCGCCTAACATGTCAAATCAGGAAAATTTAAAAATTATCACAACCGTTTTGGTGGAAGAAATACTTGTCTTCCGTATACACGCTTGTACCCAAGAATGAATACGTTGAGCTAATAACAGCTACACCATGTGAGAGCTTGATACTCTGTTTCTTACGTATCAACAACAATGATCTGAACTTATATTAATAGGTAAAAAACTACAAGATTATCCTAAATTGTTGATTGTGTTTTGGAAATATAAACATTCCAATCTGAAATGTATGACTTTTGTGAAATGTGCTTTCTATAATTCCCAAAGTACTGTTGATCTACGTTTTCTATGGTCTCCGAGGTGCTTTGATTTTTTCGTGTTCTTTTATGTTTGGTTACCTGGGTAGGGATTTTTCTGAGGTGTACCTAGTACCATTTCCAGCTTGGTACACTCACCTGAAGCGTGATATACATGATTCTTTTATGTTGGAGTTGGTAAATCAATGTTTCTTCTAGACGTGCCCAACGATTAGATTGCACAAGAATGACCTAAAACTACGTAGACATGAACGTTCATATCCCGTACATACGTGTTATTCTGAGTTTTTCATGTTTCTGGTGTTTGTAGCATGGCGTAGTCCTCTAATTCACAAGTATCCAAGCAGTTCCAAGTGCCCGAGCATCTCTCATTGAGAAAAGATCTGGGACAAGCTTAAGTCAATACTCGAATAAACTATAACATTGCAGAATAACATTGTAATGTCTAGAATATGATCAAGAAGAAAGGGCTCAGGAAAAGAAGAATTGAGAAACTTTGGGCACGTACAAGAGGAAAACTATTGTGGGAGAGCAATGATCTTTGAATCAACTTCGGTCTTCAAAGAGGTGGAAATGTATCCATTTAGATGGATGAGAACAAAAGTATAACAAACTAGGCATCTCATGCCTGATTGTGAAAGATTCTCATTTCATGGATTCAAACCAAAATGTACCTATCTGAGAATTTATGAGACCTGACTAACAAAGAAGACACAACTGGACATGAAAAATACAAATTACACATTTGATCAGCTAATCTCATTCACTTTTCTGCCAAAAAGAAAAAGGTCAATCTTGTTTGCCCCCTGTACTGGAAAGAGTGTTAGTTGACAGAGATCTCTTCCATGCTACTGATTCCCTCCACAAACTGGGCTTTAGGCTCCAGATCAATGAACTGGTTGGACTTGCTTGCTAAATGTGAGATGCTAACCCTGCCCTCCCGCTTAATGTAATCTGCAACAGCTTTCATTTCTTCTAATGATATGTATATATATTTCCCTCTATCGTCCATGACACCAGAAAGGCGGCCTAATTATAAACAACAAAACTTGATCAATTGCCAGATCTAGCCAAAAAGGCAAAAACCAAAAAAAAAATTAATGGCAGCATAATTAAATGCACCAGTCATTAGTATTAAATGATTGAAGAGACCAAAAAACCTAGCACGTGATATGAGTTCCATGTTTCAGAAACATAACTATCAAGACATGTTTCAATAGTGCATCTTTGCTATAGACAAGATCAATGAGGAGGGTAAGGGAAGTCACTACGCACCCATGCTCTCCAGGGATGCTATCCTATTAATACATTCCTGCAGCAAACCAAAAAGAAGATAATTGAGAATGATCAAAACAGTTGAACCCCTAAAAGAGGCTGTAAAAAGATATTCTCACTGTACGGAAGGTTTGAACACCAACTCTAGCAACTAAACCACAAAGATATATTTTCTTGATGACCAGAAGAAGCATTCTATTCTAATTTCTTGCAACATTCACAGTGATAACAGGGAAAGTATGGGCAGTCAAACCTGAGTCCTTAGCTTAAACTCTGCAGCAAGATCTTCTAGGGGAATACATTTGTGCTTCTGAAAGATAATTTGATCACAAAAATAAACTCAGAAGCAAGAAATAGAGTTATGTAGCGGTAGCCAAGAGATGTAGATACCAACTGGAAAAAAAAGTCAAAAGTACCTTTATGTATTCGACAAAATCAGATAGCAACCCCTGACTTCCATCTTGGACATCATTCTCTGTAGTACCTTCAGCATCAACTGAGAACTCCCCTTTCCACTTTTCAAAATCTAATGCAGCAGCTTCCTCCTCCTTGGCCTTCCTAGCGTTGGCCTCTTCCTCCTGTATACATCATAAATTTCTAAAAGGTTATCTACTCCACATATATCTAGCGAGTCATGCCAAGAAATAAGACAAAATGGCAAGGTGACCAACTTACCAGCATTCGTTCCTTTGCCTCACGCTCCTCATCCTTTCTCCTCCGCATTTCTGAGTAGCGATCTTGTTTTGTTTTCCTTGAATCGCGTACAACCTCATCAGCCTTCAGAAAAAGCTCAGCATGGTCAGAAAGCAGTCGAGCTCATAAATCATAGGGAAGAAAGAGTATGATATCAAAAGAATACACCCAATTGAATTATAGGTTTGACACATTACCCTGCTAATATATTGTGCAAAAATTCTGTTTTCAAGTAATTAGACAAATCTTTCTCAACTCTAATATTATCCTAATCCCCAAAAAAAGAATTGCAGTGGAATATATCCTTGAAGTACAGAAACTAAACGACCCACTCCAGCTCCTCGAAGGGTGGGAAAGATGACTATTTAGAACTTACTGTGTAAAACATCACCTCAAGGAGGTACCAGAGAGACTTTTCTTTCTTTATAAGACAGAAAGAAATCAAGCATGCTCATATCATCAAGAGCTTCAGAAGATACTTCCAAACAGTGGAGCATGAAAAAAAAAAAAACCATTTAGATGGAAAATCTGCTTCAACCTGTCTTTGGGCTTCCCTCTCTTGCCGCCTCTTTTCTTTCTTCTTTGATGCTTTAGCCTCATAATAGTCACCAGCCATAGCATCTTCATCACTTCCATCAGCATCGTCTGCATATGATAAACACCCAGTTAAGTTTTAGCAAAAGAAGTCCAAAAGAAAAACCAAAGATGTATAGACTAAGGTTCTGATTGTTATAGTTTATTAAAAGTAAAACTAGTCTGGCTTTCCAAAAATTCTGACTTCAAATAAGTAGCTTTCACACAATACATCCGATCCATCCCAAGATCATTATCATTGAAGAAACATAATTGCTCCATCTTACCACTTAAGCTTCTACCAGAAATTGCCATCCATAAATAATTAGAAAATTTTGCTAAAGATGAGCATCAAGAAATGAAGAAAGGAGGCAGATGGAAGAAGCATAAACAAACCTTCTACAGTTGCTTCTGGCACCGCAGATGAAGTGCTAGCCCCAGAAGGTGGTCTCCGACGCATCCGACGGGTCCCAGATGCACGCACCACAGTTTCTCTCTGTCGGACCTGATTCACAAGAGGAGCACCCAAATTCCCATAGTCAAAATGACTGGACAGAAAATATACTCGGATGGACGTAGCCCTAGCGACAAACGACTTCATCCATCTCAAACGCACTCCCGCATGCAGAGAAGAATTGGAAACAAACCTGATCTTGTTCTTCATGCATATCCGGTGATGGAGAATCCTGCCGCCGCCTCCAAATATACAGCGGAACGAGCGCCATAACAAGAAGCATCGAGAGTATGGCCACAAAGAGTTCCTCCATCTTCAAGCCCTAGAAGCATACAAATCGAACGCACAAGGAGACCAAGACTCAGGAGACATGATCGGACAAAAGCACACAAGACTAGCACTTGCACTCATCATCTGATCACAAAGTCCCCCAAAAAGTCCATTCATTTATCAGATAACAAAACACAATCTGCTGTAACACTGCATTTTCGAGGGCACCATCGCGAATTCGCAGCAGAAAAACACATCAACCGGGCACTAAGAACAAACCAATTTCCAACCGTCAAAACCGGTTCGAACAAAATCCCCCACTTCCTCAAACGAATTAACAACAGTAACCAACCAGTGATCAATCGAACATGTCATTAGCACCGTCCCACCGCGCGCGCGCGCGCGCGCTCAACGATGCAAAACAACAAGCTTCAAGCTCAAAATTGAATTAGCAAATTCATGCATGTTCGGACGGTGTTACCTGAACGAGCTCCTACCTCCTCCGACGATGGATCTGCAAGCCGCTCGCGGCGAGCAGGCGAGTACTTCAAGGGTTCTACAGGATTCCGATTCGATGTTCAAAACGAAGATATCGATTGATCGTGCTTCGTGAAATCGGAGAGGAATGCCCCAAGATCAGCTGATCGGCGAGGGTGATCGTGGCGCTAAAATTCCGGATTGGTTTGATTGAATAGACAAATTCGTACGTCGAGATGATCGTCGTCGTTCCTTTTTCCACCGCGAGCGATGCGTTGCAGTAAAACGACGAAGCGCCTTTTCTAACCTTACCGGAGCAAAACGCTTGTCGTTCGGATTCGGGCTTACAGAATACTGGATTTCGGATGTATTGAATTTCACGAAATTTATAAAAAAAAGGGAAAAATTCGAGTTGGTTTTCCATTTTGTGGTTTATATGTAATTTAAAGGGTTACGTGAGACGTTCAACGGTGAACGAAAAGTTTGGTACTCAAATTCGAAAAATTAGAGAAGGGCCAGAAAGTGAAAAAGAATATCACACCGGATGGCAAATACTCACCAAAGAGCTTTTTTGAATCAACCTTATATTTATTGAACCCTCCTTCCCTACTCGCGCTAACATGTTTGTAGGGCTAGCAATTCATATTAACATGTTACAAACATGTTTATAATTAATATCAATTCGTATTGATCTAAAGTATCTTGATTTCGATTCGACATGTCAAGTCATGATTTAGATCAATTTGTGTTCACGTATAAGTCAGTGTTATCCTATCATGCCATTTTCAGGTTTTTTCTATGATGTCGTAGTAAACGTGTTGTGTGTCTAGCATTGTTAATTCTAATTGTCTGTATCTTTTATCGATAATTGTAGTAATAATTGCATTCAAAAAATCATTTTAAGACATTAAAGTTCTTTGTTGTTGTAAATAATGCGTTATACATTCTATGGTGGTTAGAAAAGAAATAATAAATTTGACTTAGGCTGAGCATGGCAACCATTCTATGCCCAGAATTAGATTTTGGGCAAAAATAATTCTTTTTTATTTTGTGCCCGAAAATAATTTCTAAGCATTTGAAAGTATTTGGTAACTGCCCAAAATTTACAGAAATGCGTTTGGTAACTACACAAAATTTCTTTTTATTAATAATATTTTGAATTTTTTAATATTTATTTCTTTTTTTTTCTTTTTTTTTCTTTCTTTCCCCTTCCTTTCTTGGCCATGGCCGACTATCGACAACCGGCCACAATCCAGGGCCGACAAGGGTGTCGCAGCCCTCGCTGGTGGCGACAGTGAGGTCGGCCTCGCCAGATCTAGGCGAGGCTGCGAGCGGCCCTCGCCGAACATTGGTGAGGGTCGAGACACCCTCGCCGACCACCAGCGAGGACCACAACGCCCTTGCTACCATTGGCCTGTGGCCAATCGTCAGCGACCGACGACGATGGCCGATGGCCAGCAAGTGACAAGGCCAAAGAACAACAATAACCAAAAAAAAGAAAAAAATCAAGAAGAATTAGTTCTGAAAAAATTATTCCAAAATCAAGAAGCTACTTTTTTTTTTATTATTGATTCTGTTTCAAAACTGATTCTTGACACAATTTTGCAAAAAATTGTGCTCGACTACAAAAAATTTAATAAACGAATTTCTATTTACAAAATGATTTTGGGAACAAAAAAACAGAATCAATCACTATTTGACAAGTTGCCAAAAAAGCCCTTAGAGGGATGCGTTTGACTTGTGTGAGGTGATTAAAAACTATAATCTTTAGGGATAATGACACACAATCCCTAACATTGGCCTAATGTGAATATGATCCTTCAACTTTTAATTTATTCGATGTAATCCATAAACTTTAATCTAATATTTAATATGTTTAATAAACTTTTAATTTGTTCAATGTGGTATTTAGATTTTCAATACATGTTCAATGTAATCACAAAACTATACTAGATACTTCATTGAATATTGTCATATAGTTCAAAAGCCACATTAAATATGTACCAAAAATCATATAATTACATCCTGCAACTCGAGGTTATGTCGTGACCTTCATGATGGCCAGATCTGTGCAATGTCGACATTCTAGATCTAAATGCATGACCCCCATTGCCACAGAGCCTCTAGATCCGAAGGCAACAATGGCCTTCTATAGCTGCGAAGTTTTGACGTTGTGACTGAGATCTCGGCGACAATGGCCTTCTATAGATGCGAAGTTTTGTCGTTGTGGTCGAGATCTCAGCGACGGTGGAGGAGCCGCTGAGCTCGAACCATTTTAAGGCCGACGATGGTGGACTAGATCTGGTGCAGTGTCAAGACCACCACTCGACTAGATTTGGAGGCTTGGCCTCTAGTGGTGCTGGTGTTCAAGGGTGGCAGGCGCCTAGTCCGAGGTCCATGGCCAGCGGAACAGGATATTTTTATTTTTAATTTTATTTTTTAATTTCATTTCAGGTCAATAAAAACGTAAAAAATTGAAGCCACTAAATATTTCCTCCGGCTCCTTCTCTTCCAAACACAGCAAGAGCTAAAATAGCTCCTGCTATTCTGCTACTGTTGGAGATAAATAACGCAAAAACGTATTTTTGACAACAAATAGCACAAAATTCAACAGTGACTTCAGACACAATTAGATCTAAAATTCAATCACGTCCGGAAAAGAAAAAACAGGAGAAAAATCCAAGATGTGGGGATAGATATTTTTAGTGAATTCTCCAAGATTATCTGGAAAGCATCTCAGAGACGGCACGAACTATATCGAAGCTCATCGACACAAGCAAATCGACTCTGAAGCTCAACTCTACTCATCCAAATTCAAGGAGGCAAAAGGGTCCGTGATGGAAGCAAAAGTAGCAGAAAACGCAAAGCGAGAGAGAAAGAGACCTGAAACATCCAACCTTATTAACAAACACCCCAAACTAGTCCACCATCCATCCCCTCATTCATCTCACCAAAAGCACCTCTCCCTTCCTTTTTTTTTTTTCAGACTCTACTTAAGACAGAGATCTCGATAAGCTAATTTCAGGCGTCCACGATCTCTGCGGAGTCGGCGGCGGCGGCGGCGAGGATGAGCTCCGGGTGGATGCTCCCGGCGTAGGATCCGTCCAGCGCGTTCGGCAATCCCAGGGACTTCAATGCGAGGTGAGCCGCCTTTTGGCCCGATATCATCATCGCTCCGAAGGTTGGCCCCTGACACCAAGTTACACCATTCGTCCCGCATTAGTGCCCACGATCGAGAAAAGAGAGCTATTTCGCAACAAATGTTGGCACAATCCAATGTTGAAAGCGCAAAAACTAGCAGATATTCACTACGAGCAAAGCATTGACATGGAGAGAATGCGGTGTTAGCAACGGAAGGCGGGAATTGAGAGCGCTCACCATTCTGGGAGCACCATCGATCTCGGCCACCTCCATCCCGGTCACGATCATCCCGGGCACGACCTCCCTGGTGAGCCCCACGATGGCGTCCTCGGCGGTGTTCATGTCGAGGGCCTTCATCCCCGGCACGGTGTTGATCATGCCGATGCTCTTCAGCCTCTTCACCCCGGTGGCCCCGAACGGCCCGTCGTGGCCGCACGAGCTCACCACCACCTTGGCCTCCATGATGTTGGGGTCCATGCACGACTGGGTGTCGTGGTTCATGGACACGAGGGCCCAGTTGGTGACCACGCCGCCGACCCGGTTGTTCTTGACGATCAGGTCCTCGGCGGCCACGGCGTTGAAGAGCTTCACGTTGGGCCTGGCCAGGAGCTTGCTCATGATGGTCGACGTGAAGAGCGCGGCGTGCTTGATCACCACGTAGTTGTCCTGCTCGTCGTACTCGATCTCGAGCTCGTCCAGGAAGCGGTGCGCCGGTTTCCGCACCACCTGCAAACGTCGCACCAGTTCAAAATCATCTCTGCAGCGAAATGACTCAGCAAATCCAACGGTTATACTCGCTCGGTTTAGTCGGACTCGGTCCTCCGTTGACTGAGCGAGACATTTTCAGATGTATCCAGATCAAAGCAAAAACAAAACAAAACAAAAAACGACCAAGAACTCGGAAAATATATCATTTGGCTTCTCGACATCACTCTCTCCTTCTGGAATCAAACATGCACGTACGTCTCCCAAATCCAAACCTCCTTACCATGGCGGAGAAGAGCTGGCCGCCGAGCCAAGCACCGCCGCCGGGGCTGACGGACTGCTCGATGATGGCGACCTGGACGTCGGGGTTCTTGCTGAGCTCGTAGGCGCAGGAGAGCCCCGCCGAGCCGGCGCCGACGACGACGACGTCAGTGTCGGCGTAGGTGATCATGTCCATCATGTAGCGGCGGGTCATCTCGCGGGAGACGATGGACTCCTTGATGGGGTCGAAGCGGAAGGCTTTCAGGTCGTAGGGGGGCGGCGGCGGGGAGGCGGCGGACATGGAGACGCCGGAGCGGGCGGCGGGCGACGACCTGGGGGCCGGGAGGCGGAGGGACTGGGAGGCAGCGGCGGCGGGGGCGGGGGAGAGAGGGGCGCCATGGAAGGAGGGGGAGGAGAGCTTGGGCTTGGAGGAGAGGGAGGAGGTGATGGCGGCGGCCATTGGGGAGAGCTCGCGAGCGGCGGCTGCGGTGGTGGGAGGGCCGGGGGGGGGGGGGGCGCCGCGGGGGTATGTCGAGGGTTTTCTTTTCGCAGGTGGGGGAGAGGATGAGAGCGAAGGGGGCGGCGAGGGCGGGGGAGAATATAAGGAAGGGGGCGGCGAGGAAAATATCGGAGACGGAGGGACCGGTTGGGACACGTGGAGGGCGGAGGAGGATAGGAATTGAAGGGTCCAGAATGGGGCAAGGTGGTGTCCATCTCTGCACCAAGTGGCGCCGCTGGGTCACGAGCAGCGCATGCGAGGAAGACGATTCGCCCCCTTTTTCGTCCGTTTTTTCCCTTTTTTTCGCTTTTGTTTTTTTTAGAAAAAAATTTCAAATAATAACCAAACTATCGTTATTTTTCCAAATAAGGATACGAAGGCGGCATCTTTCTTTGAGAGGGAAATAGTCAAATCCAATCTTTTATTTAAAATAAAATTTATTACGAATCTTTATTTTAGGAAATGGCGGCATTTTATTTAAAATTTTCCCTACTTCTTTTTTTTCAAACCGTTACATGTTATTTATATTTTCATCATTTTTTTTTTGGATTTTTGTCACGAAATGTCTGGCTCGTTTGCTGATTCCAACGTAGGATTGGGGCACAGGTGGGCCCACGCGCGATGCCGTTCGGGGTGGCCTTTTGAGCAAATGGGCGGGGGATCTCGTTTGGCGTTTTCTGGATCTTGCTGGGGCCCACTGAAACGGGACAGCGGTAATTGGGAAGACCGTGATAATATCTTCTCCCTTCCTCTCCTCTCCTTTCCTCTGCATTCGCATGCAGATATTTGTTGCGTGTTATGTCCGGACGCGCTCGCGGCCACTTTTCGACAGATCTTTGCGGAGAGGATATGGTTCTTTGTTTTGCCCTTATCATCGTCCGGATGGAAACTGAGCAAAGCGCAGAGAAAATTGGAGAATCAAGCACTAGAGGAAGTAAATCGAATGCTTCTATTTACAGAGTTAGTGCCTAAATACCACGTATACCGCTTCCAAGACAGTGAATACACACGGTGCACACAGAGTAATCGCTAGAGCAACAGTTGTGTTTGGGGTGTGAAGCCAAAGCCAACCAACCATCCAGTAATCAATTGTGTCTTTTTATTACCCTTTATGTGCATCTGTTGTGCAAATTTACTTTATAAGCCCGAAATGTGACGAATGGGTGGGTTGAGATTAGGAGGGTCTTTAATTGGTTCGATCCAAATAAACTCATTTAACTCATATTGACACTTTTATTTTGTAAACAATTTAGAGGATGTATACTCAACTCAACTCAGATCCAGCCTAAATCCATCTATAAAATAGCATTTTGAAAAATAAATAAACGAAAAGAAAAAGTAAATATGCAAAAATAACTCGATAATCTGACAAAAAAAATTGATAGGAACATCAATTGCTCATGTCATTGCCCATTGTGCCGTTGCCTCCCGTCATCATCGCTGTCTACTCCGCCAATCGCTTCCTCCTAACTTGTTTCTCCGATCTATGTCTTTTATTTTTGTTATCGGTCTTCTTGTGCAGTGATTTTCCTTGATTGGAAGCTTCTCTATCCAGCCTCCCAAAGGCGGTGTCTCGCCGCTACTCTTTTGATTCTATTTCAATGTGGCTTTTTTTTTCCTGGTAATTGGAGGTGTTTCTAAATATGTGCACATTGATCTCAATTATACAATGCAGAGTCATTGCCTTGCTGGTCTTAGTCTGGATTTTGCAAGAGTATAAATCTGAATTTGATCGCACACACATCGGTTTGGTGGTTTGAAAATTTGTATTATATTTATAATATGTACATAAGCAGGAAATTATAATGGAAAAGATTATACAAAATGTAAGAATCTACAATATTAGCACAAATTGTGTAAGATTCGATCTATCAACAAAATTGACTCTATAACGGAATTGACACAGATGGTGAAAGATTGCTTTATCGTTGGAGATTTGCTCTATATAGGTGCTTGGTTCGTGCATGAAATATGAGATTTGCGGGCAAATAAATTGCCCCTATATTATCACAAAAAACAAGTGGCGATCGATGAAAAATATATCGAAAATCTTGGAGGAGTTGTAAAAGAGTAATTCATATGCTGCGGTAGCCACTCCATTGTATACCATGATTTGCTCTATCATGGGAGATTTGTTGTGTCAGACTCGAATCGATACTTGGAGGTTGAATGGACGTCTTCTAGCTCGATTTGCTAGGATTTGTTCGCGTCATCTGATTTCGTGTGAAAAGGCCGATTGGCTCTTTTCTTTCGCGCGATTTGGATGCATACAAGGTTGCTGAGGTTTCTTGGATCTCGATTGTACAGTGTAGAATCATTTTCGTTGAAAGATTTTATAGGCTAGCAACAAAAAAGACCATCTCCTTCAGCTTTGTGTTGCGAAATTCAATTCGGCATTAGTATAAATATTACAAACAATACAGAATTGTAAAGAAACGAAATTGCAATAACAAAATTGAAATCGATACAAATGAATATCAAGGCCTGTGTTCGACACAGTTTCCTTAAAACAAATCCGTTTCCTCCGAGACGTGTCCGAGATTTCGTAAACGTCTGTCTCCCAAGATACAACGGTAGACGGCTAAGAAGTAATCAGCACTTCAAAGCTTCCGACGAACTTGAACAATTTGTGAAAATGAACACTATCGAAAACAATGCAAAATGCAGAGAATATAAAACAGAGGAAGAATGATTTTGATAAATAGAACAGAGGGGAGCGCATTTCGAGAATAACAACTGCCGATTAAATCTGTCGTTACAAAATCAATACGCATCGGGAATAACGGCCAAATATGCTATTATAAAATTAATTCCGTAACAGCTTGCCGTTATAAAATTAACTCTGTAACAACTTGCTGTTATAAAATTAATTCCGTAACAACACAATTTAATGTATTATTAATCATACGTTACAAATTTGTAACAGTCTGAGTTAAAAAAAATTAAAAGAAGGCAAGCAAAATTAGACTCGTTGCGAGGTCTACTTTTCGATCATGTAATCGTATACACGAAACGTGCGCTCGTGCCCAAGTTTCAACTCGTCGGGCGTCGGATTTGCACCCCCCTACGCTTGCGCACGAGACATAGTGTCTGTGCTATGATAATTACCACTTCAAATGAGTGTAACTGTATATAAAACACTCAATAACTTTCTTTCTTTTCCAATGTGGGACTAGTGTTTTTTCACTTCCTACTTCCAACTCAAGGGTGTTCTTTGAGTATCAATTTTCCATTCATTCACCTATCAATTTATCCCATATTTCCAACAATCCCCCACATGAATGAAAATTGTTTTAGTTTTTGACTTTGTAATAATGTTCAACAATTGAAACCTGCATAAGATAGGTAGGTGTTACCCTTTGAACCTACCATTGTGAAAGTATATTTACTTTACTAGTTGTCTAGTAGACATAATGTCTTTGAACTGTCCAGTTTTCTTATGTAAATGAATCATACACTTTACACAGGAATCTTCTAAACGTTTGTTCAGTTCTCATAGTTATGTTCATTTTGGCCATGAACATCAACCTAGTTCTGCAAGAGTTTCTAAAGAGTTTAGCCCTTAAATAATTCTCCTTTGAAGCGGCCCCACTTCTCTCTTACATAGATGATTACTTAATTTATGAGTAATTTGTTTACTTCACTTAAGAATCATTAAAGCAAAATTGCTATCATTTTCTTTTACAATATCATTGATATTTTATATATGAATGGTTTTAGGGATAACCCCCACAGTGACATCACTAAGTTTATATAATTAGGTTGTCCTTTTGAACCTAGATCTTGGGATTTCCAGTCAATTAGGTTGGGTTTCTTTTATACCAACTTATTCTTTCATGGGCTTCAATCATATTCCTTTTGTCAATTTCTCAACTAACTCTCTATTTAACCCTTTGGTTAGCGGATCCGTAATATTATCCCTTGACTTTACATAATCAATAGAGATATTTCCTGTTGAGAGTAGTTGTCTAATGGTATTATGTCTACGACATATATGTCTAGATTTACCATTATACATATTACTCCGTGCTCTTCCAATCGCAGATTGACTATCACAATGTATACTTATTGGTGGCACAGGTTTTTCCCATTTTGGAATATCCTCTAAGAAATAACGTAGCCATTCAGCCTCTTCACCACATTTATCTAAAGCTATAAATTCAGATTCCATTATGGATCTGGCTATAACAGTTTGTTTACAGGATTTCCAAGATACGGCTGCTCCTGCTAGTGTGAATACATATCCACTAGTAGATTTTGAGTCATTTATATCAAATATCCAGTTCGCATCACTATATCCTTCCAGAACAGCTGGATATCTGGTATAATGTAGGCCATAATTCCGAGTATATTGTAAGTACCCGAATACTCTCACTATTGCTTTCCAATGATCAGCACTCGGATTGCTCATATATCTACTTAATTTACTAACCGTATAGGCAATGTCTGGTCTAATATAACTCATTAAGTACATTAGACTTCCAATAACTCTAGAGTACTCTACTTGAGAAATACCCTCTCCTCCATTCTTGGATAAATGAAGATTATTGTCTAATGGTGTTCTAGCAATACCATAATCATTTATGTTGAATTTTTCAAGAATCTTGTCCACATAATGCGATTGGTTTAAAATAAGACATTCTGACGTTCTTGTGATTTTAATTCCTAAAATCATATCAGTAGATCTCATATCTTTCATGTCAAATCTTGAATTCAACATATACTTGGTAGATTTGATCATTTTATCATCACTACCAACAATTAGTATGTCATCTACGTAAAGACACAAAATGACATAGCCATTTGTTGTCTCTTTAATGTAGACACATTTATCACAATCATTGATCTTAAAATCATTGGTAATAATTGCATTATCAAACTTTTCATGCCACTGCTTTGGTGCTTGTTTTAGGCCATACAATGATTTCACTTATTTACAAACTTTCTTTTCTTATCTTGGAACTATAAAACCCTCAGGTTGTTCCATGTAGAATTCTTCATCCAAATCACCATTTAGGAAAGCTATTTTTATATCCATTTGATGTACTTCTAAATTTCGCAATGCTGCAATTGCAATTATCATCCTAATGGAGGTTATTCTCGTCACAGAAGAATAAGTATCAAAGTAATCTAAGCCTTCTCGTTGTTTGTATCCTTTGATCACAAGTCTGGCTTTGTACTTTTCAATGGAGCCATCTGCTTTCATTTTCTTTTTAAAAATCCATTTGGACTTTAAAGGCTTACAATCAGGAGGAAGATTCACTAGCTCCCAAGTATGATTCTGCAAAATAGAATCAACTTCACTTTTTATTACTTATTTTCATAAAGGTCTCTTAGAAGAATTCATAACTTATGCATAATTTAATGGTTCATTTTCTAACAAATAAGTTAGAAAATCATTTCCAGAGGATTTTTCCACTCTTGCTCTTTTGCTATGTCTCGGTTCTAGTTCATGATCTGAATCATGAATTTCATGAGTCGAATCATGACTTTCTTCATTCATTGTTTCATTCTTTCGTTTAGATGAACTTGATCCATCATTGGATTTATAAGTAAATACATTTTCAAAGAATGATGCATTCCTCGATTCCATGGTCGTTTTCTTGTGTATATTTGGAATTTTAGATTCATGTACAATAAATCAATATGCATTACTGTTATGTGCATAGCCTATAAAGATACAATTCACTGTTTTAGGACCTATCTTTGTCTTCTTTGGTGTTGGAACCACCACTTTTGCAAGACATCCCACACTCATAAATGTTTGTAGGATGGTCTCCTACCATTCCATAACTCATAAAAGGTTTTATTCTCTTTCTTTCGAAGTACCTTATTTAAAAGGTAATTGCTTGACAAAATAGCTTCTCCCCACATATTTTGAGGCAAACCTGAATTTAGTAATATCGCGTTCGTCATCATTTCTTTCAATGTGCGATTTTTACGTTCAGCAACACCATTTGATTGAGGAGAGTAAGGCGCAGTTACTTCATGTATAATTCCATGTTGTGCACAAAATTCACCAATTGGTACTTCATACTCGTCACCTCTATCACTTTTCAATCTTTTAATTTTCTTATTGAGTTGATTTTCAACTTTATTCTTATAGAGAACAAATTTCTCTAAGGCTTCATCTTTGCTTTTAAGCAAATACACATAGCAATATTTGGTGTTATCATCGATAAAAGTAATAAAATATTTATTACCACCTCTCGTTTGAATGAATTTCAAATCGCAGACATCACTATGAATTAATTCAAGGGGTTCATAATTTCTTTCAATTGTTTGAATTGATAATCTCGTTAATTTTGCCTCAACACAAATTTCATATTTATGTTTTGAATCAATTTGGAATGAAGGTATATGTTCCAAGTTAATTAATCTACGCAATGTATCATAATTAACATGTCCTAGTCTACCATGCCATAAATTGGAAGACTCAAGCAAATAAACGAAAGACTTATTATCTTTATTGATAATTGTCATTACATTGAGCTTAAAAAGCCCATCAGTTACATATCTCTTCCCCACATTCATTCCGAATTTAGACAAAATAACTTTATCCGACTCAAACACCATATGAAATCCATGCTTGTTCAATAGAGACCCAGAAATCAGGTTCTTTCGAATTTCTGGCACATATAGGACATTGTTTAGAGTCAGCTCTTTTCCAGAGGTCATCTTTAACAATACCTTCCCTTGGCCTTCGACAGCAGAAGAAGCAAAGTTTCCCATAAAAACCTTTTCCCCATTAATTGGTTCAAGATTTGTGGACAGGTCCTTGTTAGAGCATATGTGCCTAGTGGCACCGATGTCAATCCACCATTCCTTCGGATTGGACCCAACTAAGTTTACTTCAGAAATCATTGCAGAAAGGTTTATGTTTGACACATCTTGAGCGATGTCATTCACCATATTTGTCTCATAATTCTTCTTCTTCTAAAGTCTGCAATCCACAGATCTATGCCCCATCTTGCCACAGTTAAAGCATTTTCCTTGAAACTTGTTCTTGGAAACTTCTCCTTTTGGTCCTAATTTTGGCTTGGCAATTTTCTTATTCTTGTGGCCTTGCCTAAGCTCCACAACATTTGCCTCAGCTGTAGTAGGATTGAACCCTTTGCATTCAGATCATCTATTGTCTTCTTCAATTCGAAGTCTAACAATCAGCTTTTCCAGGTTCATTTTCTTCCACTTGTGCTTGAGATAGTTCTTGAAATCCTTCCACCCAGAAGGCAGCTTTTCAATAATAGCAGCCACTTGGAAGGTTTCACTCAAGTTCATTCCTTCAGCTTGGATTTCATGCAAGATTACTTGAATTTCTTGCACTTGACTGATCACAGTCTTAGAATCCACCATTTTATAATCAAGAAATCGACCGACAACAAATTTCTTTGCTCCCGCATCCTCTGTTTTATATTTCAGATCCAAGGCTTCCCATAACTCATTTGCCGTCCTTTTTGCACAAGAGACATTGTACAATGAGTCATGTAAACCATTCATGACATAGTTCCTACATAGGAAGTCAGAGTGCTTCCAGGCTTCAATAGCATTGAAGGCTTGCTTATCCGTTTCTCCTTTGGATAACTTAGGAGCTTCCTCAGTTAAGAATCTCGCAAGATTCAAAGTTGTTAAATAAAACAGCATCTTTTGCTGGCACCTTTTAAAGTTCGATCTGTCGAACTTTTCAGGTTTTTCACCATGGTGGACAGAAACCGGAGGATGGACAAAGGATGAGTCAGGCAGCTGGACAGCTGAGGCATAGGCAGAGTTTTTGGTGATGTCGTCAGCAGCCACATCGACACCATCGTTTCCAGCAGCCACATCCATGACTTCGTTTCCAGTAGCCATTTGAATTTATAAAATCACGAATCTGTTTTAAGATTGTTGCGAAATTCAATTCGGCATTAGTATAAATATTACAAACAATACAAAATTGTAAAGAAACGAAATTGCAATAACAAAGTTGAAATCGATACAAATGAATACTGAGACCTGTGTTCGACACAGTTTCCTTAAAACGGATTTGTTCTCTCCAGGACGTGTCCGAGGTTTCGTGAACGTCTGTCTCCTAAGATACAACGGTAGACGGCTAAGAAGTAATCGGCACTTCAAAGCTTCCGGCGAACTTGAACAATTTGTGAAAATGAACACTATCAAAAACAATGCAAAATGCAAAGAATATAAAATAGAGGAAGAATGATTTCAATAAATAGAACAGAAGGGAGAGCATTTCGGGAATAATAATTGCCGATTAAATCTGTTGTTACAAAATCAATACGCATCGGGAATAACGGCCGATTAAATCTGCTGTTATAAAATTAATTCCGTAACAACACAATTTAACACACGCTATTAATCATATGTTACAAATTTGTAACAATCTGAGTTTAAAAAAAATTAAAAGAAGGCAAGCAAAATTGGGCTCGCTGCGAGGCCCACTTTTCGATCCTGTAATCGTGTACACGGGGCATGTGCTCGCGCTCAAGTTTCAGCTCGTCAAGTATCGAATTTACACCCCCCTTATGCCTGTACACAAAGCATAGTATTTGTGCTATGATAGTTACCACTTAAAATGAGTATAACTGTATAAATTACTTCATAACTTTCTTTCTTTTCAAATGTAGGACTAGTGTTTTTTCACTTCCCATTTCCAACTCAAGGGTGTTCTTTGAGTATTAATTTCTCATTCATTCACCCATCAATTTATCCCATATTTCCAACACTTTCTTGGTCTTGAACGAAACTTGAATAAAGGAAATGATGAAAGACGCCCCAATCGGCAAAGCAATGACCCAGTTTCCCGAGATCCTTGAGAAAGACGCCCATTCAACAAAGTAATGGCGGGCGGCAGAGGCGGAGGCGGAGGGGCTATTGGCCATCGTGGGCAGCATCGTTGACGGCAAAGGGCAGTGTTGGTAGCGATTCTCTCTCTTGTTCGACAGCACAAATCCCCATTTCTTTTCTTTTCTTGATATTTCTTCAACAAATAATTTTTATAATCTTGCAATGGTTGTAAATGGATTTGTCCTTATACTCACTAAGACCCATATCTAGTTAAGGTTTGATGTTGTGAACCCACTTAACCCGTTTGAAATTTTCAAATAACCCATATTTGACCCATCTCATTGAATTTGAGTTAAAAATACCCATTTTGGCCAGCTCTAATATGCCCGTATCTAATCCTCTTGACTTTTATTAGTAGGAAAATTTGTCTAAAAATTAATAAATTTATTGCATTTTTGTCAATTCAGTCATAAACATTTTAGAATTGCCAAATGAGTCATAAGAATTTTCATTTCTTGTCAATCGAGTTCATCCGACTTATTTTGGTCGAAAATTGCCAACGTTGACCTTTTTAATAATATTTTGAATCTTTTATGGTTTTTTTTTTCCTTTTTGGAGATAGGGTTAGTAAATGTGGCTATTGATACCTAATTTTTCCCTGTCCGTTTTAGTTTAATTACATATAAAATTAGGAGTTAATTTTTAATATATCTAAATAAAATAAAATTGCATGGCATATAGACATTAGGTGCATTGCATTAGTGAGGTCTATTAGACATATTTTTCTTATTAAAAAAAATCAAAAAATAATTTTTCGGCCCGATCCGACCCTGTTCGACTGGGCCGGATTAGCTTGGCCAAGTCCTTTTTCCCTTTTCCCTTCTTGCGTAGGCTAGCCCATTTTTCTTTCCTTTTCGGCCTGGCTTGGCCCATCTACCATCTCTTTCTCCTTTTTCCTCTTCGATGCAACAGAGGAGAGCGTCACGTACAAGCACAGGGGGGCGTCGCACTGCAGTAGGCGGCGTTGTCGCGTGTCAAGGCACAGAGCAAAGGCGCAAAGCAAAAGCGCAGCAAAGGTCCCCAAATGAGAAGAGGCTATCCTCCCTTCTCCCAGTGAAAAAGGTGGGGAGAAGAGGAGAAAAGGAGGGTTTTTGGGGGGCTTGAACGAAAGAAGACGAAAAGAAGAGAACAGGAAGAGTTTGAGAGGAGATTGAGGTGAAAAAGAGAGATCTTGAGAGTGAGAAAGGAAGAGAGAGCCTCACCCGCTCGCCGGAGGGCCACTCGAGTTGCTGTCGGTCCTGTCGAGCTTCCAGTCGTCGCGTTTCGTCCTGGTCGGTCACGAACGGTCTCCATAGCTTTCCCCTATTTTGGCTGCTCCTCTCCTCTGCCTCTCGGGTGCCAAACATGCCGAGTCGGTTTGGTGATCGCCCGGCCTCGTCAATAGAGGCTAACATTCATTTGACACTCCATGAACCTTATTTGAGCGTTGTATGTTGAAAACAAGCCACAAGACTCGTCAAAATTGGACTTGTGGATCCATTTTTTTTGTGCCTCCCACATGCTCGACAAAATGCCGAAACAAAGTTTCAAGTCTTTTCTTGCGAAGCCGATCTCTGAAGTTTTGTTGCGAACGTGGTTTGTTTTAATGTCGGCACCGACTCCAAGCTTTCCTTGTATTTCATGTATTTTATGGTACATTTTGATGTCCCCCGGTGTCGACCTTGGATGTGCACATGAGTCGGAGTCAACATTCGTTTTTTGGTTGTGCCTTGGGCCGGTGTCTCACCATGCCAGTGTTCTATGCCTTGTTTTGTGCGTGTATGTATGTTTGTTTGAGCAATATGTCTATCCAAGGAGCCGAACTTCAGAGGTCGAAAAGTGAGTTTTGGGTCGCCGGTGAGGAGGTGTGGTTTTTCTTCAAGTCGTCGGCGCAGCCGCCGGAAAGTCGGCCTCCAGTGGCGGCGTAAGGCTAGCATCCGCCGTCGGCGCCGGCGGCCCGAGCCAATGGTCAACAATGAGCATCTCCGGCATAACCACGGTGAGGACGTTCTCGATGAAGAAGCCCAGGGGAAGCAGAAGATGGTGTTTTGGGCAGAGGTCCATGCAATGGAGAAGAAGAAAAGTAATAAAAAATAGAAAGAAAAAAAAAGAAACAAAAGAAAAAGGAAAAGAGAGAAAAAGAAAATGAGAAAAAAAAATCAAAATTTGAAACTTCAGGCAGGTCGGCAACCCTAGTCAGGCAGTTAAGCGGATCGGGTCAGGGACCCGGTCCGGAATCTTTATTTTATTAATAAAAATTTTCAAAATTTTAAAAAATTCAAAAAAATTCTAAAAAAATTAATTAAAAATTATAAAAAATTCGAAAATGTTTAAAAATCCCAAAAAAATTAGTTAATTAAAAAATTCATAAATTTTAAAAATATTAAAAATTTCGGAAAAATTCCAAAAAAATCAGAAAATTAGGAAATGTTCATAACTCAATTTTGGGCTTAATTTCACCAAATTTTAAGCTAAAAAATAAAAAAAAATGATGAAAAATGAGAAAAGCCCTCTAAAAAAAAATTTCTCAAAAATCGGACTAGCCATTAGGACTTTACTTTAGGGCTTTTGATTGTCTTTTTTTTTCTAGAGATGATGCTAAGTCACTAGTTATTTATTTTCTTTATGATTATCTGGTTGCGCACTTTAAATATATTGGTTGCTATTTTTTGTTTTTAGAACGGTTATGTGGAATTTTAGTTTTTTTCGATAGGTTGCCCGGTACATTAGTGTGCGGAAATTCAAGTTTAGGTACCGAAAGACACTAGTTAGATCGTTAGTGTAATCAAATCTCCGAACTTTAGAATCTCTGATTTTCGCATGAATCGAGATGACACCTCCGTGTCTCGATTAGGGTGTCTAGTCGACCATTGATCATGGCTAGTGGCGACTCTAATCAATTGTGTAAATTAAAAAATTCTCATCGAGCGAGGTATGAGACTTGGGAATGTCTCGGTCTTTGGATTAATAAACCATTTGGTTTGTTTTTCAATTGAACCAATCGTTGTTCATATCTATCGACAAATACCTCTTGACCTAAACCCAATCTTTGGGACAGGAGTAGGTCGCGACAGCTTGAGGACTCTGCTAGGGACTTGAGGACTTAGGCCTAACAAACACGATTGTTTGTTAACTAACGTGAGCTTGTGGCAGCACTTCGTGAAGGCTAAGGTAAGTCCTCTAATGTTGTGTTAAATGTTGTTGTAGGTTGGAAGTTATAAGGGGTGAAGTAATTGTTGACATATTTGTTTTGCAGGTTGGTGTAAGGGTGTATGTATATATGATAGAAAATAGAAGTGCTATTTTGATATCAATTGTTGTGCATGTTTTATACTTGTTTTAGCACTACAATTTGCACACACAACCTGCGATCTAAAACCCGAATTGCCTTAGGAAATCCATAGGAGGTGTTAAAAGTGTGAAAACCGTGCGGGAAAGGACTCATGGCTATCCCCTTTTGGTCCCGCTCATCTTCGAATAGTGATAAAGAGGACTGTCCGACGCAAGTACGGAATGGGGAAAACTCTTTAATCTATTTGGGATGGGAACCGTAAGCCTTTAGAATCCCACCTTTTAGTGAACCTCACAAGTGCATCTGCGTGTCTTTGTGATTTGAAAGAACGATTGCCACCCGCTGTAAGTATGATTTTCTTGTTATTAGTTCACTTTGAATTGAAACTTTCATTTTTGAAATTCACAGAAATCAATCGAATGCTCTAGGTGATCTAAGCTTATAATTGCAAATTTCGAGCAATCACTTTTGATAGTGAGCCTTGAGCATAAATCTCAAACATCTCTGATTTGGCCCTACAAAATAGATGGTCTTGTCTAAATTTTCAATTATGGGCTTAAAATCACATTTTATATAGAAATTCTTCCAAGTCAAGATAGTATTTTGGGGCATAAAGTTGAAGTCACATTTTTGATCAAATTCTTTTTTGTCCTCATTTCAAAATTAAAATTCAATTTACATTTTTGTGTATTGATTTCTCAAAACAAGAATCACCTCATTTTCTGCAAAAGTAAAATCACAAATCAGTCTTTCAAAATCGATGCCATATTTTGCATATGAAACTTTTTGAATAGAACGAGCTCTTGATTGATAGCCGCGATTTGATCTTTTGATGATGTCTCCTCTTACGATGAAATCTTGGAGAAATACCAAATGCCCACAAATAGGGACCATGGGGTTGGTATTGTCGCCTCGCTTTCATCATAAGAGGAGGCCTCATTGAGAGATCGCTTTTTCCTTCATTTACTAACATTGTCTTCTCTTCATAGGTTATGCGAAACGGATAATTCTTAGACTACCTGATTATGCAATGCAGCATACACTTCTCTGAAGCCGAGTCTGAAAAATTTGAGTCCTCTACATTCCTTTCTGGACGGTGTTCTGTCCCCGAGTTGTAGCAATCTACAATAACACTAGGTCAGCTCCAGGGGTCTGATCCTTGTATGGAAGCAGATGGCATCGTAGTCGTAATTAATGATGAGAATTTCAAACCAGAAATTTCGGAATGTGGAGCTTCAAGGAGTCACCTGGTGACACAAACGTCGATTGCCTGGACAATTGTCACTTGGAGAAAGATTTGACTGATGCAGGACCACCAAAGAAGTCGTCGAAATGTTTCACCTGCTACCAACGCATCCGAAATGTAACTTGGATGTTCGAAAGATGATGATGGCTGGAGCATGTCCTGCCCGTTTAATGGCTACACGGTATTTGCGTTGCCAGAGTTTTCCAATGACTGATCTCGAGGCGAAAAGTTGTTTGGATGGACTTTACACTAATCGTTGGTCTCATTATGTGTTCGTTGATCTTGGGGCTAGCATCATTACCGGTGTTGAAGCCGATACAGACGTTAAAAGGAGTCTAGATTTTTTCTCACTAATCTGTTCACAGTTGAACCTTGAATTGATTATGTTGAACGATGATCGTCTTCTCTATAATGTCAAAATGGGATGGTCGTTGCTGATCTTGACGAAGCCTTGGAAGCTACATACAGCGGCCTCATACATGATATGGTGTTGGTCGTTACACAAAATGAGGAACACATTATGCAAATGTCTCTTGAAAATGGCAAATGACGAGAACGGATATTGGGGAAAATCGAACTGCACATGAAGAGTCTTCTTGCTCAAGCAAAGTCCAAATTAAGAACTTTAAGGAGGTGATCCTGAAAGGAAGCAAAGATACGATTCTGTTTTCATTTGGCAACTTTCATTTCATATTCTCCCAATCGGCTTTGTTAAGCCTATGGAGTTTGCTGGTCTTGAGTTGCTACCCATTTCTTTTTCCAGTCGTTCTTCACTTGACGACAGGACAAGTAAATTGCCTCATCAAGCTGTCGCCAGTTTCAAGGATACTTCCAAAGGTGCCAAAAAGAGAGGTAGCAACAGCTTGGCGATTTAGACGAGTTCACCAAGAACACGACGCAAGAGACTGTCGACGAGTCCGCTAACATCGAGATTCGGCCCGAGTTGCAACATAACCCCAGGCCATAACCCGAATTTCGCTGAGGTGGTGGCAAAATTATACCTGAAGAATTTAAAGTCACGAAGTTCTTGCGTATTATTCTGGTCACAGTTGCAAAGCAATATTGTTCCCACAAAGTGGGTCGTGTTTGAGGAATAAAATATATTGTACCATGCGCGAACCAAGCAAAGCAACAATGCTATGACATTTTATGTTCTAGACCCTCGTTGATTATCACTGGTATAGACGTAGACCGCTGCGAATATCATTTGTCCGATTGGAACACAACTTTGAACAACCTATATTGTGAATGACTCTGGGATCAATGTCTGCGACACATCTCTTTGTGCACTTCATATTTATGATAGTTTGCAAGTAGACAATAGAGATAAATGGCATGATTATGTGTCAACTAGTCACGGCAAAACATCTCTCAATTTGCAAGGCGTGGCAACTGCAAACCACAAGTCTAATTTTGGCGGCTCGGTTGGTGAATCACATTCTGGAGGAGAGCTGGACAAGGAAACTTTGAATTGTAGTGCTAAGAAAATTGATCTTGATTCTGTTGATCAAGGTGTTGCCAAGTCTATGATGAAAATTTTGCTTCCACACGCACTTCCCCTACTCAGTGAGGTCTCAGAAAAAAAGAGTGAAGCAAAGCATGGTGTTAGTAGTGATCCAAGACATCTTTCGGAAGGATGCCCCTGTTTTTCAAAGAGTTAAAATTATCTTTTAGAAGGAATATGCCCGAAAGTTCCTATTGTTATGGTTGGAATGGTTCAGAAGGATGCCTCTGTTGGTGATGAAACCCAATCTAAAATAGGCAAACGGAGAAAAGATGACCCAAATCATGTTTGAAATTTTCAATGAGCCGGCCATGTTTGTTGCCATTCAGGCTATTGTCTCTTTATACCAGTGGTCATGTGACTGGTGTTTTGCCCGATTCTGGTGATGGTGTAAGTCACATTATCCCAATCTATGAAGGTTATGCTCTTCCCTATGCCATTCTCTCTCTTGATCCTTCTAGTTGTGATCTCACTGATGCCTCGATAAAGATTCTTACCAAGAGGGTCACTACCATTGCTGAACGGAAATTGCCCTTAACATGAAGGAAAGGTTGGCTTACATAGTCAAGGGTTGAAAACGGCTGGGAGCAGCTCGTCCACAGAGGAAAAATTGGTTACACTATGAAGTGTGGTATCATAGATAGTGTCCCCTGGGGCTTCAAGATTTGTTCCCCTTCCAATATTTCCGAGGAGGTTCCAAAGCAGATTTGTGCAAACCCTTCGCGCTCAGAGGACCAACTGACGTTGGTCCTTCCCAATTGAAGAGTTTCGCCACATTGTTGTATTGCATTACCTGTACTTCAGACAATGGGATAGAAGCGGAAGATCCACTCTTTTAGAGAAGCAGTGAATCACTTTGGGCACATTCAATCTCCTTGCGATACGACTCAAGTTCGATATTTTGGTGAACAAAAACAGGAGTTGGGGGATTCAAACCTTTTCTTACCTCCGATCAGTTTTCATGAAGTTTATAGTCAGGAGCTTCAATAAGTTGATGATCCGAAGCTTTAGATTCTCGAAGCGCAAAATGCGAAATAGTCAGTTCTTTCCAACAAGGCGAATCTTCATCAGCATCATTCTCGTCTAGCTCATTTTGGTTGAGCTCATCCTTTTCGAGCATTAAAAGAGAATCTTGGAAAAAATTACTTCCTTCAGCAGCATTCCGTTTGCATTGAACTATAGATAGCTGTCTTTCGAAGGTTTGGTTTTTCACGTACCACCACAAGGAATGGGTTCAACAGAATCACTTACTCGAGCACTGGCAGCTGATTATTTGCACAATGTTTGCACAAGCATCACAAAAAAGAAAAAAAAGGGAGATCGCAATTTGGTTAATGGTAAGAGGTCATCACGATCTCTCATGCTTTTCTTAAAGCAATCTAGAAGAGGTTAGTGTCCCAATAACGGAAGAACGAAGGACTTGTCAGTCTTGGCATAGACGATGATACCCGAGTGTTCATAAGGGGCTCAATTTCAAGGATCCACCAAGCCTTTACGCTTCACCATTTTCAGAAAACGAGTCCAAGGAGGGATGACATCTGTACATTCCTAAATTTGAAATTTGACCTTAGGGTCACATTTGTGAATCCACTTCTTTCTTCAATCGTCAACATGAATGAAGAAATGCTCTTAAATTTTGTGCTTCGGGTAATCCCTGTTGTTCTCAAAGCAGAGTCCAAATAAATTTCTCATCTTGGAGAATCTCATATCAATTTGATAACCTTCTCAAAAGAAAAAATGTATGAAGATTCCACGGCACCAAGGCTACTTCCTGGGTTGGTGACATCTATAACTCATGGGAAGCTCTTTGACGGGTCCACATGTATAGATGCGGACTATTCAAAATGATATTGTCAAAAGACAAGAACATGAATGAGCTATGATCCATTTGGAATTGCTAAGCATTAGTAGCTGCAATTTTTGCGCCTTCAAATAGCTTCTCGGCATTTAATCCAGCGTGGAGATGATTATTGGTGGTTCGCAAAATGATCCTTCAAGGCATGGATGTACACGAGCAAGAATCAGTTATCAAATGGTACCCCCGAGTAAAAGGTTGTAATTGTTCCGAGTTAAATTCAATTTATTTAAATAATGACTTGTTCCTCCCTTTGTGCAGAATTTGTGAGGACAAAAAGAGTTGATGTAAAGCAAATTCCTGGGTATCGACAGGATTGCATGAGGAGGACAACTTAGTCCAGAACTACGCCATCCCAAAAAGAAAAGGGTATATATTGTTTCCAAATTAGTTCAACTGAAAATGGGAATGACTTGTGCCATCTCTCGTTTTGCAGATGAAATAATGTGTTGGACCACAACGACAAAACTTCCGACTAAGAAAGCATAATGAGGTGGAATCATCCATTAAAAGGAATGTGCTTGGTCGTGACCATAAATGGGGCAATGTATCCAAGGGATAATGCCCTCAAATATTGAAACAATGTTGAAAGTCAAAGGCAAATGAAAGCGGATGAAGGGAGTTGCCCAACATACAATGAAGAAAACTCAAATGAAGTGAGTTGTCAAACACCCAAGACGTTGAATTCAAATGAAGGGTAAATTGTATCGTTTCCAATTGCCCATGTTGATTCCAATTCTAACATGATTCTATTTTCTTTTGATATGAAGCATCGAAGACCCGAAGGACCAGTGCAAGTGATGGGTAATGGTGTATCGTTCCCAATTTTTCAATCTATAAAGATTCATGCACTAACACATTCTTTCTTATTTTTTACAGGGTCACCAAGTCGCCATGCCACAATTAAGTACCCTTCTCCTAAAATTCAAATGGTAATCAAATGGAGAAATTTCATTACAAAGAAAGAATTTTTGATGTTTTTGTGAAAACAAGCACAAAAGTGGAAATTGAAAAAAAGAGAGCGCAAAGTTAGAAATTGTGAAAGCAAACTTTTCACAAAAATTTTGAATATTGTCTTTATCCAAAAATTGTTTTGACGCTTGATGGATCATTCATTTTGAATCAAAATTCTCTGTGGAGATTAATCAATTCATGATGATCTCAACAAAACGAAAGGGAGATGTTAATCGTGTCAAGTGAAAAGTACTTAGAATGAGGAAAGGCAAATTACTCCCAAACACGTCTCGTAAACACTTTGAGAATTAAGTGGAAAAGAAAACCAGTGTTGTTTGAGGACGGAGGATTCATTCACGAGTAACATATGGATCAAGGTGAAAAGAGGCATTTCTTTCATATATTCTACACACTATAAGTGATCATAGTCAAGCCCATTTGAGACTTTAAATGTGAAAAATTCATAAAATACCCATGTCAAGAACCACTCCACAATGGAGTAAATATGGAGGTTTCGGTTAATGTTATTTGGTGAAAAGACGAGAAAGATTTATTTGCTTTCACTTACATAAATCTTTTTGTGGTAATTTCAGGTAAGTCTTTATGAAAGCTTGAAACATCTCGAAATGAAGAAAAACGTTCATTTTTCTACCCAAACACTCACACCCTTTGTTTAGCTGAGTTGAGCTTGAATATTCATTTCTAACGCCCGAATGGTGATTGCCTTCCCACACTGTGGCAAGGCACATGATTTACCAAAGCAACTGGTGTTGATGTGACAACGTGTGAAAAAATCTCGAAAGTCTTAGGAGCTCAAAAGAGTCAAAAGAGAAAAAGTCAAGTGAAAATTAGTGGGCATGAAAAAGCAGTGTGCTTGGTAAAAACAAGGCCAATGCCCATTGAAAAAAAAAAAAGGCCCATCGGGAGAAGAATTCTTTCATGAGAAGAAATGTCAAAAGTGAAATGCTTGCATGAAAAAGAGAAAAATCATTATGAATGCAAAAGTCATTAGAGAAAAGAGCGAAGCTCTTGTGTTGAAAGGATCAGTCGAAGGACTTTCGAGACAAATTGGATTTCAAAAGTCAAGTGTATTCGGAAAGATTGGATGATATGGTGTTGATGCCATGATAATCACTGGCCCTTAAATCCCTTTTGAGAATTTCTGAGCCTTTCGAGCCTTTACCCAGATCAATGTTACAACCTTCTCCAAAGTCTCTTCTGATTGGGATGGTTCAAGCAAAAATTTGGATGTTCGAAGAAGCTACAGCTTAAAGAAGTGAGGGCAAGATTGTCTTATCTCATCTTAAGGTTGTTGATCGACGATTATTTCATTTCTTGGCCTATAATGCTTATTCATTGTTGAAACCATGACCAAACCTACTTTACAGTCCTTTAAAAGACCTCTTGGATTGGTCAATGCGTACTTATTGCGAATAATTCTCGAAGTCTTCGACACTGGTAGTGTGATGTATACGGACAGATCATGTTTTCTTCCCACATTAATGAATGAGATCAAACTGCCTTCTCGAGAGTATGTGAGAAGCCATTTCCAACTAAGGAGCTCTTGTTTGACATATTTAACGAGCCCTTTTCATGAGTCAAGGTCTTTTTTGACAAAAATTTATCTCCTAGGGGAATTTGATAATTAATGACACTTCTCAAGCCTGATGGCGATTTTGTGATATTGAATGATGTCGAATGTTTTCTAAACAATTGAAACCGGCTTGAATTGCTCATGCGATCAATGCTTCCTTAGTGATGATATTCTTTTGATAGTATCTTTCATGACATTCAAATGATTTTGATCTTGCCCGGTATGCTTCCCCTACCAAGGCGCCTATTATAACATATTCCGTTAGATGTGCAGTGGCCATTTTAAAATCTTCTTGATTAATAGATTTACAGTTTCGGAATTGCACAGTGAGCTTTCACAGCTCGGAGTGCCCCATCAACATGCCTAGAGTATTTTTCTTTGCACGGTGAGCTTTCGCAGTCCAGAGCACCTTAACAACCTGCCCGGATCACCCCAACGATGTGGCGAGCTTTCGCAATCCAAAGTTTCTTTCTTCGCACGGTGAGCTTTTACAGCCCGGAGCATTTCATTGACCTGGTCTCCTCACGCAAAACCTCGATTTCAAAAGATTCATAGGTTTATCCTTAAATCATGCTTTTTACAACATCAAGCCCTGTGCGAAAAACCCTAGGCATATCTTCAGGGTTTTATCCCCTTTGCCGTTCATAGGGTTTTAGTCCCGATGCGGAATCTTTGACGTTTATATACCATTAGGGTTTCATCCCCTTGCCGTTCATAGGGTTTTAGTTCCGATGCGAAATCTTTGCCGTTCATAGAGTTTTAACTCCTAGATGTACTTTCAAGGTTTTATCCCCTTTGCTGTTTACAGGGTTTTAGTCTCGATGCAGAATCTTCGACGTTTATACTAAACGTACTTTTAGGATATTATCCTCTTTGTCACTCATAGAGTTTTTAGTCCCGATGCAAAATCTTTGATGTTCATAAAATTTTAGCCCCTAGACATACTTTGAGGGTTTTATCCCCTTTGCTTCATAGGGCTTTAGTCCCGATGCGGAGCCTTTGACGTTCATAGGGTTATAACCCCTAAACGTCTTTTTATTTTTATTTTTATCATCTTTTTTCTTTTTTTCCCTTAAAAAAAAGGAAAAATCCAATCACTCCTCTTGCCCCAAGCATTGCACCATTCCATGCTCCCCGTCGGCAAAATTTAGGTGTCTCTTATTTTTTAAAGAAACCTTTTCGAGCTTTCTTTCAAAGAGGAGCAGCTGTTAACACCTAATTTTTCCCTATCTGTTTTAGTTTAATTACATATAAAATTAGGGGTTAATTTTTAATATATCTAAATAAAATAAAATTGCATGACATATAAACATTAGGTGCATTTGCATCAATGGGGTCTATTAGACATATTTTTCTTATTAAAAAAATCAAAAAATAATTCAAAAAATAATTTTTCGGCCCTATCTGACCTGGTTCGACTAGGCCGGATTAGTTCGGCCCAGTCCTTTTTCCCTTCTTGCGTAGGCCAGCCCATTTTTCTTTCCTTTTGGGCCTGGCCTGGCCCATCTACCATCTCCTTCTCCTTTTTCCTTTGCGATACAATAGAGGAGAGCGTCACGTATAGGCACAGGGGAGTGTCGCACTGCAGCAAGCGGCGTCGTCACGTGTTGAGGCACAGAGCAAAGGCGCAGCAGTGGTCCCCAAATGAAAAGAGGCTATCCTCCCTTCTCCCGGTGAAGAAGGGGGGGAGAAGAGGAGAAAAGGAGGGGTTTTTGGGGGCTTGAATGAAAGAAGACGAAAAGAAGAGAAGAACAGGAACAGTTTGAAAGGAAATTGAGGTGAAAAAGAAAGAGCTTGAGGGTGAGAAAGGAAGAGTTAGCCTCACTCGCTTGCCGGAGGGCCACCCGAGTCGTTGTCGGTCCTGCTAAGCTTCCAGTCGTCGCGCTTCATCCCAGTCGGTCACAAACCAGGTGAGTCTCCATAGCTTTCCCCTATTTTGGCCACTCCTCTCCTTTGCCTCTCGGGTGCCAGGCACGTCGAGTCCATTCAGTGATTGCCCGGCCTCGTCGATAGAGGTTAACATTCGTTTGACACTCCATGAACCTTATTTGAGCATTGTATGTTGAAAACAAGCCGCAAGCCTCATCAAAATCGGACTTGTGGATCCATTTTTTTTGTGCCTCCCACATGCTCGACAAAATGCCGAAACGAAGTTTCAAGTCTTTTCTTGTGAAGCCGATCTCTAAAGGTTTGTTGCGAACGTGGTTTGTTTTAATGTCAGCACTGACTTCAAGCTTTCCTTGTATTTCATGTATCTTATGGCACATTTTGCTGTTCCCCGATTTTGGCCTTGGACGTGCACATGAGTGTTTTGTGCGTGTATGCATGTTTGTTTGAGCAATATGTCTGTTCGAGGAGCC
Source organism: Syzygium aromaticum (assembly GCA_024500025.1). Classification (NCBI taxonomy): domain Eukaryota; kingdom Viridiplantae; phylum Streptophyta; class Magnoliopsida; order Myrtales; family Myrtaceae; genus Syzygium; species Syzygium aromaticum. Next base: position 32,799,132 of record CM044890.1, on the reverse strand, counting down.
AAACTTCGGAGGTCGGAAAGTGAGTTTTGGGTCGCAGGTGAGGAGGTGTGGTTTTTCTTCAAGTCGTCGGCACAACCGCTGGAAAGTCAGCCTCCAGTGGCGGCGTAAGGCTAGCATCCACCATCGGCGCTGGCGGCCCGATCCAACGGTCGACAGTGAGCATCTTCGGAATAATCACGATGAGGACGTTCTCGATGAAGAAGCCCAGGGAAGAAGAAGATGGTGTTTTGGGCAGAGGTCCACGCAATGGAGAAGAAGAAAAGTAATAAAAAAAATAGAAACAAAAAAAAGAAATAAAAGAAAAAGGAAAAGAGAGAAAAAGAAAAAAAGAAACAAAAATCAAAATTTGAAAATTCGGGCAGTCGGCAACCCTAGTCGGGCGAATCGGGTCAGGAGACCCGGTCTGGAATCTTTATTTTATTAATAAAAATTTTCAAAAATTTACAAATTCTAAAAAATTCTTGAAAAAAATTCTAAAAAATTAATTAAAAATTCTAAAAAATTCGAAAATGTTTAAAAATCCCAAAAAAAATTAGTTAAATAAAAAATATTAAAAATAATAAAAAATTCGGAAAAATTCCAAAAAAAATCAAAAAATTAGGAAATGTTCATAACTCAATTTTGGGCTTAATTTCACTGGATTTTAGGCTAAAAAATCAAAAAAAAAATGATGAAAAATGAGAAAAGCCCTCTAAAAAAAAATTTCTCAAAAATCGGATTAGCCATTAGGGCTTTACTTTAGGCCTTTTGATTGTCTTTTTTTTTTTCTAGAGACGATGCTAGATTACTGGTTGTTTATTTTCTTTTTGATTATCTAGTTGCGCACTTTAAATACATTAGTTGTTATTTTCTATTTTTAGAACGATTAAGTGGAATTTTAGTTTTTTCGATAAGTTGTCCGGTACGTTAATGTGCGGAAATTCAAGTTTAGGTATCGAAATGGCACTAGTTAGATCGCTAGTATAATCAAGTCCCCAAACTTTAGAATCTCTGATTTTCGCATGTATTAAGACGACACTCTCACATCTCGATTAGGGTGTCTAGTCGACCATTGATCATGGCTAGTGGCGACTCTAATCAATTGCGTAAATTAAAAAATTCTCGTCATGCGAGGTATGAGATTTGGGAGTGTCTCGGTCTTTGGATTAATGAACCATTTGGTTTGTCTTTCTATTGAACCAATCGTTGTTCATATCCATCAACAAATACCTCTTGGCCTAAACCCGATCTTTGGAACGGGGGTAGGTTACGATAGTGGCCAGCCGATTCTTGCCAATTTTGGGCGAGGGTGTTGCAGCCCTTGTCAACTTTGGCCAAGGGCCACGACACCCTCGTCGGGCAAAGCGAGAGTGCACGAACCCTCTCCCAAATCCTACAAAGGCCGTGACGCCCTCACCATATATGGCCAGGTGAGGGCTTGACAACCTTCATTAGCCCCAGGCCGTGGCTCTCGTCGGCAAAAGCAAGAGCGCGCAAGCCCTCGCCTAGATGCGGTGAGGGTTGGTTGGCCCTCACTTATGCTTGGCAAGGGTCACCAGCCTTTGCTGGCCTTAATTCCAAAAAAAAAAAAAAAACAATGAAAAGGAAAAAAATAAAAAAAAACTATAAAAATTCAAAAATTATTAAAATATTATTTAAAAATATCTACGTCAGTGTCGGTCGTGCCATGTATAAACTCAATTGGCAAATAGTAAAAAAGTTAATGACTCAATTGACAAAATTAAAAAATTTATGGTTAAATTGATAAAAATATAATAAATTTATAATTTTTTGGATAATTTTTTCTTTATTTATTCGATCAAATCGATTAAATTATACACCATCTCTGATCCCATGATGGCCAGTTGTCACTTCACTAGAGTCTCATGTGACAACGCTCATGCGATAACTTCTGCCATAGGGAGAGGGGGGGGCGCGCACGAAACCACGAGTGGTTGTACTCAAGGACCGCCTCAATCCAGACACTTGCGGCGACAACGAGCTAGTATCATGACCGATGCGAAGTTTCCCATTGCATTTCGTCGTTATAATTTATGCTGCGATTATTAATTATGATTGATGGGCCACGGTGGCCAAGGCGTATTCCTGAAATCTTCCTTCCGCTCAAAGATATTGAGCTATCCCATCAATTTAGCATAGTCCTACCGGCCCGTTGATCTAAACGACGAGTTGATCCACCATTGGTCAAGGGTGTGCCGACCTCTTAGCCTCCACCTAGGTGTAAATATCAGGGACAGTGGATCCCATGACAACTATGGATCGTTCCATGCAAATCATGCCCTTCGCGTCTTCGCAGCAGCATCCCGTAAATGGGATCAAATCATTCTACTTCTACCATTGTCACTATTGGCAAGGAAAATGGGATATTGGGTCAGACCGAAAGACCGATTCAGATAATTGGCCATACGAGCACCTGCCCCGTATCAAAGGCGCAAACCAGCATTCAACAGCGAGACCAGCATTCAACAGCGAGACCGGGTAGAACCGATTCCAATGATGAACAGACGGCGCACACCAAACCATTATACAGATTCTATGAACACAAGCTTGATTGAACCCAGGACATTCACCTCAAGGCGTCAAACTCATCATGCCACCCTTTTTTCGAGCTCACAGTCGCAGGAGAAAAATAAGAAACGAGAAGAGAGAGCCGGACTGCGTATCTTAACACCCAAACTCTTATTACGAGTACATAAACAGTAACAAAGTGCCATATGTTCCATAGACAACACACATCACAATTCAGGAAATTGACAAAAACCCAGAAGCAGAACAGAAATGCCTTCAAAATAACATAGTAAGCACAGTTCAAAGTCTAGATATGACGCCCTAACACAGGCCACGCGCTATGCAAAGATACTGCAATCAAAAACCATGAATCTTGATATGCTCCTTCTTCACGATTCCAGCCTGACATCAAAAACATAAAAGGACCAGCGTGTCAACTGCAACCAATTATCATGCTTATGCATAGACCAATGTGGTAAATACGTCTCCTAAACATTCTATGGACATGCTAATTGAAAAGGGTCAATACCTGGACAAGGAAGGTAGAAACATTCTTACGCTGATCACCTTGAAGTTGAATGACCTATGATTATGGAAACATATAGGAAGTTAGTCGATTTGAACCGATTACAAGCAAAGAGCAAAGCGATTTGTGCTGATGACAAACCTGCCCTAATTCTGGATCCTGGACAACAGTCCCATTGCAGCAGAACTCTTTCTTGAGGTCCTTAAGTATCTTGTTATAGCTAAATTCTTTCTTTAATCCCTGCACAGTCGTCAGACTTTTCCTACCATTCCGTTGCTGTATACGAATATGCACATACTCTTTTGAACCAGCACCGGAGTCCTCAGCATTAGCATCAGCAAACGGATCTGAAACACCCAATGAAGGAGAGAACACAAAACAAGCTCAGAAACCCTCAAAAGAAGCTACAATATTAAGTAACAAAAATTGAATGAAAGAAAAATTGACATACCAAAGGTAGTGGGAGTCTGGACGTCGAGATCAGACATGAAACTTGGCTGTTGATATTGAAACTTTCTAGCAACCAGAGAGCTTCAGACCTGAACAAGAAGTGCGCAAATCACCACTCCAGCCAAAAAACCAAAAAACACCCGGAAAGGGCGACGACAAATACAACAAAATCACAACAGGACATTATTTCATACTTCCAAAGGAAATGCCCACACCACAACACGCGCGCTCATGCACACACACCAGTGACCCCCCCCAAAAAAAAAAAAAAACAAAACCTCTCGCGCTCTTCCCCTTGAAGGAGAACACAAACATGAGATGCAAAAAGATGGTTCCCATCTATTATTCAGGCAACTAACAAGGTGCACTAGATTATCGTATAAGGCTCTAGAAGCCATCTCGACGAGGACTCGGAATTCATTCCAGAAAACTTTTACCAGATACACAAACTAGAGGCGCTACCATCTTACTGACAATCACCGTCCTCCTCCCAATCTCAGTCACGCTCACTGCCCAAATCCGCGAGGGGGGTGAGAAAAACACGGAATTTCGAAAAGCATCGCATCCCAGATTTCACAGTCCAGTCCAGCACAAATCTTGCCCAAATCGATCACACAATCAACCCGTACAAAACACAACACAACCCTAAGATCCGACACCTTCCGCATCCTGCACAACCCTGGGAACAACCGCAAATCTTCCATAACACCGCTTTTGTCAGAAACAGAAACCGGGGTTCACAGTTACAGGCGTTCCGATCACAGATCAAGGGGATCTCCCAACATACAATTCGCTAGGCCTAAAGAAGGCGCGAAATCAGCCACACGCGGAGCCCTAGCCTTCAATCTGAAAAAAAGCTACGTCGGCAGCAGAAACCCTCGCTTTCCCACAGAAAACAGATTCTCGATCCCTAACGCACGACGAAGCAAACTACCAGATCACGCCGCGGGAGGACTCACCAGATCCGAAGTTCGAGGGGAAGAAGGGCCGCCGGATCTGGATGAGGCCTGAGCAGCTCCGACGAGGACCTCCCTTTCTCTCTCTCTACAGTATCTTCTCGCGGGGCGTCTTCGTAGAGAGAGAGAGAAAGCGGAGATGCAGACGAACGAGGAGGGCCAGAGAGAGATATAACAACAAAAGTCGCGAGTGGGCACGGGCTTCGGGTCAGGTTCGCGGGTCGGTGCGGCAAACAGCCTTTTTTCTTTTCTTTTTTTTTCGTTTTTCGACAGCCCGAGAGTACCGGTTGGATATCTTACTCGCCGCTCCCCTGCCGTCGATGCGCCGCGACGCCGCTTGTCCGTACACGTGGTCGGCGGAGGGGAGCGCGTGGGGCTTGCCGACGCCGGCGGGTCGTTTCTCCCTTTTGTCGTTGGTAGCAGGAAGCCTCGAGAAAAACGTTGCGCTTTCGGTTTTTCGGGATCATGTGGGCCGGAGGAGATGGGCCCTAACGGAGACGTTTTGGGCTCCTCTTGGGCGGCAAAAATGGGCCTGGAGCCCATACAAGGGAGAGGGAGAGGGCCCACGTAGATCTCAACTTGTTAGGCCCAACCCAAGTTAGCCTCGAAATGCCACTCTTGGATGGTTCCCGTTTCCACGTGAAGACCAACGAGCAATAAAGCTAGATCCCGAAATTCTCACGGTAGCATGCTTACTGCAAGGGAAAGGGACACGATGCACAGTCACGATGCAGCACTTGGCCATGAGCCAGTGACCCTCAGCACGATACATTTGGCCATGACCATCGGCCACGTCCCATGCACAATGCAAGGCACAAGGCACGACACAAGGCACAGGGACTCGATGCTTGGGGCAGCACAGGCTGAGGAGGTAAGGCATAGTGATTGGATGCACATGGGCACGATGATTGGCAGCACAGGCATGATGTAAGGCAGCACAGGCACCACGGGGGGGACTGGATGCACCCAGGCACAACGCACGGCATAGGGACTCGATGCCCGGGCACATGGACTCGATGCACATGGGCACAATGACAAGTTCATTTTGTTGAAACTATTGGTGGAGGTAAGAAATTCCACGCACATTGTGCTATACCCAGCATTACGTTGCACCATGACATTACTCTATCGGGCTGAGGAGTGAATCTTTTACTCGTAGTCTCTTTCCCATCCTACTGACTGAACAATGTTGCACCGGAACTCTACTTTTCGTCAATGGAAAAGGCAACGCAGTTGAAGCACCCGCGTCATATTTTGAATATGCTTCCAGATGATACAGAACTAAGTGCTCTTACACCACTGTGCTATAAAGTCTTTAAAACATACTGTTGCACCAAGCCACTTACAGCTAACAAAACTAACAAGGTACTAGTTCGACCATGATGTGAACCATAATGCAGTAAACCATTCAAACGTCTTACGATTTGCATCCATCAGCTCCACGGGTGCGAGCAATACATTACCCAAGGAAGGTAAGCATTTCGTCATAACCTCACTATTTTTTTTGGTTTTTTTCTTTCAGTTCGTTCTAACGTGGTTAGAGGGAAAATCGCAGGGGTTTCATCGTGCTGCCGAGGCACGAGGGAGGCGAGGAGTCCCTCCAGCAATGCTGCCAGTAACTGAGGCAGATAGACCAGCAGCAATGCCAGTGCGAGGGGCTGAGGCAAATTGTGCAGCGGCAGCGGCAACGGCAACGGGGTGAGCTTCAGGGACAGCAGCTGAGGGAGGTGGTCCAGAAGGCCCAGAACCTTGCCAACAGGTGCGGCCTCGGTCATCAGCAATGCGACATCAGCTCCTCCGGCAGCGGCAGCTACTACAGCCGGAGGGCAGCAGTCCGAGTTCTGTGTTGTCTTCAAATAAAAAAAAACAGTTCCCTCTAGGTAGTGTGCAAACATGGTAAACGAAAAAAAATGAGTGCTCTATGTTTATGAAGTGATCATGAAAGAGTAACTTAGGTCGAGAAGGTACTTTGTATGGTTTTGATTATCTCTAATGTAATCTTTCTCTCTATCTATCTATCTAAGAGTAAATAAAGCCAGAGTTTATCCCCACAACTCCTCAAATTTGACCCCTGATAGCCAGGACTGAGGACAGCAATGAATGAAATTTCACAACTGACCTTGCACCACCTAGGAGCAAAAAATTAGGAATAAACTCGAGTTGAGCTAAGCTAAGCTAAGCTTTAAGTCAAGTATGCGAATGCCCCAAGTCTTGAGAAAGAAAGATGATCAGATTAATTGAAGTGGTCACCGAATCATTTTCTAAAGGCTACAATAATTAGGTTAATATCAAGCCTAACCAGCATAACAAAGATGAGATTATTGCGATTTATAGAGCTCCAACCTTAAATCCACACTGCAATCTAATTTAAGGAAAGTTATTCGTCCATAAGAGTAGTAAAATCAAGACAAAGATCATACATGGAGTTTAAGGTCTAATCCAAGATTCAAGCTCAAGCACTGAAATTGGGTTTAACTGGAATAGACTCAACCTGATAAGTGAATTACTCACTTTTGTCGAAACGATGCATCAGGCAATGTGGCAGAAGGCTCTGATAGCTAGAGAGAGAGTGACTTGAGAGAGAGCATAATGTAAAAAGATATCGCGTTATTTTTCATATCTCGTACTCAATTCTAAAGAAAAATAATGATGATATCTAAATATTCTTATACTATGAGAAGCATCGTATATAATATTTATTTTTTTCCACGACAACGCATTCTAGTAGCACAAGAAAGTGGGTACTATTGAATGCGAGATCAAAGTAATCTTAACTGACATAAAAACGTGGACGGAATAAGGTATGACAGTGAAATTTATTATGGTTATATACTTTATAAAACCAAGAGATCCATCAGATCGTGGCTAACATTTCAAATGGCTCATCTAAATGCTGCCAAGGCCACAGAACCTTATGGCAATTGGCAATGCCATGATGGACAAACTAAACTAAATATAGAAACAGCACACTAAGAACCACCATACGAAACTGAAATCATTCACCAGAATGTCATTACCACTTTCATATTATATGATGTATAAAAACCTACCCAAGCAGAGAATTTTGAAAAGTCTTAAAACTTATTAAAAGCCATCCTACGATGGTCATCAACACCAATCCGGTGCTATTCTACGAAGCACCAGAACAACGCTTAAAACCCCCCGCGAAGGCGGAGCACCAGGTGGAGCGTAGACTCCTTCTGAATGTTGTAGTCAGCAAGGGTCCTCCCATCCTCCAGCTGCTTACCGGCGAAGATCAGTCTCTGTTGGTCCGGCGGGATCCCCTCCTTGTCTTGGATCTTTGCCTTGACATTATCAATCGTGTCCGAGCTCTCGACCTCCAAGGTGATGGTTTTTCCGGTCAGGGTCTTCACAAAAATCTGCATCCCACCTCGGAGACGTAGGACAAGGTGGAGGGTCGATTCCTTTTGGATGTTGTAGTCCGCCAGTGTCCTGCCATCTTCAAGTTGTTTACCGGCAAAGATCAGCCTTTGCTGGTCCGGTGGAATACCCTCTTTGTCCTGAATTTTAGCCTTCACGTTGTCGACAGTGTCAGAGCTTTCGACTTCAAGAGTGATTGTCTTCCCAGTAAGAGTCTTCACGAAAATCTGCATCCCACCCCTCAAACGGAGCACCAAGTGGAGAGTAGACTCTTTCTGGATGTTATAGTCTGCAAGGGTCCTGCCATCCTCAAGCTGCTTGCCAGCGAAGATAAGTCTCTGCTGGTCCGGGGGAATACCCTCCTTGTCTTGGATTTTCGCCTTAACATTGTCAATGGTGTCGGAGCTTTCCACTTCCAATGTTATGGTCTTCCCAGTAAGTGTCTTCACAAAAATCTGCATCCCACCCCGCAAACGGAGCACCAAGTGGAGTGTGGACTCTTTCTGGATGTTATAGTCCGCAAGTGTCCTGCCATCTTCAAGCTGCTTTCCTGCAAAAATGAGCCTCTGCTGGTCTGGGGGAATACCCTCCTTGTCTTGGATCTTGGCCTTGACATTGTCAATGGTGTCAGAGCTCTCAACTTCTAGGGTAATTGTCTTCCCGGTGAGGGTCTTCACAAAGATTTGCATGCCTCCCCTCAGGCGGAGCACCAAGTGGAGGGTGGACTCCTTCTGAATGTTGTAATCGGCCAACGTTCGGCCGTCCTCGAGCTGCTTGCCAGCGAAGATAAGCCTCTGCTGGTCCGGAGGGATCCCTTCCTTGTCCTGGATTTTTGATTTCACATTATCGATTGTGTCGGAGCTTTCCACCTCGAGGGTGATTGTCTTGCCAGTAAGGGTTTTCACAAAGATTTGCATCTGAAATCATAATTAATCAGTTAGAACACACTGACTGACATGTTCACAGTATCATAATCTCTATGCACCACCGTCTGTGGCCACCCAAACAAAGAAAACTCTAGGCACTACAGCACCTCCACTCAATTATATCCAGTGGAATTAGCACAAGAGCAATCAATCGGGAAAAACAAGACATCTTTCGCAATTCGAAAATCAAGAGCCAAAAAAATCAATTGTCAGAATCCAGAAACACGCAGACCCTTCTCGTTCTCACCAACAGAACGCCCCACAAACATAGCCTGAGTTGGATTAACAAGCCACGAGCATACCCTCGCAGGCAGTGAAAGCCCAGATTAAATTCGTGTTAACAAGCCACGAGGGCAATCTCATAGCCATAGGCTACAAGCATAACCTCAAAAGTAGAAAAAAGCACCACAATTCAATGCTAAAGCATCAGAGATGCACAAAACGACTGGGATCAAAGGCCTGATCAGCAAACGGACCTCTGGCCCATGCTTCCATGACTCTTGAACACCACATAATAGATGATCGATCACACAGTTCCATGATGCGAAGAAATCGATTACAATCGAAGGGAAGGAGATCCAATCAACCACCCGCACAAGCAGAGCCAATTCATGCGTTGTTTAGCATAGAGAGATCTCGAAAGCAAGACCTACGAACAAAGAGGAAATCTTGCCGTTACCTTGAAGAGGAGCGACGAAGAACTTCGAGAGGTCGAACGGAGACGGCGCCTAGGGTTTTCTCTTGCAACAAAGCGATAATTGTCAAAGCGTGAGATCGTGGGTATTTTATAGACTACTTGCCGCGCAAAAGAAGAAACCACGATCGACGCTACGGCACGCGTTTTGGTTGCGTGGCCCCCACGACGCGACAATCGGAGGCATCTCGTGACGTGCAAAACGCGCGACCGTTTGGGCCACGCAATGAAAGTCCCTATAAAAAGAAAACACTTCCTCTCGGTGGTTTCTGTTTAATGAGTTTGACCCAAAAAAAGAAAAATTTATTTAGGGTGCGTATATTTCCCAAAGATGAATATTTAACAAGATACTATTTTAAAATTAATTTTTTGTATATACTATAAAAAGTAAAAATATTTTTATCGATCTCGGTAATATTTAAATTAAAAGTATTGTCCACGATGAAAATATTTTTTCTCGATTAATTATTTTAAGCGACAGCAGCGATCATTTTTTATAAAGTATTTTTTAATTTGTTCATTATCTGCAAAATAAATAAAACCTTAATCAAACTTTTGCTTTTTCCTCTTTACTGAGATTATTGAGTGGGCGTTTCGTCGCGGTTTTCGAATTTTCCCCGACACTTAAATTTCAAAATCAAACTTTTGCTCGACATAACGCATTTGGAAGTTCTAAAACATAGGAGCCTTTAAGCCTCTGCGAAGTGTGTTGTAGTGTTCAAGCCCGTGCTACGCACTTTCGTAATTAATCTCTTCTCTAGAGATGCGAAAAATCAATTATAAAACAGTGAAAATGATTCTCATTCTTAAATTCGTGCAAAAACTGTCAATCAATAGAAAGCTAGTACATTCAAGTTACACGACACTAAAAACATGCATATTTACGATATCATCCCTTTTATTCGCTATTAATTTATTTTAGGAGGGTCAAATTATGGAAGATATTCAGAAGGAGATCAAATGTACTTTTTCGTTTATATACACTGGATGATCAGGAAGGTAGTAAATGCGAGACCAATTGTGATTTTCTGATGATATATCAGACATAATTCTCGTGTTGGAGTGTTAACTAGATTAATGACATCATTTATGTCGCATTAGTTTTTGGACAAATAACATATATTTTTTGCGAGAAACTACTTTTTCTGTGCCACTAAGTTTCAGACATTTTCAATTGAGAAGCTAGTTTTGGTTTTTCTTCGATACTTAATATGTTTCTTAATTTAAAATTTATTAAAATTACCTAAATATACATATCATTGCATATGGTAAAATTTGTGCATTTTGAAAGATGAAAAAAGGTAAGAAGTCAGAAAAAATTATCAAAAAAAAAAAAGAAAACCGTCAGGCTTGGATTGGGCTTAATCTGGGCATGGTTGTGCATACGGATCGCTATCTGATCGGCCCAGGACACAGGCCCATTAAGAGCCCAAGCCCAGTAGCCCGCTAGTTTCTCCCCTTTCTTCTTCTTCTTCTATTTCTTCTTCGTCGCCGTCTCAGTTTCAGTCCTCGGCCATCAGAAAAAGTTTCAGATCGCGACGAGGAGCGAGGGTCGAGGCGCCTGGCAGTTGCAGCTGAAGTTGAAGCTCGGTGTGTGTCTCTTGCTCTCTGGCCCTCTCGCTATGTCGCGTGCTCCAGGTCCTCGATCGGGCGACGCGATCTTCGCCAGCGTCGAGCGCGTGGTGAGCAGGATCTTTCGCGTTTCCTCTCATCTCAGCCCTCCGATTTCGCTTCTGTATTTATTTCGTCGGTTTGACGCACGAACTTCCCGGCGATGGCGTGCGATGTCGCTCCTTCGCCGAGCGCTCATCTCGGATATGCTACCGAGGGGAGATTTTTGTTTTCCCGTCGGTTTCAATCTGCCTGCAGTCGACTTCGAAATTTGCGGGCTGTTTAGTTAGGACTTGCGATTCTTTACTCTGGAAATTGGCGAAATCTCAGTAGAGATTTTGTGTTGCTGCAGCGTCGTGTGGTGTAAGACGAGATTATGATGCTTTTTGGCTTGTCTTGTTGTAGAATGCGGAACTGTTTACGCTGACGTACGGGGCAATCGTGCGCCAGTTGCTCACAGATCTGGAGGAGGTGGAGGAAGTCAACAAGCAGCTCGATCAAATGTATTTCTCCGTCTTTCTACCGAATTGACTCTTGTTCTGCCCCTCAGAGAAGTTGTTCTATGGTGTTGGGTAATTATTCTAATGATTTGGTTAACAAGTGCCCGAGGGAACTTGTTAAGAATGGAAACTCTACAATTTTCATTGTATGGGTTGCCCTCTTGTTAACGCATAAAAGTGTCCTGAAAATTGAACCATTCCAAATAAAGTTTGCTTAACTAGTGTTCTGGGGGAATTATTTAACAGGACCCATTTTCTAATTATGTTCAACATGTACTTGTTTTGGAGTTACTGATGATTCTCTTACGAAAGTTTTTATGATTCCCTTTATGCTGACAAGTAGCAGCAGCAGCAACGACATCAGTGACTGTGCTAGTAGTAGTAATGGTAGTAGTTGACATGGGATCTTTAATTGGATTTATGGTAATAAACATGATATCAGTTCTGAACAATTGAAAGCCTGTTATGGGTGGAGCTTAAATTTGTTCCAATTGGCTTCAGTATCGTGTCCAACCACACATGATTCATTAACGTGAGGATCAATGTGAGACTGACAGTACTCCCGGTGGTTATCTGGGACAAAAAGGATATGCATGTCTTGGGATTTTTTTTTTTTTTGGTCTTCCAAAGTTCTTGGAGTACGCTTCTTACTTCACAGAATGTGCTCCTGTTGATCATGTTTGAATGCACCAATCATCGACTAGTGCTTGTTATGTATCTGCTTCATGAACAAGTGAGGGATAAAGTGTCAACTTAACTTATGCACTACATCTCTTATTGCATGGATTCTAACTGATCTCTCTGTTAAGTCAATAATTTCATCTATTCTCTATGCATTCTTCTTTTTTGTTGGCCATGGAGAGGTGGGGTTACATCACCCTTATGCACTCTCATGCAATCGGAAGGACCATACTCCCACATGCTTATATCTAATCACAAAATGAGAGTAAACTTTGTTTACTTCTAATTACCTTGCAGGGGTTATAACATTGGAATACGACTCATTGACGAATTTCTAGCTAAATCAAATGTCAGCAGATGTGTTGACTTTAAGGAGACGGCAGAAATGATTGCAAAGGTACATACTCATTACCTTATCTTCATCTAGGATGCTGTGGCTTCGATAATCACTCACTGTTGGACATCCATTCTTTAGTTTCATTTTTCCTTATGTCCTTGTCCTATATTCCACTAGATTTCCATGACCGTGACATTATAGGTGTTTTTACTCTCCATAATTTGCCAAATCCACTAGACTTTTCTTCACTTCTTTTTTTTTGGGCATAGGTGGGTTTTAAAATGTTCCTCGGAGTTACTGCCTTTGTGACCAATTGGGATGCCGATGGTACCTGTTGCAGTATAGTTTTGGAGGATAATCCCTTGGTTGACTTTGTCGAACTCCCAGATACATGTCAAGGTCTATATTATTGCAACATCTTGAGTGGGGTCATAAGAGGAGCTTTGGAGATGGTAAGCACTAAGCCATTATCTTTACTTAACTATGGCTCATCTCTTTTTTGTTATATTAGGGTTTGACCTTATTTACGTTTGCTTGTTGCTGCTTTAGTTTTGTCTTTGCAATTCAAATCATCATTTGCAATCGAGACATTTTCTAGTAACTTCAATGATGACTTATTTGAAAGGTTTATGTTATCATCTCTCATTTAGACATCCATTAGGGCACAGGATAATGCTAGCTTTATCATTTTAATTGTGTCACCAGTACTGCTTTGCTGATCAGAAGTAGCTAGCCACTTGCTGCTTCAAGATTTTTGCTTTTTTTCTGGATATCAGGCATGATTGACAGGGTGGTTGATGAATTGCATAGCGCCAATGTCACCCAACACAATTGATCCAATGTAACATATGCCAATAAATGATGTAGCACAAGGCCTCACTAGAATTCATATCGAGGAAAACTCTGTCATAACAGGACCATCAATAGCTTTCAACAGAGGTACTTCTAGGCTCCTATACCTGCCATTACAGTACCTCGAATATATCTTGAAGAATTCTAGCTGATTGGTTCCGAAACTCCGCAAATCACTGACAAAGGTACAGATTCTCAGTCAATCTTGATCAAGACTTGATCGACTGTACCCTCAAGCTTTCTTGATCAAGACTTGATTGCCCCTCTGTGCTCAACCTGTTGAAGCCATCTGGCTAAAAGTCTTAAAGTGTTAAAAGTGGATGAATGGATGAATGTGCGTGTGTATCTATACACACGCACGCGCGCGCGCACACACACAGGTTCACCAATCTAATCTTTCTTATGGGCACACGACTAAGAGCTGTAAGGAAGTTTTTGATAGGTTGACCACATGCAAAACTCCAGCCATATTGCCACAATTTGTTATGTTGCTCATGGCACTAGTTCTGAGAAAATCAAGTCATTTGCAGATCTCTCTATGTGTTCAGGCCTTTCCTGAGTTCTGTCTTTGATTTGGATCAAAGTTCTTCTACTGAAGCCTCTTCCAGTCTTACAGAGCCCACTAGATAACCCCCAGCTACTGAATAGTGGCAATCAGTGTAGTTCCCCATGCCAAATCTCTGCAGCATGCATCACACAATTAAGCGGGGTCAAGACATGATCAGTCCAGAGTAATGAAATTCACTTATGAACAATATAAAATAAAGCATTGAGTAAGGCCTAAAATTCAATGTATGTTGATCAATTTATCATAACATTGACAATCAATTATTTTGAGGTTCCTAATTTCAATTTAACCAAGCAGCTAGAGAGATCATAACTGGATTTATATAAAATAGGAATAATTAAACTATAAAACCAATCCTGGATGGTATCCTTGAGCTTTCCGTTTGGCTATATGAAACTGCAACTACAAGTGTGTGATCTTTTGTCAGTTTTACAGTCCGGTATCTATTTTTCCTTTTTTTTGCTACAAAATAGTACCTTAACTTTTCAAATGTGAGTCAATGTGAGACCTTTGTTAGAATTGAGGAATGAAATGCCAATGTGGACACTACCGCCATCAAGTAGCCATTAATTGTCCATACTGGCATCCAATGTAGCCTCTTAAAACGATGCCATGTTAACGAAGGCATATTGGAAAGCTAAAATCATCCAAGTCAACTCTCTCTCTCTCTCTCTCTCTCTCTCTCTCCCATAATGTAACACCTAAATGGAGATGGCGCTATTTTTGCTAAGTAAGCGATCCACATCATCAATAGTGTGTAGTTTTTGTCAAATAAACGAGCCACATCATCGTAATCATATAACATGGCAATTTATTAGATGGATCTCACATTGATCCAAATTTGGAACAGTGAAGTATTTGATTGAAGAAAAAAAGGTTTAGGTACTAGATTGTAAAATGGGCAAAAGTTTAGGTATTTGTGGAGTCATTTACCCTTTTTTATTTGGTCGCCTGAAAGGACACTATGAAAAGGAACCTGTGACGTTTTCTCTTACGTTAAAATTAATGGTTGAAGATCTTTGGAATTTAAGGCCTCACAAAATCTCCATAAACCTTCTTTCAGTCTGAAGCTTCTGGAGATTTGTATTTTGGCAAGTCCCTTTACCTTCCAGTATATGCAATGTTGCTTCATCAGGCTTTTGCGCATGGTGCAAAATTCCCAGAAGTCGGGGCCTTGTCTCAGTCCTAGTATGGCTAATTATTCTCTTGGACTGGCTACTGATAATCGCTTTGATAAGACAATGCATCACTCAGCAGTCCAACATGAAAGAGGCTCGGGGGAGCCCTTGTCTTCCATTAACTGGAATTTGTTTGTGATAAAATTTTTCTTTTCTTGAAAACTTAGGGTACTTTGGTTCTTTAAAATATTGTTGTTATGTTATTATTGAGACATTCTCCCTTGACACTTGGATACTGGAATGAGGATGGATAGCATGTGCTATATTGTTTGAATGGCTATTATCACATTGTGGCCGTTAGATCGAGATATCAAACCTGCTGTCTCTGAGTTTGACTCTAAGGTGTTTTGTATAAAGTCTCTCACATTAGAGAGAGTGTGTATGTCCTGGCTCCTGGATATTATTTTGGCAGAATATAGATTTTTCTCTTGGAGACTTGATTAAAAGTAGCATTTTAAGAGTTAGGCATCGAACTTGAAGTGCCGACCTCATGTGTACTTTTTCTGTTAAGTAGAGATGGTGATGTTGCTTTATGCCACACTTCTTCTCTGTTCCCTCTTTTTTTATGGTGCTGAACATGCTACCTTTTCTATTAAGGTTTCAATGAAGACGGAAGTAACATGGATTCGTGATATGCTTCGAGGGGATGATACATTTGAGTTACAAGTGAAACTCCTGAAGCAAGTCCCTGAAGAGTACCCATACAAAGACGACGAATGACATGGATCATACTGCTCTGACCGACCCTCATCCAATTGCTCTGTTTATAGATGGCAGGATGTATTCTTGGGAGTTTGCATGTTTTTGTTTTCCTCCATCACTTTCTTTTCTGTTGTGGTGGACTTTGCTATGTTGTACTTCGAGGGGAGGACTTACGTCAAGTCTCTGGGAGACGGCGGTGGACTATGTCGAGTGGTGAAAGCAAATAAATAGGTTTCTCGTGTTATTCAGGGTCGAAGTAATACAATTTAACAATGAAGGAGCAACCTTGAATTGTTCCCTATAGTTTCGATTGATTATCAAGCTTCATCCCCTCTCCACTAGCGGCGATCGAACGGAGAATGTTAACCAGGCATTATCACGACATGAGCCACACCAATCGGCTCGCAAAATGACGAAGAGAGGTGCAACAGGTCAGGGTGTTACAAATTCGTCATTTCCCCGATTGGCAATAACAGCTCGAGCCTAGAACTTAGAAGCATTACTTTTACATGAGAAGAGCTCCACGTCCAAACCTTGAGGGATCAGGAGCAGAAAAGTATAAAGCCCCGATTCCTTACGCATTGAATGGTGTAAGTGAGAACTTTGCAAGAAACGATGGAATCACTCGGCTTCAGATTTTCCAGCACCTCGCGTTGTTGCCTGCGTATCGATCTCCGGCGACATTATATTATCTAAATCGGCACTGGACACAACTAAACCAGTGGGACTAGCAACAAGAACCGCCCACGCTAAGGAGATGGAATTAGATCCCTTCTTCTAATTCATAGACCAAAATGCGAAAACCTTGGGGGTCCTTGTAGGTTCACCGTTGTCCGACATCTGGCTCATTCGCACGGCTTCACCATGTGGGTCTCAGCGAAAACGACGTGAGGTGCGCAGCACTAACTCGAAACGATTGGATATCGCGACATGAGGACCGATGAGAACCGTGAATTGGCCCAAACAAGGGAGCTTTGAGTCCCTTGACTTTGAACCAATCGGTGGCGCGATCGCGTGGTGCGCTTCTTCTGGTTGCCGACATCATTACGGATCTATTTGGCATGTGAAGGGGGTCAATCAGTGATGCCCTTTTAGAATGGAAATGGAATCAGCCGTAGTAGGCCGAAAGGAAAATCAAACTTTTGTTTGAGCAACTTTGATGGAATTTGATTTGGTGGGTTCATCTTTAAGCTGTCGAATCTTACCGTGCCAAACCCTATAAAGGCAAACCTACCTCATTCAATTTGCGATTAACGTCAAGTTCCCCTTGCACGTCCATGTTTTCCATCAAGGTAGAGGACACAATCCTTCCCCCGTATCGAATCAATTATTGGCTTTTAAATCACGGTACTCTTTGTTTCGTTTGGATTCCTAATTTTTCTTTTCTACGGATGGAAAGGATGGGGGAGGGATGTGCAACTAGCTATTAAGGATCTAACATCTGTTGTAGAATATTCGGATTTAGTTATAACTATTCAGCCTACTTATAGGTGCACGAGCCCATCACAACAGACCTACCAGCATGTCAGAAGTCAAAAAGTCTCTCCATATAAAGTAGTAAATTTCCAAGGTAGAAGCCGGTCAAATGTTTGTTTACAACATGATTCAAATCTATGATCTCACTGGATACAATATGACCCCATGAACCACTAGGCAACACTCTTGATGATTGGGTTCCTAATTTTACGGGATATTTCATTTTACTCCATCAATGTTCAGATTTGTGTGTGACAAATTCACATAAAAAAGCTGCGTTATACATCCTTGAACTTGGATTTTCTTACGCTAATTAAAACCCTAATGTTTTCCATTAACATATGTTGAGCACGTCCCTTTCAGAGTAGAGCAATAAAGACACCATCAATCATGAAGACACAATTGTACATCGTGGAATTGACCATAAAGACGATCTTACGCTTGGTGGTTCGATTCCTCGAAACGATGGTTAGCTCGTGGAAGACACAATTCAGCATCTTTTGACATCCTTATTCTGTCATAGGAGATCAGTTTATCAATACCCATAGGCAGACTCCTAAGCTAACTTCAACACACCCCATTATTTCCAGCGCCTCCACGGACACTCTCTATCTGCACACGTCTGAACGTGCCCCTTAGAGTCTAGATCCATCTTGATTGAATGTGAGAATGAATGACATCATTTAGTGAACGATCTCTTCATCGTCGCAGCCATTAAGGTTGGTTGTTGCTTAAATCATCATGGCTTGTCGATCACAAGCTCACTAGTCAGGACGAAAAATGAGATTGCAGTGACCTACTGATGACTGGTTTTCACTATGGTTTTGCAAGAGACAGGGATCACTGAGTCTTCAAGTGGACTGCGTGGCCCAATCCCACGGCCCTGTCCCTTTCGCTTTATGTCATCATCATGTGAAGTCCTTTCTCAAGGACCACATGCAATCCCACAGGGTCGACCAACGCACAGTTGATAATCAGTACCGATAGTGAACAAATGATCTCTGCGGACCGTCAAGTTTTCCCTTGGATGAGTACACTCGCGAGAGATTTTACTCGCTCGACTTTTATCTTTCACGTTTAAAGCATTGGCTAACATTCAAGAAAGAAGAAGACTTTCGGAGGTCGAATGCATCGATATCAGTATGAAATGATCTAGAGCTGAATTTGTGATTCTGGGTTAGCGTCGTTTGCGATGGGATCAAGCTTTTCGTGCCTTGGGCTCCTCTTGAATGCCTTGGTGGTCCTCAAGCAATGGCATGAATGTGTAGAGACAAGTATTCTCAATTTGAAGGAAGTTGAGACAAACCTAAAGCTTCATACGCCATAACATTCAACAAAACAAAGGGTTCGAGAAACAGCCGACATTATCGTCCTACCATCATCAACAAGATTCTATAAGAATGGATTAACAAAGTTAGGGTTTGAAATCAAAGCAGAGTGAAAGGGAAGCATCCAACTCAGTTTCCATGTAACCCCCGAGCTAGATATTTAGAGGCTTCAACACCCCGGTTTTCACCAAATGGAAGCGCAATCTGACTTCTTCTTCTTAGCCCGAAACACCTAAAACTTTCACGATATGCAAATATTGACACGTGGCGTTGCATTTTTTCTTTTCACTATTCTATAAAATGTGAAATAGTATTTTCAATTTTGTCAGGAAAAGTAAGAAAGTACGTTTTGGTTTTATATAAATGTAAATAAGGATGCTAGCCTTTTCCACCTTGGCTTTCAAAAGTTTCAATCAATCAAAAGAAGGATAATACACCCCCAATGTTTGGAAAATAAACAGTTTCATGAATTGGTTGACGACCGATATGCCAATTCAAAATGTAATGCTAGCCCTCAACCCGAATTCACGAGTCACGTCCACTATTGTTTCTTTCTATTGCTTGTCGAGAAAGAATGTGCCGATTATTTTTTTTTTACTTTGCAAAATTATTCTTTTTTATTGCTCAAGAAAAAAAAAAACATTTGTGGTGTACTTAGAGCGGCTTTTATTCCTCACTTTTGGTGATTTTTACTTATTGTTATACATCTTGAATCTTCAACAAACTTAGACATATAGCCATTTAAAGTCATTTGTAATTACATAACATTGTTTTTTAATATATATATATGTACACACACTATCTTGATGCAAAAGCTTAATAAGTAATCTTTAATTTTAAAAACCAATCCAAACATGACCGGTCATTATTAGAGGATTACTCGTCAGTCAGCGAAAAAAAATAGTTATTTGCATTTTCCAGAAATTAAAAAAGGCTATGACAAAATTTACGAAACTACTATGTCTTGCCGGCCCAAACCAATTGTTTCTTTTTTTTTTTCAAAGGACAAGGAACAAAGAGAGAAAAAGTTGAATAGTAATTTCTCTATGAAACAATTAATAAGTTGACCAAAATTTACTTTTACCCGACGTTAGAAAAATACCCACACAAACAGCTGGTGTGAAACAAGATGCATCAATGTTGTTGATCGAGGGGGGTAAGATAAGATGACAGAGGATCTTTCATGAACCGAAAACAACAAGCTTAGATAAGGGGTATTTTTCTAACATCGAGGGGAAATATGTATAAACTAAGGATCATTTGTACGAGGGGAAATTGTTTTCCAACTTTTCGGTCTTTGGATGATAGAAAACTAATCAATCTACAGAAAAAGTATTTTGTGGACTGAAAACAACAAACTTAAATAAGGGAAAAACGACTTCTTCTGACAAGAAGGAAGTCACTTTCCCTAAACCATCAAACAAATGAAAATTACTATTTGTCTTGAAAATGACTTTTATGAAAAATATATTCATTTATCATAAAATTTGAAAAATTGAAAACTTTGGGATTGAACTAGCATCCGTTCAATAGATTTAGGATTAGTCAAATAGTTTCCCCAACCAATAAATCACCCAAATACTCATGGATTATATATAGGAAAGAATGATCTTTAGATAAATTTATGGCTATCTGACATAACCACGATTCGTTCAAACATTTGAACTCCTTATTTCTAAGATTGCGGATCAAGGACAATCAAATGACCAACCGAAACTTCCTTGGGCAGTCCATATTACCAAGCAAGATCTAGGGTAAATAGATTCAATCATAGATTCAATCTCCCGATTTGAGAATGTAAAATTTTGTGAGAACACAAGGGTTTAATATTAATGTTTTAACATTCTTTTATAGATTGGACTTTGACTTAAGACTAAAGCATGTAAATATATATGGAGAGGCAAATAAGGAATATTAAAAGATTTACATTCGGGATCTCTAGCTCTGAATGCCATGAAAATGACATAAATAATTGAACTCAGATAAGCAAGGATTTTATTGACATCAAGCTCCATATACACAGTGTACAAGAATATCTCAACCTTCTCAAATCTCCTATTATTGAGGGATTAAGAGAGATTGAATCTTATCTATCACCAACTCTAAACTACAAATTCGAATTACAAGTATAACAAGGGTGTACATTAGTCTTGGTCCAACCTCGGAACCAGATTGGGTTGAACCAAACTAGCCGGTTATGGTTGGTTCCGAGGAGATCGGTTTTCCCAGTTCTAGATAAGGTACCAAACCACCTAGACCGGACCGTATGGACTGGATCGACAGATTGGCAAAGATTTCTTTTATTTATTTATTTATCCTTAGACAAACCCTATTCAGTAAATTATTTTTTTCTTTTAATGTTGTAAAACTCCCACTTGTAGGGAATTGAAGAAACCAAAAAAAGAAGACAAAGAAATCACCAATTCCAGGGCCAACCCTAGAATCGGACTAGACCGGCTGATTTGATTCAAATGGACCAATTCCTTGTTCCACAAATTGATAATCGACCCTACATGGTCCGATTCCAAGTTCTAATGTGGGAACTGATCCACCCTAAAACCTATTACCCTAAAGTATCACATATTAATTTTAGCTCAGGATCACAATAGCCATGCTATGACATTAAATACAGGATGGCTTCGGCATTAAAACTAGGTTAAAGTCGGATAAGCATTTTTTTTTTTCTGAAAATCCCATGCAATTACCTCTCAACCAAGAGTATTTGGTATGCCGATTTGACAAGAAATTAGCTTGTAAACAATATTAGATGGTTTTGGTTTTGCCCAAAGAGGTTTTGGAGGGATTGGATTAGGAGAGAGATCCCAATATTAGTGGATGCACTACTTAGATAGGCTGTGTGACCTTTGATCTAGATGGAGTCATGTCCATGCTCATATTTTCCCTCAAACTTCATTGTTTTGACATCTTTGGCAATTTATTTCTGAACTTTCATCTAACAATCTCTATAGTCAATACTGCATCATTTTGTTGTTCACTATTTGATTTTGTTTTATTCGTGGGTCTAATGTTATTTACTCATTGTGATGTGATAATTCCTCAAAGAAATTCTAATAGTTAAAAAGGAGGCCAGCTCTCCGGTGGAGTAAAGAGTATATGTTGAACCAATTTTGAGTATAAATTGGTCTATGCAATCAATACTCACCTTACTTATTTAGATCATCATTGATCAGATGGTATATTTGGCTCTCAAGAGCAACACAATTTGTACACTAGCTCTATTTTTTCATGTAGAAACATGGAGCTAAGTAAAGTAAGATGAGGAGTTCCATCTCTTCGCTCTTCAAGAGTCGCCTTCAATAAAAAATTAGTTATTTTCAGAACTCTCTATTGGAATATGGGTAACTAATAATTGATCGGAATACATGGAGAGCAGAGACTCGGACGAAGTATATTCTACGTAAGCTTAAGACACTACGCAGGTCACTCAAATAAGACGAAACGTGGTGTGAAGACTTTAATAATTAATTTACAGAAATGATGGAGAAAAAGATAGTTATGGGACGCCCACTTCAAGACTTTACCTTTTTGCAATAAAATCCCAATATCTTCTCAAAGTCCACGACCTCCACCTTCCTCCACCACCATATATAATCACCTGTTGCCACCTATCTTTAAACGCGTGTTCTCTGCTTCAGCCATAGATTCTTAATCCACAATTCTCATCCCAAACCCTATTTATATGATTAGCTTTTGTAAATGAAAGAGAATGGCCACCTTAAAGCCTTATGTATACATGTCTGAATGTCTCTCCCTCTCCCTCTCCCCCTCCCTCTCCCTCTTCCCTTCAAGTCCCAAAACCCTAGCCTTCTCTGAATCATCTAGAGATGCTAACTCACCAGTCACAGAGCTTCCTCTCACAAAATGGTTGCGAAGCGAAATGCACCCTTTTCTTTTATCTCCTTCACATTCTGGTTAGTGGCTTAAGTTCACAGGAAAGTGAGAGCTACTCTTCGGGCTTCTTTAATTGCGAATGGTGCACTTCAGTACTTGGAGAACAATAAGGGCACACAACAGAATTTAGTGAAGAACAGCCCTTCTTTGCCTTAATGACATAGGTAATCAAACAGTTTGTATTACTCTCACAAGAACATCTCTCTCTCTCTCTCTCTCTCTCTCTCTCTCTCTCTCTCTAGTTTTAAGTTGTTAATATGCGGATCTCAATATATAGTCTTGGACAATAGGTACTTCTACATGTGTCATATGACGATATCTGTATAAATCAATTTAGTTGATTTACCCGCTTGTACTTCTTTAGTTATATGCTCATCATTAGTAAATCCATGTGAAAAAACTGTTTTCTATATGCAACGAGAAAAATCCTAAATTCTCTTTAGGTTTTCTTACTGATTTCTCATGGCCCAGTTCTTTTGTAGTTGCATGGCACATTTGAGACAATGCAGTGGATAATGATTTTAGAAAACTCAGGAGTTTCTTTTTCTAATTAATTAGTTTTTTTCTTTTTTTTTCCTTTGACAAGCAAGAAAATAAGATCAATACATACCTATACAAATAAAAATACAGTTATATTCTTTACTTGCATTTTTGTTTGTTCTCCTAGCCTTTTAGGGATCGTTATCTGCTTTGAGATATTCTAAATGCAATTTGGTAAAAAAAAAGGAGAAGGGAAAGAACTAAATATGACATGAATATGCACATATTGATGAATGAACAATGACTATGCTCCCAGCGCAGAACTCAACACAGTTAATGCATCGTTAGTTTGTTTATTCTTCTGAAAAAGCAATGTATATCTAATTGTTGCCTAACCAAACCTATTATGTTTCATCAATTTTGTTTGCCTGTTATTTGTTTCCATACTTCAGTATATATTGAAAAAATCGTGCCTCTAAAATATGGTGGCGAATTATATGATCTAGTTACTTGTAATCCCCAAAAGAACCACCTGTCTCAAACAGTGCCTATGCTCTCCAAATATTCATGGAAAGTCTAGGATCTCCTTTAACGGAGGGTGCAAACTTTAGAACTAATCATTGATAATCTCAGTTCCACTAATCACATAATTAGATTCTGATTGATGCCGTACACATCAGATGAAAGTCAATGAAATACTATGCCTGCAGAAATCTATTCTTTAGAAAACACATACTAATTTATGTGAAACTTGTTTTTTTTTTCAGTTTACAGGTGATCTTTTGGAAAATTAGATGTGTGCGAAACTGGAACATCTTAGCATCCCAAGGAGAATTTGTAAAACCATGGTAGAATATATCCATTGTCAAATTAATGGCAATGTGTCTTAGAGTAACTACTCTAAAATTAATAATCGCATAATTCAATATTATCACCTATTGAACACCGCTCGTGAAGTCTCTCCCGACCCATGTTTCTGATATAACCCATCTAACTTATCAACCTCCTTAGAAGTGAATTCACTCTCTACGAACCCCCTTGGATACTGCTTAATCATGAATTTTTTAGATTAGTGAAAGTAGCCTTGTATGATACCATAATCCATGGCAGGAAGACTTTAGGCTAGAGAAGTAAATCTCTTTGTGGAGTCTCTTTCATTGTGTTTGCCTGCCTTTCTGTGATAAACTGCGTAGAAATATGAGAGAAATTCAACAAATTGGTGAAACTCAAACACAAAAAGGAAACCGTTTTTTTCCATCAAATTAAATCTTCACCGAATGGAGTTTGAACTTTTGTTTTTCCTTGCAACAGCTAATGAAATAACTGTTAAAAACTCAATGACGAGTATGTACATGAAGCACATCTATGTTTCTTTCAGTGCGTAGTATAGACTTAAAATCGCAGGTAAAAAGCACACGGATCGAGCCCTCAGAAATGGAGCTTATGTTTTCCTGGGTTTTGACTGGGTAATAGTTTTTCATGTTACAGCTAGATGAGTTATCAATAAAGAATTTCCATGCTTGCGTTGATATCGGTTTGGTATGATTAGCCTCGGGAACTAAAGAAAATTATGAACCAAGGAAAATCATATTTCTCTGAGACATGAGAGAGAGAGAGAGAGAGAGAGAGAGAGAGAGAGAGAGAGAGAGAGAGAGAGAGAGAGAGAGAAGAATGTATTTTTGTGTGGAACTTTATGGATTGATGATAAGATAAGCGTAAGTTTTGGAAGAATCCAGCTCTAAAGACTGATGACATATATCAATCATGGGTTTGGTGCGTGAAATTAGGAAACAGGGAGACTGCATTTATGAAGTGACAAGTGGAATGCTCCAACTAAGAAGCAAAACAAAGCTAATTAGAAGGACGATTTGGATCGTTGATTATGTATTGAAGCTCCAGGAAAAAGAAGAAACCGTCATCATGGATTTTGAACCACCATTTCAGGAGAATTATAAGACCCTTTTGCAGAACAAATCTGACAAATTAGATGACGAAAATGGTGATCGACAACCACCACCACAACCCATGTTTATTGAGCACTGTGAGTTACCTCTCATTGACCTGAGCCATCTTCAAACTCGAGGGTCATCAGTTGTGAGAGCAAAGTGCAGGCGGAACATTGTGGAAGCTGCACGAAAATGGGGTTTCTTTCAAATAGTGAATCATGGGCTCCCCACAGAGATATTGGAGAGCATGAAGCATGAGCAGACAAAGCTCTTCAGATTGCCATTTCAGAAGAAAGCTGAGCTCAGTTTCTTGAATTTGTCATCGTCGTCATCGCCGACCAAGAGTTACCGTTGGGGAAACCCGCGGGCCACTTGCTTGAAGCAGCTTCCTTGGTCTGAAGCCTTCCATATACCTTTTGCAAGCATCTCAAGAATGAAAGGGAATGACAATTTCAGGTATGGAATATCTGTTTTAGACACACAAGGAGTTAATCTTCCTTTTCTTCGTAGAGCGACTTTCTATGGCAATTTCTATAACAATTAAATATTAATTCACGCATTCATTTAATATTTTAAACGTTTAGAATAGTTGTGGTCCCACAAAATTATAGCCATATACAGAAGTCGGGGTATTTAAATATAAAATTACACTTAAAGTCCTGAGCGGACTAATGATGCCTTCTTTGAAATTTAAAATTAGATGAAATGAATTTCGAAGGTTAAATAGAAAAGGAGATGTATTTAAAAAGCAATCATGAAATATCTTATTATTCCGTTTAAACATAATTATTATTTCGTCAATATATTTAGTTATTTATATAGAATAGCAGAGTCGCGTCTTGTGTTCCATTTCGCGTTTAAGAAGTCCCAACAACGTAGGAATGGAAATATTTATCAACAAGAATAGATAGATAAAAAAAATTAATGTAATTTACCCTTACAGTAAGTTGACCTACCTGTAGTGGCCAAACAGAAAAGGTTGACCTAGCTACTCGTGGAATTATCTATTTGCACCACCATGGATTTAATTAAAGATATCCATGCGGATGATTAGTTTCAATATTTCAAAATCTAAATCGAATTTTGCTTATCGGTCTCATTAGAAATGCAGATAGCTAATTTCGAAGAGGAGACATTAAATGCAAGGTGTGAAAATAGACCGGGAACCATCACTTGAAAAATATGTGGACAATATAGTTCCATCATGATTGTGGTGACTGAGAAATAGTTTGAGTCGAGTTGAATTCCTTTTGAATTATGATATTATGTCCAAAGGATAATGACACAAATGATTTCTAAACTTTGGCCCAATATACAATATGATCCTCGAACTTTTAATTTATTTAATATAACCCATGAACGTTAACCCAATGTGCAATGTAATCCTTAAACTTTTAATTTATTCAATGTAGTCTCTGGACTTTTGGTACTTATTCAACTTAGTCTTTAAACAATATGAAAATGTTCAATATTATTCTTTCATTAATTTTAGTTTAGAGAAAACATCAAATATTTTTATAGAGTTCAGAAACTAAATTGAACATGTACAAAAAATTCAGGGATTACATTAAATAAATTGAAAGTTCAGAGATTATATTATTCATTTAGCTATAGTTCGAAGATCATATTAAACAAATTAAAAGTTCATGGCTATATTATATATTGAATCAAAGTTGACAAATTATTTGCATCATTTTTTCATGTCCAACATTGTTGACGAATAATGAGGGTGGAGAGCACACCCGACTTGATAAATTAAGATGCTAAAGTACATGAAGACTGAAGTATTGGGGTCGATCAAGTCCATTTCAGAATTTCAAAAGCTGGCCTCTCTTTTTTTTGTGCCCGAACATCTTTTTGTGATGTGCACGCGGCCGTCTTTTCCTTTTCCTTGTCAGGAAATCCAAAAGCACTGTGGGGGGCGCTTTCCCAATTTGCATGCTATGTACGGGTGGGATTGGGTAGTCCTCAAAAAGGCCGAACCCTAATATTTTTACGCCGACAGACCCCAACCGTTCAATAAATGTTGGTTTGGATGGTTGCGATCTTTTGCTTTTCGATCCGACGGTGTAAAGGTCTCGAACGCACCATATTTTTTTTCAAAGACAAGAGACCCATCCTTGTCCGAACATACTAATGTGGAACCTCCATGCAAATACCACCTGAAAGTTTTTGTACTTTTCTTGGCCTCCACTTCTTTTGTTCTCTTTCAAAACTCATCACCGCATCAGATGAATATCACGCCACGGACGGTGTTCTTCACGTGGGTCTATCGCTAGAAAGTCTCTTGCCAATTATTTCTGACACCATATGTGTCAAAGACTAAAAGGGGAAGGAACAAATCAGACAGAGCAGAACTTAGCATAATCACCATTTGCCAGAGAAAGGGAAACTGTTTGATTAACTTCAGTTTACTGTCTTCTTTTATTATGATCCTAATCACACGAAGAGCACATGCTTCAGTCCGCACACTCCTAGTTGGGAAAAAAAGACTATTTCGTGATGTGTTTATATCATTCAATATGTGATGTGAAGTGATCATAATTTATGCGGAACACGTACTTTGGTCCATGCACATGACGATATTAGTCTTATTGACTAGGAGAAAGTGAATCATGCCTGTAGTAATTATCTAAGTTTTTTTTTTTAGTAATTATGTAAGTTGACAAGAGCCATGTTATCATGTCATTATGCTTTGTGGCATTAGTATTATAAGAACACTTTAGCATCAAATTAAACTCATCAGCAAACATACAGGTCGATCGTTTCCCACAATTCATACCAAGATGAAACTAAAAGTTTAGCAATGTTTAGTTTTAACAGGCTAATTAGTAGAGCACCAATGGGGCGACACTTATCCTTTTTGCCCTTGCTAAACCAGACCACTTGCACTTTTGAAACTTAACCGTTGTCAATTACAACCACATGGCCACACAGAGGAGGGCCAGCAAAAGCAGCAACAATAGATACATGAGTGGCAACAGTAAGGTTGCTAATAGATTAGTCAGGGTTACAGGAAACATCAGGATGACTATCTTCCCTAATTTCAAGTTGGTATGGAGGGGCCAAACATCACCCTTAGTCCATGAGATTCAAGATTAGATCTACGCTATCAACATTTGCATATACAAATGGAAAATCCAATCTCTTCGGCTTCACAGATTGTTATAATGGCGAAAAAAGGAACATTTACACAAAGTCCGTTTCATTAAATCAGTCAATTATATATCAAGATGTAAAGGAAACAGATGTAAGTACTTGGTCCTTGCAAACAAAGCTATATTGTTTTGTGTTATGACCGATAGGTCCTGTTTATTACATCACCGTTTGATGCTCGCTAAAAGATGTACGATGCTTTCTCTCCTTCAGAGTCGCCATGGAGACCTACGGGATGACTGTTGCTAATCTTGCAGCATTGATCGCTGAAATTCTAGCCGAGGGTTTGGGCGTCAAAGGCACCAATTACTTTGAAGCGAATTGCCCGTCGAGTACTTGCTTCCTACGGATGAACAGATACCCTCCATGCCCACTCGCTTCCCAAGTCTTTGGATTGATGCCTCACACGGACACTGATTTCCTCACGGTCTTGTGTCAAGATAAGGTTGGGGGGTTGCAGCTGATGGAAGGCGAGAGATGGGTTAGTGTTAACCCTAACCCAAATGCTCTCCTCGTCAACATTGGCGACTTATTTGAGGCAAGTATAGGTCATTCAAAGTGCATATATACGCATATGCTTCCCCTTTAGAATGGACTGTTCTATATAATCATCTTTTGAATGAAGCTCATATTACACACACACACACACATTATATGGATGAACCTGGGGTTTCTGTAGCTAGGGACAATCTCTAGGCACAGCGGTACTTCCAACTCTACCCCGGACGTTGTGCGATTATCCATCCCTTTAATCTGTCCCAATTTGTGTGCTTAGGCTGGTTTTGTAGCATTGTTTATGAGAAGTAGTCATCACTTTTTCGTAATCAGTGAAAGTGTGACATTAGGTTAAGACTCTATAATGAAATATGTAGAGGATCTCCATCCGTATTTGGCGAGCTTTGTCACCCGCCCTCCCATCCCAATCACTAGGTCATTTCCTAGTGGTGAAATGGGCTAAACTTTGGTAGTTCGTAGAAGACTCCCGCGAAAATGGCTCTCAGAATCTCAAAGCTACTCCGTTTTCTCAAGTTTATAACAAGAATTGCGAAATTCTCAAGTGACTAGGCCTAACCTTTCAACGATACCCTATATTCAAGATCATGCCCGGGATTTACAAAAATGGAAGTCTCTCGTGACAATGGCATTGAGAGTTAAACTATTTGGTTTTCATTGATCAGCATATGAAGTTTTCCTGTAAGTGCAGGCCTGGAGCAACGGCATGTACAAGAGCGTGAAGCACCGAGTGATGGCCAGCCAAGAAGTGGAAAGGTTCTCAATGGCGTTTTTCTATTGCCCCTCCATCCACACATTGATCGAAAGCCCCCTCAAGCCAGCCCTGTATAGAAGCTTTAGCTTCGAAGAATACACAGCGCAAGTTCACAGGGATGTTCAGGCCACAGGTGACAAAGTCGGCCTCTCTCGGTTCCTAATTCAGTGAAAGTATACTACACCACTCTAAATGTATATTATTATATACATATATAAATGTGTGCATATGGGTGGTAATTTTGCTTGCGAGTTCAGGCTCACATGCCCTCTCTCCCTATGTCAAATAGAACTTTGTTTGTTGCTGTGTGTATTTACATGAGTTGGGGTCAGGGAAGTTGGTGGTTCTCGTTCTTTGTTGATCGAATCTTGTACCTCTCTTCCAGTTTACATGGAGAGACGACGCATGCCATCTTTTCTTCGCTTTGTTCTCTTTGGAGTCGGTAAGGTATGAGGGATTGGACTGCACTCCAATTGGTACCTTTTCATTGTGCTGTGAACTGTCTTTGTCCTCTTCTCTCATGGATGATGGCGCCTGATAGAGCACAAACGCGACTCTCTCTCTCTCTCTCTCTCTCTCGCATGTCTTCCGGATGTGAGAAGGACTAATATAGTTCGAGCACATTTATACAGGTTTGATCCTCACGTCTTCGTGTTTAAACAGCCTCACATTTTAGAGATTACCTAGACTTTGGCCGTGTTTACTTTGCAAAATAAATTATTATGACTAATCAAGACTTTAAGCGTACAATGGTACTTGTAAATAAATTCTTCGATAACAGTGAATTCGATATCCAATGAGAGAATCCCAAAAACTTCGCGAGCATTTTCGTTCTATGGCTCAATCTGTAAATACTCACTTGTAGTTTGTCATGTAATTCAACCAATTTGATAGACAATTTGAGTAAATCCTTACTACATGTGCCTATACATGAGGGGATAAGTTGAGTTGATAACTTACCAACAATCCCAAGTCACCATAGAAGAAAACGAGAAAGAGAGAAAACAATGATCTATATCACGCCAAAGATGCATGGAGTATTTTTTCACAGACACAAAAAGAAAAGGAGAAGTCTGTATCCCTTAGTACTATCCCTTCATCATCCCACGAACTTGATTTTGCATGCATGGCAGGACCTGAAGTGGATGAAGAAAAGACTGCAATAATAGCGTGAGAGGGAGAAGAGTCCCCTCCAAGTTTTAGATAGATTTTGCCCAGTATCTTGCGGACAAAACCCTATCTCCATCCAACCACCTCCGTCGTAGTACACACTTTATCTCTTTCGGGGTCCCAGGACAACATATGCTTCACAAGTAGGGAAAATTCCAAAAAGGGGTCTGAAGTAAAGTCATTTTCTCAAATAAGGGCTTGAAATTGATATTGTCTCAAATAAGGGTCTAAAGTGGCCAAATCGTCTCAAATAAGGACTTTTGGGCTGCCGATGACTGTTCCATTGTCAAATTTTTAGTGAAAAAAACTATAAGTATATATTTTTATTTTTATTTTACTTCCCTTTTCTTTTTTCTTTTTCCTTTTTTCTTCTTCCCTCCTAGTTGTCGCCCTCGCTGGTGCCTAGGCGAGGGCAAGGGTTGCCCTCGCTAACGTCGGGTGAGGGCAGCCCTCACTGATGTTGGCAAGGGCGACCCTTGCTAACCCAGGCGAGGGCAGCCCTCACCTGACACCGGTGAGGGCAACCCTTGCCTGCCCAGGTAAGGGTGACCTCTGCCTAAGGCCAATGATCTCTGCTGACCCCGGCAATGGCCGACGAAGGGAAGAGAGGGAAAAAAAAAGAAATGGAAAAGGAAAAGAAAAAAAAAGAAAAAGGAAAAAAACATAAAAGTAAAAGACGAAAATACCTTTTGGCCGGTGAGGTCATGTCCTTATTTGAGACTGATATGGCTACTTCAAATCCTTATTTGAGACAATATTCACTTCAAACCTTTATTTGAGACAAGGTCTATTTCATGCCCTTTTTTGAGAAATGACTCAACTTTGGGCCCCTTTTTGGAATTTTCCCTCACAACTATACATGCCCTAAAAGCCAAAATGTCTCTTGAATCACATATAATATGAACGTTGTACAGGGGCAGATTCAATCGCAGTCTTACAAATTAAACGTGGAGTTGAAAAGCGAATGTTCTCCGGACGTCGTACACGGAACAAGCTGTTTCGATGTGTAATCAGCTTGAAATAGCGAATCGAGCGTAGCAGTTGGTTAATAATTCTTCAGGGAAAGCGGCCTTTTGTTTTTCCGAAAGGCGTTTCTTGTTTTTGAAGGGTGGAGGCCCAAGAGGCGTAATGAGTCAGTCCTTCTGTGCTGGAACCGTGAATGGACATCTGAGGTCGAAACACTCGGTACTTGCTCGTCATCCAGCATGCTTCCAACTGCTCGGCAAGCCCCTGCGGTTGACAGATTGTGCAAACGGACAAGGTTCGTTTTCTTTTGTAGTACTCGGAGATTTGAGTTCATTATTGTGCTTGCCATTGAGCTTCAGATAAGGTTTCTCCGGAGTGGGGTCTGGATCCGAGGCATGTGTAGACCAATAACGTCCTTGCGTTGAACTGTTTCTCCCTCTAGACATCATCATCGAACGCACGGATCAATCAGCTTTATTATGGCCTTTGGGGACAACACTCATGTGAATGTATATAGACAGACGTAGGACTTTCTAACTTGCAAACAAAAGAGAGAACCGGAGGATGAGGTCGATGAAGACGATCTGGAGGGAAAAACGAATCCATCACGGAATTTGGCCATGTTTTTCTTAGAGTGGAAGTTCTGGACTAGGTCATTTGGTATGTGAAACATCGATTCAAGGGGTAAATCACGACCAAGAATCTGATTAGGAAGTTGCACAGAACCTTTACACTCTGATATACTCGTTTTGTTTTGGGGCTTGTAGATTTCATCTGCAAATAAGAGGGAAAGTAAGAAAAAAAAGGTTAT
Source organism: Syzygium aromaticum (assembly GCA_024500025.1). Lineage (NCBI taxonomy): Eukaryota > Viridiplantae > Streptophyta > Magnoliopsida > Myrtales > Myrtaceae > Syzygium > Syzygium aromaticum. The sequence goes on along the minus strand of CM044890.1, from coordinate 32,766,750 downwards.
AAACCTATTCTTTGGATACTAATTGAGTCATAAACATTTTAATTTGACTAATTGAGTCCTAATTCCTTTGAAGATTTGCCAATGTAATCATTCTGACAAATTTTGATCGGTAATCGCTAACATAGATACACTACAAGAAAACATGTAATTTGCGACGGAATTTAGCAACGAAAATTGTTCATCGCAAATTTGCGACGGATTATATTTTCCGTCGCAAATTTGCGATAAACAATTTTCGTCGTTAATTTTGCGACGTATTTTGCGACGGATTATATTTTTCATTGCAAATTTTACAACGAAAAATATAATCCGTCGCAAAATACGTCGCAAAATTAGCGATGAACAAATATCCGTCGTAAATTTGAGATGGAACGACTCTCATCGCAAATTTGCAACGGAAAAGATATCCGTCGCAAAATCCATCTTTCATTTGCAACGACAAGTTTTCCGTCGCAAATTTACTACGGATTTTGCGACGGATATTTTTTCCGTCGCAAATTTTGCGACGAAAACGAATTCGTCGCTAACTGGTAGGTTATCAACGCTTGCCCGGTATATCCACCCCCGTTAATTTCTCTCTCTCGCTATGGCTCTCTCGCTTTCCTCCACATATCGTTTGTCTGAAATTTGGAAAATCAGCGCGCGCACGAATCAAACTCGGTGAAGCTTTTTTACTGGTAAGTATCGTAGCTAACTTCGTGATTATTCATCGCTGGAAAGGAATTTTTTTTAGTTATGGTTTTTTTTCGTAACTTCGTTATAGATCCGTCGCAAATTTGCGATGGATCTACTAAAGCTGCGTTGCAAATTTGCGACGGACGCTAATATATCCATCGCAAATTGTGACGGAACCGTATTCTGTCGCAAATTCGACCTCGCCACCGCCCACATCCGAGCGACGACGACATCGTACGAGCCAGACCGACAACCGGAGAAACGTAATCGGGAAAAAAGAGAAAAAAAATTTGGAAAAAACTAGGAAAAAATTAAAAATTATTAAAAAAATGATTATTAAGTGATTAATTCTTTTAGGTACGTGTCCAATTGACGGTCTGGCAATCCAAGTGGACGTTGCAATTCTCGTCAAATTGACCACTTTCTGCTACCAAGAATTCAATTAAATATTTGGATAAGTTGTATTTGCATGGTAATTTTTTAATTTTTTTCAATTTCAAAGTAATTGTTGCGTGTATAGGAAAAATATAATTTTGATAATTGTATGGTTTTAATTAAGAACAGTAGATATGATATTTTAAATATTTGACAAGAATTTTTTATTTTAATGCAGATACAATGCAAAAAGAAAGGGCTTGGATGTATGATAAGAACTTATCTGGATGTTGAGGTTTGATAGATGAGTTTTGTACTGGATTGGAACTATTTTTAGACTTTACTAGTAGTAAATATGAGTTCATGGATGGAAATAAGTTAAGGTGTCTGTGTAGAAAGTGCGGTAATGGTAAATTTCTTGCTTGTGATAAGGTTAGAGAACATCTTTGTAAATTTGAGTTTACTCCGAACTATTATAATTGGACTTCCCATAGTAAACCATTTATATCTGATAAAAGGATATCGAAAAAGTGATCAATTTTTTGTTAGGGAAAAATGTGGCTATTATGATCAATTGAACCCATACGAGAGGATGATGACTGATGCAGCTAGTTAGAATTTTGTTTTGGATCCGAATCATGCAAGTACTAGTTTTACTCATACACGTGATCGAGTGGGTACTAGTTATGCATCACGATTGGAAAGGATATGAGTAACGGGTTTTGATGAGAATGTCTATCATGAAACTTTTCCATTGTCTAATTAGTTCAGGGATGTGTTGAAAGCAGTAGATGAACCTTTATGGGTAGGTTGTGACAACCGCAGTCAGTTATCTGTGACAGCAAAATTGTTAAATATCAAGGCAGCGTATAACGTGTATGAGAATTGTTTCAACTCTTTTGTTGAAGTAATGCGGGAAACATTGCCTCGTGACAACATCATGCCGAGTGATTTTTACGGTATGAAGAAGTTAGTTCATAACTTAGGTCTTCCAGTTGAACGAATTAATGTTTATAATAGGGGTTGTATGTTATATTGGAGAGATGATGAAAATGCAGAATCTTGCAATTTCTGTAGCCAACCTATTTACAAGATTAATAGGAAGCAGGGTCGTAATCAGAAGCGTAAACCATGTAAGCAAATGTTTTATCTGCCCTTAATCCCCAGATTTCAAAGGCTTGATGCGTTTTAAGCCACCGCTAAACACATGACGTGACATGTAAATCATGAAACAAAAAAGGGTCTAATGTGTTATCCTTCAGATGCAGAGGCATGGGAACATTTTGATAGAATATACCTAGAGTTTGCGATAAAGTCTCAAAATATCAAGTTAGATCTCTACGCTGATGGATTTGCGCCATTTGAGAAATCAAGAAAAAGTTATTCATGTTGGCCAGTTATCTTAACTCCATACAATCTTCCATCCGGTATGTGCATGAAGACACCTTATATATTTTTGACATCGATCGTGCCTGGCCCGCAAAACCTGAAAAAGTTGATAGATGTTTATATGCAACTATTGATTGAAGAGTTACAATGGTTATAGGTTGAAGGTGTCACTACGTATGACGTTTCATCCGATGAAACATTTATAATGAAGGCTGTTCTTGTTTGGATAATAAATGACTTTTCAGCTTATGGAATGTTATCTGGATGGAGTACAGTTGGGATCTTAAGATGTCCGATATGTTTAGAGAGGTCGAAATCATTCAGATTAAGGCATGGTAAGAAGCCCAGCTATTTTGACTGTCATAGACAATTTTTGCCGCCGAATCATACATTCAGAAAGAACAAAAAAGAGTTCATCAAGAATAAAACTGAAAGAACACATCCACCATTAAGGTTGACCAGAGATCAAATTTGGAAGCGTGTGCTGGACTTTCCAACTGTTGTTGAAAACCCGCACGGCACGACTTTTGAGTACGGAAGTATACATAAGTGGACAAAATGCAGTATATTTTGGGATCTACCATATTGGAAGGCCCATCTTATTCATCATAATCTTGACGTCATACACATAGAAATGAATGTTTTCGACAATGTCATGAATACTGTGATGGATGTCGCCGGAAAAACAAAAGACAACTTGAACATAAGAAAAGATATGAGAGATATTTGTGATCGGCCAACACTAAATGTGGATGCAAGCAGCAGGGGACCAAAACCAAAAATAGTTTATACATTGGATAAGGACCAGAGGTGAGTCGTTTGACAATGGTTGAAATCTGTGCGGTTTCCTGATGACTATACTTCGAACCTTGAGAGATGTGTTGATTTGAATGAATGCAAGTTGATAGGTTTGAAGAGTCATGATTGTCACATATTGATGGAAAGACTAATTCCAATAGTTTTCAAGGAAATTCTACCGAACTTTATATGGGATGCCATTACAGAGTTAAACCAATTTCCTGTATGATATTTGCTCGACAGTGTTACAAGCATCGCACATGGAGAAAATAGAGAGAGATATTCCAATTATTCCTTACAACTTAGAAAGGATATTTCCTCCATTGTTTTTTAATTCGATGGAGCATTTCTTAGTTCACTTATCTTATAAGGCCAAAGTTGCAAGTCCCATCCAATTTCGATGGATGTATCCATTTGAGAGGTAAATTTTTTTTAAAATAAAGTTCAAATTACTTTATTATAAATTATGTTCCGATAAACTTCTTTCTATTGCAACTAGATTCTTATATCATTTGAAGAAAAAAGTGAAGAATAAGGCACATGTTGAAGCTTCAATTTGTAATACATATATTGTGGAAAAAGTGACAACATTTGTATCATACTATTTTGAGCCGCACGTGCAGTGCAAGAGGCGGAGAGCAGGCAAAAATGATGAGGGCCCCATTGATTCCAATTGCAAAGCAATCTCCATTTTCAATTATCTGGGTCGATCAAACGGCGCATATCAGTTTCGTTACTTAACTGGCGAAGAATTTCATGCAGCCCATACATATATTTTACTGAACTGCCCAAAAGTCGAGCCATACTTCAAGTAAGTGTAAATTTGCAAATATATGTATTGTGTGTCAAATATTTGCTAATATATACATGGTTTTTATTATTAGGATTTTCCAAACTTCAATAACTGGACTACAACCAACAGAGTTTGACCGTTTCTGCGATGAACAATTTGCACCGTGGTTCAAAACATATGTAAGTTGCCTATTGACCAAAATCAAGTTATTTAAATGTTGTATAGCATTTAAATAATTTGTATATTATTGCCTTTGCATGTATAACCTTAGGTGCACAGTAATCATTATGAACTTGGAGAGCAAGAATTGCTATATTATCTATCATGGGGTCTACAGTTAAGAGTTCGAAATTGGCCAGCATATTTCATAAATGGATATAATTTTTACACTCAAGAATATGAAATGGGAAAAGTTACAATGAATAGTAGTGTGTCTGTTCGCTCATCCAACGGTAGCAGTTCTAAAGATGATTTTTATGGCTTGTTGGATGAAATCATAGAGATAGAGTACCCTTGCCCATTAATGATGCGGGTTGTGTTATTTAAGTACATGTGGTTCGACCCAGTGAAAGGCATGAAGGTATGTCCGAAGTTTAATATGGTTGAAATAAATCACAAAAAAAGGTATATGAAATATAAACCATTTGTCTTGGCACAACAAGCAATTCAGGTATGTTATACACCCTATCCTAGTTTGAAACGTGACAAATCTGATTGGTGAGCTATATGTAAAATCAAAGTATGGAGAAAAATTGAGCAACATTGGAAAGATAGAACTTACCAATAAGAGGAAGTGTGTAACACTGTTAAAATTGAGGAATATAACATTTCTACTTTACAAGATCCCTATGGAGCAATGATAGATATGGATCCAACTAAAATTTGCGAATTACATGTACAAAAATGTTCAGAATTTGATTTTGAGACAGATGATGGAGATGAAGATAAAGATCAAGACGAAGACAAAGACAAAGACAATGAAGAAGAGGAAGATTAATATTTTTGTGACAAAATACTAAACATGTGTAATTATTAGTGTGGCAAGTGTTATTTTGATTGTCATAATTATTATTGTTGTTGTTATTATTGTTATTGTTATATTGTCGATTATTGTTATTAATTTAATTGATCTTTAGAAAATTTATCGCTAAATGACGACAAGTAAAATATTATTCGTGCGATGACATTTGCCATATTCAATTTTCCATTGCATTTGGATCGTCGCTAATTTCGTCGCTCATTTGTAGATAACAACTTATTCGTCTCTACTGTTCATCGAAGAATTAGCAACTGAGGACTTATTTATTACCTTTTTCGATCGCTTCGAAAATATCATTTATTTTTGCAATACGAAATAAATGAGCTGCAAAATTTTGGATAAAAAAAAATACGTCCCAAATTAACCACGGTCAATTCCGTTGCAAATTTGGAAGGAAAAAAAATTCCCTCGCAAATTTGCGACGGACAAAAAAAATCCGTCGCAAATTTGCAACGGACCTTAACAGTCCGTCGCAAATTTGCGACGGATTTTTTATGTCCGTCACAAATTTGCGAGGGAATTTTTCCCGTTCGAAATTTGCGACAGATTTTTATGTTCGTCGCAAATTTGCATAAAGTCCGTCGCAAATTTGCGACGGACAAAAATCTGTCTGAAATTTGAGACGGACGAAAATCCGTCCATCGCAATTTGCGACGGAAACTTACGGTCCATCGCGAATTTGCGACGGACACAAAGTAGTCCGTCGCAAATTTGAGACGGATTTTTTATATCTGTCGCAAATTTGCTGGGAATTTTTCCCGTTCGAAATTTGCAACGGACTGTTAAGGTCCGTCGCAAATTTGCGAGGGAATTTTTCCCGTTCGAAATTTGCGACTGATTTTTATGTTCGTCGCAAATTTGCGACGGACTGCATTGTATCCGTTGCAATTTGGGACAGGCAGATGAAGTCCGTCGCAATTTGCGACGGATACATGAAGTCCGTCGCAAATTTGCGACGGACACAATGCGGTCCGTTGCAAATTTGCGACTTTATCTTCTTCCCAAGTCCATCGTACGCGTCGTCGTGACTTCTTCTTCTTCTTCTCAGATCCGCTTCATCCGTCGCTGCCGCCGCCGTCGCCGTTGCCCCGTAGCCCCACCCAGCCAGCCCCCCCAGCCCCAGGTCGTCGTCGCCATCGCCCTTGCCCCGCGTGCCTCCCTGCCTTGCCCCGCGCCGGCTTGCATGTGCCAGCCAGATCTGGGCGACCTCAGCCATCCGTCGCCGCCCAACCGTCGCCGTCGCCACTTGCGGCTTGCCGACCCTAGGTCGCGCGTCCCCGCCCCGCGCCAGCTCACACCTCCCTACTTCACTGTCGCTTTTGCCATCACCCCTGCCCCGCGCATGTCCCCGCCCCGCCGCCTAGCCTCGGTCGCCGTCGCCGCTCAACCTCCATGCCTCACCATCGTTGTCACCGCCCCTTGTAAGTCGCGACGCAACTTTTTGCTGTCCACCGTCGCGCCGATCACCGTTGCCGCCTTCCAACCGCCTCCTAGACTCGCCCGACGCTGTCGCCGCCGCCAGCCACTTCGCAGCCTCGACCCGACGTCGTCTCCGTCGCTGGCCGTTGTCCCGACACCGTCTTGACCGCCAGCCGCCTTTCCGACGCCGTCGCCGCTGCCGATCGCCGTCCCGCCGCTGTCGCTGTTGCCGGCAGGCCGCTGTCCCAGCCTCAGCCCTCGGCCAGCCGCCTCCGAGCCTCGGCCCGCTGTCGCCGCCGCTGGTCGCCGTCGCCGCCGCCGGTTGCCGTTACCGCCGTCCAACCGCCAGCCTGCCACCTCCCAACCTCGACTCGACGCCATCGCTGCCCAACTACCCACCAACGCGGTCGCAGCCGCCCGCCAAGAGACGTTTTTATTATCCTTGAATTAAATAGGTAACTCCTTATACCCTACCTAGTATAATGAGTGACCACCCACTTTAAATGAAATTTAGATTTTTTAATGTAAAAAATTAGAAAAAGAATAATAATAAAAATTTGAAAAAATTGCATAACTTTTGAAACTGATGAACAATATTGGTGGCCACTCATTGTGAAAGAAATTTTAATTTTTCAAGTGCAATACAAAATTACAAAGTTATAATAAATTATAAAATTTCAAAATTTCACATAATTGCGTAGAATACATGTGCCCATCTACTTTTCGGTGAAATTTAATTTTTTTTAGGTGACCAAAATAAAATTAAATATTTAAAAATTTCAAAACTCCACAGAATGACTTATAATACCTGTGGCCACCCATTTTTACTGAAATTTAAAATTTGTAACGTTTTGTAAAAAAATTAAAAATAGAGAAAATTAAAAATTTTAATAACTTTACAAAATGGTTTAGAATAACTGTGGCCAAGCGACTTTTAGTTAAATTTAAATTTTTTTAGTCCCCAAAAAAAATTTAAAAAAAGTCAAAAAATTTTAAATTTTTGAAAATTCAAAACTTCATAGAATGCCTTAGAATATTCGTGGCCACTCACTTTTAGTGAAAATTAATTTTTTTAGTGGCCACAAAAAATTACAAACAAAGTAAAAAAATTTAAAAATTTCAAAAGTTCCAAACTTTGTGGAATGCCTTAAATATTCGTGGCCAATCACTTTTAGTGAAAATTAATGTTTTTAGTGCCCAGAAAAAATTACAAAAAAAGTAAAAAATTTTAAAAATGTAAAAATTTCAAAACTTTACGGAATGCCTTACAATATTCGTGGCCACTCACTTTTAGTGAAAATTAATTTTTTGTGCCTAAAAAATTTTTAAAAAAGAAAAAAAAATTAAAAATTTCAAAATTTTACGGAATGCCTTACAATATTCGTGGCCACTCACTTTTAGTGAAAATTAATTTTTTTAGTGCCTGCAAAATTTTAAAAAGAGCAATAAAAATTTAAAATATTTAAAATATTTCAAAACTTTACGGAGTGTCTTCGAATATCTGTGGCCACTCACTTTTAGTGAAAATTAATTTTTTATTGCCCTGAAAAATTTTAAAAAAAATTAAAATATTTAAAAATTTTAAAATTTCAAAACTTTACGGAATGCCTTAGAATAACCGTGGCTACTCACTTTTAGTGGAATATAATTTTTTGTAGGTGCCAAAAAATTTTTACAAATAATAATTTTATTTTTATTAGAAAACTTTACATAATGGCTTAGATTACTTGTAACCAACAAGTGGATCGTGTGGTTAATTATGACTATTGTCGGCTTAGCATGGCATCGTGCTCGTATATTGATGTTTGATATCAAAATGAGTGCGATTTATAGTATATTTGTTCGTAGGAAATTGCACGTCATAAACACTCGGCATTGGCCATTTTCGAGGAAACATTTTCTGCTTCTACATCAAAATGGTAAGTTTCGTCATGTACGTCATAATGTGTTCGTAATACATGTTATAATTAATTTAATATTTGCCTAACCTTCGTACTTGTCAATATAAACGTGGAAGTCACATGCATAGAAGACCAGTCTCTTCCGCATTCTCGTCCCCGTCCCTTTCATCTTCCCTATCCTTTCATCTAACCCTCAACCACAATATGATCCGTCACAATATAGACACATTGACCATTCCTCCAACATTCAAGAAGATGTTGGGGGACATGGCCATATGCGAACTGAATCTCCTCCAGTTCCATCTCCTTTAGCTTCCTTTACTTCTATTCCACCATATTATTCAGGGGAACAATCGAATAATGACGGAAACACAGGTCAAGAAGATAATCGATTTATGATATGCTCATTTGGAGATTCGTAAGTACTTCATTTTTATTTTACTATACGTAATATTTATGATTTTAGATATGGATGTCAACTGAAGTGTCGATGTTGCACAATATCCGTATGATTGCAGATTTACGGATGCTCCGTTTGTTGTGAGGGAATTGAATAAAATAATGAAAAACTATTGGATGGGGCAGCACATTAATTACAGAAGTGTTCTACAAGAAATGAGAGATTTGTGGCGGAATGAGTTCAAGGTAAGTGTTACATATTTTATTTTCTCATCAACTAAGTTCGGTGTAATATATTGATTGTCAAGAATGATGTAAAGGGATTATAACAACTCTGTAGTTTTCGATACCTAAGGGACTAGATATTTTCCTCGAGATGAACTTTGCAAAATCTTCACCCAGAATTGTTTGGTGCATGGTATAGATATGTGACTATCATAATAACTTTCAGTTTTGTTTTTATTGATTGCAGCGGAAGTTCAGGCGGCATGAAGAGGAAAAGAATGAAGTGAGAAGAAAGTCGGTGATTTTATACGAAATGTGATGAATAGAGCGAAGATAAAGAAAATGAAGCCATCTTTCATTACTGCTGACAATTGGGCTGAAATTAATAAAATTTGGGAAACTAAAAAGATTCGGCAAATTAGTGAGCAGAATAAGAAGAATCGATCTTCTAGTTCTAATGAAGAGCTAGCCATATATGCTGGGATCTCTATCAACATTGGGGAGCATCGCAAACAACTTGTAAGTCTGTTAAATAAATTATAAGTTAATTTAATTCAATTACTCATGTTAACAGGCACAAGAATTGGGGACGAAACCTACATTTGCAGCAACATTTGAACGCACATTTCAAAAGAAAGATAAGACATGGACTGACGATCAAGTAAAAGCTATTAAGGTATGTATGGTTATATTTTGGGTTTTATGGAAAATATAATAAAAACCGTAAATGCTTTCAATATTTATAGTAGATATATATATGAAGTTATTTTATTTGCATCTATATTTTCAATGTAGGAAAAAAATGATCAACTTTTAATGAGCAATGCTAGTGGTAGTGATGGTTGTGCTGCGTCTGAGTCATCGAGTGACAATATGACATTATGGATGGAGGCAACGGGTGGGAGGAAAAAAGGAAAAATATTAGGGATGGGATCCTTGTCAAGGATGTACATGCCGCATCATGCTAGAACTTCATCATCCAATGCGACTGATCGAAGGAGGTTACGACAGAACGAGCAATTGACCAAAGAAGTGGACAATTTGAGAAATATACTTGTGCAGAAGGACGAACAAATCAATTCTTTGCAGCAACAAATAGAAATCGTTATACGACACCTCAACCTCAATCACTATAGGGTTCCTCTTGTACATCCTAGCAATCTAATAGGTGATCCGCACAATGATGAGCGAGACAATGATGCTGAGACTGATGATGATGATGATGATGATGATGATGATGATGATTTTCTCGGTTCTTTCTAGTTATCCGTCCCAAAATCGGGGTAAGCTTGCTTCACAACTGGTAATTTATTACATAAGTTGACTCATATTCATATATAAGAATATTGATGTTCGTTCCGAAACGTTTTTTTGTTAATCCTCTTACTTGTTTTTTTATACCTAGTTCCACATCCATGTATAAACGCTTCTTTTATATTATGCACTAATTAAAGTATCTTTATTTATGTATCCATTTTTCATCAAATGTCGATAAAAGTGACTGCTTTTGATGTCCTGCCGAGTACAACAGCTGCCCAATCTTGTGTATGGATTGCTGATTTTTCATGATTTGTAAGCAGAATTTATGGTTGTCCCGCCTCTTATGAATGATTAGAATGTATTATAACATTGCATATCAAATAGCATCATTCCATACTTTGCAACTTTGGATATTTCATTATTTTGCGATAAATTTTGCGACGAATTTTGCGCTAAATTTTGCAACTAATAAAGTTTGTGTTAAATTTGCGACGAATTTGATGACAAATTTTGCGACGAATAACGTTCGTGACAAGTTTTGGACGAATTATTTTGCGACAAAATTAGCGACAAAATTTGCGACTAATTTTGTGACGAAATTTTGCAATGAATTTTTGTTCGTTGCAAATTTGCGACGAATTATTTCTGACGAATTTTGCGACGGAAAATGTTCGTGGCTAATTTGTGACGAATTTTGGGACGAATTTTTGTAACGGATATTGTTCGTCGCAAATTTGCGACGAATTTTTGCGACGGATATTGTTTGTTGCAAATTTGCGACAAAATTTATGACGAATTTTGCGACGAATAGTGTTTGTCACAAATTTGCGACAAATTATTTCCGACGAATTTTGCGACGAAAAGTGTTCGTTGGTAATTTTTGCGACGAATTATTTGCGAAGAATTTATTTCTGCAGCAATTTTGCGATGAATTAAATTTTTCATCGCAAATTTTTGTGACGACCTAGTAACGACGGAATTTTTTCCGTCGCTAAATTCGTCACAAATTCGATTTGCGATGGAATTTGCCCAATTTTTCGTCATAAAATTCGTCGCTAAACATTTATTTTTTTGTAGTGATAACGGCCTTTCTACGTGGTCTAGTCGGCGTTAATGTGAACAATTTTTTTGCATTTTTTTTCCTTCTTTCTCCATCGGTTGCTAGGCCTTAAAGATTATCGGCAACCAGCCATAAGCGAGGGCCGACAAGGGTCAACCTTGCCATCTTCAGGCAAGGCTGGCAAGGTCGGCCAAGGTGATTAATGGAGGAAGAAAGAAAAGAAAAAAGAAAGAAAAAAGAGAAGGATTTATAAAATTTAAAAAAGATTCTGAAAATTCAAAAAATTGTTCATGTCAACATCGGTGGTGCCACGGCTGATGTCCACATTAATGATTGCCGACCAACATTCACCGGAAGGATTATATTGACAAATCGTGAAAAAGTTTAAGTATAAACCGAAAGGTCATATGTGCAATATTTTTAGGACTTTTTTTTGGTAATTATCCCACAAATAAAAATAATATAGGATCGAAAAACTAAATTTTCATTTTACAACGAAGACATTATCTTAATGGAAACTAATTTTCCCTTGCTAATTAAGCACGAGTCAAATGTTTTTTTTTTGGGGTGATTCAAGTTTCGCCCGTCTGATTTCCTGGGATTCATCAACTCCTGCTTGCCCATGGCCCATATTAAGTCACGGTTTTCACCTGGGAAGTTGGACCACAAATTGAACTCGCAACGTCGAGTCCCATGCTCGAGCCCGTCCCTTATCTCGAACTCTGCAGGGTTAATTTAATTTTTTTTTTCCAAGTTTTTTATTTTTATTTTACTTTTGGCCAGATTCCAAGTTTATGTTGGTCCTCAGGCTGTTGATGAATCTTCTCCGCAGATATGTTGCTGCAGGGCCTATCTAGCGTAGCGAAGCTTCGCAGTCGAGCGCGGCCCATTTTCTCCCTAATCGGGCCGAAATGGGCCCGGCCCCTCCCGGCCCACTAGGGAGGTCCCGGGCTCTTCAGGCCCACGAGCCGAGATGGAAACTGTCGGAGCGAAGCGATCCACCTGAAACGACGTCGTTCCGACCTCGCCCTTCCATTGTACAGGACAAGCAAAGCAAAGCAGGGCGCAAATGCGTACAGCGTAAAACCGCTCAAAAACCCCTCTGGTCGGTCTGGAATTGTCGAAGCAGAAGACGAAGGAGAGGAGCTCGCTGCGGCAGCTCAGATGTCCTCCTCCTCCTCCTCCTCCTTCAAATTGAGCGCGCTGTTCCGATCAGCCGTCAAGTCTGCCAACAAGGTCGCCGCCTCCGCCAAGGACGCGTCTCTCAAGAGCGTCCTCTCTTCCATCGACTCCTCCGCCTCCTCCGCCTCGTATCCGTCCACGTCCTCCACCATCACCGACACCCTCCGGAGGCTCTCCGACAGCCCCGCCGCGCGGCATTCGCGCTCCGACAGGTCCTCCCCGAAGCTGGCGCGGAGCAAGTCCGTCTCCAGTCCGGAGGCGAACGCGGCCGAACCATTCGGTACGTTTGGTTGTTCTGGCTGCTGGGAAGTGCGCGGCTTCGTGGAGATGGAGCGAAGGTTTTGCGGTTGGGTTTGTCTCGGGATGATCTGAGGGTGGTTGTTTGTGTCTCGAGGCTGGGATATTGGCAAACATTATACGAATAGGAGAATAAGCTACCGAGCGAAATCTGAATCGTTTGTTACAAAGGCTGGATTTTCGTGATTTAACTGAAAAGTTGAGCTCTTTTATAATGATGCTAATTAAAGCCACCGATTCAATGTTGTGTTGCTAGATGCTGGAAGGTTTTATGGTTTCTGTGTCTGATTAGCGTGCTTTATTTACTCTTGATTTTTCACCAGTGACAGAGGATAGCTGAACCTGTAGTGCCTTTTATTTCCTCTTTTTTTTTTTTTTTTGTGGTTCTAGTTCTCCTTTTGGTTTGATTGTTATGTGTTGGTGTTCCTCAGATGCTTTGCTGGGGAAGCGGCTGTCAAATGAGATATCACACGTCCTGCGCAGTACGTGTTTGTTGATTTCACTGTGATTAATTAGTATATTGGATCTAGTTCGGCTTGCATTTGTAGTTTCTATCTGTCGTAGATAATAAAAATTCAAAATTTCGAGATTGGTTGTGGTGCTGAGAAGATGTTGAAGGAGTTTTTCTGTCTGTGGTGAATTCTGAATGAAGCATAAATGAATTGTCCCGCCTATGTATGCTTATTGATTAGGCTTTCAGAATTGTTACTTAGTAATTCAGTTGAACTAATGCTTCATTTTTATATTGATGATACCTGCTTTTGCCCTTTTATTTAAGAAAAGCACTAACTTTTACTGCATATCGCTATCCGGACCATACCAGGATATCGTATAAAAAGTTCTCTTTTATCTTTTTTGATTAAGCCGATTACAGCCTCTGTTATTATTGAAAACGATCTAGTTAGGTAAATTTATGTGGCTCATTTTTTTGCATTATCTTTCTTAGGTGATTCTTCCATCGGTTCACCTAATTCAGAAGACTGTAACCTGAAGTCTCTAGAGTTAGTATTGAGTAAACCATTGTTCGCGGATATGTCTCAAACAAAAGCGTTTTTGCATAAGGAAACTTTACGTGAAAGAAAGCAAAGATGGATCTTCAAAAACACTCTAGTTCGGCGATATGACCGTTTGGTCAAGATGTGTGCGCAGGTGCTAGGAACTGAAGCTACGTTGCAGGTATTTGGTAAATTGGGACATGAAACAGGAGTAAAAGAATACAATGCATTGATAGCTATTTGCATAGAGAAGGCTAGGGGAAGTGATGATGAGGAGGTTGCCTTGCAAGAGATTCACAAGGCTTTTACGCTATTCAAATCAATGACGGAGCAAGGGTTCCGGATAGGGGAGGATACTTATGGTCCATTTCTGATGTACTTGATTGACATGGAGATGGAAGGAGAGTTCCATTTCTTTGGCAGACTCATCAAAGATGATAATCCCAGCTCTATATCAAGGTTTGGTTATTATGAGATGCTGCTTTATGTTAGAACGAAGCAAGAAGAAAAGATTCGAGAACTCTTTAACCATGTAGCATGTCATGATGGAGAAGACAAATATGACTTAGCAGGTACGGCTTTTGGATCTTTTGCTAAAACATTTGCTAGATTTCTGGATTAGGCTTGTTGCGTTGGGTTGTGTCATCAGTAGCAAGATAGTAAGCTTTTTATTGCTCAATAATGAATGGCTTGGTCAATGTCATGTTCCTTTTGCAACCAAACCTCAAAGTTTTGTAATGTGGCAAGAATGATATAGAACTGTAAATTCTTGCGGCATAATACGTCATGATAGAGAAATTAAGAGGTGCTAACTTAGTAACAGCGATTTTCTCTCTTTCTTTCCATTAGATTTATTAAATTTGCATTCACTGTATGTGGGATGACGAGTAATCTGGGTCATTCAAGGATGATGCCTCATATATTAGTGCAGAGTTACTTTAGAAGTAATGTTCTTATTTTATCTCAATCATAAGTTATTCATCAATTATTATTACTCAAACCCTATCAATAAGATCTTCTAAACAAATTTGCTAACCCTGCTTTGAGGCATATCTGTGAGGCTATTAGAATATATTACTTGTGAAAGGAGTCTTGCCTAACACAAAATCACACCTTTCTGCAGAAGGCAAATTGGAAATATTTCGCAGTGATTTAATGACAGCAAAGAAAGATATGTCTAATGTTGCTTCTGCACTTGCTATATTGCCTCACTGACATAATATTGAGGTTCCATCTCAAGAGATATTTGCCTTTAATATTGAACATCTATTTTGTAGATGTTGTCTTTCCAACATTTATTTATAATACTGCTGCTCGCTAATTTTATTGCTTCGAATATCGATAGGTTCAGGTTGTACATGCTCTTCTCCTTTGATTTGGTGATCTTGATTCGTCACCAGTCTTTTTCTTATTTCTTGTTACAGGAAACTACCTGTTAGCTTTATGTGCAAGTGATCGAAAGGAGCTCTTGCATTTTTTACAAGTCATAGACATCCGGAATATATCATCCTTGGATTGTCTAACAAGCATCTTTACCTCTTTGGGAAAGTTAAAGCTGGATTTCCTTGCAGAACAATTCCTTCTGGCGCTTAAAGACCATCGTAAGTTTGTGCTCTTATACTTTGTGTATGATAAGCCTTTAGATACAAATTTACCTTATTAGGTGTAGGTTTTTTCAAATTTTTTTAGGTACCTAATTAGGTGTGGCTAATGGAGCTTATATATTGCTGGATTAATAAACTATTTCAGTTCTGTCCACTTTTGCAAATATACCTTCCTAACATCTTTAGACAAGCAGTTTCAGAGATTGTGGTGTCAAATAGAAACAATAAAAGTTAATTCAATGGTTTTAAGTTGGTCACTATTTCATGTCATTCAAAGATCTGGTTGGAATTGGATTCCATTGGTAGATTATCCTCCAATATATCACAGTTTGATGTTGCAAACTTTCTGTTCAGAGCAACTCTTGGGTTCTGCGGAATGGTGAACGACTAATCTTTTCTTAAACGATATATTTCTTTGCAAGTGAGGACTATTTCTAATATTGATGGTTTGAACAATATGCTGCAGATGATAGAGCGGAGCATGTGACAAAGTTCATTTTTGATTATGTTGCTTATATGCCAAATTTAGCGGTGAGGATTCTCATGAATGCTGCTGGTAATTCCGTGGGTCCATTATTCTTAGAAGCACCTCTGTCTCCTAGCTATCTTTTTGCTTGCACAGACTTCATTTGGTATTCCAAGTGTACTGGCACTGTTTTATTTGTTTAATTTAATAATTAATTTTTTGGGTTCCACTCTCTCTCTCTCTCTCTCTCTCCCCCTACTGTGCTCATTTTCATAGGGAATACGAGGACCAGAAAAAAATCTTTGAATTTATTTAAATGGAACACACATGGATGTGTCCACTTTTGGTACATTTCAGTTTTCAATGCGCCGTGAAGATCTGTATGACTTACTGGTATATGCTTTTTAATATGAATGTTACTGCTCCAGATATTAGAGGAAAGATAATTGTCGTAAAGACAGTGAACTTCGCCATAGTAGTTCAATGTTATAATCACTAAGATTGAGAGCTCCGAATTTATGGGTTCGCAAGTTGAGATTTTTAGGTTTTGGGCTGCTTGACTTTGCCAGTATGTATAAATTCTTAATATCCATTCCTTTTGATGGCATATCATTTATGGTCATGCTTTGGTTGAATTGAGTATAATATTTGCATAGTAGTTATTATTGCCAAATAACTGATTATGGGTTTTAGGTCCGTACCACATCTTTATGCTAAAACCAATGAGATTTTACATGCATGTGCTTGAGCAAGCATGCCTATGAGTGCATGCCTTTTCTGAGTTATCGGGAAATGTTTGATTCAATTTTATCTGCACAAGCATTTCCAAAATATTTCATCTTTGAGTAACTTTGTTTTACTTTTTTGTTCAAATATGAGTCTTTCTTGATGTTATTAACCATTGTGAACTGTGAGCTGGACTATGGGGGGCAAATCTTTAATTGTCCACAGAAAGTCTGGCTGGGATATTCAGTTGTTTCTGCCAGCACCTTTTCCCCCATTTTTCTTGGTCAATAGGTGGGTGGTGAGTTCCAAATAATCTTCATCTCGACCACAGGTCTCCTTTGTAATATTCAGGTGTACAGTGCATACCAGGAAGATATTCTATTTCAGATCTACTGTTTTACTGGTCACATGAGCAGATCTAAAGTTTAATCAGGACCCTGTGTGAATTGTTATTCTGGTACAGCCAATAAATGATTGAGGAGCAAAATTGAAAACATTAGTAAATTTCTGGTTAAATATGTTATTGATGCAAATGCAAGAGGTTTATAAGCAAATATGAATAGATTTCTTTTGTATATCAGGTTCAAAATCTAGTGATCGGAGGAACTTGTCTTTTTCCCTCAATCTTATTCTAACCACTTTGATAATATCGTGTTCTAGCATATAGGGTTGATGTACATGAATTTGTCTTCTGCAGTTTAAAAATTAGTTTAGTTTAGTTAGTGCACTTCGCTTAAAGCCCTTCCTGGTGAGTTACTTGTGCATATGATGACAGTATTTATTTTGGTTCTTATAATATACTTTTCAACTAATTATTTTATACTTCTTTTTAAGGTTGAGGATGTCATTTCTAAGTTCCACAGTCTTCATGAGAAGCTGAAAGTGAAACCGTCTTCCACTTCATATGGAAGCCTCATTAATTATTGTTGCGCTTCACTCAAGGTATGATTGATTTGTTACATATAATTGGACTTGAAGGACATTAAAATAGACAAATAAAGGGTGCCTTAATTGTAATACATATAATTTCATGATGATATTGTTATTAACTGCTAATCTGTTTGTTAGCTCATGTTATTTGGCTGCAGGTGCACACAGCTCTGGATATAGTGGAAGAAATGTGTGATGCTGGTTTCTCCTTGTCCATAGAGGTAGTACATTCTATTTTACGAGCTAGCGACGAGAGCCATGACTTCAATTTGGTACGTTTCATTTATTATGTCTCTTCTGCATGTCATGTTTTGTAGTGTTCTTTACGCATTAATTCATTAAATTTTGACATGTGGCATTTATAATCAATGACTGTTAATATATGCTTACTCATCTTAAGTCAATCCCCCCCCCTTTTCTTTACACCATTTCCTTTCCCATTGGATTATGATTTGGGCGGAAAACTTTAGGGCCAACCCGCTGTCTGTAAGGATAAACCTTTCTGGATAAAAGGAGGCCCACTTTTTGTATCTTAATGAAGCCTATTCCCCTACCTCACAAGTTTTTTTATGTTTTATGTGTTTGTCATTCTATGGGCTGGTTTCTGTTGTAACAGCAGTTGGTTAGCCTAATTTTGTCTTCTTAATTATCGATGACAGTAAATTTCACTGGGTCTTTTTCTTTTTCCATTATACTTTTCCAGTGGCACTAAGCTCTTGTACTTTTTGATTGATGAATGCTCCTCTGTAATATGTTTATCTTGAAATCCTTTTTGTATGCGTTGCCTCTCTAATGGTTCTGTATACTCGAAAAGTCTTTAAATGAGGTGAATTAAATCACAATATAATGCATGTTTTGCTTTAGGAATTATTTCTGCTGGATTTTATCTGTGTTTCTGATTTCTGCCCTTTTTTTTTTCTCTTGTTCAACCTTAAGGTGCACCAAATCTACTCAATGATGCGTTGCCACAATCTCAGTCCAAATACTGATACCTTCAGAAGTATGATAAATTTGTCTGTGAGAATGAGAGATGTAAGTTCCTCCTGTTTTCTTCACTGCCACATCTACTTGATGAATGTGGTTTACTGTTGTATCTTCTGTCAGTTCACGTTGGAATTGCTTTGTGCAGTTTGATTCTGCTTATAACATGCTTGAGGATGCACAGAAAATGAATTTGGCACCTACAGCTAGCATGTATAACGCTATAATGGGAGGATACTATCGTGAGGTGAGTTCCTTGTAATCTTGAGCAGCTTTCTTGATTCTTCACGAGAATTTCAAAATTTTCTAATCATGTCCATATGCCTCGTCTTAAAGCAAGTGAGAGCAAGAGTTAGCAAAGCTTGAAGGAAACCCTAGACCTAGATTGAGTTTGTGAGGAAGAAGAAGAAACCCTAAATTATACCAATCATGACAAATTTATTCTGAACTTTTTTTGGTGACATAAGAAACCCTAAACTGTGCTCAATGTAACACATTTACCCTAAACTTTTTCTTCTCACATAAAAAACTCCCAACTTGTGTCTATGTGATACATTTACCCTCCGTCAAGGTTCCATCAAATGATTTTTCAGTCAAAACGTCATTTTTATTTCACTTAAGTCACATGGGCACCATATGTCAACACCGTTTGCTTTCTGGCATCCATATGGGCAAATTTTTAACGGTGCTCATTGATGGATTCTTGACAGAGGGTAAATATGTCACGCAAGTACAAGTTTAGAATTTTTTGTGTCACAAAAAAAGGAGCTTAGGTAAATGTGTCACAGTGGGCATAGTTTGGGGTTTTTGGTGCATTTTTTCCCAAATTAATATATGGAAAACCCATTAAATTTAGGAAAAGAGAGGCCCATGTTAACATTTCATCTCTTCAACAAGTTTAGTAATGAGCATAGCGGCCCTATTGTCCCTATGGAGAGAAGAACCTATGACAAGGCCGTTAAACAAAAAGAATGGAGAAAGTTAAGATATTAAAGCTAGGCCTATGCAGTTTACACGGCAACTAAATCATAATTGCAAGAGACACCCAAATAATTGACATTTCCCTCGCAAAATTTGTTATTTTTGCATAATATTGACCTTTTTTGTTATATAGGTGTTTGCTAGTAATTTTTCGATCCTTTCCAGGCCATAACCTAAAGTGTGAGGCTAGGCAAGTTGGACCCTTAGATTTGTATTATCTGATACTCGCAGGCAAGTCTGGGTAACATGGCTGATAGCTATTAGAGTTCATTGTTAAACAATGCCCAGTGGTTTTTGCACCTATAACCAGTGAAGTAGCCCTACTAATATGAGAAATGGCTTGCAGAGTTAGAAGAATATGGCATTAAAAGTTGATTAATGTAATAACTGTTGAGTATGGTTTGTGCAGCCTTCCCTTGTCAATGACGACTTTGTTTCTTTTCTCGCCGTCTAATTTCTGTTTAAAAATTTGCTAGCTACTCCTAGTTAATTTGTTGAGGGTATAATTTTTGGTTTTAGGTACTGTCAAATTCATACATATGGTTTATAAGCTCTCTCTCTCTCTCTCTCTCTCTCTCAAACACAGACACACTCACAGGGACAATGCGTTTGTAAGAAATTTCTGTTCTTCCTTGTTGGAGCCATATGGCATACACCTCAAGGTATTTGAAAAAATAAAGCTAAAATACATATATTTGCAGAAAGACCCTCACCGTGCATTGATGGTTCTAAAGCAAATGGAAAAGGCAAATGTGAGACCAGACTGTCAGACTTTTAGCTATCTGATATGTAATTGCAATACCGAAGAGGATATAAAAAAGGTATTAATGTCCTTTCTCTATACTCAGCTCCTACTTGATAGTTTTTCTTCCACTATGTGTAAGTTTGCTCTTGGAAACTGTTGTGCATTTTTCTTCTACTTGATAGTTTTTCTTCTACTATGTCTAAGTTTGCTCCTGGAAACTGTTGTGCATTTTTCATTGGTGAAAGCCATACTTGTTCTTAACTTCTCGTGAACTTTAAATGTGCGGAAGGTCTTTTGCTGGCAAGGAACTTGCTGCTGTTCTAATAGGTGACGTTATGCATAATTTTCTTAATTTTTCTTGTAAAATTTTGTGGATAAGGTTTTAGTCGTAACTTCAAGCCTTTCAGTACTCAAGGTGAAAGCACATGGTACTGCATGCACACGCATGTTTGTGCTGCATATGTACCAGAATAAATGAAACAGTGGATAAGAAAAGCAATGGTAGAGTTAAGTGTAGTAGACAATATTCTGAACGTTCTCAACTTCAACCTTTTTTTTTCTTTTATATATCTGCTGGGCAACCGATTTAATAAGACCCTTTTAATGTGAGTTCAAAATTGTTTTCAATCACAGTCTAGAATGAAGTATCTCATTGTTACGTGAAGGAAAGACTAACTATGCTTCTTGTAAAACGAGTGATGAAGAGAATGTTCAGAATGATTAACTCATTCAAATTTGAACTCAAAAGAAGAGAACGCTATATGACAAAACTCATATACATATATGTGGATGTGTGCTTTATAGTATGTATGTCTATATGCATTAACCAATGCACACTTTAGTTATTTTATGTATGAAGTTTTCTATGAAGCTGATGGCACAAAATAAATTTTCCCTCTTGGCATTATTTTGGACAAGATCATATTGCTTGGATGACACGCTAACTAGGAAGAGTTTTAGGTTTCAGGCACAATGAGGTGACTTTGTATCTGTACCTCTGGTGCGTAGTCAACATATTTTTCGCAATTCGTACGTTTTTTTTCTATGATACATGGTAAAAAGCAGGCATTGGCAATAAATTTATTCGTGCATTAAAGTTTTGACAATGTACAGTAGATGCCACTTAAGCTACATAATTTAGTTAGCAATGCTTGGGACAAATGCAATTGCATGCTTTGTTGATAACATCCGTCTTGATGTTTCCCTATAACTCATTTTCCACCGTGGACAAGTTGGTGCTTTGGAGCTTATGTGTCAGTTATCTTGAACTGGATCTTCTTCTTTTTTCCATTAATCTTGTCATGAGTACACAATAACTAGCCACTCATGTCTGCCTATTGCATACTGGGAATCAGTTGGTGTAGTATTGTCGTTCTTATATGTTACGCCCCTAATGACTTCCTAGTTGGCTATAACTTACCTGGGCATTTTGACTGCCTCGTATATATATTGGAGGCATTCGGAGGGTCTTGTACAACATCAGAAAAAATGTAATTCTTGACCTAAAATCATGTGAAATGGGCACATTTTACCATAATTCAGGGGTCTTTTATTGAATTTGCCATTTTTTTTTTTTTTCGGTAATACATGGGTTGGAAGTGCTGGAATATATTATTTTCTCCAATACATGGACCAATTGATATATATTGGATAAAGAGAGGGGAACTGAATAGTGGAAGCACCTTTTTCCCTCAAGTCAATTAGAAAGCTCTGTTCTGTGTGGCATCATTATGTTACATGTTAATAGATGCTTTTCCTCGATGGCTGTATGTTTATGCTTCTAACATGAAAATTTTCTCATCTGCTTGCAGTACTATATGGAATTAAAGCTCAGTGGGTTACCAGTAACGAAGTATACTTGCATGGCCCTTATTAGTGCATATGCAGCTTGCGGGCAGTTTGAGAAGGCAAAAAAGGTGATTTTGTGAGGAGTAAATTCTTCTGCAGGACTCCCGCTACTCCTAGGCTCAGTAGTCCTATGCATACCTTAACTGGAAAACACTGAAAGAGAAATTGTTATGTTATACAAGCTTTCTGTATCTTTAGATGATTTAATTTAACGCTTAATGCAAATAAGGTAATAAATGCTAATTTTGTTATCGATTTGAGTTTAAAATGTTGGGAAATAATTTATGGTTATTTAATAAATGCATTGTACCCAGCCCGCTGATCTCCAGTATGTCTCAGCAGCTAACTAAAGATAGGAGTGTATCTATTCTCGGCATATTGTTTAACCTTCTTTTCATGGGGTATACATTTCAGAGATATCTTGTCTGTGGGTTGGTGGTGTCTTCATCTTTTTTATCTTGTTTGTAGCATCTGTTTACACCTTATAAGATGCTAAGCTAATCTTTGCGGGAACTCTTACTTAGAGGAAAACGAAATAAAAAACTAATTTGTTAATCCTCTCTCCCTTCTTTCTTTTAGCATTTTATGTTTTGCAGTAATTTCCAATTTGAATTTTGATCAGTACTTGTTTCCTTTCTGGGACTTTCGGTGAAAGTTGCATAGTTCCTTATATTAAGTTCATATGTAAGATTTATGTTATCGTGACAGGTACTTGAAGAGGAGGGAGTACTCGTGACAGGTTCAAATGAAATGAAGAGCGCACTTGTCTCATCTCTGGCGTCAAATGGGCAAATCTGTGATGCTCTTGAAATGTATGAGGAATTCAAGCGGGATGGCTGCGATTTGGAGCCTAAAGCTGTTATCAGTCTGATTGTAAGTCTCACAAGGCAGCTCTAGGTAGTTATACTATGGAAAGGTGATGACATTGTTTCATAATCTCGCAGGAGTACCTTCAATCAGATGGACAGCTGAGTAGATTGCTTAAGCTGCTTGAGGAGTTAACTGATCGTCACTTCTGGCTTGATGGATGTTACAGAATTCTCCTGTATTGTGTCCGATTCAATCATTTAAGGTGCTACATGTTATCCTTTGGGTCTCGGATGTGACATTGATGCGTTCATTTGCTTATACTGTTTTCTTTATCTGATTCAGTGCTGCCGTTGATTTGCTGAAGCAACTCAAAGATCGTATCAGCAATGATGAAATGGCCATGGAAGCAGTTTTTGATGAGGTTCAAACCTGTTCTATTTTGTTATGCTGAAAACTCTTAATAGTTTCAGTCAGGAAGTTGGCTTCTGAGATTGGAAATGCAAAAGATAACCGAGAATCGTAGTTCATATACGTTAGAAGCTCAGGGTTAATTATGCTTAGGGTACTTTTTGAGCGTCATTCTTTTGGATTCAACTGGATAAGTGGTTTTGTTCTTCCTTTCCCTCCATTTCCCAACCTCCCCCTCTCTCTATAGAGTCATTTTGAGTTATTTACAGAAATGGCCTTCTTTGTCATCAGTAGCAATTGCCTGTTAGCTTGCAAAGTATGCAAACTGATGCATGCAAGGATGCTGGAATATATCAATCACTGCCACTCTTTCTTCTTCCTGCACTCGTGCAGGTGTTCTTCAGCATTTTGGAAGAGACAACCTGTCTGCAGATGGGCTTGGACTTGCTTCAAGTAATTAAGAATGATCTTGGCCTTGCCCCTTCACGAAAGGTTCTTGATGCTCTTCTCAGTGCTTGTGTCAGTACGAAAGACCTGGATAAGTCTCTCTTGATTTGGAAAGAATATCAAGCAGCTGACCTCCCTTACAATATTCTGAGTTTCTTGAGGTGATATTCTTAACTACTCTCTCAAGTTCCCAGTAATCTGTCTCATTCAAGTGAATCAGATTTAAGTTGTTTAATCATTGGCTATCATACAAGTTACCGACTGTATTTGGTGAGATTTTCAAGCTTGATGTGGACATCTGTACTTTATGAACATTGGTAGGATGTATCAAGCCCTTCTGGCTTCTGGAGACCTCAAGGCTGCAAGGATTGTGCTGAGCAAAATGCCCAAGAACGATCCCCATGTGCGCCTCATCATCCAAGAATCCCAAAGGGTATATGCCGAGATGGCATCTGAGAAAAAGACGGAGGAAAACCGAAAAAGAAAGGTGACAAAGCATAAAAAGTCGAAGTTGAAAAGGTAAGTACTAGGACTAACCGCATTCCTTTTCCAAGTACTTTGTAGTTCCTAGGTCAATAGCCTCTTCTACATGTATGCCTTGATCTTGATGTGATTTTAGGGGGTAGCATCATCCTCGGACGCTCTCGTGACAATTGTCATGGGATTCCCTCGTTCGTTCGTCTGTCCTTATGGTTGCTAATATAACGAGAAGTTGGGGATAGCAGCATGAGAGATCTCTGAACTTTTCTCCATTTGTGCAATTGTCATCTTTGAATTTGTTTTTTTCACAAATTGGGTCCTCGGATTTCGATGATCAATTTCATTTTGGTCCTTTCGTAAAATAGGAAGGCGATTGCGAAATTTACTAACTAATGGTGAAAGTGAAGATAATTATCGTTATATCTAAGTATTTACCTAACTTGTCATATCTCAGCTTTCACCTTTGCAGCTCTATACTTCCTAATAATTCTGAGAATTTACTAAGTTATGGGGTATTTGCCAATAGATACTTGTAAATGTGATTATCGTACGAAATGAATAACGTGATATTTCGTTGCAAAAAGTTACTTGTCAGCGGTTGAAGGCGAGGGGCTAATAGTTTCAATGTCTGCGCTAGTTTCCAGACATTCAAGAACATATGCCTCTGTGAATCTACGCTCTGATTTACCAAATGAAACAGTAAAAAAGAAAACATTTGAGTAACAAAAAAAGAAATGATGGATCATATATATCACGAATAATGTCACCGGTGTTCTTTCTATTCCGGGCTAAACTTCATCATGATACCTCTACTTTCAAAAATAATCCACCGATAATCCTTTAATTAAATTTGATCGTACGAGTGACTGTTGAGTTGACTATCTCAAAGTTTTGGGTTGGCTCATCGGACAACACCGTGTATCGCGATTTGATTTGCGCATGCGGGGATGATTTGGCTAATGTGACGTCTCCATGTAAAATCTATTGAAAGAAACGGGAGAAAGATAATCTATTTAAGCAAATATTAGTTGTCCGAAATCCGCTATGTTATGATACGCCTATTGACAAACACGAACCTCAAATTCGCAGTCTTTTTAAACATGAATTGTCCGAGGTGGTTTCAGCTCCTGCCGAAAACTTCGTATCCTCGTGGTTCGGGTTCAAACGGACAGTGGTCAGAAGGAATTGGCGACGAGGATGGCTTGCCGGCACCGGGCCCTCGCCTGCTCCACCCTCTCCGCCAGCGTCTCCTCTTTCACCGCCGCCCTCACCATGGCCAGGTCCATCTCCATCAGCCGCAGCACCCTGAACAGCTCCGTCACCACCCTCTCCTCCACCTCCCCTCCCTCCCGCAGCGCCTCCGCCTCCTCCCTCGCCCTCCCCGCCACCATCTCCCCGGCCTTCGCCAGCAGGTCCGCCGACCCGAACTCCCGCCCCATCAGCCCCTCTAGCTTCTCCAGGAAGTCCGCGATCGCGTGGCCCTTGGACCTCGACGTGTCGATCACCTTCGTCCGCCTCCACCCGACCTCCATGTTCGGCGGCTCCGGCCGGGACAGGGAGGGGCGGGGCCGGCGGTCGCGGACGATCTCGGAGCGGCGCCGCCGCTCGATGGGGAACTTGTCGGGGGCGATGGTGGCGTCGGAGGTCGGGGAAGGGGAGGGGAAGTCCGGCGGGGCGGAATCATCGGAGGTGCATTTGAGGGTGAGGAGACGGCGGCTGCGGTGAGGGCGATGGAGTGACCGGGGCGGCGAGAGAAGGGGAGTGGAGTTGCAGAGGGAGCGGAGCTGAGCGGCCATGGGAGAAGCGCTTGCGAAGCTTTCGAGGAAGAAGGAGAAGGAGATGGATAAGCGTCTCGGGATATTTTCACTCAGTTAAATATTTAGTTTTTTTCGGCAATAATTTGTCATAAAACAAATTACTGATCACGTAGATTTTGTCCCCACTTGATGTCATAAATATTTTAATACTAATCGAAATTACTTTTTCATGGATTAATATCATGAATCTCAAATTAGTATATTTGTGACAAGTTTATCTTAATTAATTTTTTTTACCACAAAAAATTTCAAATTAGTATACTTATAACAAAGTTACCCTAAATTAATTTTTTAACTACCAAAAACCTCAAATCGATATGTTTGTGATAAATTTATTATATATTAAATTAAATTAATACTATGAAAAATTATTTGTGATAAACGAAGGGATAAAATCGCAAGTTAGTACACTCATTAATTATTTCATGTCATTTAACTCAGTAATTTGATAATAAAATTTAACATAAATTAACAGATAATAAATTTATCACAGTTGTATCAAATTTTGATTTTTTGTGATAAAAAAATTAATTTGAAATAAATTTATCACAAATATATCAATTTAGAGTTTTTTATAATATTAACCATTTACTAAAATGAGAATGGTACTTACTTTTCCATATAAAAATGCAAGTTACTGTATATTATGAATTAAGTTATTCAAATTATTTGTCCACTCTTTCTATTGTTCAAAAGTAATTTTTCTGTTATCGGTAATTAATAGTTTTACACAGTAATTAGTTACCTCCCAGGGTCCAAAGTAAATTTTTTTATCCGAAAGGTCCAAAGTAAATTTAGTAGGTGAGTTTTAATTGAGATTAGTGACTCGTTAAAGTAGAAACGCGGATCGAAATATATCATAAGAAATACCTCGTTCAAATTGAATGCTAATTTTCTCATTTTTGTTGTTGTCCTTTTTAAGGTTCGATTTGAAGTCAATAATTTGAAAAAAAAAATTCTAATTTTTATCATGTAACAAAAAAACAATCTCGCCATCTACAAAAATGTTTAGTAGGTGACAATGGCGATAAAATTACGAAAATACTATTCAAACTGTTGATTTTTACAAAACAAATTAACCCTAAAGTATTGCAGATATGGTGGTGCTGCCAGCCGACATTGCATTCGTGACGATAGACCTCGCAATTAAAGTCCCAAGTGGGATGTCAACGAAAGCTAATTTTCTAAAATGTACACTCGTTTGATTCATAGGGAGTACAGCAAAATTGGGAAAAAAAAATTGGACAAAAAACACGAAAGTTGAAGGACCAAAATATAAAGAATTAAGAGGACATCATGGTCTAATTTGTAGGAGCTCTTCTTTCTTTGCAGACACCAAAATTTCCCTCGTCCGCTCGCTGTTCGGGCGTTCACCGCGGCGCGCAGTGCGCCGCGTCCCGCCGGCTTGCGCCCCCGCGGATCGGGCTCGAGGGGGAAGGGAATCAGCGGCGGATCGGACGATGGCGAAGACCGCGCTCGGTTGCGAACCGGTGGTCGGGACTCTGACCTCGTCGAAGAAGAAGGAGTACAGGGTCACCAACAGGCTCCAGGAGGGGAAGCGCCCCCTCTACGCCGTCGTCTTCAACTTCATAGACTCTCGCTACTTCAATGTCTTCGCCACCGTCGGCGGCAACCGTGTACTCCCCAAGCTCTCAGCTTTACGTGTTTTGTCTCTTCTCGAGCACCCACAGCAGCTTAGCTAAACTGGGTTTTTCATGGCATTTTTTATTTTGACCTGGTCAATACAATTTGGGTAGGACAATCGTTTAGAGACAATTACTTTGGCGCAAAAAAGTGGTTTACTTGTTCTGTTCTTTGTTTTTCCCAGGTTACTGTCTATCAGTGTCTCGAAGGGGGAGTAATAGCTGTGTTGCAGTCATACATCGATGAAGATGTAAGGCCAAACAACTTCTTGTGATATTTCTCCGGTGGTTTACCCTTTGTGGATAAATGTGCATTCCGTATGAATAAGCTATCTAATGGAGCCTTGGGACTTCCATGTGCTATGTAGATCAGAAGGACGAGTCGTTTTACACGGTCAGCTGGGCGTGCAATATCGATAGAGCCCCGTTTGTGGTGGCTGGAGGGATCAATGGTATCATCCGTGTGATTGATGCTGGCAATGAGAAGATACACAGGGTACTTTTATTTCCTTATTTACGAACCACATAAAGCTGTGCAATCTCAACATGAACACGAATGAAGTCATTCTCTTGAAGATCCATACATGATTTTGTAGCCTTGCTGGAGCTTAGAAATCCGTCAGACGACTATACTCGTTGCCAATAATTCACGAAAGATAGTTGTTTTATGGAGGAATGGTGATACTTATTTGCTCTTCATTTATCTTTCCTGTGTCATTCCTGTGCAGAGTTTTGTAGGCCATGGGGATTCGATAAATGAAATCAGGACTCAACCGTTGAAACCATCCCTCATCGTGTCTGCTAGCAAAGTAATGTCACAGATCTCTGTATTTTGTACATCTGGAATTCTTTTTCTTCTAGTCTAATTGGTTAGTGTCCTACGGAAAAAAAATCCTTTCTTGCAAGATTAAGTCTTGACTTGCCAAGGATCCCGTGTAACCTGTACATTATGCTGGTTGTTGCTTATGCCCTTGATCTGAATTGTCCAGGATGAATCCGTTAGGCTCTGGAATGTTCATACAGGAATTTGTATCCTGATATTTGCTGGAGCTGGGGGTCATCGCAATGAAGTTTTGAGTGTGGTAAGTCTCAACTGCATAGATTCTTATGTTCTATTCTTCTGCAGGCCCCAAGAGTCAAAAGAGAATTGAAGAAATCTATTTACTTATTCTTTTGCTATGTTGTTGCGGCATTATGTTGGCTTTTGTAGGACTTCCATCCTTCCGACATGTACCGTATTGCAAGTTGTGGTATGGACAACACGGTTAAAATCTGGTCAATGAAAGGTAAAGTTTGTGCTGGCTATGTACAGTTTGCTCCTAGCTGGCAATGCTTAAAAACACAGGACCTCTATACATTGCACATGAAAATCTTTAGACGGGCGATGCATTTTTTAGGGTTGGTTGCTTTTGATTTAAGGAGAAATATGTTTCTACTGTTGTATACTGATGGATTTAACATTAAATGAGTTGTTGTACCGCATAGAGATAGCAGCTCTTAAGCTTAAAGGAAGTTATATTTGCCAGCTAGTGTTGTGCATTCTTCCAGTTTCGTAAGAAGTTGTAGAGATTGCGGCACATGCTGTTACACTTCTTATGTAGTTTATTTGTTCTATCATAGGAATTTTTGAGCTCGTGAAAATGTTTAATCGCAATCTAGTGCACTCTGCCTGGACCTTTAAGCCCACTTGATCATTTTATTGACCTTGCTGCAGAGTTCTGGACATATGTGGAGAAGTCATCTACATGGACCGATCTTCCTTCGAAGTTTCCCACAAAATACGTGCAGTTTCCAGTGAGGAGCTTTTCTAGTTAATTTTGTTTGCCGCATGACGTGTTGTTTAATCTGACTTGTTTGTAATAATATTTCAGGTGTTCATAGCTCCAATTCATTCAAACTATGTTGACTGCAACAGGTGGCTTGGTGATTTTGTTCTGTCAAAGGTAATGTCCTTGATTAAGCTAACCAATATGAACCTTTGATCAGAGTCTCAAGGATCTTCCTTTCTCAGCCTTTGGAATGTCTTCACTGGGCATCACTATCAATTAAAATGCACTCTTATCATTTGTGTTGCATTTTCTGTTGCGAAAACAATGAAATGAGATAAGAGAGCTTGGAAGCATGCTCTTCTTTTTCTCGATAATCTTTCACTTTGCGAGTGTGGACTTCATGGTCACATATGGTCAAAGCTTTTGAGCCTGGTTCTCTATATTAGAGTCATTTTCGTGTTTTTCTCTTCACCCTCTCTCTTTGAACTCTATTTGATTTGATTTTCTTTGATCAATTTTTACATTATCGTGCAAATTCTAATCTATTGGACAGTGTGCTTATTTTTTTCCCCTCGTGCCTCTAGAGTGTTGACAATGAGATTGTGCTTTGGGAACCTAAAATGAAGGAACAATCTCCGGGGGAGGTTAGATCGTGCATCCTGAAATGGTTTTCCCTCTAAATCAATAGAAAACTTGATCATTGAATTATTTCTCTATATGGTGGGCTCAGGGATCAGTGGATATCCTTCAGAAATATCCAGTTCCAGAGTGTGACATTTGGTTCATCAAATTTTCCTGCGACTTTCATTATAACTCGATTGCTATAGGTACCTTAAAGCCCATCATCCTTCAGCTTCGGCATATTTGAGTTCCATTTGCAATCTTACAGCTCCTTTAATTTGCTTTTATCACTTCACAGTCAATAATCTTTAGCATAAGTATATACTACTGATCTAGTCATGCTTCACTTACTTTCTTGGATTCAACAAGTGTATTTAACTTTCAAGATTTTAGTCGACAAGGGGAATCACTTTTGTCTTGATCACATACCAGGAAATAGGGAAGGGAAGATCTTCGTATGGGAGCTGCAGAGTAGCCCTCCTGTTCTAATCGCAAAGTATGGATGGCTTTGCTTTGTTTTCGTTTATCCTTGTTTTAGGAATTTGTGATCGGCAATTGTATCTTTATCCCCGCTGCTCAATCATGTGTCAGGCTGTCTCATGCTCAATCAAAATCCCCAATCAGACAGACTGCCATGTCATTTGACGGGAGGTAACTTAGATCTGTCATTACGAGGAAATGCCAGAAATCTCTCTTACAGTTTTGACTTCTCAGAGTTTTTTTGTTCTCTCACAGCACAATCCTGAGCTGCTGTGAGGATGGTACCATATGGCGCTGGGATGCAATTGCAGCTTCACCATCCTAATCCTTCTATGGGACAGACCGGAAAACTCATTTTGTAATATGTGAATCCCTCGTGTGGGCATATCCGCTAACCGGTAGCTGCTTCAAACTCCTAGTATGATGGAGACTCAAATAGCATCACCGCACAGATGCAAGCGGACAACTGCTTCTTGGTAATGAGGAGAGTAAATATAGGTGATTTGGTTGTGTATCAGTCTGAACGATGTATAAAGTTACTTTTTGGTGTCAAATGAACTCTGAATCATTTCGGTTCGCAAACTGGGATTTTTACCCTAGAAACATGCAGTATAATCTACTGTCACTTCCCAGAGAGGGGCCTCTGCCCAATGCACTTTTGCTAAGACAGGAATGAACAAAGCCACAGGTCAAGAGCACTGAAAGATGAACGAACTCGCGTCCGTTATAAGACACGGTCGTGTTGGCTCACATTTATTGTGTAGGGCAGGTACAACAGTATCAGGCCAATTACAAAGAACAATTATCTAATCTTCACCGGATGTAATTTCTCCCTCGTTGGTAGGCTCTTTGCAAATATAGCCAGTCCGATTGTTAGTGACAAACTGTGCCCAAATTTACTATTACACGATCAAATACCTAATATAGGCAATGTATAATTATTCAGTTAGTAATCGGCATATAGGGATGTCAGAGAACTTCTCTTTTGAATGCCTTTGAGGGCCAGAAATATAGCTGTGAACGCTGAAGCAAAAGGATCTCAAAGATTTTGACAAAATCCCACCTGATGTCTTTCTCCAGAAGAACGGAACATGGTGTATAAGGAGAAACATAAGGACAAAACTGATATTACAAGTGGTTCCTTCATGTCTCGGGACACGGTCCTTGTCATGACAAAATTCTGTATACGGATCACACATCTTCCTTTGCCCGATTGCTATTCCACACATAAACTAGACATGTATGGGGCAACATATTTGTATACTGTACACAAAAAGAATGGGCATATACTATACACTTGAGATCATCTTCCGTCAAAATTGCAAAGCAAGGGAGTGAAAGTGTCGATTAAATATTTGTCCTCAATTGCTTCAATAATCTCTGGATATGTTCAAGATTCTGAGTGAGTTGTTCAACATCGGCGATATGTTGGGTAGAAGCACCTGAATTACCCAAAGCAGTCAGGAGAGCGGTGCACTTAGCTTGTGACTCTAAAACTGTCTCCTCAAGTGAAGCGACTGTTGAGGGAACCGTAGGAGGATCGTTAGTCACATAAGATGGAGAAGCAAGACTGATGCTGGCAGCACTGCTACCCCGGCTGAGCATGTCCGGAGTAAGGATCCTTTCAAGACCCTGACTTCCTGCAAATCATTAGTTCTGAAATCAAAACGATCACGTCCAAAAAATGGTGCAAGCAAACCATGCGCCCATGTAACATTGCATGACACAGCCTGGTTCTGCCCTAAAGATTCATGCCTCAATTAGATATTGCCCAATTTCAAACTATAAGATAAGCTATGCAAGCTCTCTGAGAATACCAGCATTTAGAAGCAGGACTCGAAAGGTTGATAAAGATGCCACACTAATGTGTACACAAACATAACGTGCATACTTCTATCACAAAGCAATGCACTAGTTTCCGCCTAGAATTTTTAACTACTACGATTTTAGAAATCGATCTAGCTCGTTTTGTCAAAGCGGCATCCTAGATGCTACTCTCGAATATTCTGGATAGTCTGATCCACAGGTTCATTTTTTGATAACCACTGGTTCAAAGCCGCGACCCATTTATCTTCTATTTTACAACTTGGTACAAGTAGGACTTAAAAATTCAGATACTACATTGAACAAATTAAAAGTTCAGGAATCAAATTGCACATTGAGCCAAAATTCAAGGATTGTTTGTGTCATTATCCCAAATCTGAATAATATATGCTCCAAAGGACTTCAAATAATATTACCAAGGTTGCTTAGCTGGTCTATGGCAGCCTGACCAACAGAATCTTCCAGCTTCAGCACACGCAGGACTCCAGCAGTAATTCGTCCCATCGAATCAATTTCAGATTTGCACAGAAAGGCGAGATGTCTAAGCTCATCCTGGGAGACAACTGCTTCGATCTGGAAAAAAGGGCTTCTCAGCAGAAAAGTATGGAAAACAGAAGGAGATGTGATTCAGTATATTTACCGGTTTCTTGACTGAAAACTTCAAATTTTCAACCATCCACTTGGCCATTTCACTTTCTACATCATCCTCAGAGATTACCATGCGAACTTCAAGATTTATCCCCTCGTTCATTTGAAAATTTTCTTTAATCCCATTTGAATGTACACCAGCTACAAGGATTTCCCCCTGGTATTGGGGCTTCAGGGTCTGCAGGCCTTCAATATCTATCTGCAAGGGCAATCAGAGTTGTTGGCAACATAACAAACTTCATGCAGATTTTCCAAAAGCTGTCCACCAGTTTAGATAATCGTAACTGAAATAAAGAATATAACAACAGATAGAAAATGTCTATCCACCTACCGGCCCATTTATAGCCCATTTAAACACTAAATCATTTTCTGTGATTTTGAGCCAAAGTGATTTCACAACTCTCAAATACTTATCAAACTTAGATGTTCTGATGATAATTTGTGCCATTCGAACATCTTTAATCTAAGACAGACTTCCCCTTTAATGCATTAGAACCAGTCTACTGTGAATTTACTCATGTTCGTAATAAAAGGTATGAGGAACATACCATCTTCCTATGGACTAGGATGGATCCAAATTTAAGGAAATTTCAAGAATGATAAAAAGTACAAGCACATAAGAAGCTGACCTGATCTAAGTCTTCCCATATAAAACTGACAGTTAAAGGAAATAGATGGCTACAGCTTCAGATAAAGCAAGTTGACCTCACACGTAACAGACAAATGTAAGCATCAAGTGACAAGAGACAGAGACTGGACCAAGTTCGTTTTTAACACTAAACTTTGATAGCTAGATTATGCAATATACATGTAAAAAGGCATAATTCCAAGCACTGCACCTAGAAAGTTTAGATAAGATTTCTCAGGTGCATCATGACCCAACAGACAAGTTTTGGTATTTTCTCAAAAGTATTTGCCCAGCCAATGTTAGCAAGAAAGACTTGAATCAAACAGGATTGCAAGAAAATATTAAAGCAAATAATGGTAATTAATTTTCCTTCAGCTAGCAACTAAAAGCTCATTGATAAACTAAAACTGTCGGTACAAGTTGAAAAATCCATATTTTTACTTACAATGACCGACTCCAAAGGAAACTTCCGTGCTGGATTAGATCTTTCTTTGCAACTAATTCCGTTCTTCGATTCGCTTTTAGCTTCTATTCGCAAACACTTAAAAGATGTGTGCCAAGACCTCTCTTCTCGTCTGACATCTGTGAGATCGTTGTACTGCCAACTTTCGGCCATCTCTTGAGGACCTTCTAAAGCAAAAAGCCAGTCTTTCAACTCCACAGATATGTCAAAATTATCTGGCTTTGCTGAGTGCAGAAAACCATTGTCTTTTCCATCTCCTGAAATTCCAACACGGCAGATAGACTAGATATAAGTCAAGTGCCGTAATTATGAGTAAAAAACATATGATATGGTAAAAGGATAACCAATTGCAAAATCTTTTCATACTCTTTTCTAGATCATCTGCATTAAAAGGTGATGCCTTAAATAGTTTGGCTAGAGGCCCAGAGGACAAATTATCCAACCCCTTCAACAGTCCATCTCCAGGACCACCATCTGGACCCAGTATTCCAAATCGATGCAGCAGGGACTCGGCATAGTTCATTCCACCACCAAGGCGAACACCAGAAATGAGAGCTGACACATTTAAACTACGACACTCTATGTCATCCTCATCGAATGGAATCACTTGCACAGTACTTATGTCGAGAAATGGAACTGGATATGGTTGATACTTGCTTTTGTTATTTATCCACAAGACAGCTCTTAGTTTAGGGGTTTCACTCCCCATAACCAGATTACCATTGTCCGCAGAGCTCAACACCAAGCCATTCTCATCACCCAAATTTCTCGGAGTATCTACACAATCGACCTGAATGCTCTCCCACCGTAAAGTGGATGAAACAGCAATGGCACCTCCAAGGGTT
This sequence comes from Syzygium aromaticum, assembly GCA_024500025.1. NCBI lineage: Eukaryota > Viridiplantae > Streptophyta > Magnoliopsida > Myrtales > Myrtaceae > Syzygium > Syzygium aromaticum. The sequence goes on along the minus strand of CM044890.1, from coordinate 32,731,779 downwards.
ATATGACAAACTTTGATGAAAATATTATCTCCAATGAATTGAACCAGTGGCATGTCCTCCATCACCAAGGAAGAAGACTCCAGAAATCTAAGCTGCAGATCCTTTACAGCTAAACTCACAGCAGTGTCACTGGGAACCCTGTCCACTAGCCTTCTACTAACAGCTTCAGTTCTCAATTTCCTTGCTCTGCTGTTTCTTCCCACTAGAGCAATCTTTTCACTGATTCCTCCAATATAGGTGTAGAGATCCAGCACAAAGAACAACTGCTCAACAGAAGTGTTGGATAGATACTGTTGGCATGCAATTCCCACTCTAACGATCCCACCTGGAGGAGGGACATCTGTCAAGGGTTTCCCATCAGAAGTAGCCATTGCTGCTTCAAAGCGAGCATCTTTAACCTCAACACATGGCCACGAATCTGATGTATTGTTACAAGAATGCGGTGCTTCGATGACAGCAGCACATGCTTCTAGAGACAAACACACCACTGATGCTTCTGTGATCCATTTCTTCTGGCTAGCATCAACTGGTTGGTCATCCCATAAACAAAAGCAAGCAGGATCCTTTTCCAGCTTCAGTAGCCGCATTTTCAGACAAGGTGATTCGGAAAATGATAAGTTTTCAATACGAAGCTTTGCTCCAGTCAAACATTTCTGGACAATGTCTTTCCCGTTCTCAGAAGTTAAATAGTTCCCAAACTCCAACGGAACTGTAAGTTCTAACTCCTTGAGCGTAAATAAAAGGGAGTTTATGGAAGAATCAGGTAAAACAGCTCCTGGACTCACAATAATTCCATCTGCCAAAAAGGAACATATCCTTAAACAGGAATCTTCCTGAAGAAAGATCTGCCAAAGAATGGTTCAAGTCATACTTTAGAAATACTAAGCTCTATCTGCACCTGCGGCAAGTAAACTGTAGAAGGCAAAGTATAGACGATTGATGAATACCATGAGAGGCTGACAGTTGATGACTGTCTCAGTTGCAAAGGAGGGTGGGGCAGGGGATGGATTGACCTGGAGAGAATACAAGCATATCAAAGGAACACCTACACTTCTCTGCCATTCATGTTCTCCCAAAGGATAAATTGGGGGACAAAAATTTTTAGCTGCAAGAAAAAAAAAGCCAACTTAAAATGACAACCAACAACCTGATGTCCATGATAATCTGGCTAGTACATGATAAAATTAACTGGTACCAAAGTCAGGAACGTCCTCAATATCTTTTGCAACAGTCAGCATAGATGGTTGAACCAAAGTGCATGGAGGGCGTGAAAAGGTGTCCCTGCAATATATTTCCTAATATAAGGCACTGTTTTGATCATCCAAAGGTACGTTCAATCGACTTAGGGACACAAGACATCATTCAAGTACTTAGTCATTTTTTGGAATAGAATTGCAGGAAATAAATTGTTTTGCAAGAGTAAAATTAAAGGTGACGAAATTTTCCCTTGTTTGGGAAGTGAGGGAAAAAGGACAAAGTAATTGTGCCTTATTTTCTCTCCATCCTCAATTTATCTCTCCCATTCTACTCTCCCAAACAAGGCCTTAAGTTCCATACCGCAAATTTATCCTTCTCCATACTTGAAAGAAATATTAACAGCATCTATTCTTAAACTAAGACCGGAAGTATTAAAGGAATTTTGAAGACATCAGTAAGAAAATTTCGAACACATTGTTTTTTCAATTCCAGGCAAATGAGTTTGAGGACTGTCATTGTGTATTTCCAGTTTCCAAAACCATATGAAGAAAGTCAACAATGTAAGTCTGACTTAAGGGTAGATTTACTTTCAGAATATGTTATAGCAAATGCCAAATGGTGTCAAAACCGCCGACACAAGGAATTGAAGCTCCACCTTTATCTAGCATGTCAACCGTAACTGTGAAAGTTGAATAGCATTTCACAACAGAAACATTCCTCCAAGAAGCTATTTGCAACAAAAATTATTCAACAAAATACTGGAGCTAACCTTAAGAAAAGACCACCAACCATCAATCTTGTCAAGTTATTGGCACTTTCTCCATCTGAGACACTAGCCTGCAGGGTCCAACATAAAATATTTAATTGCAAGACAACAGACCGGCTTTAAGGCAAGCAATCCAATATAAGATCTATGAAAAATGGACAGAAACGGGCTGCTATACTTATCTATACAGGAAAAGGAAAAAAATTCTACATTTAGTCATGCACTTAAGAAATAACTAGAAAATCTCACAGAACAAATAAAAATAGAAGTGCCCGCATCCTAAAAACATGCACCCCGAAATGTTGAAGTGAAACTTTCAAGAACCTGTTGAACAATTTGCCGAACATAGACATGCTTCAACGAAAATGCGAAATAAGTAGTTCATGGGAAAGGTCTAGAACTTATTTTGTCAAATGTTTGATGTGTGACTTCCTTTTGTTGGCCAATTATAGCACATTATTTGTTGCTCCCCCTTTTAACAAAAGATTGGTCTGGTCTTGAAGTTTTTCGGCTAGATGAGAGCCATAACATCTAACAACATCCAGCTCCAAAATGCTATAACTTTACACTACACTTGACTTCAAAAGGCTATATTTGGCAGAAAATTCAGCCATTTTGACAAAATACAGAAACGTTCATTGATTGAGCAATTCCAATCACGCTTAAGCTTTAAACAGTAAATACTTAATTAGACACACCAACAGCACCAGTTCCCTAGAATTGCCAATCCAATGTTATTTAATAAACTCCTCAAATTGCTGATTCTAGATATTTTCTCTGCAAATGTACAAGACAACTTGGACAAAAGAACATGAAAAATAGAAGGAAAACAACTAAAGTTGCAACGAGGTTCTCATACTTGTTCGATATCAACAATTAGAGACCACAATGCCTAGAGTTCAATTGTTATGTCATTTCTCACAATAAGAGTACTTCGCTAGATTGAATTTCAGCTTGCGTTATGCAATGAAGAAATGGCATCTCTAAATATAAAATCTAATGTGAAAGAAAAACAAGAAAATAATTGTAGTGCCACAAGGCATACTCGAGAAAAATGGAGTGATTGCATCAAAAGCTCCAGCTGAAACCCTGCAAGTAGATATGAATGTAAGAATTATCTTAAGTTGAAAGAGAACGCCTAAAGCTGAAACACCATTAGACTTGAGTCAACATTTCTGGGAAAACTTAGATAGGAAAATAATTAAAGGGTTGTAGCAGAACGAACCAGCATCTTTAATGCATAAAAATATGTGGTCCACTATAATTGATACGAGAGAGTGACCAGCTGCTTCTACAGATCGCTGTCAAGACAATATATGAAAGAAGAGATGGAGATTTTCAGCAGAGAGTAGCAACAGTCTCAAGCTTGCTCAAAATGATAGTGGCGAAATCTAAAACCTGTTGAGCCTTTAAATCCACATCTCCTCTATTGAGGCAGATGTACAGTCCAGTCAAGAAGCGGAGAAGAGCACGAAGTCCTGCTCATATGATGCTAAATATCAACTCCAGCTATTTATGAGACAAGCATCACCAGGGAATAAGATCCAAGAAAAGAAAACCCTAGATACCTGGTTCACTTAGTGCAGGACAAACAGCTTCTGTAATATGTAACTGAACCTCAAGACCAAGAGGTGTATTTAGTTCTGTCCTCTTTACTGTGATCTATCATAAAGTCAACATTTTAATTGTCGCACAAATTACCTTGTTAAACTCACAGAGTTAATATACGATATAAGGGAAAAATATTCATCAATTTCTAGCAAAGACAAAGTCAAAGTCGTATTACATAAGCCTCTCCTGATATTCCTTCAATAAAACGCTCCCCACCAAAGAAAACTCGCTTTGCCCCATCATCATCTCTTAGATCTGCTCCTTCTTGTGCACGTGCCAGATTGGCCTCCGAAAACATATCGGGATGAGGAAGAAGATCGATAGATAAAGATTCCCATTCAAGTTTCTGCTCAATGATCACCAAGCATCATTAGCCATTGGAGTAGAATGCACAACCACACTTTGATCTTTGTGGGGAAAAATTGAAAGTGCTTACTTGAAACAGATAACATCCTAAGCTTTCAAAATTATTGAAAAAGTGTACATGAATGCACACAAGAGCATTTGAGCTCACACAAACACAAGTACTTGTAAATATGGGCACTTCAGATTCAGAACATTCAATAGCTACATCTAACCATATGCCTATAAATGCAGCAAACAAGTTCAGATGATAATCTCGTACATAACACCCTTCGACAAAATTACAGAACAAGCTGTGCACTGCATTTGCATCTGGAGATGACTTAAGTAAGTAAATTACCTTGAATACATATATATATTTACTGTTACTGAAGAATTCACGTGCTTCCTTGAGATTAACAACCTGCAATAGTATTGTCAGAATCGGCATGAAACACGTAAAGCCCATTATAAATTATTTATACAAGCAGACCACCTGCCAGTTTTCGTTCGTGGTGTACAGAAGAAGATTGCGTATAGTTATAGATGCCAACGGTGATGCCCTGTGTATACAACGAGTAATTAGTATTGACAAGCGGCAAAAACACATGCCAATCCAGAATCAAGATAAACAAAGATTGGAAATGGTCAGGATTAGCATTAGTCAGAGATGACATGAAGCAAATCCACTTAAAGTTTATAGACCATAAATCAGAAAATTTTATCCCAAATAGCCAAACAAATATGTCCAGGGAACTCTGAGAAGTGGTAAAGGTTATTCTATTTCCAACATTTGAGATAGAAGTAACAACGAAAGAAAAATACCCGAACATACCGAGTTAACGAAAAAATAAAGCGGAGGGCACGAATTGGGAAGAAAAGATAGTAAAGCGTCACCAGTGAACTTCAATAGTTGAGTAAAATCTACATATGCAGATCTCGACACCAAAACAAAACTTCTTTATACAAACTGCATCTGACACTTTGCATATTCTTGTCCGCATTTACATTGCCACTCCCACTCTCCTACAACCTATCACCATTATAAACTGAGAGCTCAGCATCATTTGATTGAGCTGGAAATGGGAAGTCCTTTTGCTTATTACATGAACTATAAGGTCACACCATCAACAGATGAACACCATCATTTTGGAAATAGGCTGCGTATAAGTACATGTTTCATTTCACAGTCAATCCACGTGTCATGAAGTAACATGGAATGATTATGTCAAGACACCATAATATGGCATGTCATCAAAAGCATATAATGAGCTGCTATGTGATGCCTTCAGCATGATGAGAATAGAAAATATATTATTAGTTCGATTGAATTTTGTCTAGGATTAATAGTTGTATTAAGAATAATCTTTCAGTAAACACTTAGAAAGAAGTACGTGAGTGGATATATATTAAGCACACAGTGCTTTATTTTAATATTTTGAACAAAACTTTCCTAAGACCTGAGACATTTAAGAACAAAAGTTGAAGCACCACTTATTTAAATTGATAATTTACATGCCGTGTAGTCAATAATCTACTTTTCTTGAAAAATATTATTGCCTTCTCAAGTGTTAAGTTTGGAAGTCCAAAATTTACATGTAAGACACCAAATTAACACATGATCAACCGACATGATTTTGACATGTAAAAGGTTACTGGAGAACACTTCTCGGCAAATCCATGTTAAGATGCACCTTTTTACTTTCAAGTTCAAAAATCAACCTGCGTATTGGATAGAAATCAGATTGTACAGAAAAATATATATTTTCAACACGGATATGATTACTGCGGATCTAAACATGTCCTGTCAAGATCAAGTTGTGTTCTCAACGCATGTGTCTTGGATAAAAGTTAAATTTAGTACAGAAAAATATATATTTTCAACACAATTATGATTACTGTGGATCTAAATTTGCTAATTTTGTGTCAAGATCAAGTTGTGTTCTCATGTAATGCACAATAATATTCCGCGTTATGCTGTGCCAAGGATTGCCTAATATAGGCAAATTAATAATTATTAAATAACTACACAAAAATGAAGGGAGATACATAAAAACAAGTGCTTAAAGGTCAGAATGGCTGATGAAGTGATCTTGTGAGAGTAGGTTTCGGAACCAACTCTGGGTAAACCATCCCATTTTAATGATATAGATTGTATTCCAGAAACAAGTAATTTCCGGTCATGGCTAAGTTCTACACTATACCTTCCAAGGAAAAACAATAACTCACCATGCAGCTCCTCCTTGACTCTTGCCACCTCTGCAAGTTTCAAGAAGAAGATTGACAGTGGTAACCTCCAAAGTCATTCCATCTGCAATCTAGAAATTTAGAAGCACAAAGTAAATATATTTTGGAGCAGCATTTCTCCATTCAGCAACATTCATAAGCAATTTAAGCACTCAAGTAGCATGGATCTATAGAGACCTTCGGCTGAATGTGATGAAGGTGGATCTAGAGAGATGGAAAATCAAGTATCTCGGAAAGTTGACTTAGTATTACAAAGAAACTACCACGCAGGGGAGGGAAAGAAGGGCGTGGAAACATAAAGGACAAAAGGAATTCGTTTTATACAAGGGAATGAGATGCACAGCCATAAATCAGGGCACATTCACGGAGAAGAAAATAAAGACAAAGAAAAACCCAGCCCACAAACCCCCCGCCCCCAAAAAAAAAAAAAAAACACTATGAGCTCACATTCTAGATTTGTTGTTTGTCATGAAATGAAAGCTTTTGGACGCAGACGTCTCGCCTGAATTTTAGACCGCAGAATAACTAAAGTAAGATACTGTTTTAGAATCCTGCACTAATCATGCACATACTAGCCAAATGCGGTCAGGAAGTGAGAAGTTGGAGTAGACCAATAAGTTATGTCCAATTACTCCAAATAAAGAAGTACTTGAATGCTAGGAGAACTTTTGTAATCAAAGCGAGCCTGACCTTATCAGCAAATCCGTAACCACTACTCCATCCAGAGCCAGCAGATGATGGTGTACTGCAGAAGAATTGAAATCAAACATTGAAGTCATCCGGAAAACCAAGATCAACGAGGAGGATGATGCAATATCTCATGCATAATGACGTCCACATTACCTACATGAAGTCCTAGATGCTTCAGCATCTGGATTCTCCTCCAGAACCAGATCAAGCCTGTCGATTTGCACCACAATTGGCTCCACCTGGACGTTGCTTACCGATGGAAGCTGTAGGAAAACAAATCAAACAACTCGAGTTAACTGTAAACAAGACTCCACTGAACCCGAAAACTTCCTAATCCAGGGGTTTTAAATATAAAACTAGTTGATAAAGGATTGCCAGGGCACCCAGTGAGCAGCAATCTCTTAGTTCCATTGTAGCAAACATAGCAATTCCCATTTCATTTGTCCTGCTTCTTCAAACGTCTCTAGTAATCAAACAACAGATAGACAAGCAATTCCAAATACAAAAAAAAAAAAAAAAAAAAAGCAAGTCCAAAGAAGAGAAAACTTACGATTATCGTCAACTTGCCAACCTTGGCCGTCGTCACATTCAATGCCGGCGGCAGTCCAACACTCGAATGCAGAGCGTCTCCATTGATATCTAAAAATGCCGAAGGAGATGGTCAATCCACGAGCTCATCACGCATTCCAACGAGCCATACCAAAGCGATTGGCAATCACACACTCAACAAAACCAGCAAAATCAAGACATGCAAACACCGAATAGATCCCATACAGCACAGTTGCCAAGCGTCGAGCAGCCATTTCCATCGATCGCGGCATCGAAATGAACCGGAGCAGAAATCCGCAACGCGACACGAGCGAAGCCAAAAAGGAAAGGGGAGGAGAAAGTATGGGGGGTAGATTACCTAGATTGGAGAGCTGAACGGTGCGACCTTGCAGCCGGAACTGATCTCTGGAGAAGGACTTGAGCCAGTACTTGAGAGTGTACTCCAAGGCCCGAGCCAGTATCGACTCCATCTCTCCGAGCTCCGCCGCGATCGCCGCCGGCGAGGGACCTCCGCGCGCTCCGGGGAACTTCCGGATCCACGATCGGGCATCCAACCGGAGACCTAATCGGGTTCGGGCTGAGGGGAGGGGATCCGGAGGCGAGAATGCTTCCCCCCCGAAACGTCTGGTTTTTCAGGAGAAGAAATGAGATTCTCTCTCAATACCTTTCTCTCGCTTCTGATCCTCAGCCAGCTGGCTGGCTGGCAGGTTAGAATCTCGGAACAGTGGGAGAAAGGGAGGGGGGAACAGAGGGAAAAGGGCGGCGTGGGGAGGCGCGAGGCACGTGCGGGGGTGGGCGGCACGTGAGGGTGGGGGGGGGGGTGGGGTGCAGGGCGAGAATGGGGTTCGGACCGCTTTAACAGTCTGAAGAGGAAGCAGCGCGTTGGATCGCGGGGGATTTTGTCGGGAGGGAGGATTTGTCGGTTTTGTCTGCGTTCCTTTTGGTTAAAAAAGAAGGAGAAGAAGAAGGAAAAAGTGAAAATTGATGCACGGAAGATAAGATCCAGGTGGGACGGTGGGCCATATCATGGCTAACTCTCAAAAGAGCCATGGCACAGTGGGTCATATCGTGGCTAACTCTCGGAAGACCGATCAGCCTCGAGGCTAATTTCAATTCCGCTTCGCCTCAACTCTCATTCTGTTCCCGAATTTATCAACCCGTCGGAAAACCGATACCGGTTTCTTTAGGATTATCGTGATCAGGAAGCCGCTGTTATTATATACGAAATGATGGGTATCGATAAAAGACGTAGATCTTGATAATAAATCTCAAACTGCCCTTATTAATGATAATTTGGAAAAACCGGCGGCGATTTTTTAATGCATTAACAGATTTAGGACTACAATAAAGTTGAGAAATCTTTTTTTAGGTAATAAAAAAATAAGTTCGAGACAGAATTAGAATTAAACCTAAAATTGATGATTTTAGAGAATTAGGACTAGCATCGCATCTGATGAACTTACATTATAATCATCTTAGATGATACAAACATAATTTACTCTTTAACTACCTAGCTCGCTTTATCGAATTTAGAATCAACATCTCAGTGATACGGTGATACTACGTAAGCACAAAGTATATACTTTCTAGAGCAGCTGTTTCTTAGTCAGCATTGGGGTTTATGCTAGAAATTTGCACATTTTGCTTCGGCCGTAAGGCGTCGACTCCACTTTTTATGATAGCTGGGCTGCTGCAGTTATGGGATTATTTTAGCAGTAGATGACGAGGAGTCATCAGTAATAATTAGCATACAATGATGCCCCCCTCCCTTTGCCGATTCGAATCAACTATTGCGATCTGTATGTACGGCCCTCCTAACGTTAGCCTTTTTGTTTATCAAAGTGAGTCCCTTTAATTTGGACCGTACAAGTGCACGACTTTGAAAGAGCATTGGTTTTACTGCAAATCTAAATATCTTTCATAAAAATTATTTTAAGGAAAAATATTTAATTTTCGTTAGTTTAGTGATTTAAGGAAATTGATTTACTTCTTATTAAAAGGGAAAATCATTTTACCTCAATCTAAACTTGTCACTATCGGTCCATTGAATTTTTTTTTTATAAATTAATTAATTTTCTATCATCCAACTGCTGAAAGTCGAAAAACGATTTCTCAGAAGCAGTTTTCTTTCAAATAGATAGACCCTAAGTTGATTATGCATGAAGAGGAAGTAATCTTATTTTGAAAGAATTTTGGTTATTATTTAAGTGTATGGATGTGATGGGCGGTTATTAACTACGTATAAGTTGAATGGTTACTTGAGATGACAAAGAGAAAATAATGAATAGTCGGTACTCATATAATTTGATGTCAATGGCGACACGTTCAAGAAGTGAGATAATGAGAGGATCTGGCTTAACATGTAGAAAATACTTTGCCTATGATTGTCCACGAGGTGTAAGAAAGAGCAAAAGGAGACATTAAAGTTTCTAATATTGGCATTCTTCTTACTTTTTTTTTTCGCTAAATGGCATTCTTCTTACTTATGTCATGAGATTTGCACGACTTTTCATGAAAATTTGAGAATTATTTAAGTTAAACTGTTTTTCACCATCAAAATATAACAAAAGAACAAGCTACTACCAACGTGTTGAGATTTGGTTATTTAATCTACTGTCATAAAACCATCATCATGAAGAGAGAAATGGATATATCCAGAGGGGAGAAATCTTAAGCATTTTGCCACAACACCTGCTTCATTTGACCGTACAACATACCGGGAAAGTGACCAGGCTTTGTGGCAACTTGTTTTCATTTTCAATCTATCGCCGCAAATCGTTGACCTCAGGTCACCATGCAAATAGCGAAGTTTGATATTTATATCGGGTAATTTTTGTTGTGAGTAATCTTAATCTTTACGCTAGCTACGTTTTGTAGGTAAGCTTAATGTGTACACTAGCCCTGCATTGGAACTAGAGGATTGGAATTCAGGAAGTCAACTCGATCCTAGGATGAGCACGCCATGCAATTTGCAAAGCCGATTTCAACCACCGGCAAAGAGAGAACTTTTTGCTCAAGGAACACAAACCGCCCTTTTCTTAGGGAGTAAAACTCTCAACCATTCATGATTCTAACATTGAATATGTCCCAATTATGAAATAATTGATCCAAAAGTCATAAACCTATTTTACGATGGCTAATTCAGTCATAAACTTTTCAATTTATCAATTTAGTTATAAACCCCTTTAATTCATCAATTCAGTTCTAAACCTATTATTTGGATAATTTGCCGGAAATGCTATATTAATAAATTGTTAAAAGGTTTAGAGTTAAATTAGCACAATTGAAAATTTTATGACTCTAAATAGGCAGATCATTAAAAAGTTTAAGACTGAATTGACAGAATTAAAATATTTATGACTGAATTGGCCGCTGTACAATAGATTTAAGACTTTTTAAATGATTTTTCCCCCAATTCTTGTTCCACTTCGAAACTTCTTCACCCTATAGCATCTCTGCTCGAGAATTGTTATACCTACTTAAAATTAACAAAATGATCATAAAAATTTTCATTAATTTCATTGGATTGATGTATAGGCGAGATTTTCATAAACCTATTGTACAGTGGCTAATTCAGTCATAAACCTTTTAATTTATCAATTTAGTCATGAACCCATTTAATTTATCAATTCAGTTCTAAACCTATTATTTGGATAATTTGCCGAAAATACTATATTGATAAATTGTCAAAAGGTTTAGAGTTAAATTAGCATGATTGAAAATTTTGTGACTCTAAATAGGCAGATCGTTAAAAAGTTTAAGACTAAATTGACAGAATTAAAATGTTAATGATCGAATTGGCTGCCGTATAATAGGTCTAAGACTTTTTAGACGATTTTTCCCCCAATTCTTGTTCCACTTCGAAACTTCTTCACCCTATAGCATCTCTACTCGAGAATTGTTATACCTGCTTAAAATTAACAAAATGATCATAAAAATTTTCATTAATTTCATTGGATTGATGTATAGGCAAGATTTTCATAAACCCATCGTATGGTGGTTAATTCAGTCATAAACCTTTTAATTTATCAAGTTAGTTATAAACCCCTTTAATTTATCAATTCAATTTTAAACCTATTATTTTGATAATTTGTCGGAAAGACTATATTGACAAATTGTCAAAAGGTTTAGAGCTAAATTAACACGATTTAAAATTTTATGACTCTAAATAGGCAGATCGTTAAAAAGTTTAAGACTAAATTGACAGAATTGAAATGTTTAGGACTGAATTGGTCGCCGTATAATAGGTCTAAGACTTTTTAGACGATTTTTCCCCCAATTCTTGTTCCACTTCGAAATTTCTTCACCCTATAGCATCTCTACTCAAGAATTGTTATACCTGCTAAAAAGGTTCGGGTGATGTATGAGCTAGCTTTTGCTCACCTCGACCGATAATGCGAACCACGAGACTAAATACGTGATGCAGGCATAAAATTAGTTAATCCTAGTAATTCGAGGTTGTTTCGAACTTCAACCTCAAGTCTAAGTCATATGCTAGGAGTGATCGATTCTCAGTTCGGTCCGATCCGGTTCTAAGGTAGAATTGGGAACTAGACCTGAAGGACCAGTTCCCAAAATTGAGCATTCGGGACCGGACCGGTGTTTCAGGATCCGGTCTAGTGGAGCCGATCACTTAGAATTTAGTTCACATTTTACTAATTTTTGTTAATGAATTTCATTTAGAATTTAATTCACATTTTACTAATTTTTTTCAAAGAAATAAAAAAAATTTAAAAAAATATGTAGTTGGTTTGGTTCCTCTTTGAAACTGGGAATCGGACTGCACAAATACCGGTTTCACTTTTAGAAATCGGAAATCGGACCGATACTCCCGGGAGCCGAGCCCAATTGACTGGTTCGGTTTGGTCCAATCCGAGCAGTTCCCGGTTTGCATGGTCCATTTTCCATACCCCTCTATCGCATGCCATGCATCCGTTCCTCTGGCCGTCCTTCCCAAACTCAAGCCGACAAGATGCGCCACGCATGCGTTCCTTTGCATTTACGGTGTAGGTAGGCCATGTACCGGAACGCGGGGCATCGTTTTCGAACGTGGCCCGCTCGACATGGGGTTTAAGTCTTTCGCCTTATCTTCCGGCCTTTCATCATGATGGACGGTATACAGCTAAAAAGATTTGTTTACGAAATTGTGAAAGTTGATGGGCGACGGAAAGGCGCCATGTACTTTTTTTATCATATGTTTGGCGAGAGGAAAGGCGTAGGTTCACCGAACTTTGATATTGGGCCTGATCTTTTTGACTATCGTGTTAAAGAGTAGTGGCCAGGTGATGATGATTCGACGTAGATAATTGTCGATGCAATCGAGTTATCTATGGAAATTTCAGGAATATATATATTTATTTATTATACGTGCTCTAAAAATATTCTCGAATGTTTAACCCTCTCGAGGCATGGTGTAGACCGTAGAAGAGATGATTTTTTTAACGGAAGTAGCGATTCGAATTCCCCAAGAGGCACGTGAGCATGAAGGCTTCCCATTTTAAGTAATTTACAAAACGATTGTTACGACAACGTGCAGAATAGGTGAGAGATATTGTGCTGGTAACGAAAGCTTTTTATGTGCAAATGCCCATGATCCGGAGCAGCGACTTACTTGTAAATGAAAATAAAAAAGCGCATACACCCCAATACTAAAGTCATTTATGAAACAACAATATTGATGCACGACTTCATTTTAACAGTACTTTCAGTAATTGGGGATAGGAAAAAAAATGGTTTATTGAATTAATCTACAAGGTGTGTGCGAATTGTAAGTAGATATTAAAGAAGAGGGCCATATTAATCAGGAATAAATCGAGTAATTTACTTAGAAATGTGAATGAAAAATGGATTATATTCAGCCTACTATGGAGATAGTCAAGGCCGCCGGACACTGTCCCACGTTCGTGTTTTTGCGATCCTTCTAACTTCTAATGAATGGCGACGGCAGATAAATCGGCCGTTTTTCTTCTTGCTACCTCCAAGAAGAATTGGCTCATTTTGTTTCCAGGGGGCCGGTTTTGGTGAACCTCCCTCGTAATAGATCTGATCATGGGCTTGGCAGGCCGAGCTATAGGGACTCGAGGACTTTTTTTGGGCAGGATCATGGAAGGACGTTTGCTGAGAGAGTCCGATTCGGAGGTTCATACATAAAAATTCATATCCTAGAATAAAGCAACTCTATATTCATACTTTACGATACACGATATAAAGTCACTTACAAATGTGATAAACAAAACTAATCATAATGTAAAAAGTACACAAAACTCGTGAATTTTTAAAGACGATAATGGTGTGGACTCACAATTTTCCCGAAGTATGATATGATTGAACTATCGATGGTCGCATTGGATTTTGGCCTACACATGGTTTAATGACCCGATATTTTTTGTGCATGAGGGCTAAACCGGGGGCGAAAGAAGGGCGAGAAACGTTGGGCGAAGGCAGGCAATAGTCGTGCGGTTGCGTCTCACCCATTGCACATTTTGCAAGCAATCGTCGAGGCAACGCTCCCATGGATTTTCCTTCGCGCTCTTGTTTCCTTTTGTGGCCAAATTCAGTCTCGTTGAAAGCAAAGATCAAATCTTTTGAAGTTTCTCGAATTGCTTCTCGTATTCAATTTCTTAGATATGATAAGCTCCGCACGATTTGTCGCAATTGATTTGCTAGGTCGCGTAATAACTCCTCGTGATAATCCTATGAGATCAGCTCGGCATTTAAGAAGACCACCGTATGAACGGGTCAAGCTCGGGACATGATCAGCGAGAATATTTCATAAGCCCGGCCTACATGGAAAAAGGACTGCCGCAATTTATGCGGGAGTCCAAACACGATTTGCAACATCGGATTCTTCCGTGGGATACAAGTTGGACAATGCTTTGAGATGTGCATGTCCTGGTCGCACGCTTGACTGGCAAGAAAGGACCTTTTTTTTTGCTTGGAGGAAAAGTTGGACATGCCTTCTTCTTCCGATCGGATTCCTTTTAGTAGTAGTAAAACGGTCAAATCCGTGCAGATGAAGAAGAGTATCGTAATCCCAGTATTTCCGTGATCAAAGCCTAGGATTTGTGACCCCATAAATCTCGTATCAGTAGCTATTGTCCGTAAGCGAGTCACTCGTAACGTATCATTCGCTAATACTAATGGGTCATTCGTGATCATTACGAGACAAAAGAAAGTTATGCCATTAAATATAATTATATAAGGACCGGAGTCGAGAGCGGTAAAACGTGTTATTAATATTTTTATTGGTAATTCATATTGTTTTGGTTTGATGTGGGAATAACATGTGTTTGATCGACATGGGGGTAGAATTATTTCTTTTTCCTGAAAAACGAAACGTGCCTAGTACCGTCAATTTGGTTTCGTTCTAATCTTTAAGATTTAATATCAGCAAATTCACACGAGCGGATTGTTTCGAAAGGTGGCACGCATTCGGGCCCCACGCCGATCCCCAAAAACTGCGGGCCAGCAGAAAAACTCCGATAGGCACAAAAATTCAATGCGACCCGGCCGTAGAGCTACGAGACGCGGGAGGAGAGTCGTCGTTTTTGGTTGAACGACGAGGAGGAGGAGGAGGAGGAGCCCATCCCACCCAACCCCACCATCCACCACCAACGTCAATCGAAACGCAAAAAAAAAAAAAAAATCCTCTTTAATAATAATAATAATAATAATAATAGCAGCATCAACAAATAATGATATGATAATACAAAAGGTTAATACTACAAAAAATTCTAAATTGATATGATAAATTTACCCAAAATAAATTTTTTGATTACTAAAAATCTCAAATATGTACACCGGTAATAAATTTATCTCAAACTAATTTTTTGACAACTCAAAATCTCAAACTAGTACATTTATGATAGATTTATCCTCCGTTGGCTTCCATTAAATTGAATTAATACAAAAAAAGAAATCATCAACCGGTACACTTCTGACAAACAGAGGGCAAAACATAAAATCGGTACATCGATCAGTTATCGCATGTCATTTAATAAAATAATTTAACAGTAAAGTTTAATGAAAATAAACTGAGGGTAAATTTGTCACAGGTGTACTAATTTAGAGTTTTTAGTGATCAAAAAATTAACTTAGCGTAAAATTATCACGGGTATGTCGATTCGGGGTCTTTTGCGGTGCGAACCTTACTACAAATACAAATAAATTATATTGCCCCGACTTTCGTCAAATTTTCAAGAAATGTTTATTCATTTACACGGCAAAGGAAAGAAATGAGGATATACGAAACGGGGACGGCGCGATCCGTAAACCAAAATCTCGCCTTTTATTTTTCTTTATTTATGACGTCACTCCTCTACATTATCCCCTTTCTCTCTCTCTCTCTCTCTCTCTCCTCCGCTGTTTCTGTGTCCCTGTTTTCGTGATGAATCCTATATTCGCTCGCTTCCCGATTTCGATGCCCTTTACCTGATTTTAATCGAGCCTACTATTCATTTTCGGCAAGCCCCCCGACCGAAGAACGTTGGTTTTCGTGTATTTTTTCCGTATGATTTTTTGATTAATTTGATTGAATTTTCTTGTACAATATCATCTTCTTCACCGTCCCCCATTCGATTGATCGCGGACAGAGAGAGAGAGAGAAAGAGGGAGAGGGGAATGGAAGGAAAGCTGGAGGGACTTCCCGAATTTCGCGAAAAGCTTTGATTTTTCCGTGTCCCGGGCTTATATATCAAGGGCCGGGGAACGCGACAGGGAATCCCGAAGCGTTTTTCTTGGGTTTTGTTTCCGATCGATTGTTTCGATTCTCTTGATTCGAGCTGGTTTTGGTTTTTGCTTTTGGTTTTTTCGTTTTCGTTTCCCCTTTCTTTTTTTTTTTTTTCTGTTGCATTCTTTTGAATTCGTATGTTGTCGAGGATATGAGGAGGGATGGAGACGTTTGTCACCTGAAATTTGAATCCCTTTGGGCTGTTTCTTGAAAAATTTAGGGCTTCTTTTTTTTTTTTTTTTTTTGTTGGGGGGGGGGGGGGGGGGAAGAAGAAGAAACAGCCTGGGGTTATGATTATAGCAGAATTCGGAGAGTCGGTGGTGGTTTTTGTGCACTGGTTGTTGTTGACTTTGATCGCTCGGGCTTTTCGGATGAGGAATAATGATGTCCAGAAGACCAGCGGCAACAATTCGCCGCGATCGGGCCGGGTCAATGGCTTCATCCCTAGCTCGTTTCGGGCCATTTCGAGTTACTGGAGGATCGTTTCCTCCGGAGCTTCCACCGTGGCGCGGTCCGCGGCCTCGGTGGCGTCGTCGATCGTGGATAGGGACGACGATTCTGGCCATGATATGGTATAAAGTTGGTGAATTTATATTAGCCTACATGTTTTAATTCGAGTTTTAGCTTGTCCGTGCCACGGCTTTTTTAACTTTATCAGACTCTTGTTTTCATCGAGGAGCAATTACTAATAAGGATAGGCAAAATCAGTATGCGGAGGTTGAAAGAGATGTCCTTTGGAAATGCTGCACTCTCGAGCTCGGTGGCTACCTCGTAGTAGGTGTAGGGTTATTGTATTGTGGATGTAGTACATTTGAAGGGGTCGCATTCTAAATTTTTGGGAGGGAGCTGTCTGGGATGGTGTGGCCATGTGAGAAGAGTGGGGAGCCAGTTGCCGACTTAAGTCAAATTCGAGAATGTGCAGAAGGGATAAGCTGATCTTTTTTGGTTGTCTCAGATGAGCATGCAGCATCTTCGTTCTTTATTATTCAAAAAATAGGGTAAATGAAGCTTTAGTATCCTTGTAGACAGATATAGTTGAACTAGGATGGAGAATTTATTTCTTTCGATATGGTCATTTTTATTGGGACAGTGGCCGCCGCCTGTCATTACTTTGACTTTTTCGGTTGTAGATTCCTTACATGCTGCATTTAAACATAAGAATTCAGATTGCGGACTACCGGGAGGCAATGTCGATAATTGGCTGTGTTATTTATTTTCTAGTCATTCATGAAGGGAAATGTTAGATTTGGGCCGCAGAGGATCCGTATGACCTGTGAGATGAGTTGGCCAGAGATTTTTTATTTGTTATTGTGATGTCATTTCTGCTTCTGTTGTGCCGAACAATTAGCATGGATGTAGATCACGTTTGGATTGTATAGCGTGCTTGTCAGCTGCCCGTTGTTTTTTTAATTCCACTATTCTTGAAGAGAATTCCTATGGTGCATGGAAAATTATGTATTTTTCTGGAAAATCCTATAACTGAAGGTTGTTTAGTTGCACCAGGGCTTCATGTGTATTGGCAAAGAGCTTAAATAGATCATGATATTGGTGATAGTAATAGGGGGCACATTAGGGTCAATCGCCTTCTTAACTAAAAGAGTGCTATGTTCTGTGTCCAAATTTTTGGTTATTTCGCCAATGAAAGGACTAGGTATATTGTTTCTGTCACTGGCTAGAGCAGATCGCCTCTTTACTTGCTTGGTGGCCGGGAGAGGTGGAAATTCTTTGAGTCCTGATTTTTAAAACACGAAAACCGTAAAGCAAGACAAGATTTTTTTGAGGTGAAAGTTTTAGAAGATGGCTGGAAGTGGTGACGCCTCATCTTAATTTTTTGTCACTACATTTTTCCTGATCGAAGGGCTAGTTCTAAGCTCCTTTGGACCAAACTCTAAGTGACAAGTTAGACCAGGACGACTTCTTGCTCATAGAATCTACATGGAATTAAATGCTGATGTCCGATTCTAGTAATCCGTGCCACTTTATTTACCGAGATGGAGTTATCATGTTTGATTTTTTGTTAGGTGAAATTTAATGGAAGTATTTGGAAACTATAGATAGTACCATTTTTTAAGGAAATTAACAGTTCCAGTAACTTTACTGGTTTCCACCTTGTATTTCTCATCATGTATAGCTGCTGGAGGACAGATGTGTCATGCCCTCAGGAGAAATGACAGCTACTACTTGATCTCCAGCGAATCTTGTAAAGTTATGCTTCTACTGTGCCTTTCTGCATTGCGAAGAAAAAACTAAGTTTGATCATCAATTTGGGCCATAAGAAGTTTTGACACTGGCTCTGTTTTACCTGCGATGCTGACCTCATTTTCCTATTTCGGAAGCATGCCCTATTAATCACATTTCACTTTTTCTTGGTAACTTCTAGTTTAGGTCATTGCCTCTTTTGTGGCTAGCCCTGGAAGCTTTTGTATTGTAAGTTGAGAATGTAGTTTTGAGGGTCAAATGTCTCATTTTTTTTTTCTTTTTGTGTGTAATAAAGGTGCTCTGGGCTGGATTTGACAAGTTAGAGGGTAAAGGTGATGTTAATAGGAGAGTTCTTCTGCTTGGATACCGATCTGGCTTCCAAGTTTGGGATGTCGAAGAAGCTGATGACGTGCGCGACCTAGTATCTAGACATGATGGTCCTGTCTCATTCATGCAAGTGTTACCAAATCCAATTTCATCAACTAAATTGGAGGACAAGTTTTATGAGAGCCGACCCCTGCTGGTAGTCTGTGGTGACAGTTCTGGAGGCACTAATTTCCAGGATGGGTTCACCACTCACCATAATGGAACCATACCCAACAACAATGATAATACTTTTGTGCCTACTGCTGTTCGGTTTTATTCCTTGAGGTCTCAATCATATGTACACATTCTGAAGTTCGGATCAGCTGTTTATTCTGTGAGGTGCAGCTCTCGGGTTGTTGCTATTTCTCAAGCAGCTCAGGTACACTTTTAGAATTAAAAATATGATCATTGTAGCCTCTCTTACATTGCCGATCCCTCATAGAAAACTCAATTAATTGCAGATACACTGTTTTCACGCCGCATCTCTAGAAAGGGCATATAATATTCTTACAAATCCTGTCGTCTTGGGCTCTCCTGGTTTTAGTGGTGTAGGCTATGGGCCTGTGGCTGTGGGTCCTAGGTGGTTGGCTTATAGTGGAAGTCCAGTTACAATTTCAAACAGTGGACGTGTAACTCCACAGTCTCTCCAATCTTCTACAAGCTTTTCTGGTTCGGTTTCAAACGGTAGCCTGGCAGCGCACTATGCCAAAGAATCAAGCAAGCATCTTGCAGCTGGGATTGTGACTCTTGGAGACATGGGTTATAAGAAGCTATCCAGATATTACTCTGAGCTTCTACCTGATAGCAGCTCTCCACAGTCCGGGAATTGTGGCCGGAAAGGCGCTGGAGTGGTCAATGGTCATCCTCAAGATGCCAATTATGTTGGGATGGTATGTATGGCTTTTCTTGTAGGTTAAATATCCAGATTAGCTTCTCTGTTTTTGTTGAACAGTTTAATTGTCCAATGGATGGTTCCTGGCGCAATGATTATTTCGTTTCTCCTCTTGTTTCTCATTATGGTTTTCCAGGTCATCGTCAGGGATATCGTAAGTAAATCTGTGGTCGCTCAATTTAAGGCGCACAAGAGCCATGTTTCTGCATTATGCTTTGATCCTAGTGGGACCATTCTAGTTACTGCTTCAGTCACGGGTCACAGCATAAATGTCTTCAAAATAACACCAGTGTTTGCTGGAACCTCCACTTCTTTTGATGTGGGATCATCTTGTGTACACCTCTACCGGTTGCAACGTGGTTTAACCAATGCTGTGAGTAATTTTATCTCTTTCTGTTGAATTTCAGCTATTAGCGAGTATGATTTACTAGCTTATCCTACCACTTTTAGATGTTATCAAGTGTGAGTCACTAGCTTAACCAAAAAGGTACAGGGAAATAGGGAGTTTGTATAAACCAATATTAATTTGATGATCTCTCTATCAGGTTATCCAGGATATAAGTTTTAGTGATGACAGCTGTTGGATAATGATTAGTTCCTCAAGGGGAACAAGCCACCTGTTTGCTATAGATCCTTCTGGAGGATCAGTTAGTTTTCAATCAGCTGAATCAACTTTTGCTGCTCAGAATGGTGGATTGGGTGTTGCAACTAAGTCAGCAGTTCGCTGGCCACCTACTGCAGACTTACAAATGCCTAGTCAACAGAATATTTGTGGGGCGGGTAATCCAGTTACACTCTCTGCTATAAGCAGAATAAGAAATGGAAACAATGGATGGAGAGGCACCGTAAGTGGCGCAGCCGCAGTTGCAACTGGCAGGTTTCATTCCCTGCCAGGGGCTATTGCTTCATGCTTTTACGTTTGCAAAAGGAGCGACTCTTATGCAGATCAAAATTCCTCAAAGGCTAAATACCATCTACTGGTATTCTCCCCTTCCGGTTGTATGATACAATATGCATTGCAAATATCAACTGGACTAGATTCCATGTCAACACTGGCTGAGGTGGGGAATGCATATGAATCAGCAGTAGATTGTGATGGAAGAATGGTGGTTGAGGCAATTCAGAAATGGAATATATGTCAGAAACATACCAGGAGAGAACGGGAAGACAACTTCGACATATATGGTGAGAATGGAAGTGCAGATAGCAAGAAGATATATCCTGAAGGAATCATCAAGGGAAGTTGCAATTCTGTTGTTGGAATAGATGCAGCCGCAAAGATAAGGATTAGTTCTGAGGAAAAGCATCATTTTTATATTTCAGAAGCTGAACTTCAGATGCACCCAGCTCAGATACCATTGTGGGCTAAACCCGGGGTACTGTGCGTCCTTCTGGATTTTGATGATTGGCTGTTGCTGAATTTTTTTGCGACTTTAGCTCTATCGTATGCTTTGAGGTTGTAACCTGTAGTTGGTCTCTTAAATATCTTGCCAGATCATCTTCCAGTCAATGATGGCAGAAGACTTCAAATCAGACGAAGAAAATGCATCAGAAGGGGAGATCGAGATTGAAAAGATCTCAACCCACTTAATTGAAGCAAGGTCAAAGGATTTGGTTCCAGTTTTTGACTATCTTCAAATGTCCAAGAATCAACATGCCAGGTTTCCATCGACTTTCTTTCTCTTTTCCAAACTGTGCAATCTCAACCTTTCTATATGTTTCTTTGTGCGCATTACTTGCTAGCGTTACTATCAATTATCTGTTTCAGAATGGATGTATCACAAAGCTTCCTGAGGCATGTGCATTTCTCATTTTTTTAGAGTTTATAATCTGGTTGGTGCTTTGTCTAATTATCACGAGGGGTAGCCTTTTAGACAGTTTGATTTTCTTACTCAGAATGGTTAACTCAAGCAGCAACAGTAATGAACGAGTACAGCATCAGACGTCTGCACTGTCAGAGAAAGGCAAGCTTTCTTGCAGGAGCAGCCTCAACGGCAGAAACTTTGCAGTGGCACAACAGGATAGTGTTGAAGAGACTGCTCTATCTGGTGTCGTGATGCCCAAAGAAAGTAAGGATTCCGTAAATAGTGTAAGTAATGTTAGCATGAATCCCGAGACCGGGCCTGAGACTGTAAATAAAAGGGAGAGCATGAAATTGGAGGATCCTCTTGAAAATGTATATAGTAACAAAGAAGGCTTGAGGATGGAGAATAATTTTGAAGATGAAGGCGATGAGCTTGATTAGAGGTAAAACATCACTCCTATGCTTAGGTTATCGAAGGTTGTTTACAATGATTTAACGATGGTGGTTAGAGATTTTTGACGGATATTATTATCTTAACCGTGTAGCTTCATTGACTTTAGGACATAACACTCTCGTGAACTAATTTATGAGTCTACTTGGTTCAGGCTGGTGTTCATCAGCTTAGCTTTTTAGTGAAAGATTAATATCAATCTTAGGATACTAGCACTCGTGCCAAGAAAAGCAGTTGATTTGGGTCGTCACTTAAATGAGATACTATTTGTTTCTTCTATACTATCCTGGATTAGGAAAAAACAGGGTCTATCAATTGGCGCCGTTATATGCTTGGAATCAATTCTCTTGTGGCTGCTGTGGCGGCTGCTTCTCAGATAATTCCACAATTTTATGTATTCACTTTTCTTCATATGCAGGTGTGAAACTATTCTTTTATTCCTCTGGGGGACTTGTTCGCTGTTAATATTCGTGGGTTGTGGAAGACAGAGGCAAATGACTGAAGGAAATTGTACATAGTATGTATGTGGGTTCCTCATTCTAAGTAGACTTTGTACATAACTGACAGTACATAATCAGTTGTAACATATATAGACGACCACTTCTTTTAGTTGCTTTTGCTTGATGCATCAAATTCTTGTAGTCGCGTTGTGTTGGTTTCTTCGGAGTTTTTAACATGGTCGGGCTTTTTTCACTCCCTCTTTCAATACTAAACTCCCTTTCGCACTGTTATGTGGGTCCCGCGTCTTTCGTATCCGTCGGTTCAAATTCGGTGCCCCTAATTTTATTTGATTTCTTCCTTTTCTTTCCTATGGGTCCTACCTTTCTTCTTTTCTTTGTACGTTGCGGAGGCCCCTTTTTGGCGATTCTCAAGGTAATAGTAATGGCACTGGTAAACAATTTAGGCCAAGGAAAAAGGAGACAATCCCGTTGTGTCAAACTAACTAGTGCATCGCCACGATCAATTAACGCTACCATCGCCATCTTTCAGCATTCTTTTCACAAACTCTCTTTCAAGCTCTGGCCCATCGCTACCACTCTCCTCCGTCTACTCTCCTCCCACCTTTCTGAGCTCGCACAGAGCCCCCTCTTCCCTGATCGTCGCCGAAAGCCGTGAGTGGTTGGCTTGTCACGTTGGGGATGAAGGTGGACTCCTAGCCAGGGTACAGAGAGGCTTGCGCAATTGGGGTGCGGCTTAGGGGGCTGCCCTCAATGGGATGGGGACCCTCATCCCTCTCTTATATTGGGGGCTCTGTCACCGCTCTCCACAACAATCCTCATCATCACCAATGAAGCAATTATAGTAGACTATTCCCATTCAAACTCGGACTATTTCATTGTTGTTGTTGTTGGGGTTTTTCAATTCACGGGGTCATGTTGGGTGCAGATAGAAATGGAGGTGAAAACAGAGGGGGGTGACTTGCGTCTGCCTTGGTGTACCTAAGCCACCTAGCCAGTCGTCTCTTGAGCTGTACTTAGACTAAAACTAGGTGCAATGGATGGTAGGATATTCAGAGTCTCGTGTATTGTTCTCGGTGTGTTTGTTCAGTTTGTTTCTCATTGTTGCTGGCCAGCAAGGAAAAGGATTGCGAATGCACGCAGAGAGAACAGAGAGCAGTAACTGAAAAGGAGTAAGACCCACAAGCAAAGAAACCCAATGAAAGGAGGGGCAACGAATTTGAACCTTCGGATGCCAAAATCGTAATACCCATGAAGGGTAAAATGGTCAAAACACTGTGGCATGGAGTGTATTAATGAAAAAGGGAGCGGAAAAAACAACGATTGGGAGTAAATGATGAAATCACAGTTGTGCGAAACTGCATTCATCATGTTGTGCTGGTGACCCTGGGATGCGGAGCTTGATTTCATGACAAAAAGGAAGCCACGGAATAAGTAAGAGAAAAAGGGCACGTGTAGGGTGCCTGGTGGCAAACATCGAAACTGGGTGGACGGGTAAACTTGCTCTGTGACGGTAAATCGACGCCTGTTAGATCACTTCCTGATGGTAAGGTTGCAACACTCGACATTAGTTTGTCGACAGAAAAAAGCACGTTTACCAAATTTGATGGGTGTTTACCACCTGCAGCCCCGTGTCCAAGGGGACGGGAGTCGAGGATGTTTCAGCTTTTTCTAGGAAACAGATGGAGGATTCAAGTTCATTTCAGCTTTTATTCTTACAAGTATTGTTCCAAAGACAATATCTGAAAGACAACTGCCGAAGGGACACACAAGCATAGAAAAGCGAATGACAGCATGAGACGATAAGATGATCTGGTTCACGGTCTTATTGAAGAACATTCGGAACCTTGTGCGATTACAATCTGTAAGAAAAGCATAGGTTACAAGCAACACTATTCTCTATGATGAAACGAAAACTTTCAGACGATATCACACCCACTTGTGCATTCTTTTCATAGGCCTAGAGCTCGTTGAAGAACATTACAAAGCGAAATGTCGATGTTTACTATTACAAAACTGTCTCCAATCTCTCTGAATGAATGAACTGACAACAGCTGCATCATCCTCTTCAGGCCTTTAAAGAAAATGGTATTTCAGAATTAAAAAAAAAAAAGACATCACAATAGTGGGAGAGACACCATATCAAGGTAGTAGTGGATTAGAAGCAGAAACAGACAAAGCTAAGGTAAGGAAATTCTTTTTACCTCCCTATATCCTCTTGTTGATGGAGTAGCAATGAACACCTGGAACCTCTCCTGAAGGCTGATCTTTATGTCATCACTTGGCCATTTGATGTTGTTCCACCACTCCAAATCTCCCCTTATTTCTCTGATTGAAAACCCATTTTGGAATGCGAAAGGAAGCCTATCCAGCTTGGGACAGTTGCTTACCTCAATCCTCTCTAAAGACGGCCAATCTGACATTCCAGGAGATATCATCCTCAAATTTTTCAGATCTCTCATCTCCAGAACTCTTAGTTTTGGAAGTTCTCCACCTGACAGTTTTCCCAAGATGACACTCTTCATTCTCTCGCAGTCCTCAATCTTGATCTTGTTGAGATTACGGAGCCGGCGCAGAAAAGCGTATGAGATTAGTTTTTTCAGCTTTGGGCAGTCAACCACCTCTATGGTTTTTAATTTGTCAAGGCACCCTTTCGGTATCATTCCATCGACAATTTTCACCAATTTCTCTAAACCACTCAATGTCAAGTTTTCTAAGTTCGGCAAGACATTGTGCTGGATCTTCTCCCCGCTCAAGATCACCTTAATCCAAGAACAACCTGTTATGCTGAGTGATTTCAAGTTCTGCAGACCACGCAGACTCTTCTTGCTGACTGTTTCAGTCAGTTCACTTATACCACCGCACTTTATGAGGTCCAGGGCACTCACATTGTCCAATAATACCTCGAGGCCTCTCTCCAGGACCATGAGGTCAACACCTCTAAGGATGGCCCTCTTCTCATCCTGCTGAATGGGACAATAACTTGATTTGCATATCCTCGGACTAATCCATATCCTGAATCTTTTCAGTCTTCCCAGCCAATTACGACATGGGACAAGACATTGGACAGTGTCTAGCCTTATTTGGAGGTTGGAAAGATTCTCCAGCAGAACCAACTCATCTAACGTCGCTCTTTCTCCTCCTAAATTTTGTTCCATGTCCCAGGTATAAGCACTGAATGACATGTCCAACTCCTCGAGATTAGATAAAACCGAGAAAGTTCTGGCTTTGATATATTCTAAGTGACGGGTGCTGGCTAAGTGTAACACTCTTAAACAGTCAAGTCTATCCATTTCCATAGGCAGCTGTCCCAATAGGGTGCCAGAGAGATCTAGCACTTCGAGTTTGCAAAGAGCGCCAAGAGGAGGCAGATTTTCTAAATACCGACAGTCTCTTAAAATAAGAGTGTGCAGTTCACCTAGCTGAAAAAGGGAAAGAGGCAATGAACATATTAAAGTGCAGCTCAAATTTAGGTACCTCAGTGCCCTCATTTTGTGTATAAATCCAAACGGAATCTTCTTTAGAGGATTTCCTTGGAGGAACAAAACTGTGAGCTCGGAGCAACCCAGGACCCGAGGAGGCAGCTCATGAATATTGCTGTTCATTTGCGATATTCGTCTCCTAGCATGTTGCAACTTCTCGGGCAATTCATAGATCGACATTCTGGACTGAGGGAAGAACCCACTTTCCTTCTCAACTGAGGATATGTAAACAGCAATGTCCCTCCAAACATTGTGCATCTTCACGGTTCCAATCCAATCTCCCTGCTCTAACATGCAAGAATCCTTCAGATTTTCAATCATAGCGATCCCATTGTTGAAGGATTCCTCGATTGTTTGATGTTTGTCTATTAGTCCATCCGCTATCCAACATTGTATCAGCTCGCTCTCTTTAATAGAGAAATTTCCTGGATACAAAGAGCAAAATAGGAAGCAGGATTGATGTATCTTACTTGGCAAAAAGTCATAACTCAGCTTCATTGACCAATAGACTTCTTTCTCAATACTGCTCCCCCCACTAGGAATCGCTAGCTTCAACCGGCGGAGCGTATCCTTCCACAGCTCGATCATTCTCTTGCTTCTCATAGACTTCCCCACCGTCTTAATGGCCAAAGGCAATCCACAACATCTTTTGCAGATTTCTTGTGCAATAGGCTTGATGTCACTTACCTTGGCAGCATCACCGGCACTTTGCATGAACAAATCCCAAGCTGCTTCTTCCCTCAGTACTTCTACCTTGATTGCTTCATCAGTCATCATGTCCCTACACACATCGAAGGATCTAGTGGTCAGAACGATCTTACACTTGGCTTGATCATTACCGTGCGGGACTCCCACGTCCTTCAAGTCAATTTTCTCCCAGACGTCGTCCAAAATGAGGAGGGACTTCCTTTGCAGCATCAGTCTTTGGTAGATCCTGTTAGCCCTTCGTTGCATACTCTCTCCAGGCTCAAACTCTAGGTTCAGCCTCTCAGCAATTAGAGACTGAATCGTAACCAAGTCTGAGTCCTTGGAAACTGTTACCCAGATGACTATATCGAAGGATTCAGTCAAGGAACATTCATAGATGTTGTTCAGGTTCGCCAGTAGTGTTGTCTTCCCAATGCCTCCCATTCCCCAAACCGCGATCCTGTTGACATGGTCGTCATTTATGAATTCCATGAGCCTCTTCAGAGTCTCCAGGGCTGCTTCTTGACCTGCCAGAGATTCTGCTGCCATTGTCTGAACAACTTTACTTGGAGACTTCCTATTGGCTAACATCACTTGGAAATTGCATGAGCTGATCAATTCTTTAACCCTTTTCAGTCTCTTCACTGCACGTCTGCTTTGGCGGTATCGGAAGGAGATATTCCAGCCAGGATCAGCAGAGGAATTAACAGGGCCATCGTCGAGCATTGAGTCCATGTCACGCTCAAGCTCCTCAACATCGTGGAGCCACTTTTTAACTTGTAAAGTAGGAGACTTCCCTTCTCTTTGAGCAAATTCGATGTCTTCTCTGATGCTGTTCTTATGCTCGGTGAGCTTCTTCATTTCATCGTGGAGCATCTTGACATTTCTGTGTAAGTTCAGTAAGGCATTGATTCTTGAGATGGCAAAGGTGGTACATGATCTAGTGATTTCAGCAGTAACCGCAGCTATGATCTCCATGGCTACGGAGGGGATGGTAATACACTGGAAAAAGGTTTTTATACAGTTTGAGGGTTGGTACTAGTCCAAAATGAATCAGCGGATGGAAAGAGGACGGGCGACGGAACAAGAAAAGAGATTTACAAAAGCTTGTCATCATCCTACAAAGAAATTGAATGGAAGCAACCATGGACATCCATACTTTGTTTTATTGTGCCTTACCTTGCAAATAACTTCGGAGGATCTGTCGAAAGAATAATGTGACAATAAGTTTCATAACTTTGGATTTCCGATTACTCCAACACACCATTCAACCAAAAATAGGTACGTTTCATCATTGAAACCAGTTTAGCAGAATAGCACAAAAGTGATGATACTGATGATGGTCGATGTAACTGATCTATATCGTGGTTCCAAACTTACCACTTGTCTGGAATTCAACGACAAGGCATTTCCTTTTATACGAACATTTTCTGGCATATCCCCCCTCAATCAAACCAAGGAGGTTCTAAACTATTTCTACACAACATAGCTGCGACCAAAGTGAAACTGCAATTCCCAAGGAAATGTCTGACGTATTAGCTCCTCGATAGATTCACAATTATACAATACCAGTTTGTTGTCATGGACCATGAAATCTTAGATTGATTAAATTGTGTCGGAACCCGTGGAGATCAAGGACAAGGAAGACTACGCCCAGCCTAGAGGTCAAGTCAGCAAATTGGGAAACCAGAATTTCCCACTATTTTTTTCTGAGGCTCGTGGATCTACCTCACGCAACTTGTGGTATCTGCCATTTTCTAGGAGCATAAGCTGAGTGCTTGATAAAACTATTAGTAGAATCAAAGACGGCGGGAAGAGGGAGGGGGGTGGGGGGGGGTGGGGGGTGGGCGGGCGGGGGCGCGTCACGGTGGAGGATAAACTTGAGTGCTAAACAAATTTGTCGCTATCGTCATTGTGGGAGAGTTCCCGTTGTCCTGGCATGCAAACTACAAGCTGGCCTATGACCGCTTTGTTCCAAACAGAAGTAGATCTCCTAGACTTAGTTTTATCAGAAACTATTTAAAGTCCCAAAGAGCTAACAGCAAGAGTCCAAGAACCCCACCTTGGAAACTCACCGTAATACCTTCTTCTACTCCAAATGGTTACACAGATCCGTGCCAAATTTCGTCATGGAGAATCTCCATTCAAATGGAAAATCGCCAACTTCGCAGTCCGCTTCTTACCTAGCTCTATTTCTCTGCAATGCAAGTGACTTAAGCAGCCACTGTGGTTGCACATTGCTCCAAATTAACTTTCTTTACAGTATTTATGCTGGAAAATTTCCAAGTCACGTCATTTCTACATGGTTCTTATTTGTTTAACTTAGAGGGAGGCAAAAGCCAAACATCAATTGAAATATAACTAAATCTTTTCCTTTACTTCCTTATAAGAGGGAAAATACATGCATGAAATGTTACTGGTAAAGGCCAAGGTCGACAGTCTTATCCAAATCTTCGACCTTTATCATTTGTCATGGCAAATTACGTGCATAGACCTGTACAGCCGTCATTCTGGATTATCAGGAAAATATTTGTAACGCCTACGCATAGCGGCAGAGCGAAGCCCTGGCTGAGGATAGGCTTCCCTTGGTTTGTGGTCATTATAGACCGAGTATGTCGAAATCTCCAATAAATCCATCATGAACTGTCAAATTTGCAGAGATTTGCAATAAATCCGCTGGCATGAATGCATATCGAAGGCTGAAGAGATAAAAAGAGAAGTTTCTTCACAAAGCACACAACGAAAATTTACTAACATAGATTGGTAATTAAATCCAACCAAGACTTCACTGAGATGCGTTTTGTCGCCAAAAAATCTTGTTGGAAACTTATTTATGAATAAGAGGCCTAAAGGACAGCTGTGTGACAAAGATGTAGGGATGAATCCACTAGACAATGAAACTTGGAAGATAGCTACCTTATAAAATTTGGCGAAATTTACAAGTGAAATCATCATAAGTCATGATAGCTGTAATCGTACACATGATACTCGTCCAACAAAAAGCAGTCAGTAGACTTCCAGAAAAGCTAAATCAGCCAATAAACATGACGAGCTGAATCAAATATTGAGGATCAAATGAAAGCCAACCCAAATGATCCGACGTTGCCAACTTAAGCAACTGGTGGGCGGAGAACATGATCTTGTGAGGTATCCACAGCCGCTGGAGGCATGAATTGCCACATGGCAACACCAGGGTAACCAATGAAAGGTACCAACTTGTTTCCGGGGGCTTGGCCTTGGGTGGCAAATGCCGCAGGAATTGCAGGAGGCGGAGGCAAGAAGCTTGGTTGTGTGCTCATGGCCTTCAATTGGTGTTCCAACTTCTCTTTCTCTGCTTTTAATCTTTGCTTCTCATCACGAAGCTCATTTTTCTCAGCCTAAAAATGCAAAGGCAACCGTAAGACACCAAATAATTTTAATCAACCATTTCTAATTATGGTCCGTGCCCAACAAACTTCACGGGATTGAGGTAGAAAAGCCTTCAAATATCAATAGAACTAAAAACTCAAATTAAACAAGGGCAGGAAAACAAGCCTTAATTAAATTCTTCAAATGTTTATGTAATGCTAACATCAAAGACTCACTTTCAATTCTTTGATTTTCTCTTGAAGACTACTGTTTGAGTCCTTCAATTTCTGAGCTTCACCACGCAACTGGGTCACCATTCGAACCACATCTATCAATATTGCGGCCTTGTCTGTCTTAGGAGGCTTTCCAGGCTCAAGGATAGATGCCAATTCCAAAAACCTACCAGTCATACCATTGTGCTACATTAAAAGCGTGGAACAGTTCTGTTTCCTTTCAGCAAAAAGCTTATGCAAGAGGGCAAGGGTATGCAAGTGATTGTGATGACAAATATGTGTGTGCATATGCATGCAAGAGTGTACACGGGGGGAAGAGAGATTTACTTGTCATTTAGTCTATCTCTACGCAACTTCTCCCTACACGCCTTGGAACTTGAAGCACTGCATGATTCAGTTCTAACCCTGCAGAAACATCTCCAAATTAGAAAAACACGAATCCTGCATAAACCGATCACCTGCAATAACCTCCTAGAGCAAGTCAAAATACATATATGTACCAAACTGACAAAAAACCGAGGTTCAAATTTCAAATGAGGATTGGACACTCATCACTTCCTAAGCCCAATTTCAGCCAGACTTTAAGTCTTCAATAACCAACAATAGAAACAAAATCTAGATAGGCAATCATGACAGAGAGAACTGATTATCAGTCAATATCAACTAAAATATACAGAGTTCTGCTCACATGCTCTACATTAGCATTGATCATGCTCACAGGTCATTACTGAAACCATAACAAGGAATCCTTGCGAAGCAGCACAATTGGAGTTTAGTCTCTTACATGGTGACCATCTCCACTACCGGAAGGTTCAACACAAATATATCAAATGACTCGGAGAAAGTGGAAACATAAAGAATTTTACTCCAATTGTCACTTTGCAATTTAACATAGAGACAAATACCTCTTTTTTGAGCCATTTTCCTTCATTCCATCTGACTCCCCAAAGGAACCATCGATTTCCGTGCTACAGAATAAGTACAAGTGTAAGACATCAAAAAGATAAACAAAACCAATAGAAGATGGTGAATTCTCAATCATATAAAACAAGCTCACGTGCAACACCCACAAAAATCAGAATAAACTTCATATACAAGACGACTCACCTCAATACAACAGAAATACATAGACCCACAGAACAAGCCTTCATGGTCTATACCGTGTTTATTAATTCTTCACATCAGCAAGCCCAAAAAGAAAGTAATCAACTACAAATCTTCACCCAATTACAGCCTAAGCATCCTAAGAATTTGGAATTCTGTCATTTTAGAATCTCAGGAATTTCACAGATTCACAGACTTTGTGCAGTTTCAGAAACCAATCAAATGCTGGTTCATACTAGTAAACCCTCAAAGAGTTGCAAACGAAAGTCTACTTCCAACAACCAGTAACGTATTTGCAAGGGTTAACTCCTGATAGAGCAAGCTCCTTTTACATAATGCTGAAAAACGCAAGTCTAAAGAAGGCTACGGAAATCCAACCGCACAACAATTAAATTTTTCTAATACAAACAATAGGGACTGGGCTAATAATCATATAATAATCATATCAAAATGATGTTCTTCAGATATTTGACAGATATAACGCAAGTCAAGCTCATCTTCTCAAATGAAACTAGAACCTTAAATCTTTTCATTCCTTCACACTCTCAAAATAAAGCTAAAGTCATGGCCTATGGAGATTTCCCACTCATTCTTGTTTACGCAGCAAAGACAACCCTGATGGCTGCGCCACCAAACCCTTGCGCAGCTGGCGAAAATAGCTCAGTGGCAGAGCATAACCTTGTCCAGGCCACAGTTGAACGGTTCAAGTCCCACCTTCTGCTCCACATGCTTTGTCTGGAGCCCAGCAGCGGAGTGCATAATCCCTTTAGAGATGGAGGCAACAGATATACGCAAAAAAAAATATGAGCTTTCCGTTTTCCCTAACATTAGCGTCCTAAATTTTTTGCTGAGCAGCGACTTCCCAACTGAATTGAGAATGCTTTACCATCCCTATAAGACGTCTCGGTGTTTTGCGAATTACTTTTTCTCTACTGTGCAGCAATTCTCCTAAATTTCTCTAAAGCGCTCACTGTACCCCCAACACAGTCCACCACCTTATCAAATCACAAAACGCCGAAATTCCATCCAAATACAATTACGGCATTCAGCCACGAATTCCTCAAAATCATCGAAGTTAGCATCCCGTCTAGATTGAAATCACCGCTCCGTTCAAAGCCCCAACTTGCGAAATCCATCCAAAGCCCTAATTTACGAAACAAAAAAGGATCGCGCAAAGCACCTGAAAATGGAGGAGGATCCGTTCGGAGGTTGATCGGGCCACGAGAATCCGGAGCCGGAGACCTGGAAAGGGCCGTCCACCGCCCCGTCGATGTCGTCGATCAGGCCGCAGTCGTAGATCCAATTCGTGTGCTCCGGCGACACCATCTCGAGTCGGACGACGACCGGATTCCCTTCCGGCACGCCAAAGCAGAGAAATTTGCACGAAGGCTTTGCACGGAGACGAGGAGAAAAGAGATTGGGGCAAACGGGTTTCAGAGATTATGGGCTTTTTCTTGGGGCCCCACTCCAGTAAAAACGGGTCGGACTCTCGGGTCGTTTCAATTCTTCATTGGAAAAAAATATATAAAGAGAGAAGCAAAACAATAAGAAATAGGAATGGTCAGTTCCTGATCTGGTCCGGTTCCACCTAATGGAATCACTCACTTTTCTATTTTTTTTCACAAATCTCAACATATTGACAGAAACGACAATAAACGGAAAGTCATTGTGATACGATGAAAGGGAAAAGCGTTATACGTGGATTTAGTTCACATTTTATTAATTTTTTTGAAGAAATAAAAAAATGATGCAGCCGGTCCAGCCCAGTTGGTCCGGTTCTCCTTTTGAATCGGGAACCGGACTATCTGGACACCGATTCCACTTTTAGGAACTGGAAACTGGACCGATACTCTTGGGAACCGAATCAAATCGGCCAGTTCGGTCCAGTCCAGGTGATCCATTTTGCACACTCCTAATAAAAACATTTTTATGTCGTTTCTAACACCCAAAAATATTCTCATAATCAAGACAATGAGAATTTATCAACAGTTACACTATATATATATATATATATATATATATATATATATATATATATATATATATATATATATACATATACATATATATATATACCGAATCATCTTGTTAATTTATTTTGCTTTTATAAAAAATTGTCGGAATCGACATGACAGTATAACAATTCACCGCTTACCAAACAACGGTCGCTTACAGAACGAAAGAGTAAAAGATCTTATCATGTCCGGAGATATAAAAAAGAAATGCGTGATCTCGATATCATTTGCCGGGTATATAATATTGGGTATGTTCGACATTTTTATTTAGTAGTTTGTGTACGTATGATGATTTTATGTCCATTATGCCCCAAAAAAATAATAATTTCTGAGAATCTCTAAATTTAAAAAATATTTTTTTCCCTAAGGATTGATGCATTCCATCCTGTGGTGGGAGTTGGGACACCATGTGCATTTGCGTATTTAATTAATTACCAAGTGGAGCATAAGGAGATAACTAGCAATAAGGACCGCCCATTTGCGCTAGAAAATGAGGAAAAAAAGGGAAATATAATCAGCAATTAGCAGTAGATTAATGGAAAATTTTGCAACGGGGACATTGTAAACAACTTGTTATAATTAAAATATTCTCTTACTTGACATATGTATAAATTTTACCGAAAACTTATGGCATAACCACGAAATATGATCGTATATTTTTTTTTGGATTATCATTAAAAGGATAATGAGTTCTTATCTTTAGCTTTAAAGAAGTTTTTTTACAGTGCGTTCGGTTATGCATTTGTAGAGCCTTGCCCGAAATCCTCTGGGATAAATTTGAGGTGTTTGGTTCGGTATTCTGAAGGCCTTGAAGCTAAAGTTATCATTTCCAAAGTATCTTAGCCTAATGCAAGTCACATCCAACATTGGCATTCAGCATTTCGAAAATGCTACTTTCGGGGTTAATGAATTTTTTTCTCCAATTTTGCCAATGCTAATGTTTTCACACTCTAGACTGGCCTTCATCAAAGCACTCCTCTATTCTTTGCCTCTCTCAATAGTCTCAGATTTGTCGTCGTGTGATTGTTTGGTTGAAACTCGTCAAGGTTGAGGGTTGCTGGGTCAAGGGTTGCGTAGTCAAGGCTTGCAGAGGTTGGCGCTAGCCTGGTCGAGTCTTGCCAATGTTGACGCTCGTCTTTGGTCTTGAAATCTGGCTCGCCTAAAGTCCCACAAAGCTTGCTGAGGGTCACTCGAGCCTCTATCTCCAAATCTAGCTCGCCTGAGGCCGCACAACCTCGGCATCGCCTCACCTGGGGCCGCACAACCTCAGCAACAGGCCATCCCCGGAGCTCTCAGCCTTCCCCATCATGCACCCGAGCTTATCCATTTGTCTATTGTTGTCGTCTTTCATCTCAACTATTAATCACTAATGCATTATGTGTGCAACTTGACTATATTTCAAATGGCAATTCATTAGTCATTTATCATGTCTCGGATCATATCATATCATATCAGATCCAAATGTGACAAGCCTCACAACTGTAGTCCACATAATCTCAAATCATATCATATCGGATCCAAATGTGGCAAAACCTCGCAACTGTACTCCACATTATGCTTCTTTTAAATTTGGAAAGGCTAACAACTTGCTGAAATATCTGCAATCTTATGGCAAACAAGCAAGTCATCATAATAGTTCCTTAAGAGAGAAAACAAACAACTTCCCACAAATTTCAAAAATTCCATTGGGTAACCAGATTAGAAGTTGAGAATTACATTATAAATGGGGGAAAAACCAAAATCGATAGTCTTGCACGTCTGTTAGCAATCACGTGTGGTTTTATAGTAGATGCCTTCTCTTTTTACTGCTAAAATTGGGGAAAAAAAACATTGCATATGAGCTTGTGTGAGTCTGGATTACAACAAGCTACTCGAACACCGATATATCTCTAGCCCAACTGCATCCTGCGATAAAATTCGACATGAAAGGGTGGAAAGCCACATCCACACATGGTGATGTGTACGCCTTAGTTTTCCGGA
This sequence comes from Syzygium aromaticum, assembly GCA_024500025.1. Classification (NCBI taxonomy): domain Eukaryota; kingdom Viridiplantae; phylum Streptophyta; class Magnoliopsida; order Myrtales; family Myrtaceae; genus Syzygium; species Syzygium aromaticum. Next base: position 32,696,630 of record CM044890.1, on the reverse strand, counting down.
GAAGCTTGGATGACCCATACTTGTAAAAGTATATGGAACCTTCTGAGGAGCCTGTTGCAAGCATTTCACCGTCTAAGCTAAAGTTGCACTTGATGGGGTACCCAGAGACTCCATGACCCTTGTACCTTTTATACTTGTCGAGCCGGAAAGGGGAGTTTGAAGAGAAAAGGACAATATAATTTCCATTAGACTGGGCAACAAAACAAGGCTCAGTTGGATGATGCCTAATACAGGTGCAGGTATAGGCCTCTCCATAAACCTGTGAGAGAGACACAGGGATTTACCATACTAGATAAGTAGATATGCATAAAGAAATTAGTAGAACTATTGTCAATAAGATCCACCATTTAAACCAATAATATTATTGATTAAGGTAACATGTACCTAATACTTGAAGCATGATATGACCATAACATTTCTTTGGGTAAAAAGCCTATGCATTTTTTTAGGCCATCTTCTAATGTTGGTGTGATAAATCTTCCTTCCTAATTAGAACATAGGTTACAAATCAACACTTCTCTAGTTTATTGTGAAAATCCCTTGAATCAATTTCACATACAAGTCTGTCTAGTTCGTTTTCATCAAAGACTGGTAGATCAACTCATGATTGACCTGACAGTATACTTTACTTGCTTCTTTAATCAATATATCTATGCTCATTAAAGGGGGCAAAAACTTAGGGCTTCAACACACGAGTAAGCATGTATTAGGTCTTCCAGGAACAAGTATTGTAGGTACTTCGAGACCAGGAACCACATGGGACCCGCATAACAATGGGTTGGCAATTATGTCGGTCCCGGATTAAGTTAAGCAGTTACTCCGGTAGACCTAAAATATTGTGTATGAGTCATTACTCAAGTTGAGGAAAGAGACTTCTGGGGACATAAAGTACTGAAGTTCTAGATAAATTTCTATATGACTAGTGGAGAGACAACGAGAAACTAATTCTAGTACAAACTTATTGATTTATATGGTAATAAGCTACATGACAAATATGATGCAAAGTCCCCTCAAACAATAATCCAATAGTTGTAATGAGGCCACGTCTATCACTATGGTCCAGGAAATTATATTGAATTAGACAATGCTCGGGATACTAAGACTCATTCACTAAAATGGTTTACCAAGTATGTGACTCTATGTAGTGTCTATTTAAGTTAGTGGGCCCATTTCAGCATCTAACAAGAATATGACACATCACTTAATAACCAAACATAGTAGAAGAATCTTAGCATGTACAGTATCATTCTATTGAATATTATCATTTGCCCAAAAAAATAGAACTACATCATTTGGTAGGGGAAAAAAAAATTTATAGTATGGTTTTCTAAGTTGCAAAGTTCATCATTTAAAGTAAAAGTGACAACAAATCTGGCTTGTGATATGTAAATGGTCAAATCCCAATGCCAAAAGATGAGTTTCGGGTTTGATTCTTGATAACAATCTTTAGCAAGTTTTACTTTGTCTTGCTGTTGCTTAGATTAAAGACTATTAAAACTTACTAAGTGTGTAGATCGCTTCAAAAACTCAAACTCATGAGAGCTTTACAAGCAACTTGCATATCAAAATAAGACTTGCTCCCTAAAAGAAACTCAAACAACTATAGCAAATCAGTCATAATTAGTGAATGCCGACCTGATTCGAAAGAGGAACCTGTAGAGAAACATCCTAAACTATTATTGCATTTTCGCTGATATTGCTAAAGGAGACATCACTGGAAGAGATGAATTGCTTGCCATCTAGAGAAAGCTCCAAATCAAGGATCGGACCAAGTTGACGTATATACTGATGTGTTGCTCTACCACTTTTAACATACCATAACTTCAGCTGGCCTTTTGCTCCTCCTGAAAGGAAAAGGTTGAAGTTGTCTGGGTGAAATTTCACAACATTGACAACTTGGTCCTCCTTGAATACCTGAGTCTCTATCCTCTTTTCTATATCAATCAACCTTGATGTGCTGTCATATCCACAAGAAAGTACATGCCAACCAAGCTTTGACCACTTCACATCCTTCACTGTGGCACTATGATGGCTCAGAATGCGTGCTTTCTTGTGATCTTTACTCCACACATTCCATATGAAGACCTTATGATCCATCTCAGCCGATGCAAGAAGATGAGCTACAAACTAACTTTAGTAAACAGATTAATTAGAGATCATGAGAACAAAGCACTTATCATCATAAAAATGGAGGCATAAAAGAACAGGAAGGAACAAATCATTTTGTGCATGTACATGATGTGAGAGGCCTAATCAATATGCAGATATTCCACATTTGGTTTTTATATATTGAGACCACCTAAGAATGCAAGTTACTGCAAACTTGAACTCATGCATTGACCTTAAAATGAACTAACGCAAATTTGATCATGCAATAGCCATAATAGACTCTTATAGTAGGACAAAGCAAGTCTCTGGAAAAAAGTTCTTTATTGTGTGCCAACATGCACCACATGGATCTTGCATTAGCAAATTCCCTCTAATTTGGCCTCTGGGCACAAATATTTAGACACGATCAACTGTCCTAGATATAAAACCACATCTGATCATAGGAAATGTCAAGAAAAAACAGGGATATGGTTATCATCAGAGAACCGAATTTCCTCCATTCCATTTTGTTCTTCACTCTATTCACATGCTCATTTTGAGTTTCTATTTGAGGTCCACCACCTGATCCTTGGAATCATTAACACATCAGCTCAATGAAATAGTAGATAAAATAGGATAAACGACTTTCCTATTTTTTTGACTCACATCCAAGCTGTGGCTGAAGGAGTCACAATTGAATATGCTTCTGGGATTGAGTTCAGGTAAACTGTGCCCACAAGTCAGCTTGTGAAGCATGATTTATTGATAAGTGCATACCAAAGTAAGCTCAAAATATCACAATGCCAATCCAACTATCTTTTAGAGAAATAACAAAGATTGAATTCCGCTATTTAATGATTGAAGCAACAAATAAAAAGACAAGTAGCAACCACAATAGAAGCACGTGAGGTAGATCTTACCATGACTTTGTGACCATTGGATCGTGTTGACAGCCTTTGTATGGCCCTTTAGAGCTACAGATAGCCTTTCTTGTATTTGACCAAGACCCCCACGACCTTTTGTTTGATGCCTCAACAGTGATAGAACATTAGATGGTAGGTCTGAATCCAACAAACTTCCCATACATGAAACCAACAGCAGAAAGCAAAAAGTCAGGATCTCATGTTTCCATGAGTGAGAATGTGAGATAGATACGATTCACACAAGCGGAGATGCAATATCAGAAAGTGATATTCATGTATGCAAATATGATGCGAATTACTGCCAAAGAAAGAACAATACATCAAGAATTGCTTTACATTCATCTTAATGCTCATTCAAGGGGAGTAAATTTAAAAAATCCACACATAAAATGCACACTGAGGTCGAAAAATTGCCTTAGACAATTTAGTCCGTAGCTTAGCTTCATAAAATTAGCGATTTATCAAATGAACAATATGTGAAGTTTGCCAAGTATGTTCAGCACGAAAGCATTTAAAGATGTCCTTTATTTCTCGGATATATGTAGCTTTTATGCCTTTCTTATCCAAAGTCCTCTATAAACATCTCCAAGAAGTCCGTAGCATGCTCTCTCTCCAAATCTAGAATTAACCATATCTCTTTATTAATCTCGATAGAGAAATAGGTCTTTGACAACTATAAAACCAAACTGACTCTCAGCAAAATGAGTCTCTTCCTTCTAACCTATGCTCAATTACTCTTTGCCACAACTTCATGGCATCACAAGTGAGCTTAAGCCTTCTACAAAGCTGTCATCTTCAAATGGGAAATTTTGATAGCTTGACAATGCAGGGCAGTCCTTGCTATCGAACCCGGGTTTTGCTCATTAAAGAACCTGACATGGGAATTATCCAATCACTCAACAATCCAGCCATCATTCCCTGTGTTTAAACAACTAAAACGAATAGCAATAACTCGAAAGAAAGACGTCATCCCCAAGCATTCTCAACCAGACACAAAGACTATTACGAAGACATAACCAAAGAACAGGGGAAAATGAAAGGCTCGAGACAAAGCTATGGCGTTTACCAGCGGCAGAAGTTGAAGCTGAAGGGTCAGTGTTTTCTGGGTCAAGAACCATAGTGGGTGGTGAACCCAAACCTAGGAGGGCTCGCTCCCTTTTGGACACATATCTGCCATGGACAAGAGCTCTGGTCGAAGGAGGATAGGAGGGATTGGGTTTGGGGATGGAGATTGTATGATTTTCGAGTCTGGGTCGCTTCAGAGGAGGAGGGTGGAAGGGAGGTGCGGGTGCGGGTGCAGGTTCGAGTTCAGGTTCTTCGTCGGAGGAATCTGAGTAAGCGTTGTGCAGTAGATCCATCGCCAAAGTTTTGTGCCATCGCTTGGTTCATGTCACGTATTAATCCTTGTCCTTGAGCTTGACGAAGTAATTTGATCCCTAGCGATGGAAAAAATACTGATTATCCTTTTGTAATTAATCATATTCATGCAACATAAAATTTGATATCCGTGTTCAATCAATTCGTATGACAAGCTATTACTATGATAAATAATACTTTTCAATGTATTTGATAATAACTTCCGAGTCTTAATTACATCAAGAATGTTTTCATTAAATAGTAATAGCTAATTATCAACTGTTTCCTTTAATTATTAAATAAGAGGCATGAAAATTATCTAGGGTATAATCTCTACATCTTTCCAATTTATCAAATGACCTGGAAAGAGTGGAAACATAACAAAATTCAACTCCAATTGTCACTTTGTGATTTAACATAGCAACAAATATCTCTTTTTTGAGCCATTTTCCTTCACTCTATCTGGCTCCCTGAAGGAAACCATCAGTTTCAGTACTACAGAATAAATACAAGTGCAAGAAATCAAAAAGGTTAGCAAAACCAATAGAAGATGGTGAATTCTCAAACATATAACACAAGCTGCCGTGCTATACCCACAAAAAAATCAGAGTAAACTTCATTTTTTACCAGATGACTCACTTCAATACTACAAACATACATATGCCCACAGCACAAGCCTTCATGGTTTGTACTGTGTATATCAATCCTTCACATTAGCAAGACCAAAAGGAAAATAATCATTTACAAATGTTTACCCAATTGGAGCCTAAGCATCCTAAGAATTTAGAATCCCATCATTTTAGAATCAATGGATCTCAAAAGTTCCACAGATTCAGACATTGTGCAGTTTCCAGAAAGCAACCAAATACTGCTTCATATTGGTAGACCCTCAAAGAGTTGCAAATGAAAGTTTATTTCCATCAACCAGTAATGTATTTGCAATGGTTAACTCCTAATAGAGCAAGCTCCTTTTGCATAATGCTGAAAAAACCCAAGTCTAAAGAAGGCCAATGAAATCCAACCCCACAACAATTAAATCTTGCTAATACAAACGATGGGAACTGGGCTGATAATCAGCTGAAGTCATGGCCTAAGAAGATTTCCCACCTAGTTTGTCTTAAGAGTGCTTTGCAAATTACTTTTCTCCACTTTGCAGCAATTCTCTTAATTTTTCCTAAGCATTCCTTATAACCCCACATAGGCCCTCCAACTTATCAACCACAAACGCCCAAATTCTCATAGAATACAAAACAGCATATGGCTACAAATTCCTCAAAATGATCAGAATTAGCATTCCATCACTGGACTGAACTCATCATCTGGAGTGAAATTACTAGTCCGTTTAAAGCCCTAATTTGTCAAACAAAAAAGGATGATCATAAAGTACCTGAATATGGACTGATCGGAAATGAAGATCCGTAGCCGGGTCCGGTCATGGCAAATCTTATCATGACTTTCTCACCATTGGATCGTGTTGACAGCCTTTGTATGGCCCTTTAAAGCAACATATAGCTTTGACCAAGACGCCTACGACCTTTTGTTTGATGCCTCAACAGTGATAGAACATTACATGGTAGGTCTGAATCCAATAAACTTCACATACATGAAACTAACACTAGGAAAACATAAAGTTGGGATCTCATGTTTCGATTAGTGAGATGGATACAATTCACACAAACTAGAGATGCAATGCCAGGAAAGTGATATTCATGTATGCAGAGATGATTTGGATTACTGCCAAAGAAAGAACAATGCGTTAAGAATTGCTTTACATTCATTTCAATCCTCCACATTGCCATTCAAGGGGCGTGAATTTAAAAAATTCACGCCTAAAATGCACACTAAGATCGAAAAATTGTCTTAGACAACTTTGTCCGTCGCTTGGCTTTGTAAAACTATCGATCTATCAAGATGAACGGTAAGTGAAGTTCGTCGAGCATGTTCAACGCATAAGCATTTAAAGACGTCCTTTATTTCTCGGGTATATATAGCTCGTACGCCTTTCTTATCCAAAGTCCTCTACGGACTTCTCCAAGAAGTTCGTAGCTTGCTCTATCCGAATCTAGGATTAACCATATTTCTTTACTAATACCGATAGATAGATAGGACTTTGACAACTACGAAACCAAATCGACTCTCGCCAAAATGTGTCTCTTCATTTTAATCTATGCTCAATTACTCTTTGGCACAGCTTCATGGCATGATGAGTCAACTTAAGCCTTCTACAAAAATTTCATCTTCAAATGGGAAGTTTTGATAACTTGACAATGTAGGGCGGTATTTGGTATCAAACTCGGGTGTAATTCATTAAATCACCTGATATGAGAATCATCCTATTGCTCAAACATTAACCATCATTCCCCGTGCTTGAACAACTAAAACGGAATGCAATAACTCGAAGAAAGACTTCGTCTTCAAGCACACTCGACCAAACATAGATTATTAAGAAAACATAACCAAGAACCGGTGAAAAAAAAAAGGGCTCGAGTCAAAGTTATGACATTTACCAGCGGCAGAAGTTGAAGCTAAAGGATTAGTATTTTTAGGGTCAAAAACCTTAGTGGATGGTGAATCTAAACCTACGGGGGCTCGTTCTTTTTTGGATACATATCTACCATAGACAGGAGCTTCGGTCAGAGGAGGATACAAGGGATTGGATTTGGGCATGGAGATTATATGGTTTTAAGGTTTGGTTCACTTCCGAGGAAGGTTGAAGGGAGGTACAGGTTTGGGTTTTCGTCGGAGGAATTTGAGTAAGTGTTGCGCAACAAATCCATCACCCGAGTTTGTGTCGTGGTTCGGCTCATGTCACTTGACATTGTGTTAATCCTTGTCCTTAATTTTGAGGAAGTAACATGGAAAAAAATCGATTCGTTTATAAAATACTCTATCATACTTAGTGACTAAACACAGTAGAAGAATCTTAACATGTTTAGTATCATTCTATTGGAATATTGTCATTTCCCAAAACAATAGAATTACACCATTTGGTATGGAAAAAAAAAATTCATAATGTGGTTCTCTAATCTGCAAAGTTCATCATTTAAAGTAAAAGGGACACAAAATTTGGCTTACGATATGAGTAAACGGTCAAATCCCCATTACTTATTAACAACAATCTCCAACAAGCTTTGCTCTGCCATGCAGTCGCTTTGATTAAACGCTATCAATGCTCACTAAAGGTTCATACCACTTGACAAGCTCAAACTTAATGAAGCTTTACATGCAACTTGCATATTAAAATAAGATATGCTCTCCAAAAGAAACTCAAATAAACTATAGCAAATTGATCATAATTAGTGAATGTTGGCCTGATTGGAAAGAGAAATATGTCGGGAAACATTCCAAACTCTTAATGCACTTTTGCTGATATTGCTAAAGGAGACATCACTGAAAGAGATGAATTACTTGCTATCTAAAGAAAACTTCAAATCAAAGATCAAATAAAGTTGACGTATATGCTGATGTGTTGCTCTGCTAGTTCTTACATCATATACACTGAGCTAGCCTATTGAAGTCAGTTATGGGTGGAATTTCACAACACTGACAACTTAGTCCTCCTTGAATACTGAAGTCTATATCCCCTTTTTAATATCAACCTACTTTGATGTGCAATCATATCTACAAGAAAGTACATGCCAACCAAGCTTTGACCACTTTACATCCTTGCTTGCGGTATTATAGCGGCTCAGAATACGTGCTTTCTTATTATCTTTATCCCACAAATACCATAAGAAGACCTTATGATCAATGCTAGCCGATGCAAGAAGATGAGGTGTAAAGTAACCCTAGTAAATAGATTAATTTGGAGATCATGAGTAGAAAGCAATTACCATCATAAAAATGGAGGTACACCGGAACATGAATGAACAAATCATTTTGTGTATTCACATGATGTGAGAGGCCCCATCAATATGCGGGTGTTTCACATTTGGTGTTTACATATTGAGATCACCTAAGAATGCAAGTTATTGCAAACTTAAACCCATGTGCTGACCATAAAATGAACTAATGCAAATTTGATCATGTAATAACCAGGACAAACTCTTATAACAGGGAAAAGCAGGTCTCTTGAAAAAAGTTATCTATTGTATGCCAACATGCACCATATGGATCTTGCATTTGTAAATTCCCTTCAATTTAGCCTATGTGCACGGGGATTTAGAAATGGATCAGTTGTCCCATATATGAAATCACATTTGATCATAGGGGATGTTAAGACAAAACAAAAGGTTATCATAGAGAACCATATTTCACTCTATCCGCATGCTCATCCTGAGTTTCTATTTGAGGTCCACCACCTCATCCTCAGAATCGCTAATACATCAGCTCAATGAAGTAGTGGATAAAATGGGATAAACAAATTAGAAGTTTCCTATATTTTGACTCACGTCCAAGTTGTGCCTTAAGGAGTCACAATTGAAGACACTTTTGGGATTTAGTTCAGGTAACGCGAGCCTACAAGTCAGCTCGTGAAGCATGATTTATTGATAAGTGCATATCAAGTAAGACCAACCATCTTCTAGAGAAGTAACAAAGATCGAACACTACTGTGTAATGGTTGAAGCAACAAAGAAAAAGACAGTAGGTAGAAACCACAAAAAAAGCACGTGCTGCAAAAACACTGACATAGCCATATCTTACCGTGACTTTCTCACTATTGGATCATGTTGACAGCCTTTGTATGGCCCTTTAAAGCAACATATAGCCTTTTTTTGTATTTGACCAAGACGCCTATGACCTTTTGTTTGATGCCTCAACAGTGATAGAACAGTAGGTGGTAGGTTTAAATCTAATAAACTACCCATACATGAAACTAACACTAGGAAAGCATAAAGCTGGGATCTCATGTTTCGATTAGTGATATAGATACAATTCATACAAACCAGAGATACAATGCCAAGAAAGTGATACTCATGTATGCGGAGATGATGTGAATTACTGCCAAAGAAAGAACAATGCATCAAGATTTGCTTTACATTCATTTCAATCCTCCACATTGCCATTCAAGGGGAGTGAATTTAAAAAATTCATGCCTAAAATGCACACTAAGATTGAAAATTTGTCCGTCACTTGGCTTTGTAAAACTACCAATCCATTAAGATGAACGGTATGTGAAGTTTACCAACCATGTTCAACGTATAAGCATTTAAAAACGTCATTTATTTCTCGGGTATATGTAACTTGTACGCCTTTCTTATCCAAAATCCTCTACAGACATCTCCAAGAAGTCCGTAGCACGCTCTCTCTGAATCTAGGATCCATCATATCTCTTTACTAATCCCGATAAATACATAGAAGTTTGACAACTACAAAACCAAATTGACTCTTGCCAAAATGAGTCTCTTCCTTTTAACCTATGCTTAATTACTCTTTGGCACAGCCTCATGGCACGACAAGTCAGCTTAAGCCTTCTACAAAAATGTCATCTTCAAATAGGAAGTTTTGATATCTTGATAATACAGGGCGGTATTTGATATCGAACCCAGGTATAGCTCATTAAATCACATGATATGGGAATCATCCTATTGCTCAAACATCAATCATCATTCTTCGTGCTTGAACAACTAAAATGGAATGCAATAACTTGGAGAAAGACTTCATCCTCAAGCACGCTCGACCAAACATAGAGTATTAAGAAAATATAACCACGAACCGATGAAAAAAAAAGGGCTTGAGACAAAGTTATGACATTTACCAGCGACAGAAGTTGAAGTTAAAGGATCGGTGTTTTCTAGGTCAAGAACCTTGGTGGATGGTAAACCTAAACTCTCGGAGGCTCACTCTCTTTTGGATACATATTTGCCATGGACAGGAGTTTCGGTCAAAGGAGGATACGAGGGATTGGATTTGGGCATGAAGATTGTATGGTTTTCGGGTCTGATTCTTCATCGAAGGAATTTGAGTAAGCGCTACGTAGCAAATCCATCGCCTGAGTTTGTGTCGTCGTTCAGTTCGTTTCACTTGACATAGTGTTAATCCTTATCCTCAAACTTGATGAAGTAATATGAAAAAAAAATCGATTCGTTTTATTAAATACTTATCATACTTAGTGACCAAATACAATAGAAGAATCTTAGCATGTTTAGGGTCTATTTAGTAACTTTTCTGTTTCTAAAAATAATTTCTATTCAGAAATAGTTTTTTCTATTTTTATTCCCTAGAAAAGTTTCTAAGCAAAAAACGCATTTAGTAATTGCTTGAAATTTCTATTCCTGAAGTAGAAAAAAAACATGAATGTGTTTGGTAGGATACAAAAAATTTCTACTCCTACTTTTTTCATTTAATTATTGATGGAGACTTTACAATTCATGTTTCGATAAAATTGAACTAGAAATAGATTAAAAAAATATTATGATATAAAATTGGATGACCTTAATACAATCATAAAGAAAATTACTACTTATAGACAAAACAAATACTGGATGGTGGTCGAGAAAATTGTAGTTTAGGGTATAGGATTTTAGGATTTTGGATTAGGGGTTAGGGTTTAAGGATTTCGATTTTGAAATTTAAGGTTTCGAGTTTACGGTTTTGGGTTTGAAATTTTGGGGTTTAGGGTTTAGTGTTTCGGGTTTTAGGTTTTGGATTTTAGGGTTTGGGTTTTTGGGTTTAGGATTTGGGGTTTAGAAGGTTTTGGGTTTTGGGTTTTTTTTTAGTGTTATGGGTTTTAGGGTTTGGGTATTGAGGTTTAAGGTTTTGGGGTTTAGAGTTTGAGGGTTAAGGTTTAGGGTATTGGAGTTTAGGTTTTGAGGGTTAAGGTTTAGGATTTGAGGTTTACGGTTTAAGGGTTAAGGTTTAGGGTATTGGAGTTTAGGTTTTGAGGGCTAAGGTTTAGGATTTGGGATTTAGGGTTTAGTATGAGAATATCTTGTGAAAGAGAGAGAGCCAATCTTGTTTCTATATTGTTTCTCTTTTTGTTCTAGAAATAGAAAAGTAGATTTTTTTTACTTCTTATTGCCATTCCAAATCTATTCCCTAACCACTGTTCTGTTCTGGGGAACAAAAAAATCAACTGATGTTACTAAAATGATTTCTGTTCTTTTTTTGTTTTGAAGAACAAAATAATAGAAAAATAGAGAAATATAAATGTTACTAAACAAACCTTTAGTATCATTCTATTGAAATATTGTCATTTGCCAAAACAATAGAACTACACCTTTTGATATGGAAAAAAAAAAAATCATAATCTGGTTCTCTAATCTGCAAAGTTCATCATTTAAAGTAAAAGGGACATAAGATTTGGCTTGCGATATGAGTAAAAGGTTGAATCCCCATGCCAGAAGACAAGTTTTGAGTTTGATTATTGTCAACAATTTCCAGCAAGCTTTGCTCTACCTTGCAGTCGCTTAGATTAAATGCTATCAATGCTTCACTAAATGTTCATATCACTTGAAAAGCTCAAACTTATGGGAGCTTTACAAGCAACTTGCATATTAAAAAAAAAAATACTCTTCAAAAGAAACTCAAACAAATTATAGCAAACCGGTCATAATAAGTGAATGTTGGCCTGATTGGAAAGAGGAATCTGCCAGGAAACATTCCAAACTATTAATGCACTTTCGCTGATATTGCTAAAGGAGACATTACTGGAAGAGATGAATTGCTTGTCATCTAGAGAAAACTCCAAATCAAGCATCGGATCAAGTTGACGTATATATTAATGTGTTGCTCTGTTAGTTCTTACATCCCATAAACTGAGCTGGCCTATTGAAGTTAGTTCTAGGTGGAATTTCATAGCATTGATAACTTGATCTTTCTTGAATACCAGAGTCTCTATCCCATTTTTAATATCAACCTACTTTGATGTGAAGTCATATCTACAAGAAAGTACATGCCCACCCAGCTTTGACCACTTTACATCCTTGATTATGGCATTACGGCGGCTCAGAATGCATGCTTTCTTGTTATATTTACCTCACACATATCATAGGAAGACCTTATGATCAATGCTATCCGATGCAAGAAGATTGGGTGTAAAGTAACCCTAGTAAATAGATTAATTGGGAGATCATGTGTAGAAAGTAATTACCATCATAAAAATGGAGGCACACCAGAATAGGAATGAACAAATCATTTTGTGCATGCACATGATGTGAGAGGCTCCATCAATATGTGGGTGTTTCACGTTTGTTTTTTACATATTGAGACTACATAAGAATGCAAGTTACTACAAGCTTAAACCCATGAACTAATCATAAAATGAACTAACGCAAATTTGACCATGCAATAGTTAGGACAGACTCTTATAACAGGGCAAAGTAGGTCTCTTGAAAAAAGTTCTCTATTATGTGCCAACATGTACCACATGGATCTTGCATTTGCAAATTTCCTCTAATTCGGCCTATGCGCACAAGGATTTAGATATGAATCAATTGTCTCATATATGAAACCACGTTTAATCATAGGGAATGTTAAGAAAAAACAATGAGATGTTATCATCAGAAAACCATATTTCACTCTATCCGCATGCTCATCCTAAGTTTCTATTTGAGTCCACCACTTGATTCTCTGAATCGCTAACACATCAGCTCAATGAAATTGTGGATAAAATGAGATAAACAATTTAGAAGTTTCTTATATTTTGACTCACGCTGTGGTCAACCATATCACATAAGACGGCCAACATCTATATTATCAATTTCCGATCAAAATTGATAATTTTTTGAAGGTTTAAGATTAAATTGACCACTTTGAAAGTTTTTGGATTGAATTATTACAATAAGTTTAGAATTTTCTAATAGTTTTCCTGAAAATAAAAATGTTCGAATTCCTCTTGTTTCCACATCTTCCCAAAGTTCCATCGGCATTGCATCCTTCAATCTTTCTTGTGTTCACTCTTTGTTTTTCCCTGAGAGAGCATTTGTTAAGATCGAAATTGCGTTGCCATGCAATTCCGAACACCCACTTTTGATTTTGTTCCTCGGCTGCTTTTGGGTGGTCGTGCTCTATCTTTTCACCGCCAAATTATCAAAGAAATCTACATCTTCAGTTTTCATTTACGTGTGAAAACCAAAAGAAAGGAAAATCAACAATGAACCCATTGGTCAAGAATGAATTGTAATTCGTAAAAGCAAAGAGCCAAGACAAAAGAGTCGCTGGGGTAAGATTCAAAAGATACTCTCCTCTTCTTTTTATCTAATTTCCTAATTGGTTAGAAACTTGTCACCAACTCATCACTTCCTCCGCTCGAATTCATGCTTCTAATGCTGTTCCTGTTAGTGCTGATCTTCTTGTTTCCAGAATTAGGAGTTCTGTACAAGGTAAACTTGTTCATTCCCCTGTTGTTGCTAGACAGATTGCATTGAATAGGCACAGGGATTTGTGTAATAACTGGGGACTTATCAAATTTGGAATAGCTTGAGGTTGTAACAGGCTGCTCACCTATTTTTTTTGTACCATGAACACTAATTGCAACTAAAAGAAAGAGGGATTTCCTGTTTTTTCTTCAGGTTGTGTGTCATGTCTCCGAATACAAATTAAAATCGACCCCCATGTAGAATGGAAAGGGAAATTCATGACTTTCTCTCTCTCTCTCTCTCTCTCTCTCTCTCTCTCTCTCTCTCTCTCTCTCTCTCTCTCTACCATGTAGAATGGAAAGGGAAATTCATGACTCTCTCTCATGGCCCCCACTCTCTTTGCCTTGCCTTAATTCTCATGAAAGGGAAGTGGGATGAGCTCAGTTCATGCTCCCCTTTGGTTATTTTTTTCCCCCTTTGCCCCACCTTAAAGCTCTTCAATGAATTCTACATGTGTCTTTATATGGTAGGTACGAGTTAGGAATACCAACCTTCAAAAAACAAATGTTATTTCCACGTATTTGAACCTTTGGGATGCTCTCTTTCTTCTTCTTCCATGTCTTCTACAAGTTTACAAAGGAAAAAGAAAGTGACACCATGTAGAATTTAAGAGATGCGAGGGGAAGATGATAAACTTTCGCTCAAAGATAGGGTTAGAACTATTTATGTCTCATTGATGGCAATGGCATGTGCATGCTATTGTCTATTAGGGAGGTTTGTGGAAAGGGATTGTTCCATACTCCACATTATGTATGGAAGTCCCCTTTGTTTTCAACTCGAGTAGTCCATTCTCGTTGTGTCCATAACTGAAATCAAGAGTCTCCACATCTTTCCATCACTTCACTTGGTCTTTCCAGTTATTCAAATCATTTTTCTCCAGTTCTTGCGATGTAGTTTTAAAGAAAATTGCCAAAACATGATTTTTTCCATGAAAATTAGAGTCAGAGAATATGGTCTCTAGCTCTAGTTCGTTTGTGAAACACCCATTTAACAAGCAAGGTGAGGCATGAAAGCCCACTATCCAGAATAGGAGACCTCCATCTTCGGCCAGGCCCTACGCCAGATGCGATCGTTATCTTTGCCGTCCATAATATTTGAAAATAAAGCAAAAGCCAAATATGCCCACTACGATATATCTATGCTAAACTTTTTTTATGATACCAAAAATATCAAATACGAAAAATCTCAAACTAATACAAATTTGACACATTTACCCCCCCATCAAAAGTTCCATCAATGAAGACCATTAAAAATCTACCTACATTAATGCAGGAAAGTAAACGTTATTGACATGGCGCTCACATGGTTTAATTAAAATAAAAATGTTCTTTTAACTGAAAATTGATCTAAAGAAACCTTGATGGAATGGAAATGTCTTACATAAGTACAAATTTGGGATCTTATGTCACGAGAAAAAATTTAGAGTAAATGTGTCACATTGGATATAATTTGAAATGTTTATATGACCAAAACAATTTAGAATAAATATATCACAATGAGCATAACTTAAAGTTTCTTGTGATTTTTTCCCTTGAAAAATAGTCCACCACCAAGCAGATTACTCCGGTTCAAATATCCAGAAATTACATAACATAAAGCAGGTACACCTACACGCGGAAAAATCGCAATTTGATCTTGCCATTTGATCTCCACTTTCAGTGGATGTCCTTGCTCTCACTGAGATGAATTGAATTTACCATCCATCATATGAAAAAGGTAACCCTTGAGATAGATAGCTCATCTCGACTATTAATCACCAACGCATAATGTGTGCAACTTCACTACATTTCAGAGGGCATTCGTTTGTCATTTTGCATCATGTCTCAAATCATATCATAGCAGATCCAAATGTGGCAAACCTCACAACCGTATTCCTCATTATGCTTCTTAAATTTGGAAAGTCAACAACTTGATGAGTTATCTGCAATCTTGTGGCAAACAAGCAAGTCATCACAATAATTCCTTACGAAAGAAAACAAACTTCCCTCAAATTTCAAGAATTCCATGGAGAAACCAGATTTGAAGTTGAGAATTACACAATAAACAAGGAAAAAATCAAAACCGATAGTCTTGCACGTCTGTCAGCAATCACATGCGGTTAGTAACGGGTACCTTCTCCTTTTACTGCTGAAAATGGGATTTGGGGGGGGGGGGGGGGGGGGGGTGGGTGTGGGAAAGACAGTATGAGCTTGTGTGAGTCTGGAAATACAGCAAACTACTCGAACACCGATATATCTCCAGCCCAACTGCAGACCGCAATAATATTCGACACTAGAGGGTGGAAAGCCATGTCCACGCATGGTGATGTGTACACAGTATGAGCTTGTGTGAGTCTGGAAATACAGCAAGCTACCCGAACACCGATTGCGGAGAAGCTTGGATGACTCATACTTGCAAAAGTATATGGAACCTTCTGAGGGGGGGGTAGACAGTATGAGCTTGTGTGAGTCTGGAAATACAGCAAGCTACTCAAACACCGATATATCTCCAGCCCAACTGCAGACCGCAATAATATTCGACACGATAGGGTGGAAAGCCACGTCCACGCATGGTGATGTGTACACCTTAGTTTTGCGGAGAAGCTCGGATGACTCATACTTGTAAAAGTATATGGAACCTTCTGAGGAGCCCGTTGCAAGCATTTCACCGTCTAAGCTGAAGTTGCACTTGATGGGGAACCCAGAGACTCCATGACCCTCATACCTTTTATACTTGTTAAGCCGGAAAGGGTGGTTTGAAGAGAAAAGGGCGATATAATTTCCATTTGACTGGACAACAAAACAAGGCTCAATTGGATGATGCTTAATACTGGTACAGGTATAGGCCTCTCCATAAACCTGTGAGAGAGACACAGGCATTTGTCATACTAGATAAGTAGATATGCATAAAGAAATTTGTAGAACTATTGCCAATAAAATCCACCATTTAAACCAATGATATTATCGGTTAAGATAACATGTAGCTAATACTTGAAGCATGAGATGTCCAGAATATTTTCTTAGGTAAAAAGCAATTGCAGATTTTTAGGCCATCTTCTAACGTTGGCGTGATAAATCTTTCTTCCTAATCAGAACAAAGGCAATAAATCAACCCTTCTCTAGTTGATTGTGAAAATCCCTCAAATCAATTCCACATACAAATCTGTCGGGTCCTATATCATCAAAAGCCGATACATAGACTCGTTATTGACCTAACGGTAAACTTCGTAAGAGTTTTCAATTCTTCCCTTCTTATTATTTCCCTCTTCTTGCTTGGTTATAATTAATTTCCTTAGACCTATATACTACATGCTTCGTTTATCGATATGTCCATGCTTATTAAAGGGGGTAAAAACTTAGGGCTTCAACACATGAGTAAGCATGTATTAGGTGCTCCAGGAGCAAATGCTGTAGATACTTCAAGACCAGGAGCCAAGTGGGACCCGCAAAAGAATGGGTTGGGAACTATGATGGTCCTGGATTAAGTAAAACATCTACTCCGGCAGACCTAAAATATCGTCAATTAGTCAGGACTCCAAGAACTCGAGTTGAGGAAAGAGACTAGTACAAAAGCTCTAGATAAATTTCTTTATGACTAGGGGAGAGACCATGAGAAACTGAGTTCTAGAACAAACTTATTGACTTATATGGCAATAGGCCGCATGACGATTATGACGCAAAGTCTCCTCAAACAGTCTAATCCAATGGATATAATGAGGCCACATCTATCACTATGGTCCAGGAATTTATATTGAATAGGGCAATGCTCAGGATACTAAGACTCATCCACTAAATTGGTTTACTAATTAATGTGACTCTATGTAGTGGCTATTTAAGTTAGTGGCCCATTTAAGCATCCAACAGAAATCTGACACATCACTTAGAAACCAAACATAACAGAAGAATGTTAGCATGTTTAGCATCATTCTATTGGAATATTATCATTTCCCGGAATAATAGAACTACATCATTTGGTATGGAAAAAAAAATTCATAGTTTGATTTTCTAATCTGCAAAGTTCATCATTGAAAGTAAAAGTAACACAAGATTTGGCTTGCCATATAAATAAACCATCGAATCCCCATGCCAAAAGAAGAGTTTCAGGTTTGATTCTTGACAACAATCTTCGGCAACCTTTACTCTGCCTTGCAGTTGCTTAGATTAAACGCTACTAATGCTCACTAAATGTGCATACCACTTCAAAAGCTCAAAGTTATGAGAGCTTTATAAGCAACTTGCATATTAAAATAACATATGTTTTCCATAAGAAACTCAAACAACTAAGCAAATCAGTCATAATTAGTTAATGCTGACCTGATTGGAAAGAGGAACCTGTCGGGAAACATCCCAAACTATTATTGCATTTTCGCTAATATTGCTAAAGGAGACATCACTGGAAGAGATGAATTGCTTGCCATCTAGAGAAAACTCCAAATCAAGAATCGGACCAAGTTGACGTATATATTGATGTGTTGCTTTGCCAATTCTGACATCCCATAACCTCAACTGGCCTTTCAATCCTCCTGAAAGGAAAAGGTTGACGTTGTCCGGATGGAATTTCACAACATTGATAACTTGGTCCTCCTTGAATACTTGAGTCTCTATCCCCTTTTCAATATCAACCAATCTTGATGTACAGTCATATCCACAAGAAAGTACATGCCAACCAAGCTTTGACCATTTCACATCCTTCACTGCGGCATTGTGGTGGCCCAGAACGCGAGCTTTCTTCTGATCTTTACTCCACACATTCCATATGAAGACCTTATGATCCATGCCAGCCGATGCAAGAAGATGAGCTGCAAAACTAATTCTAGTAAACAAATTAATTGGGAGATCACAAGTACAAAGCAATTATTATCATAAAAATGGAGGCATAACAGAACGGGAATGGACAAATCATTTTGTCCATGCACATGATGTGAAAGGCCCCATCAATATACAGGTGTTTCACATTTTGTTATTACAAATTGAGACCCCCCAAGAATGCAAGTTCCTGCAAACTTAAACCCATGCATTGACCTTAAAATGAACCAATGCAAATTTGATCATGCAACAGCCATGACAGACTCTGATAGTAGGGCAAAGCATGTCTCTTGAAAAATGTTCTTTATTGTGTGCCAACATGCTCCACATGGATCTTGCATTTGCAATCACTCTAATTTGGCCTATGCATACAGAGATTTAGACATGAATCAATTATCCCAGATACGAAACCATGTTTGATCATAGGGAATGACAAGAAAAAACAAGAATAAGGCTATCACCAGATTACCATATTTCCTCAATTCTGTTCTGTTTTTCACTTTATTTGCATGCTCATTATGAGTTTCTGTTTGAGGTCCAATGCCTGACTCTTGGAATCGCTAACACAACAGCTCCAGAAATAGCTGATAAAATGGCATGAACAAACTAGAAGTTTCCTATTTTTTGACTCATGTCCAAGCTTTGGCTTAAGGAGTCACAATTGAAGATGCTTCTAGGATTAAGTTTAGGTAATGTGTGCCCATAAGTCAGCTCGTAAACAATGATTTATTGATAAGGGAATACTGGATAAGCTCAGAATATCACACTGCCAGACCAACCATCTTCCAGAGAAATAATAAAGATTGAATACTACTATGTAATGATTAAAGCAACAAACAAAAAGACAGGTGACAATCACAATAGAAGCACGTGAGGCAGAAACACTAACATGGCCAGATCTTACCATGACTTTTTGACCATTGGATCGTGTTCACAGCCTTTGTATGGCCATTTAGAGCTACAGATAGCCTTTCTTTTATTTGACCAAGATGCCCACGATCTTTTGCTTGATGCCTCAATAGTGATAGACTATCATATGGTATGTCTGAATCCAATAAACCTCCCACACATGAAACTCACAGCAGAAAAGCATAAAGTCAAGCTCTCATGTTTCCATTAGTGAGATAAATACGATAAACACAAGCTAGAAATGCAATATCAGAAAATGATATTCATGTACGTATATATGATGCGAAGTACGGCCAAAGAAAGAACAATATGTCAAGAAATTCTTTACATTCATCTTAATCCTCCATATTGCCATTCAAGGGGAGTAAATTTCAATAATCCACACATCAAATGCACATTAAGTTGAAAAATTGTCTTAGACAATTTAGTCCATCGCTTAGCTTTGTAAGATTAGCGACCCATTAAAATGAACAGAATGTGAAGTTTGCCAAGCATGTTTAGGGCAAAAGCATTTAAAAATGTCCATTATTTCTCAGATATACGTAGCTCATGTGCCTTTCTTATCCAAAGTCCTTTACAGACATCTCCAAGAAGTCCGTAGCACGCTCTCTCCAAATCTAGAATTAACCATGTCTCTTTACTAATTTTGATGGATCAAAAGGACTCTGACAACTATGAAAACCATATTGACTCTCAGCAAAATGAGTCTCTTCCTTTCAACCTATGCTCAATTACTCTTTGCCATAGTTTCATGGCATGAAAAGTGGGCATAAGCCTTCTACAAAACTGTAATCTCCAAATGTAAAGTTTTGATAGCTTGACAATACGGGGCGGTATTTGATATTGCGAACGGGATTCGCTAATTTGATCACCCGGTATGGGAATCATCCTATTGCTCAACCATCCACCATCATTCCGTGTTTGAACAACTAAAACAGATAGCAATAACTCGAAAAAAGATTTCGTTCCACAGCATGCTCAACCAAATAGAGATTATTAAGAAAACATAATTAAGAATGGATGAAAAAAAGGCTCAAGACAAAGTAATGACATTTACCAGTGGCATAAGTTGAAGCTGAAGGATTAGTGCCTTTTGGGTCAAGAACCTTAGTGGATGGTGAACCCAGATCCATGAGGACTCGCTCTCTTTTGGATATATATCTGCCATGGACAAAAGCTTTGGTTGGAGGAGGATACGAGGGATCGGATTTGGGGATGGAGATTGTATGGTTTTCGAGTTTGGGTCTCTTCGAAGGAGTGTGGAAGAGAGGTGCGGGTTCGGGTTCGGGTTCTTCGTCAGAGGAATTTAAGTAAGCGTTGCGCAACAAATCCATCACCGGAGTTCGTGTCGTTGCTTGGTTCGTGTCACTTGAGATCGTTTTTAACATTGTCCTTGAGCTTGACAAAGTAATTTGATCCCTGCAATGGAAAAAAAAAAAAACTGACTTGTTATGTAAAATAAAGATTATCCTTTTGCAAAGTTTCTTTACACTAATTACAAAAAACGTTAATCATCTCATTAAATCCAATATATTGCTTTTGGAACAATATATAGATGTCAATTTTCCTTACTTGTTCATTTGGATATGATATGATACATAAGTTAATAAATGCAAACTCACCAATTAATAATACTTTTTTCTCCTCTATATATATATTATTGAGGTCTACTGTTTCCTTAAATTATTAAATAAGAGGTATGAAAATTGTCTAGGGTAATATCTACTTTTTTCCAATTTATCGAGTTACATATAAATTTATCTAGTCACATCTATAGTCGGTAACGAGACCAACCTCAATAGTTTCTAGTAAAATAGTGCATTGAGATTTACTTAATCGTTTCTTTGTGGAGAATATATTTGCAATGCACGGATGAGAATGCTCAGTGTTACATTAAGATCAGCGTCAAATTGCTAAGATGTAAACAGCAAGGGCATTCTCTCATTCAAGTCTAGAGAAGCACAGTTCAAGTTCAGTCTCTCACATGGTGACCATCTCCACTACCAGAAGGTTCAACACAAATATATCAAATGACTTGGAAAAAGTGGAATCATAAAAAAATTTAACTTCAATTGTCACTTTGCAATTTAACATAGATACAAATACCTCTTTTTTGAGCCATTTTCCTTCACTCCATCTGACTCTTCGAAGGAACCATCAATTTTCGTGCTACAGAATAAGGACAAGTGTGAGAAATCAAAAAGATTAGAAGATGGTGAATTCTCAATCATATAAAGCAAGCTCCCGTGCTACACCCACAAAAATCAGAGTTTACCGGACGACTCACTTCAATACTACAGAAATACATACGGCCACAGCACAAGCCTTCATGATCTATACCGTGTATATAAATCCTTCACATTAGCAAGCCCAAAAAGAAAGTAATCATCCACAAATCTTCACACAGTTAGTGCCTAAGCTTCCCAAGAATTTAAGATCCTGTCATTTTAAATTAGCGGAATCTCAGCAATTTATAGATTCACAGACTTTGTGCAGTTTTCTGAAAGCAATCAAATGCTGCTTCATATTAGTAAACCCTCAAAGAGTGACAAATGAAAGTCTACTTCCACCAACCAGCAATGCATTTGAAAGGGTTAAATACCTGATAGAGCAAGCTCCTTTTGCATAATGCTGAAAAACCCAAGTCTAAAGAAGGCCACGGAAATCCAACCGCACAACATTTAAATTTTGATAAAACAAACGCTAGGGACTGGGGTAATAATCATATAAAAACAATGTTAATCAGATACTTGATAGATATAATGCAAATCAAGCTCATCTTCTCAAACCAAACAAGAACCTTATATCTGTTCATTCCTTCACACACTCAAAATACAGCTAAAGTCATAGTTTAAGGAGTCCCACTTATTCTTGTTTACACAGCAAGGACAACCCTGATGGCTGCCCAGCCAGACACTTGTGCAGCTGGTGAAATAGCTCAATGGCAAAGCGTAACCTTGTCCAGGCTACAGTTAAAGGGTTCAAGTCCCACCTTCTGCTCCTCAGTCTTTGTCTGGAGCTCAGGAGTGGAGTGCATAAGCCCCTTTAGAGATGGAGGCAACAAATATATGCAAGATATTTCGAGCTTACCGTTTTCCCTAAAATTAGTGGCCCAAAAATTTTGCTGAGCAGTGATTTTCCTATTGAATTGCGAATCGTTTACCATCCTTATAATTTATCTCAGTGTTTTGCAGATTAGTTTTCTCTTACTTTACAGCAATTCTCCTAATTTCCCTAAAGCGCTCACTGTACCCGCCCTCCCTCCACCTTATCAACCACAATCGCCAAAATTCTATCCGAATACAATACGGCAACACAGCTATGAATTCCTCAAAATCATTGAAGGAAAGAAACCGAAGACATCGATTGAAATCACCAATCCGTTTAAAGCACTAATTTGTGAAGCAAAAGGGATGAGTACCTGAATATGGAAGATCCGTACCGAGACTGGTCGGGCCACGAAAATCCGGAGCCGGACCTGGAAAGTACCGTCCGCCACAACTCGATCAAGCCACAGTTGTCGTAGATTATAAGTTCCGGAGACACCGTCTCGATCCGGACGGTGATCGAATCAAGCTATGGTAACCCAATAAATTGAGACAATCACCCCCCATCACACCCAGCACAAACGGGAACACATCACGCGGCCAATCAACAAGCAACTCAATCAGTCAGTCGAGCCACTAATCCGGATCGAGCGAGCGAGCTTCCCGCGGCCCCTCACCCGGACAAAGATTTGACGTAACCAAGAAAAATTCCCAAGCAACCGCGAGCAAACAAAAAAAAAAAAAAAACATGCAAATCCACGAGCCGCGGAACCCCGTAACGTTCTCTCAATTCGTCCCGTTTCCGCGAATACTTCCGCGCGACGGGAAACTACGAAACCGCGAAGAATTCACCGAATCAGTCGGCCCGACAAACCGACTCGCGCAAACCCCAAAAAGGAAAAATGCAGAGAGCAAAGGAATCGCGACCGAAACCTATGCACACGTACTCCGATGCGCACGCCGTCGGAGAGAGATCCCGGCGTCGCGCCCTCTGCAAGAGCCGATGCGGACGCAGATCGGCGGATCGCGTCGACCGGAGAGAGAGAGCGAGGGAGAGAGGGAATTCGATATTTGCAGAGTGCGATAGGTTTTTAACCTTTCGGGAGGAAAAGTCGTTCCAGGTCAAAAGGAGGAAGAGGTCGATCGAGGCGCTTCTCGGCTTGCGGCAAATCGCACGGGGCGGTCACGGACTCTCCCGCCACGGCCAATCCGGAGGCCGGATCATGTACGGGGCCGTGACGTTGTTGGGCCGTCGCCCCGACGGATGGTCGGGTGCGCCGAGTGCGATGGCAAGGAGTCTCCGCGGGGGAGGGGGCGGGGGAGGAGATCCACGTCCTCGGGCCAATACGGTCTCGCCACGTCGGATTGGGAAATATCTTCGCTTTTTTGGCGTTTATCTTGTTCCCGGCACTTTTTTTTAGTTTTTCGGCACCCCTTTTTCGGTTAATTGCGAGAAGCTCCACTTGGCTTTTGCATATTTCGCAATGTGCCCCCCCGCCGCCCGCAAGCGGTTGATTTTGACAAATTTACTACCTTTGCCTCTTACGAATTTGCCCCTTTATTTCGAAAAAGCTCAGGAGGTAAAATCCAAATGGAGTTAAATAATCCTTTAGTGGTACCCTTTCCATAGATTTCAAATCACATATCATAAAAATGGAAATCTTTTAAAAAAAGGAAGGGATTTCTTGGTCTTTCGGTTGCTCAAAATTCATATCGCATTTCACTTACTTCAACTGGGATTCTTTCTTCAGTGAAGGAGAGAGATTTCATTTCCATTTTTGATGGGCCGATTGGGTTTTTTTCCCCATCGGTTTTCCCCTAATCAAGAAGAGCGTCCCCACTTTCGCTCAAATTAGGGAGAAGGTTAACGACCCGTCACTAATAATAACGGCATCCTATCTTTTCCCATTTTTCTTTTTCGCTTTAGTTTTTACCTATCACGGATGTGAGATTCACGCGCTGCATAAGTACCATGTATCGACTTTTTTCTCATTAGCGATATCATGTCATTTTTTATACTTCGATTTTTTATGCGCCAGCTTTATTTTAAGAAGAAATACGAGGTTATGTGCTTCCAATTGCTCTTCAGATTAGCGGGATAGAGGTCATGTACATTGACTACATGAATTAACTAATCGCGAGCGATGTCTCTACATGTTTATCCATCAATCAAAAAGGGTCGCACGGAAACGTGGCCCCAATAATAGATCATCACTATTTATATGTTATAAAATCTTTATCAAAACAAGAACGAAAAAGGGCGGATGTGGTACAGGCATCGGAATTGGGCCCTAGAAACCCTAAATGAAAGCGCCCACACACAGACCCACTAACTAGCCACGGTTTCATTTGGGCTTGAAAGTTCAAAACGGATGGCCCACTAAGAAGTCTAGCAACCTCCTGTCCCATGTAAGCCTGCACGGCCCTTGTAATTTACCTTTTAAATTTTTACCATTTTTTAATGTTACGGCTCGGGTTCACGCATTTTGATATTCATCTATGAAGAGAACAACCGAAATTATTTCAATTATACAATACTTAAAAGAAAAAAATTGTCGCCACTCATTGTTTATAAATTCACAGAGAGAGCAAGCAAAGAACTTCACATTGTTTTCCCCCGTATTGTCATCGCAGTCGTTAGCAATGTTTCATGACATGTCCTTAGGACGGGTTGAAATTTGAAATGCGGAATTGCTTGAGAAATTAATCGGTGCTGGCCTCTTCAACAAGTGGATTAAGGACAAGAATGATAATCATTATGTTATAAAAATAGATTCCTGGCCAGAATTCTGTAAATCTATTTCTATGCCATAAATCTATTTCTATTCCTTAAATAAGTTTTTGAATGGAGATACGCATTTAATAACGACCCAAAATTTTTTTTCTCATAATAGAAATTCATTTGATAGCGACACAAAATTTTTCCCTCTTACTCTCTTTTCCGTTCATCGACAGTAGGTGGCAAGAAGCGGTGGCCAACAGGAAGGGGCGATGGTTGGCGGGAGGTCGGCAAGGGGTGGCGGGTGGCAGGCAAGTAGAGGCAAGGACAAGCAATGAGAAGTGCTTTTATTTCTTTTTTTGTTTCAGAAATAGAAAAGTAGAAAATTTTTACTTTTCATTTTTGTTCCAAACCCATTTTCGGACTAAAAATTTATTTCAAAAATAAAATAATGAAATTGCGTTACCAAACGGATTTCTACTCCAAACTCGCTTCTGAAACAGAAAAATAGAAAAATGGAGAAATATAATGATTATCATGCATGCCATAAATGCGAGCATTGTTGAATTTCAATCCGAGACCCGTTGGCACTCCAGAGAACATAAAGCCCGTATGGTCCCAATTCATAACATTTGCGTCCATCGAACATGAATCCCGCTAAATATAATAGTCGCGACAGGACGATTGGTACACAAAAGCATCGCTTGTAACGTCGTAGGTATGACAACCCCGATATGTTCATTATATATGCCGCTGCTTTTCGTTTACCCTATCAATGAAATTACCCATTCTTTCATTGTTTTTTCAACTATCGCTGGCCAAAAGGGAATTCAATGCCTTTGTTTATGGCTTGGATATATAACTATTGTCTCGTGACATCACCTCGTGAATTTTATGTGCTGCGAATTGGAATGACCGCACCTTTTATTCTAAAAGGGTTTCTGGGAGATGGCGGAATTCAGCCGCTGTCAAACTCATGTCAAGCTGAAGAAAACCAGCTACGCAATGGCCTGGTCTCCATCATAATTAAGAAAAGAATACGGATTAGTTACCCTCTGTACTTATCTACAAAGTCGAGCACCCGGTCACTTTCACTGGTATATGTATGTACGCGCATGTATGAGCTTTTATCTTCTATGTGTTTGAGTTGATATTTCTCTCTTCTTATTTTCCTTTCCGAAATTATCCTTGCACTGACGATAACTATTCGTTGAGTAATTGATCACCCACTTTAGTGTTGATTCAAGAAAACTTACCGTTATGTCCACATCAAATGTGTGGCCAGTGCTAACTGGATATTCACGCGGCATTTTCTTGACTTAAATTGGTTAGAAGGATTATATAGGAAAATCGTGAAGAAGTTTGGAACTAAATTGATCGAATTGGAAAATTAATGATTGAGCAATATTTCCTCTCAAAACCAGCATTTCATAGCGTTAACACTTGTGTGCTCGGGAAATTGTCCAAAAAAATCTAAAATTCATTGCACTTTGACCAATTCAGTCATAGTTTTTTTTAATTTTGCCAATTAAGTTATAAACATTTTCGCAATTTGCCAATCGAGTTCATTCGGCCAATTTTAATAGAAAATTTATGATGTGGACACTAATAATACCACGTAAGATGGTCGGCACCGACGTGGATAATCTTTTATAATTTATAAATCTTTTCTTTTCTTTTATTTTATTCCTTTCTTTTCCTTTTTTTTGTACCAAATCTGATGAGGCTAAGCCAACCCTAGCTTGCAACAGGCAAGGCCCAGTGACCCTCATTGGCGGCCATTGGGTGAGGATCGTGAAGTCCTCGCCCGTTGCAATGACCAGCAAGAGTTGATTGACCCTCGCCCAGCTTGGAAGAAAAAAAAGAAAAAGAAAGAAATAAAAATTTTAAAAAATTTGTACACATTAGCGTCACCGAGCTATGTGAATGGCCAGTGTCCACATTAGCTATTTACGAATAAAATTGGTCGGATGAACTTAATTGGCAAAATTAAAAGGTTTAAAATTGAATTAGCCAAAATGAAATAGGTTTAGGACTTTTCGGATATAATTTTCGAGACCTGAGTTTAGATAATCACAAGTACCATGTGAATTTGCAAAGATTTGCCTCGGCCACGAGGAACATTAAAGAAAAAATTTCCGGAAATCTTATCATCTGCTTTCGATGATCTGAATCGAGTTGTGCTCATAAACCTTCATCGTCAGCTGCCAATAACAATGTGAAAACGATGAATAGTTGGTGTTGGCGGAAATTAGCCCTCGGTATGCCTAAAATCAGGAGATTGTCAAATGAGCACGTTCTTCACGCCATTCAAAATGAAATTAAATCATGAAAATTATAAAAAAAAAAATTGAGTTGATATAATTCTTCTTTCACACTAAATTTCCAACAACCCAGACAAAAAAATACACGTCGTCCGATTGAAATTCGAGTGGAAGGTACATGCACCGTGTCTTGGTTAATGTCTGTGGATTAAGGTGGTGGGGGGACTGGTCAAAGTCATACTGTACATTGGATAAGTGCCACGTAATCCGAAAGATTAATTTATTTCGTATATCAAACTCGACATTATAACGAAATAGTTTTGTTTCCGTGCAACCTTTTCGTTTTGTGAGGTGCGAACTGGACGATCGGTCCGGTTGAGTGTCGCTGTTGGAGTGGTTAGCATAAAGAGTTGGAGCAACAAAACAACCAAATTTGTACCAAATAAGGTTATAATATTTAATGAAAATTCGAGTTTGAAACTCACGGAATTAACCACTTTTGCTTTTGGTAAACTTGAGGGAAAAAGAAAAAAAACAGGGACGCCACGAGAATTGATTTGATCCAGTCCCAGAATATTGGAAACAAGCTACCATGGCAATTGGTTGAAGATCACGAGGCATTTCGAATCTTTTTTATTTATTATTTTTCAATCCTATATTTTTCATATGTAATTGTTTGTTAGCTTCATCAGTCAAATAAAATGAATCCTTTATAATATATATCTATAATGAGTTGACAAAGGGTATCTCGGTCATTTAAGTCCCTGTTTTAAGGGTAGATTAATTAGTTTAATAGGGAACAAGGTGATAGGTTTGGTTTACTTTTGACCACTCTCTAACCACTCTTTTATTTTTTTTATAGCAATTTCTCTTCATTTAAATATAATATCCTACCAATTCAAGAAAGACTAACGACCAACAATATCGACCATTTTCCCAGCAAAAATTAACAATATCGACCGTTTTTTACGTTGCATGATATTTGGAGTTTGAATTCTTGACGTGAAAAGGCAACTCTAACATGGGAGAAAATTCGAGGCGACTGCACATGTAAAATTATCCCCTATATATAGACGATTCTAATCCAATTAAGGACGCGTGTGTTTTACGGAAGATGAATAATACAAAAAGTATTTTTTTCAGAATAATCACTTCTGTTATTTACAAAATTGAACCAACGAAAAATTTTTGCATTGTCTACAAAAAATGTATAGAGATAAATTGTTGCAGATAATGAAAATATTTTTCATTGATTAATTATTTCGAGCAATACAAGCGATCATTTTTAAGAAAATATGTCATGAATTATTCATTTTCCGCGAAACAAACAGAGTATAAACCTGCACATTGTCGAGCAAGAATCATGTACTAAACCATAGGCTAGCTCCTATGGCCTTAAGCCCTGGTCATTTTTTCAAGTTTCATGCATATATCATCGCGGACAACCGTCGCTACTACATACTAAACCAACCGCACTCTACCCATGAATTGATTTCGTGGTCATTTCGTGATATCATTACATAAAATCGTACGTGCCAATGCTGCTCTCCGAGACCGTATCGATCTTTGTTCAAAGGCCCAAAAGAGAACGTTGTTATAGGTGGGATGACACTCGTCGGTACCGGATTCAAAGGATTAGCGCATCGTTCTCCTCAAGACCATTCTCGATCGCGTGATTAACTCCCTCGTCTCCCGAGCCCGCGCGCAAACGCTTCCCCCTTCTTTTTCAGAAACCACAGGCCGGTCCGATGATTCGCGCCATGGATGCATCCGAGCCGCAAGTCGCAAAAGCACTTCTTCATGCGACAGGAAAAACGAAGATATGATCACGTGGTTAACGTTTGGGTCCGTGTGTAAAGTGGGAGATGTTTGAACGGCGAGTTGTCGTGATTACGAGGTGCATGTGTGCATGTATGTCGATTGAACCCGTCGCTTTCGGTGACGCTTCTCGTTCAGACCCTTCTCATTTAGTTTCCCAAGTCTACGGCGCAGGGACACCGAGGACCCGACGACCCCTTCAAATCGAGTCCGACTATAGTTTCCATGCTTGTTCGTTGAGGTCGCCTGCATGGAAGACCAGGAAACGGAGGGAAACTAATCTTGTCCCGGCCAGATAGAAACCCAAATAGGTCCGAACGAGATGCCGGAAAACTAATGCCGAGCGAGGGATTGCGTGATGAGGACTTTGGACGGAACGAATCGAGAAATGAAAAAGGGTCCACCACGTGATATTCATGTGCATAGCGCCGTGTTGTTCTCGACACTACTCGTTTGCATTGCACGTTGTTAAACATGTTCTTATTGGATATAATTGTTCCCATTCGTACGAATGATAAACACGTCATCCATGCACGGGTCGACTCTTTCAGTCGATTTACAACATGTGATAGAGACGTGTTTTGTTGAACGGATTAACATGCATATGACCTATACCGCCAAGGAATATATAGGTACATTTGGATAAGTTTAGATTAAACGGGTTAATAGGTAACTCTTATCGGCACAACACTCCTAGATACATTCATTTAGACACTTCAATACGTGTTTAAACATTTTTCACACATTCAAGCTTGTCAAGAGTGTCGTATCATATAACCTAGTTAATAATCATGTCGTGTTCGATTTCAAAGATATGTCACAAGAAATAGCCCTATCGAGCTTGGTTTAAACCTAAATTATGATCCGACATGGTTATGACACAAATATACAAATATTACCTACCTCATTGTGCATGTTCCATTAACATATCTATTTTCCTATCATAAAATCTACTAACGAATGTTTTACTTTTCTTGGAGGCGAAATTGAACCTCTTAATTTAGGAATCCTCCCAATTGTTCTTGTTCTCCGGAGAGATCACATCGACGTATAGGCCATCGACATAAGGTTCATGTTTTCTCTCATGTCTTGATCGACGGAAATTTCCTCCGATCATTTTGATTAGCAGATAACGAATGTGGACACCACCCGCATTAACATCGAGAGCTAGCCCCGGGCTCTCTCCCATCTGATCTCTCTCTCGATTTTGTTGTTAACGGTGCATTTATCACGACATCCACAGCTCAATGTTGGAAATATGGATCGTCAATACGTGAAGCGTCGCATCGAGGGGTCAATAGAGAAACCATGTAGAAGGAGGAGAGCAATGAATTGATGTTTCGGTTGAGTCCCAAACGTGCCTTTTCTGACAGGCAATTGGTACGGCGGTCAACGCCCCCTTGGTTGCATCATACCCACCACGGCAATGCACAATTTCAATGCCCTAACTTGCAATTTACTCCATGTCGACCCATTTATCGAAAATTCGTATTTAGGGTTTTGTTTATTTTCTTGAACAATGAGTAATTTGAAAAGAAAATTATTTACTATTTAGGTTTGATAATAATTTATATCTATACATTTTTATGAACCACGAAAAAAACATTTTTCGTTATCTAATTATTTCAAGTGATTTTTTTAGAAAAATATTTTTCAGATCATTCACTTTTTGCGAAATAAATAAATCCTAGATTTTAATTTATCTTCTGGGCTTGTGCCTTTACACGCATACCAACGAGATCTGTAGTGATTTTGCATAGGCAACAAGGATTATTTTGATGTCCTTATTGATTCTCCACGACTTTATAATATGTACGTGATGTGACTAACTTAAAAAGAAAACCATGACGTCAATCCCACGCTTATATTTTTCATCTCTTACGTAAAATTGCAGGACTCATTTCAAATTAGATTTCGTTTTCGCATAGCATTCTACGATGTTTAATTATGGTCAAAATAGTTTCAAAACAAGAGCTAAGAATGCCTTTCCTCTTCCTAGATACTTTCAATTCCATCCGATCTAACATTAAATTGGTTTTGCAAGTCGGCAGTGCGTGCAAAAGCGTGCAAGAAATCCTTTCATTCCAATACGAAATTCGTTTGCTTAATTATATATGACTTAATTTAACCAATCGGTCTCGTCGATTAGTTCTAACTTCTATTGACTATTTCGAAGATGCAAGTGGGACGGGATCTCGTGCTTGTTTATCCTCTCTGACCGGAAGAAAACTTCCCTTCCTTCTTTCCTTCCTTTTCATGCTTTCGAGGCGATCACGCAATCATATACACCTTCATCATCCCCCACTACATATTAAAAAATTAATTTCTTTTGGGTCAAAATAATGAACTTCGAATTTCAAAAGCAGTTAGACACTCTCGGGATTTCGTCCACAACACAATCCTCGAAACGACTTTCTATGATAGCAAGAATGCGAAACTTTAATTTTTTTATACCGTGATTGGCTTTGTTAATCACGTCGAGCAGAGGCTAATTTTACACTGTCGGTCCATTTTTTTTGTTTTTTGGACTAAATAAAAGCAAGAAATCTTGGGTAATTAGACTGGTGTGTCTTTTGGGTACGTTGTAATCTCTCACTAGCAAGAGTACATCTGCCAGAGCCGGTCAAAGCCGGCATCTTTGACCAAACCCTCAGAGGACAAAAGAAAAACCCTAATACGAAATGAAATAAAGACTCTCCTGCGACTCGGAGAAAGTCAATGATTGCTTCGCTTTTTTCTTATATTACGACTCGAAACCCTCAGTCTTCTCCTCCTTCGTTCGCATCTCTTTCTCCCACTCTCTCTCTCTCTCTCTCTCGCGGACGCAGACACGTTCGTTCGTTCGTTTTCATGGGAAATGTCGTGTCACCATGTGGCCACCACCGGCACAGCTCCAGATCACAGGTGAAGCTCATCTTTTGGGAGGGGGCGACGAGGACGCTGACGGGGAAGCACGTCGCCGGCGAGATCATGTTCGAGTTCCCGGACAAGATGGTGTGCCACGCGGACTCCTTCTTCCTCGGCCGCCCGATCCCCACCCTCGCCATCGACGACGACCTCATGCCAGGCGAGACGTACTTCGTCCTCCCGCTCGACTGCTTCCCGAGCCACGGCAGCGCCATGCTCTCCGCCTCCTCCCTCGCCGCGCTGGGCTCGGCGAGCCCGAGGCCCGGCCCGATGAGCTTCGGAGAGGACGGCCCCCTCGAGTACATCAAGGGCAAGGACGGGAGGGTTTCGATCAAGGTCGTGCCGGAGTTCATCACGAAGTTGATCACAAAAGGGAAAGGGATCGACGGCGGGAATGATTCGAGCGGCAATAACAGTTCGGTCAGCCCTTGCCGCGGCACGCTCTGTAGCACGCCAGAACTGCAGAAGCAGTACGAGCAGCTGGTCGGGGCGAGGGAGCAAGTGTGGTCACCGAAGCTCGAGACGATATCGGAATACAAGATTAGGTATTCACCGTGCCGGTTCATGGGATTGGAGTGGAAGCAAAAGGAGAAAGAAGGTTAACATGTGAATGTTTGTGTGGGTAATATGTGTAGTGGATGATGATGATGATGTAGGTTTTTTCTTTTGCTAATGAGTAGAGAGAATGCGGAAGAAATTTGACAATTTGCCCTCGCAAGCCATCTGTAAAAATGAAATTAAAGAGAGACATAAGTTTCGAAATAATTAGATAAGAATTTTGGATGATTTCTTATTCATTCATGCCTTCTTCGTCAATTAGATTTTCGTCAATAATACTCATTCATTTAGTGTTGTATTTCATGCTATTGGTATGGTAATGTTTGCAAAGGGTGTTTCGTTTTATTGGTTCATTGTCTAATCTGATTTTTGCACCGTAGATAATTACAACATATACCAAACGCTATGGTCGCGCATCACGCAGGTGTTAATTTTACTAATTTCAATATATTGTAAAACTGCTGTCCATTATTTCCTTAAATTCAATATTTATAATGGAAATTACAAAATAACAGTAAAAAAATCGTTTTGCAAGGAAAAAAGTATAAATAATATATCTAGTTAATAAGGATTCATTTGTATAAAAATGTTATTGTATAAAGAAAAAACATTATTCTAAAACTCCACGGAAGTAAGGATTAGTAGTATCTTACAAAAGAGAGACGCTATACTCAAATCTCATGAGTAAGGAGATATACAAATTGTGACTAAATATAGGCAAAAGAGAACAAGAACGAAATTAAGGAATATCCCCCATTCAACTTTACATGTATAAAGCAAGCATGCATAATTGAATATCTTACTATTTTGTTTTCCTTTTGGCACAATCCATAAATATGTTTCGTGAAAAATGTGACATTTCTGGAAAATATTCGACAAGAAAATGATAATATTTTTCAGTGTATGGTTGAGGCTTCATGATAAACTAGAAAATATTTTTTGTCGTTTTGGTTACGAAAATCTGATTTGGTTTTTCTAAATAAAACTACCTCATTCGAGTGCTAGTGACTTGTCCTAAAACCAACCTTTGTGGACCTAGGCCCAGACATCGGGGTTCCGAACCTGACCATTTTGGACCTAGGCTTGGCCTCAATGGATCCCGGTGGACTTGGCCTCAGCCTCTAGATCAAAGTTTGTTGCCAAGGGCCCGGGAACAAGCACTACAAAAAAATATGGATTTTGCCACGGAAATTTGCAACGGGAAATTTCTCATCGCAAATTTGCGACGTAAAAAAAATCCGTCATGAAATCCGTCGCTAATTTGCAACGGAAAATAAATCCATTGCAAAATCCGTCGTTAATTTGCGACGACAACTTGTCCATCACAAATTTGCGGCGGATTTATTTTCCGTGGCCTATTTGCGACGGATAAAAAAATTCGTCGTTAATTCGCAACAGATTTTACGACAAAAACGAATTCGTTATTAATTTGTAGTTTATCAAGATATATAGCTTCCGTAATATTCCATCCCACCCGTCAATTTCTCTATCACTAATTTGTAGTTTATCAAGACATATAGTTTTTGTGTCCCACCCGTCAATTTCTCTCTCTCTCTCTCTCTCTCTCTCTCTTTACTGATTCCTCATATCTCCTTCGCTTTTCTCCATCTTTCGTATGTCTCAATAAACCTATCCGTGCGCGCACAAATCAATCTCGGTGAAACTTTTTTACCAGTAAATATCATAGCTAACTTTGTGACTATTCATCGTTGGATTGAAATTTTTTTATTTTATAGACTTTTTTTTGGTTTTTTTTTTGTAATTTCATCACCGGTCCAATAACCAGCGACCAGCGATACCTCGCCGGCCTTGGGAGGAGGCTGAGCTGCCTTGCTGGCCATGAGGGAAGGCCGAGCTTGCAATGGAAATGTAATTCTGTTGCAAGGTCGACCTCGCCGCCGCCTAGATTTGGGCGATGGCGAGATCAACCGGCAGGCATGGTAGGGCCACTCGGCCTCCCCCAGATCTGGGCGAGGCCGAGCAACCTCGTCGTGGCCGCCGATCGACCTCATCGTCGCCCGGATCTGGGTGACGGCAAGGTCAACTACCACACCTGGGCGAGGCCGCTGGGCTTCACCCATGGCCGGAGAGGTTGAACTCGTCGGTCGCCGAACCGACGACCGGATAAGCATATTGGAGAAAAAAATGAAAAAAAATGAAAAAAAAATTCGAAAAAAATTAAAAATTATTAAAAAATGAATCTTAAGTGATTATTTTGTTTAGGTACGTGTCTATTTGAAGGTCTCGCAATCCAAGTGAACAGTGCAATTCTTATCAAATTGACCACTTTCTACTACACATATTTCAGTCAAATATTTGGGTAAATCTTCTTTACATGGTAATTTTTTCATTTTTTTTCAATTTCAATGTAATTGTTGCGGCAAAAACAAAATTTTAATTTTCCTAATTTTATGGTTTTAATTATGAACAGTAGATATTATATTTTTAATATTTTAGAAGATCTTTTTATTTTTATACAAACACAGTGCAAAGAGAAAGGATTTGAATGTATAATAAGAACTTACCTGGACGTCGAGAATTAACAGATGAGTTTCATACTGGGTTGGAACTATTTTTAGACTTTGCTAGCAGTAAATATAAGTTCATGGATGGAAATAAGTTAAGGTAACCATGTAAAAAGTGAGGTAATAGTAAATTTCTTGTGTGTGATAAAGTTAGAGAACATCTTTATAGATTTGGGTTTATTCCGAACTATTATAATTGGACTTCCTCTGGTGAACCATTTATATCTGATAAAGGATATCGAAGAAGTGACCAATTTTCAGTTAGGAAAGAATGTGGCTATTATGATCAATTGAACCCATACGAAAGGATAGTGATTGATGCAACTGGTCAGAATTTTGTTTCAGAATCGAATCATGCAAATACTAGTTTTACTCCTACACGTAAACAAGTGAATACTAGTCCTGCATCACAATTTGAAGAGATAGGAGTAACGGGGTTTTGATGAGAATGTCTATAATAAAACTTTTCTATCTAATTAGTTCTGGGATGTGTTAAAAGCAGCAAATGAACTTTTATGGGTAAGTTGTGAGAACCACACTAAGTTATCAGTGACAACAAAACTGTTAAATATCAAGGCAGAGCATAATGTGTCTGTGGATTGCTTCAACTCTTTTGTTGAAGTAATGCGGAAAACAATACCTCGTGATAACATCATGCCAAGTGATTTTTACGATATAAAAAGCTAGTGGACAACTTAGGTCTTCCGATTGTAAGGATTAATGTATGTAGTACGGTTGTATGTTATATTGGAGAGATGATGAAAATACAGAATCTTGCAAATTCTATAACCAACCTAGATACAAAATTAACAGAAGGCCAGGCTGTAATCAGAAGCGTAGACCATGCAAGTAAATGTTTTATCTACCTTTAATTCCCAGATTGCAAAGGTTTTATGCGTTTAAAGCCACTGCTGAACACATGACTTGGCATGCAAATCATAAAACAAAAAAAGATCTAATGTGTCATCCTTCAGATGCAGAGGCATGGAAACATTTTAATAGAATATATCCTGAGTTTGCGATAGAGTCTCGAAATATTATGTTAGGTCTTTGTGTTGATGGATTTACCCCATTTGGGAAATCAAGAAAAAGTTATTCATGTTGGCTAGTTATCTTAACGTCGTACAATCTTCCACCCGGTATGTGCATGAAGACACATTATATGGTTTTGACATTGATGGTAACTAGCTCGCAAAATCCGAAAAAAGTTAATAGATGTTTATATACAACCATTGATTGGATAATTACAACGGCTATGAGATGAAGGTGTCCTTATATATGATATTTCTACCGATCAAATATTTGTAATGAAGGCTGCTCTTCTTTGAACGATAAATGATTTTCCAACTTACGGAATGTTATTTGGATGGAGTATGGCTGGGATCCTAGGATGTGCGATATGTTTGGAGAGATCAAAGTTATTTAGAATACAACATGGGAAGAAGCCCAGCTTTTTTGACTGTCACAAGTAATTTTTACCGATAAATCATATATTCAGAATGAATAAAAAAGAGTTCATCAAGAATAGGATTGAAAGAACACATCCACTATTGAGGTTGACCGGCGATCAAATTTGGGAGC
Source organism: Syzygium aromaticum (assembly GCA_024500025.1). Lineage (NCBI taxonomy): Eukaryota > Viridiplantae > Streptophyta > Magnoliopsida > Myrtales > Myrtaceae > Syzygium > Syzygium aromaticum. The sequence continues at coordinate 32,659,852 of CM044890.1, read as the reverse complement.
GAGTGCAAAACTTTCAAACTATTGTTCAGAACCCTCATGGCATGTCTATTGCGTACGGAAGTACACATAAATGGACTAAACGCAGTATATTTTGGGATCTACTATATTGGAAGGCCCATCTTATTTATCATAATCTTGACGTTATGCACATAGAAAAAAATGTTTTCGACAATGTCATAAATATTGTGATGATGTCACCGAAAAAACAAAAGACAACTTGAACGCAAGAAAAGATATGAAAGATATTTGTGATTGACCAACACTAGATATGGATGCAAGCAGTAGGGGACTAAAACTAAAAGCAGTTTATACATTAGATAAGGAGTAGAGATGAGTTGTTTGTCAATGATTGAAATCTGTGCGGTTTTCTAATGGATATGCTTCAAACCTCGGGAGATGTGTTGATTTAAATGAATGCAAGTTGACAGATTTAAAGAGTCGTGGTTATCACATATTTATGGAAAGACTAATTCCAATAGCTTTCAAGGAAGTTTTACTCAATTTTGTATGGGGCGCCATTACAGAGTTAAGTAATTTCCTGCATGATATTTGCTCGACAGTGTTAAAAGCATCACACATAGAGAAACTAGAGAGAGATATTCTAATTATTCTTTGCAACTTAGAAAGGATATTTCTTCCATCGTTTTTTGATTCGATGGAGCATCTCTTAGTTCACTTGCCTTATGAGGTCAAAGTTGCAGGTCCCGTCCAATTTCGATGGATGTATTAATTTGAGAGGTAAAATTTTTTAAAAAAATTCAGTTCAAATTATTTTATTATATATTATGTTCTGATAAGCTTATTTATATTGCAACTAGATTCTTTTATCATTTAAAGAAAAAAATGAAGAATAAGGCATGTGTTAAAGTTTTAATTTGTAATACATATATTGTGGAAAAAGTGACAATATTTGCATCACACTATTTTGAGTCGCACATGCAGTGTAAGAGATGGCGAGTAGACAGAAATGATGAGGGCCCCATTGATCAAAATTGCAAATCATTCTTTATTTTTAACTATCTTGGTCGATCAAACGGCGCATGTATGTTTCGTTACTTAACGGGCAAAGAATGGCATGCAGCCCATACATATATTTTACTAAGCTGCCCAGAAGTCGAGCCATGCTTCGAGTAAGTGTAAATTTGCAAATATATGTATTATGTGTCAATATTTGCTAATATTTAAATAATATTTATTACTAGGATTTTTCAAACTTCAATGTATGGACTACCACCAAATGAGTTTGACCGTTTGTGCGATGAACAATTTGCAAAATGATTCAAAACATATGTAAGTTGCATATAAACCAAGCTAAGTTATTAATATTTTATACATCATTCATTAAAATATATATTATTGACTTTGTGTATATAACCTTAGGTTCATAGTAATCAGGATGCACTTGGAGAGCAATGATTGCTTAATCATCTGTCATGGGGTACAAAGTTGGCCATCATATTTCATAAATGGATATAATTTTTACACTCAAGAATATGGAATGGGAAAAGCCACAATGAATAGTGGTGTGTCTGTTCAGTCATCCAATGGTGGCAGTTCGAAAAATGATTTTTATGACTTGTTAGATGAAATCATAGAGATATAATACCATGAGCTATTAATGATGCGGGTTATGTTATTTAAGTACAAGTGGTTCGACCCCGTTAAAAGAATGAAGGTGCATACGAAGTTTAATTTGGTTAAAATAAATCATAAGAAAAAATATATAAAATATGAACCATTTGTCTTGGCACAATAGGCAATTCAAGTGTGATATGTATCATATCCTAGTTTGAAACGTGACAAAGTTGATTGGTAGGCTGTATATAAAATCAAAGCACGGAGAAAAATCGAAGAACATTGGAAGGATAGAGCCTATCAACAAGAGGAAGTTTGTAACACGATTAAAACTGAAGAATATAATATTCCAATTTTATGAGATCCATGTGGAACAATGATAGATGTGGATCCAACTGAAATTTGCAAATTAAATGTAAAAAATTGTACAAAATCTGATTTTGAGACTGAAGATGAAGATGATGCTCATGAAGAAGACGAAGACAAGGACGAAAACGAACATGAAAATTAAAATTTTTTCGACAAAACACTAATGTTGTGTAATTATTATTGCGACATGTGTTATTTTGGTTGTCGTAATTATTATTATTGTTCTTGTTATTATTGTTATTGTTATTATCATTGTAATTCGCGGCAATTTTTCGTACCCGTCGCAAATTTGCGACAGACAAAATGTTTGCAACGAAAGTTGCGACAGAACATTTTATTCGTCGTAAATTTGTGACGGAACAGGATTCCGTCGCAAATTTGCGACGGATTAATAATTTCGTCGCAAATTTGCGATGAATTTTGCGACGGAACATTTATTTTTCCGTCACAAATTCGCGCACGTTTCAAATTTTTTCGGCCCCCATTCTCTCTCTTTCCCCTGCTGACCGCTCTCTCTCTCTCTCTCTCCCGGCTGACACATCCACTCCCGCGTCTGACTCCTCTCTCCTTTTCTTTTATTTTCTTTTCTTTTCCTTTTCTTTTTTTTTTCTTCCTTCTTCCCCCTCTCTCTCTCTTTTCTCCTTCTTCCTTTTTTCCCCCGACGCCGTGAGTGCTTCTCTGGTTCTACTCCGGCTTCCTGCTTGCTGCTCGCCGGGACCAGCCAGTCACCGCCGCCGTTTGCCTTGTGCCGTCGCTAGCCAAGCCGCCGCACCGTCCGTCCAGCCACTGTCTTCGACCCAATTGCCCTTTCCTCCCTCTCTCCCTATGTTTTGGCTGACCGGCAGCCACAGTAGCTCGCCGCTGCAGCCAAGCTCTACCATGTCGCCGGCCAACTCGTCCGGTCTCACCCCGCCACCTGTGACACCGTCGCGCCGCCCATCGCCGCCACGAGTCCAGCTTGCAGTCCCGCAACTGGCCAGACCGAGCTCCCCTTGCCCAACTCCGCTTGCTGTCATGATCCACCATTGTCCAGCCGCTGCTCCTGCTGGCCACTAGCTCAGCCCGTCGAACCAGCGATCATCGCCATCGCTATCCCGGCTACCGAGAACAACCCACAGCAGCTGCTCTCGTCGTCGCTCCGATTCGTTGTCCATTCGCTGGTCGCCGAGCCCAAGCCGAAAACTACCGCGGACCGCCCTTATTGTCCTCGTGTCATCGTCGTTGTTAGCCGAGTAAGTTAACCCCTAATCCCATGTTTAGGGTGTTAAACTTGTTTATGGTAGTTTAGTTTAAGTTTATGGTTAATTAAGTAAGATTAGGTTATAGGTTATTGGTAAATTTGGCGATAGGTTATCGGGGATTGCTTGATCCAAATTTTTCGTCGCTAATCCCTTGTTTTTTTGTAGTGAAGCGTGGGGGTTCTTGTGCCAAAATGCAGAGTTTCTGATCCAAGAGTCGAAATATAATCATATTTAAAATATGATTCTTATTTAAAAAAAAGGAAATCATTTTTATAAATTTAAACATAGATTTTCCGTTGACTAAGAAAACATTTTCCGTTGATGTATTTTCCGAAGAGATCCAAACGTTGTAAAATGAAGATAATATTTTTTACGAAATGAACGGAGCCTTATTATCCATTTTATTTTATTTTATGTTAAGCAGGATGACCTCGAAATAATAAGCACGCGCAATTATCGTCCTACCAAAAGAGGACAACATCTGTGGCTCCACACAACACATGGCCAACTCGTAGTTACTTTAATTAACAGTAATGGACATTAGATTAACATCGACAGGTCATGTGGACTTACGGTATGGAGTTAATGGACGGGACGGAGTTAGCTTTTATTTGACTTCCGAAGGCTTTTCGACCAACGAATGATTAGTCAAAAACAAGCGGTGAGCAGCCGACTTACACGGTGTTTTGAATATGATTCTCAGTGGACATCGATTACAACACGTATGCTAGCAATTTGTGGAGTGAATCATTGCTCTCTAGATGGCACATACTAATTAAATTAGGTAATTAATTATTATATCATTGACATTTTGGATATTATTAAGGTAAGTGGATGTGACCAATTGAATGTGACGCGAGCGAATGGCCAATAGGTTAGCGGTCGAGGTGATAATGGAGTTAATAATATTTCCTTCGCCCCAAACACAACAACTGTTATTATTTTATTGTTAATATTTATTTCATTGCTAACTCTGTCATAAAATTATTTTTTGCTTATAATTTTATTGTTTCTATTCCCTCTATTATTAGATAGAAAGTGAGAAGGAAGGTCTATCATATCGAGAGATGATAGCCGCCTAAAGCCCGTTGCACGAAATTTCATACTTCGAGAGACGGAATTATCTATAAGGATAATACTTGCATGCTTCGGGCGGTTGATTTTATTTTGATTTTCTCCAATTGTTTCCAAGAATCTTAAGGATTATTCAAACTCCTACTAATCTGGTCGTTCTATTTGAATTTTGAAATCGACCTGCTTTCATGTGTCTTCTCAAACTTAACTGTGGGTGAGCTTTGGTTGCCGTTTGTGTGGTAACATAAACGAGGTCGTCTCTACTCCAATTAACATATGTTATTGGTTTTGATTCATTCGAAACGTGTCTGTTTCTCTATTATATTTTACCACCTTTCATTGATTGCTTGATCAAATTGTTGTTGAGTCGTCATATTGAGACACTACAAGTGATTTTATACGTGATTTTGGCTCTTGCGAGCTACCTTCAAGTTATATTTATTTTGTGAAAAATGAATGATTTGAATAATACTTTTCTAAAAATAATCGCTTACATTACTTGAAATAATTAATCGACGAAAATATTTTTATAATTAATAATGATTTATATCTAAACATTTTCGTGGACAATAAAAATATTTTTCATTGATTCATTTTTTAAATAATATAAGTAATTATTTTAAAAAAATTATAAAATTATTAATTTTTTGCGAAATAAATGGAATTTTCTGAATTGGCCGTAGAAATATGCTAGAAGTTACCTGAAGACTTACCAAGCAGAAGCCAATATACTACTATTATATGACATCATCATCAAAAGTCGCGTGACTTAGAAGATAGGCTTCGGCATAAATACATGCGTCCCTATCCGGTCAACAATAGCCGCTATACTCATTGAGTCACGACACGTGCAACCGGCACATTTGTACTTGGGTAAATTTAGCTCATGTCGGGAAAAGTACCAAAAAAATTACTAAATTTATTATATTTATACAAATTTAGTTCTAAACTTTTAAATATGATTAATTTAATTATAAATTTTTTATATTAATACAAATTCAATCTATTTGGTCAATTTAGGCGGAAAATCACTGATGTGGACGTCGGCGATCCTACGGGACACTGCTAGCACTAACGTAGATAAATTTTATAATTTTTTAATATTTTTTTTCAAAATTTTTCAAAATTTTTCTCTTTTCTGTTTTTTTTCTTTTGTCCTTTCCCAAAACTAGTTGGCCAATGAGGTTGCTGGCCGACCATCGCCAATTACAGGTGAGGGTGACGAAGCCCTCATCCAAACTAGGCGAGAGCATCGCGGCCCTTGCCAGCCAACTAATTCTGGAAAAAGAAAAAAATTTTGAAAAAATTATTAAAAAAGTATAAAATTTATCCACGCCAACGCTGTTTCCGACCTAAATTGGCCGGATAAACTGAATTGGTATTGATATGAAAATGTTTATGACTAAATTGGTCTTATTAAAAGATTTATGACTTAATTGATATAAATATAATAGATTTATGACTTTTTTCATAGCTTTCTCCTCGTAGATATTGCACTGTACATGTTTGCTTCTAGGCTCCTTTGTGTCCTATTTACTGTTTGAGAAAATCAATAATCTTGGTAAAAGCGAAGATGAAAAAGAATCATTAATATAGGCTTTTAGGTGAAAGTCCAGTAATTCTTTCGATTAAACTCTAAGTAAGATCAAATTCAAGACATGGATGACTGTTTTTAAGTTTGCGCAATGTGCCCATTGAAATTTTCCACATCGTTCGACTCTAGGGTTTATATTTCAATGGTGCAGGCATTAAACTATAGTTACAGATCCAATGAAAGGAAGGCGATTACTTTAGGTCATGTGGAACTCTCGTTGTTCATGAAAAAACTTGGCACCATTTCTTGATAATCTCGCCTAACTATAATCCATTGTTCGGCTTCTTGAAGATTAAACCCATCAAACTCTACCCTAAAAGCAAAACCTGACCACATTCTATTCTTCAAAGAGTCATGTGCAGAATCTATAATAGTGAAACTACACGGTGGCCCCATGCATCAATATGTCACATGAACCTTAAGTGGCTCGTTGTAATGTCTACTACCGTGGGGGCTCACCTGTGCTATGTCGCAGGAAAAATAAACTTTTTTAGAGCACAATTTAACTAAAAGATCAATTTTGGTTAATTTTCTTTAAGTAAACAATGTCGTCGCGTTAATAATATAGATTTCAATTATACAATAGATATTAAGCAAGTTGTTCGACTGAAGAAGGGGAAGAACGGTGGAAAAAATGTTGAGGCCGATTTGAAAAATTTAGCTGGTAAGTCTGAATCACGTGCTGCATTGAAATTGCGCATCACTGTGAAATCATGCACTACCTTATGATGGCATGCTTGACTTCGAATTACTCACTGTCTTGATAAAATTGCATACCAAATGTTCATTGAGGTTGCATGTTAGGAATGCACGTCATTAGTAGAGTGCACGCCGATATAACAAACGCGCCATGTTATGGAATGCATGTTGAAACTGAAATTGAACGTTGTCTCGATGGAATTGGACTAGTCACTATTAGTTGTTAGTACATGTGGTGTATCAATTTCGTATTGGATTCATATAGTAGAGGAAGCAAAATGAGTTTAAAGCCCATATTTTAACTTATATTTAATGGTGTGGGTCATAAATGGTTTATTTTAAGTTTTTAAAACAAGCTTAAGTGGGCCTAACACTCAATGGGTTTTAAACGGATCATAAATAAGTTATCTAATAATCTTAAGTGAATTATAAAAAGGTTATTTTTCAAGTTTTGATTTATTTAAATTTTCTAATTTTTTCCATTTTTTCTTTCTTCATTTTTCTTTTCTTTTACTACAAAATTCAGCGACGGCTAGCCAGTCCCTTGCCGGTTGTGAGTGAGGGTTTTGATATAAACTCAAACGCACAGACTTATATTCTACTATATGCCCAAGCCCCAGAAAAAAACAAGAAAAAGAAAAGAAGCAAAGGCAAATTCATAACTGCTAAATGCCCCAAAAAATCTTAGGAAGATTTAACATGTGAGATTAAAGGACTCTTAGTTTCTTTCTCAACGTAAGATACTACGAATTCATCAAGAATTTGAGATTAGAATTTTAGTGATGGTCATGTCGATGTGCTGGGACCCTTTTAGATCCTTTAAAGAAAACAGTAAAATTGTGCATTGTAAAATTATTTGGCCGCCTATTCATCCCCGATCAATTCGACGTCTTAAACATTTGCGTTGGAAGGATTCATGTATCGAGATTAATTACGCTTATCAAACTAATCCTTATCAAACTAAACAGAAAGACAAATTTGGATTAAGATGCTCTCAACGTAATTTCAAATTCTTGTTTTGTGGTTGAGGTCTTCAATTGCCCGCGTTCGCATGAGTCCTTCTCTGGGCTTGAACCTTGTTTTCTTTGGCACAGATGGCGTACCACTGTGAAAAGCCCATCAGATGATCATTCGCAGTCCAGCTCCAATTTGACGTCGTATCTTGATATCGAAACGAACGGACCCTTAGAGCATATTGTTCGGCTTCGACTCTTGACCCTGAACAAGGCAATAACCTTTTTTTTTTGGTAGTAAAAGAACAAAAAAGATCTTGTTAAAATTTAATTGCAGGCCCGATTTATCAAAGCCACGGCAGCCCGGCGGTAATAGGGTCACAATTCGATCAACGTTGTGACCGAACCTTTGGCTAGCTCGCGTCTCGGACAATTGCTACATAGGCGGCGAGAATTCATGGCTTCCGACGAGTCGGAGGAGGGGCTGTGAACGATGGGCTCCCGTACCGATGGGTGGACCAAACTAGTCAGGGGTCAAATCGAACGTTTTATGAGCAAGGTATCAACCCTTTATGATAACACAGGAGAAGGTAATTACGTGAATCACCCCGTCCCACATTTTCGATTAAGAAAACACAGGAATTATTCATTTCACGCCAATTTCCAAAACGAATCATTCAGTGATAGTTCAAGAATTACGTCAAATAAATTCAAAATTTAATGAATCGCACCGTACCATAGATCAAAATTTGGAAACCAAGAAAATAGAGACTTTACACTTTATCGATGCGATAAGGAGAGGAGATCCGTGAAGAGGGCTGAACGAATCCGATGGGTAAGGACCAAGGCAGATTTACAAGCGGGGCCACCTCCCCAACCGATTTTTCGTACACACAGCATCAATAATTTTTTCACGAAAATCATGTCCCTAACTCTAGCCCAAACGTAGCCCAACTTCACCTCACCTCCCGCGCCCCCTAGAGAACCCATCAAATCCTAGTCCTCCACTAGACATCACGCGCACGGTCGCTTTCCGATCTAATCCCCGAAAGATCTCAAAGTCGTCCGTTCCTTATCTAGGAAGATATCTAATCAACTTCTTAAAATTAATAATTTTTCGTGGGGGGGGGGGGGGGGGGGCGTTCAATGGAGGGCGCATGCCAATTGGAGGAAGCTCGTCAGAGCTGCTAGTAGGCTCACGTAGCCACCTAGTCGTTCCAATCTCGTTGACCCACGTCGATGTTAGGCCCGCGAGAGGCCTACTACTACTACTACTACTACTTCTTCTTCTTCTTCTTCTTCTGTTTTTTTGACTCGGGTGTGGGCCTCTTGTCGGCTTCTTTACGATCCTAGGTTAAAGAAGCTTCTCCCGCGAAGCGCCTCCCCAAACTAGGGACAAAAGACAGCACATGAACATTGGATGATAACGATGAACGAACTCGAACGGGCACGAGGCCGATGTTACGAGAAAAAGATTGGCCGCATCGATTTCAGTAGGAAAATGGGAGAAGAAATTGACGTTTCGGGTTCATGCGAAGGTTCATGAGGAGGGGAGGGAATATGGGGACAGATTGGCACGGTGCTCGAGGACGGGGAAAGGGCTATAATAATGGGTTGGGGAGGTGGCGTGATGTCTGAAACGACCGTACGTTTTGGTAGGGCCCCACCCCATTCATTCAATTTCCTCGTCGAACTTCCTCCCCGCCCCTTCAATAATTTCACCTCCCCCTCCTCGTTGGCCCCATTTTTTTTTTCTTTCTACCCCAGTTTATTGCTTTTTTTTTTTATAATTATTTCTCCATCATTGATGCTCTTTTCCCCAATCTCTCTTTCCTAATTCTTTAGTTTTTTGCTTTTCTTTTCCGCGATTTCTTTATTTAATTCCCTTTTTTTTGGGATAGACTGAATTATTTGTTGTTTAAACGAAGCAAATGATCCCAAAATGCAATATGATTTCTAAATTTAAAATTTATTCAATATAGTTTCTGAACTTTTACGTAATGTATAATGTCGTTTTTGAACTTTTGATTTGTTTGATGTGATCTCTAAATTTTTTTTTTGTCTATATTCAGTTTAGTTCCCGAACTAATTTAAAGTCTAGGGATCACGTTACACACTTGATCAAAATTCAGAAATTGTGTTATTAAAAAAGGGCAAATGCATATATTGAACCGCGCCCATGTAGATTGACCAGATCGCAGTCGTCCCCCCGTGTTGGAATCGTTACATATGATCTTGTGGCAAGGGCAATAGTGAGGGATGCCTCAAGAACACCAGCAAAATATCGATGTCATGGTGCTAAAAGAACATTCTCGGCAGAAATACTCGATACAAGATGATGATATTTTTATAAACCTCGTATGATTGATTTTCAGGTGTTTCAGGTGTTTGTATTTTTCAAAGACGTAATTTTTATTAGCATAGCCTTAGTATATATATTTCATTAAGAGTCCTTCTTTATGCTTATAAATAAGAAATAGCGCTTTAGGTTCCGTTTGTTTAATAAAAAATGAATGATTTAAATATATTTTTCATAAAAATAATCGTTTGAAATAATTTATTCAATGAAAAATATTTTCATTATCGACTACAATTTATATCTCGACATTTTTGAGGACGATGAGAATAAAAATAAGACTCTATCTCATAAGTCAAACAAGACAATACTGAATTAAAATCGGAGGGATACAGCTACGCATGATAATAATTTTCACTTGAGAATGTTTGAAATCACCCACATAGTGCACATTCTCAAATGATATACATTATTACAAAATTTGAAAGCTATTTGGAGAAAGATCTGACATGACCCATCAAATTTTTCATCTCTAAGCAATACATCCATCCATAACCAAATTGAAAATATTTGAATTTGGTCAATACACACTAAAGAAAAAGAACTGATTCGACACAGCCGTTTGTAGATCAGGACCTAATTTTTACACGTCACGAAAAAAAAAAAGGTAATAATTTTAAGTACCATGTTATAAATGTAAACCAATTAAGAACTAATTTTACAGGTGGCCCTATTAAAATTTTATTTAAATCTGTAATTCCCTTGCTCAAAGCGATGCATTTTCCGTGCAAGCTCATGGTCGCGCGTGTCCCGATTCAGTGAATACTGTTAGTGGAGGTCATCTCCGTCCTCGTTCTGTCATGGGTCCAAGGAGCAATCGATCGCTTCTGTCTTCTCTCGAGTCACATGAAATTTTGCTGCGATGCCACTGAAAGCCAGTACCCCGCTCTTTGGAAATAGGAACCTCCCTTTTCCCCATGGGTCTCTAACCAATTTCTCTTTTTTCTTTTTGTTTTTGGGTGGTAAAATTTCAACTTTTTTTTTTTATTGATTACGAAATTTGTGAATGAAAATTCTTATTTAAGTTTTGGAAGACTAGCTCGTTTAGGATTTTACAGCTCCAATTCTAAATATATTGTGAAATCTTCGATTGTTTCATTCAAAAAAATCCCAGGTTCTTCGATATTTGTAAAAAAAAATTCAAAAGTCAAAGCAAAAAATCGTCTCGAACGAACATCCCGCTTAGACCTCCATAGTGCTAGTCGAATTGTCGAGAGAAGGCGGTCTATGCCTCGACATAATTTTCAAATTTGGTTTCTCACTTGAATTTGCTCATTATCATCTAATTTCCTTATGTAAGTTTTATAATTTTATATTGGCATAAATGTTTGTTCCTCTTTGATTTGTTGTTAGTGGCGAAACTTTCACAAATAAAGTGTTATAGTCAAATTCTTTTCACTATTAATCGCCTGCGTTAATGTATCATTCTCTCAATTTGACCAATGTAAGGATTAAGACAACCATTAGAGAAGAAATGAGTGGGACAAAAAGAGTTCTAGAAAAAATTGTAAAAATTTCCTAATGTGGGTTTCATTAATTGAAATTAACTGAATTAATTTGATCTAATAAAAGTAAAATATATAGGTTCTTAATAAGTCTAATATGAGTTTGACCAAAAAAAAAAAATCTAATATGAGGCTGGCTGGTGTGAGCCGAGTACGGCCCAGCCCGTGGTCGAAAACTCTATAAATAGCGCTCAAGTCCTTCCCATAACCTAATGATGCACAATTTGACTCACATACGGATCTGGAAAGAACTTTTTTCTCATAAGTGGCAATCTCATTAAGTTAGTGTTCTAACGAAGGGGATATGAGAGAAGCACTTGAGTTCGTGTTCAGAAACCATCGCAAATTCCACGTCAAGTTTGATGGATTCCAAACCAGGTATGCGAATCGATAATCTCTCTATTAACGTGTTTCGGTTTCTGATTATGGTGATTTTGGGCGTGCCATTTTCGTGGTCAACATGTGGTATCAGAGCATGCTATAGATTAGAACCGAAACATGCAAATTAAGACCATTTTCGTTATATCCGAGAGGTTTTTACCTATTTTTGAAATTTTTTGTCGGATGAATGTAAAATTTTATTACATATTCGGAATCTACTTGTCGAGCCGAGAAGATTGATGGGCGACACGCGCCCTCACGCACTGTGGGTGCAGCGGAGTGTGACGACCACGCACGGCTGTGCCGAAGCGGCGCGTTTTTTCGCTGGTAACCGCAGGCTGACGTCAGCGAGGGGCACAGACCGGGCTTGACTCGGATCTTGACTCGACCCGAGTGTTGACCTGACCCATATCTTAACCCGACCCGGTTGTTGACCCTAGGGGTGAGCGCGGTTCCAGGGTAGAACCGGGAATCGGAGAACCGGACCCGGTGGGTCCGGTTCGGTTCCAGGTTCCATGGACAGAGGGTCCGGTTCTCGGTTCCCCATTTTTTGGACCCGGCTGTTCCGATTCCGGTTCCCGGTTCCTATAGGAACCGAAACCGGAACCGGAACCTGGAACCAGAATCGGTACCAAGAACCGGGACCAGGAACCGGATTCCTAAAAATTAAAACATAAACTACACCGTGTAGAAACCCTAATTCACCTTGTCCCTCCGTATTGTCCCTCCTGCAGCCCTGCTTCCACTTCCGCCTCGCTCCCGCCTTCGCTTCTGCCTTGCTCCTCGCTCGATTGCTCCTGCTTCCACTTCCTCCTCGCTCTCGCTTCTGCCTCGCTCCTTGCTCCCGCTTCTTGCTTTCGCCTTGCTCCTCGCTCCCACTTCCGCGGTTCTCTCCCGCTTCTGCCTCACTCCGCCTTCTTCGTCGCAGGTCGACCCCACAATCGCCCCGCCAAAGCTCGGCTTCATCCTCAAGCTCGCCGCCCTCTTCCTGGTCCCCTACCTCTACCTGAATCCTGATCGCGCGCCACTCCGACATCGATCGGGAGCTCAAGAGGTCGATCCTCATCAACGCCAGCCTCAGCCTCGCAGGGTTCTTCGCCACTGTGAGGCTGATCCCCGTCGCTTCCCGATACGTCCTGAGGCGCAACTTGTTCGGGTATGACATCAACAAGAAGGGAACGCCTCAGGGGACCGTGAAAGTGTGAGTAGTTTTCTTGAACGAATTTCGCGATTTTGGCTGCAAAATTTCGATCTCTATCGAGGTTGGAAATGGAATCGGCTAGTTTTGTACTGCGTTTGGATGCTTGTATTAGAATTTGCTCACGGTCACATTGTGTATGTTACATTGAGCTGGATAGGAGTGGGATTCACTTGGCCTCATGAGATGAAGTCGCTCGTACTAATTTTAGGACCTGTTGCATTTGTGATGTGGTTATTTGTGGTTCTCAGTGACGTGATTTGCTTTTGCATTTTCACTTTCATTTCCCAGATTATAGAATGAAGTATTGCGACATCTCTACAGCTCCAATGGCTTGAATTAGAAGCCGTAATTTGGAATTGGGACACTACGGCTACAAATGATGTGGTCTTGTCTCATTAGGCTGCAGATTTAACTTATATTCTAGACTATAGGTATTGGAATTTTGTGTTTTCTTGTGATATAGGCGAGTTGTTCATTGCTTATTTGGAATCATTGGATTCATATATATTGTTCACCTGGCATGTGATGATGGAAGGCATAATCTCACGTCTCCATATGTAGTTGTATCAATCAGTAAATATGATGTCTTCCAATTTTTTGGCTCTTCTTTGGCTAATGTAGTGGTGACACTTGTTGATATGCAGGCCTAAGTCGCTGGGTATTGTTGTTGGGATCGTATACTTGGTCTTGGCAATTGTGTTCCAGTATTTCAATTTTACAGCAAATTCAAATGTAAGTTCTCTTGTTTGAATGGTTGACGAGCACGATTAGTAGTTGGCTGGCTCTTGTTGTTTCATGGAGTAGTTGACTTTTGATAATCAATTGCGCCTCAAAGAGAACTTCTTTAGTTTCTTCCTAAATTAAAACTTTTGGCATGCTGCACTTTTCTTAACTATTATATATTTCTTTTTTGCTCCCTTTTTGAGCTCATAAATTTTGTTATACTGAAATTTGAGCTGCTAAAGCAATTCTCTTACCTTATTCTTCATTATGTGTCGCCTTAGCTTCATGACATGAATCCCGCCATCTTCCTGAACACGACTTAAAATGCTTAGGGAATAGTTCCTTCATGTTTTTGTCTGGTTGTTTATTTTCTAAATGCTTGGTTGAGTCATGCCAATTTTCAACTGGTGCTTCCTATGCTTAACTCTTAAATAAGATTACCAGCTCTCACTCCCTATGCTAAACTAGCTAAAGACAATGCTAATCTGTTCTCGTGTTGTTTGCTTGGCTAGCGCTTGTTTGATTGACATATCAACTATCAAGAATTCAAGATAACATGTCAATAGAGGTTGATGGATGTGAGGAGATGACTCCGATCACAGAATTTGAATTGTCGGGCGATGAAAATGGAGAAAAGCCATCCCCTACCACGAGTGCAACAAACAAGGTACCTGGGTCCTCCTTTAAATAAGAAATATACATCCGATTGTTGGAATCATTTTGCAAGAATCAAAGATGGGGATGTAATAACATATAAGGTGAAGTGCATTCATTGTGAGTCTGAGTTAAAGTACAACGTTGTTCATGGTACTTCCGCAATGAGGAAGCACTTGAAAACATGTAAGAAGTTTCCTTGCAATGTTGATAAGAGACAGAAATTCTTTGCACCGCGTAACGTAGACTTGGCTGACAAGGCAGGGGGAGGTTCTAGTACTGGTAGTGTCTTATCGACATGGTCATTTAATCAAGAACGTTGTAGGCAAATGCTTGCTCGGTTCATCATAGTTGATGAACAACCGTTTTCCTTGGTTGAACGTGTTGGATTTCGCGAGTTTGTGACCGAGTTACAGCCTCTCTTTAAACATTTGTCACGTTTTACAGTGGCTAAAGATTATATGAAGCTATATTTCTGTGAAAGAACTTGTTTGAAGACTTACTTTGGTAAGATAAATTCTAGGATCGCACTCACGACCGATACATGGACTTGTATTCAAAACCTGAATTATTTGTGTCTCATTGCACATTTTATTGATGAAAATTGGAAATTGCATAAAAGAATCATCAATTTTGTAGTGATGCATAGTCACAAGGGTAGGGAGATTGGGAGAATGGTGGAAAAATGCATCAACGAGTGGGGAATAGAAAAAAAGGTATTCACAATCACCGTGGATAATGCTAATTCGAATGATGTTGCAATTGGTTATTTGAAGGAAAAACTTTCAAGAGAAAAATTGTTGATCTTAGATGGTAGTGTTTTACATATGAGGTGCACCGCTCATATATTAAACTTGATTGTTAGAGATGGCTTGACTATGGTACGGGAATCTATTGCACGTATACGAAACGTGGTTAGGTATGTGAGGAGTTCTCCCATGAGAGCCAATACATTTAAATCTTGCATTGAGGGTGAGAAGATTACTTACAATGGTTCGGTTATTCTTGATGTTGCCACTAGATGGAACTTCACTTACCTCATGTTAGACACCGCCATAAAATTTAGAAAAGCTTTTGAAATGATGGAAGAAGACGATTCAGCTTTTGTTAGTGAGCTTAACTATGATCTTCCTAAAGATGATGATTGGGAAAATGCCATTATTCTTTCGGAATTTCTAAAAATATTCTATGATGCCACCAATCGGATGTCGGGGAGTTCATATGTTACTTCAAATGATTATTTTGAAGGGATAGCTCTTTTGTATAAAAATTTGAAAGATGCGGCGGATGCTTCGGATCCTAAGCTTCAAGCTATGGGTATGAAAATGAAAAAGAAATTTGACAAATACTATGAGAGTTTGGATAAAGTGAATATGTTGGTGTTGATTGCGGTTGTGTTGGATCCTAGAGCCAAGTTGAGTTATGTGAATTTCTTGTATGGACAAATTTATGAAGATGAATTGAAAGTCAATGAGATGCATTACAAGGTGAAGGATGCATTGGAGCATTTATATGAATTTTATGAACAATCTTCTCTTGATTCAAGTGATAGAAATTTTGGTACTCAAAGTTTGAGTGTTAGTAGTAGTGGTTCCAATGCCGATGCCAGTGGTAGTGAAGGTAGCAAGATCAAGAAGTATGACGCCCAAGTTTGGCGAAAATCCTTTATGCACTCGAACCAACAAATGTGCAATAACAACAAATCTGAGCTTGATCAATATCTTGAAGAAAAAAATGAAAATATTCTTGATCTTGACATTTTGATGTGGTGGAAGACTAGTGGCTCAAAATATAAAATCATATCTTTGATGACTCGGGATGTTTTGTCTATTCCCGTAACTACTGTTGCTTCGGAGTCAACTTTTAGTACATCAGGTCGTGTGCTTGACAGCTTTCGAAGTTCTTTGACTCCTAAAGTAATGGAAGCTTTGATTTGCACTCAAGATTAGTTGAGAGCCGTTCATGTGCCAATTGATGTTGAAGAGTGCATCGAAAATGCAGAAAAATTTGAGATGGGTAAGTGATGTTTATATCTTTATATATTGTAATTCCTTTTATATATCTAATAAGTGAATATTTTATTTAGTCTTTCTTTTTTTAAGATATGGATTGTCTGAATGAGGAGATTATCGTCAGTAAATAAAGTTTGCCAGTTGAAGCGGAATGAATATATGTGGTAGGCTTTCTAATACTTATTTTATTTTATCAATAAATTGATATGGATTGTCTTAATACTTTGGTTGTCTTTGAAGGAGCAGCTAAGGTCGTGTTATTTGTGATTCTACCAATTATTTGTGCGTGCCTTTGACCTCGTGGTTGTTTAAAGGAGGAAGAAATTTAATGCCGGAGTGGATACCGAAGAAGCTTTTGGTCTTCTACTTTTGTGTTTTTGCAGCATGTATGGGGAGAAAGGTGATATGTATGTATTGAGAAAAATGTGGCATCTTACCTTGGAATTTAAAGTCATATGTATTGCATCTCAACAATTACTATTTATCGTGCTATCCCCTTTCTTTTAAGAAAAAAATGTGACTTTTCTATAATTTGTCTTTTGTATTCTTTTTTATGAATGTTCATTTTCATTTTGATTAACTAAAAAAAAAAAAGAACCTATTGAAACCTGGAACCGACCCTGGAACCTGTGACAGGGTAGGTTCTAGGTTCCACGTTCCGACGGGTAGGTTCCAGGTTCCAGGCGGAACCTACCCGGAACCTGGAACCGCTCACCCCCAGTTGACCCGACCCGATTGTTGACCCGACTGGTCAACCGGTCGGACCGGTTGTTTAGACCAATTTGACCGGTTGAACACACGCGCACGCGCCGTGCCTTCCGATGGCACATGAGGGTGCGTCCGACGTCCGTTTTAAATGTTCTTGGTACCGACGCGCTCGTATCGAGATTTTCTACATTGTGGTGTATTTATTTTACATGTTTGAAGTTTTTACAAATGTGAAAATACGTATAGAACCCAATATATGCATATTTTTTGGGTATTTTTGCATATTTTCTTGTATTTCTCTATGGTTTTGGAAATACATATAGTAGCTCACATGTATATCATTACATAAGGACTATGTAAAGTGTAATTCATTGTCTATCAATGAATGGAATAATATAATTAGCACGACATATAATTTCAGAGACATACGCTCTTGTCTTTATGTCTAGCATTACATGTATATAGTGAATGTGATACATAAAACTTATGTCCCTGGTATGAGAGATTTTCAAAGATTCAGTTGGATAGTGACCGCCAAAGCGGCACACTTGACTAGGTTTGAAAAATATCGGTCTCATATTGTGGTGGGATGTCTCATGTTCTATTGCGTGATCATACTCCCAAAGGAGGTGATCTTGTATTGGTTCATGGAGGGGTACATGTATAGCATGTGCTTGAGAAATGACTGATCTTAGTGGTTCATACACTCAAAGGCGGTGATTTCACGAAAGATTAGAACATGTTCTCATTGCTGCTGTCATGTAGAGAGTATACATCTGCATGTCATATTTTCTGCCAAAAGATGATTATGTGATGATGTATATAACTCTCTAAATAAGTACTTACTTAATGCTGATTGTATTGTTTGTTTGTTTTCCAATCACTTTTTCTGTAAATGACAATTTCATTTCCATTGAGGTCCTTACTGGGTTGAACTTTAAGAAATGGAAAGAGGATTTTTTATTTGGAATGGAGCTGGCAGATGTTCACATTACTCTTACAAAGGATAAGTCGGCAGATATCCGTCGCGACCTAAAATTTCTCATGCTAATGGATTATTAAGACGAAACTTAACTCGGGCCCTCCCAAGTCCTATCAATTCGCAACTTAAGATTTAAGTTCTTAACGTGCAAATGTTTTCATACTTGGAGTCACCACTAATCTATTTGTGGTAGGTCGATTAGAAACCTAAATAAAACATAGGGAGATATGTTTTATTCCTACGAACCAGAGATTCTATGCTCGCGGACTTGGTTACGCTAGATTTAGTCTAACGCCCTTTCGGCACCTTTTCTTTTCAAAAAAATATTTTGACAGACAGTTTGGATTCATTTTAACTTAGTCACTAGCATGTAAGGTAATCATACAGGTGCGCAAACCACCAAAGTAACACCCAATAATTAAAACATTAAATAAATTACAAGATTTTGAGAATTACTTACCTCGAAGCAACGCAAGCATCTGTATTGTTAGCTAGAAAATCACATCAACAATCCTAATATGATTTCTAATTAACAAGCAATTTACTCAATATTTTTTTGGATTTTCACTTATTTAAATGAAAGCTAATCTATATGTAATGATGTGCAACAATTAACATGCGATTAACGCAGCCTAACATGCAAACTATATGACATGCGACAATATAACCTATTTCTAATGACGGGCAAATGATTTTGGTATTTTTATGAAATTCGGAATTAAAAATGCCAATTATCTAAACATGCAATTTTAAACTAAAGAAAGCAAATTAACCTATTCTAGAACAATCTTTTTGGTTTTTTTTTTATCGAAATTCGAAATTAAAATCAAACCGAAATGAACTATTAAGGTTAGAATAATATCTAATTAAACTAGGAAATAAATTACCCTAATTCCTAATTTAAATTAGAAATTATCTTATCTTTCTAGCAAATCTCGGTTATCCTATTCTATTAAAAAAAATTATCTAGATATATTCTAAACACGCAACATTATCTTCTAAGAAATCAATTCAAATTGCATCTAATCTTTTTGGCTTTTCTTTTAAAGAAACAAAATCAAATAAGAGATAAACACCACCATCAAATCAATATCCACACAATCCGCAAAATTCTTCTTATCAAATTTAAATGAAGTAAAGAAATCAAATTAATGGTCATATCTATAGGGTTATAAATATCAACGGAAAGCTGATTAGTCGAATTTGGAAAGCAAATAAAATCTATTATTGTATCCAAGTGATTATGAATAAGATAACGATTTTTCGTATTGCCGCGTATCATACCTTAGGGATAAGGTTAGATAGTCGTTCAGATACATTACCAAATTAGGAAAAATTTCTAATTTTGAGTGTTTTCAAATATTGCAGATATGACAAAATTACCCTAAGATATCTAGCTATCCACCAAAATATTCATGAAATATTCAAATTAAGAATCCAAATATTATGAAAATATTGAATAACATCCTTACCTAATTTCGAAATATTTCCAAATTTGAACTCGACTCGGGATCGGGTTTGCGGATCACGGTGACGGTGGCGGACCAAATGGACTCGGCTCGGTATCAGCGGCGGGTGACTCGGGGCACGACATGATGCTGAATTGTCACCGTTGGAGATGTCGGTATGAGCTGGTAACCTCTTGGAGTTCACCGAGAAACTTGCAAAGGATAAACAAATGGATGGGTCTCGCTGGGGGTGCTCGAGGAACTCGCCAGTCACTGCTATATATTCAATGACTCTGCAGCAAAGTTTTGTGACGGCGATGACTTGATGGTGCAGGCAGGAGCCCTTCGGTCCGGCAAAGGTGTAAAGACCGACTTGGAAAGAAATCCGAGATTGCTGGGCGTCCACCAGAGTCGTTGGGAACTGAAGTGGCTGTTGGTATCCTCCAGACCTCCAGCGTGATTGGAGTTACTGGGCGTCAGCCAAGGAGCTTTGGTTTATCGGATGTTGCTGATGCGGCTAATGCAGGGAAGTTGAAGGAGCAGAGGTGTTATGGAAAAGCCTAGGTACTCGCGTGAAGCCGAGGTTGTGCTGGTGATTCGCAGGTGATGTCGTCGGGGAGGGAGTTCAACAGCAGCTCCATTCAGAGCACAGGAAGCAAAGCAAGAAGGCCACTCTTTGCTTTTCTTTGACCTTTACCTCCTGTCTTGTCCCTTTTGCACTCTCGGTTTTTCTCCCTTTTGACCGTGTGTCTCTCTCTGTTTTGTGACTGTGAATTATGAGTTGTGTGTCTCCTCCCCTTTGATTAATGGGTATAATCATATATTTATATTGCAACCCTAATTTAATTGGTCGGGCTTTCTAGTCCTAATAGGCTTAGGCTTAGATTTTATCCTTTAATTTTTATTTAATTCCAAGTTGGTTGAATTGATTTGGGCTTTTATTCAATTAAACTTGATGGGCTAATTTAAGCTCAAATTAAGACAACCAAGACCTTTTTGACGTAATTTTCGGCCCCCATCCCTCAAGTGAGCCGAGTTTCATTCGGTGCTCGAGCTCGATTTACATGATAAATTTTAAGCTCGCTTGCCATCGCCGGTCTAATGCGGAATACAACTAACCTATATGACCTTAAATTATATGCTATGCAATTTTAATATTTTGATTTAGTGGTTAAAATTTAATCCCTAATTTTCTATGCAAATTATTATTAAATGGTCGGTCAAAATTTAAGTGTCAATAGCTGCCCCTCTTTGAGTGGAGGCTCACAGAGGTTTCGCTCAAATACTAGAATCTAAATTTAAACCATGCAATATGATGAATGATCTTCTTCCTTTTTTTTGTGGAGGTTTTAATTCCAATTTTTCAAATGCAATAATACGTGATATGCAAACAATAAGTAATGTATGCTAAGGTTTCTCACTTCATAAAGAGTGGTGAAAGAGCCTTACATACGGATCGCACAAAAAGCGTCCAAGCGAGGGAAAGCTTTATAATGCTATGAACTCCCTCGATCTCCAAACTTCTAGTCCACTGGAAGTAAGGTTCTCAAGGTACATGATTGCCTATTTGTTACCTGTAGTTTCCTACAGATGCGAAATAATGCATGATATGAAGAAAGAATTACAAGGGACATGCTGCCTATACCACTGTGCAATCACGAAAATGATTATGTCACATATTCCATTGGGTAAGCATGAGGTTAGTTGTGCCACCTATTCCACTGGGTGAACACGGAATGAGAAATTATGCCGCCTGTTCCATTGGGCAAACATGAAATGGAGTGTGTTGTTTATTTCACTGGGCAACACAAAGAGATATGTCACCTATTTTACTCGGTGAACATATGAGAAAGATCATGTCTCCTATTCCACTGAGTGAACACGAAAAGAGAAACAATAAAGAATAATTAGCAGACGTACCTGAAGTCAGTTACCTTGTAGGAGTGGTAAAGTAAATCGAGGCATGATTCTAATTCTGAATCATTTGACAATCACTTGGGCTTTGTTCCGAAGATGTTGCTTGATGAATGTTGATGGACTTCAGTGACCTGCAATTCAGTCAAGACACACGAAGAAAGTTTGAGGCACTAATTATCGTCTGGGGTGCCCGAGAGAATGATTTAGCGAAACGAAAAATGTTTCGACTTTTACGAACTACCTATATATCGCCATAGGTATTCGTAAAGATTTGGCCGCTACACCTTAATTATCATCGTAGGTGCGACACGAGGAAACTTTTTGAGATCAGGAGGATATTTCGACCTTTACGAGATACTTGTACATCGCCATAGGTATTCGTAAAGATTTGGCCGCTTCACTTATACCTTCCTCATAGGTGAGCTGCAGGGGAACATCTGGGATTGAGAGAACATTTCGATTTTTACAATATACCTATACATCGCTATAGACACTTGTAAAGATTTGGCCGTTGTGTCTATACCTTCCTTATAGGTGTGTCACAGGGAAATCTTTTGAGATTGAGAAAATATTCCGACCTTTATGAGATACCTATATTTTCCTCATAGGCACTTGTAAAGATTTAGCCGCTGCACCTAATTATCGTCATAGATACAACGTGGGGGAACTTTCCGAGATTATGCTTAACAAAATATCTAGTTATCATCTAAGATATTTGAAAGGACTTGATCGATAAATACCTGGATATCGTTGCAGGTACTTAACGATTGGTTGAACAAGGGGCTAGCCCAAATGTTCAGGAGTTCCTTGACAAAATACATGGATATTATCAGAGGTACCTGAAAAAGTTTGATCAATAGATGCCTAGATATCGTCAGAGGCATCTAGAGATCGCAACAAAATGACCAAATATGGAACCTAATAATTGCTCGAACAGGTTAGGGATACCTGGATAGTCACAGGCATTCAAGGGATAGAGATATACTTACCTGGTGATATCTCTGACTCTTAAGAACATGTCTCCTGCTAGACACGGTTTTAGACAACATGTAATATGCATTCATGGACAATCAAGAACACATATACTCATGCATTATAAATTCAACCGATTTTCATGCATGAAGATTTTGTCGAATCGGCATTACCAAACTTCACTGGGGAGAATCATGATAAGACAATTCAGATTTACAAACAGATATCTTGAAAATGTCGAATGAGGGACTTTCGATCCGGAAGGGCTTTCTCTCATCCTCATCGAAAAGTGGCTATTTTATGGGAATCACTATATTTCACATTCATCATGTGGACAAGAGTCCGAGCATTCTCGCAAGCGGTACAACCTTACCAATATGAGAGGGCTTTGTCAGGACTATAACGTGGACATGGTCAATGGCTTAACAAAAGGGGATTTTTCGAGTTGAGACTATTGAAAGAAAATACTTTGCAATTGTCTCCCGTTTTACAATTTAAGAACCCTGCAAAATGAGATAGAAATGGACTTGCTCGCATTTCTTTGAGCTAAGCTTATAAACATCTGAAACTCTACGATAGTTCAAGTGCCATAATCTGAAGAAACTTTGCAAGGGACGTAATGTAGGCTAGGCTCATGGGTTGAAAAATGAATGGATCATTAGGCTCAACATGTGTATAATTGAGGCGAATAAGTTAGTGATCATCTCAGCATTATCATCGGTCTTCTTCTTCACCAGGAATTGTCTTCTCGGTAGATGCTCCATTGATTTCGAGAATTCATCATTTGATTCCTTTTAGACTTGTAGAACTACTGCTCCACTGGGATTTATGACTTTGACATGCCATATCTTGACATTTTTTTCTCTAAAGATCTCCCTTTTTTCAATTTTTTTAGAGGCATTGGCCTTACTTTTACCAGGCACACTGCTTTTTCTTGCCTTTACTCTTTTTTTTTGACTTTTGACACTCACTGTCTATAATGCATATATTGGCCAACCACACTTTGACTTGTTTTTATCAAATTACTCGACATTTGGACTCTCAAGGGTCTTCATCTTTTATCGGCGCTCCGACTACATTGCTTGAACAATGATGACTTTTGCTTTACCCCAGTATGGGGGATGATCACCAATCGGGTCCATATGAAATAAAATTGTAGGCTTAATTGGGCTTAACAAAAGATAAAATGTGTATAGGATAGAAAAAAAAATGCTTTTCGTCATCCTAAGGCACTTGGACTTCGTGTGAATTCATCTGAAAAAGCAATACTCGAAGATTGATGCAAGTGAGAGCAAGACAATCTCTATTTGTTTTTCACCTTATAATGCAGACTTACCTCGAGTTTGCCCCGTGTAGGGTGGTTCTTGACATGAGTAATTTGAAAGAATTTTTCCAAGTATTTAGGCTCAAAGTGGTGAAACAATGGATAACTTGTAGTATTTAAGGTAGAGAAATGAAATGCCTTTTGTCATCTCGGTCGCCGTACCTTTTGCAAGATAACTTTTTACCTTGCAGACAAAGAATTTTTCCACTCAACTCACTGAGAATTAGTGCATGGGACTGTGTATAGGATAGGGCTTGCCTTTCATCATCCCGATGTATCTCATTCAACACATTTAATTCATTTTACATGAGTTATCAGATTGTCCAAATAGATTTCTCTTTTGAAGTCGATGATGCAGACCAACAAAACAACCATGCAGAATTTAAAACCAAAGCAGACATCTTAACTTGAAATTGATTGATACCATTTATTCATCAATGAAATGTTTGCAATTCAGAATATAAAACCAAACACTTGAAATCTTTTGCTGCAAAATGTTAGATTTTATCAGGAGTAATACATCTTCATAGCATCAGAATTAACAAGGGTGGAGAACTCACGACTATTCATTTTTGCGAGAATCAGGGCACATCCGGGAAGTATCTTTTTAACCACATATGGACCGATATGGTTTGGGACAAATTTACCCCCATGAATAGGAAAAACTGGCAGTACCTTTCTTAGGACTAGATCATTTACCTCGGTGTGTTTTTGACGTACTTTTTGGTTAAAAGACTTACCTACTTATGCGGCAACTGGATCGGGTGTTTCGTCTCACTCTTAAGGGGATTTGCCCATCTCTTCACTTCTCTGGTTTCTTCTACATCACCCAAGTTAATAATAACAGTTTGGTTTGACGTGAGAGCTTTGGATCTTTCATGACGCTCTAGATCGCGCTGAAGGTCCGAGGAATCTTCGACTTTGTCGGTGTCATCAAGATCAGGCTCGGCAACACATAATTCATTAGATTGGACCGTTCTCATACCCTCACGTGTCATAAGATTGCCCATGAAACATAAAGTAGGGGGTTCAGAAGGATAAACAGGGCTAAACATTGCATTTTTTTCTAAATTTTTCTCTTTTTTATTTTTAAAATTTTTGGAATTTTTTTTTGAAATTCTTTTCAAAAAGGTTTTAACACGAGGGAACATGAAAAAGCCCAGGCCTCAGAATTTTCCTTGGACTATATTTTTCTTTTATTGGTTGGATATCATCACTAGGCTAGTTTGATGTACTTCAACATTCCCTCAAAAATGAAAATAATTTGTAATTTCATTGATTATCACCGAATGAATTACATTTATTGAATGAAAATTGCAACGATGAGTCCTAGAAATGAAAAATTCCAAAAAGCAGCTTCCGAGATGGGGCAAGTCCTAGAAAGCAGTGAAAATTCCTACGCATGGAAGTGTGCGAAAAAGTAAAGGTTTTACTCTTGTGGGCTAGTGTCCATTCCCTTAGAATTCTCCTTGAACTATATTTTTCTTTTATTGGTTGGATATCATCACCGGGCTGGTTTGATGTACTTCAACATGCCCTCAAAAATGAAAATAATTTGTAATTTCATTGATTATCACCGAATGAATTACATTTATTAAATAAAAATTACAACGATGGGTCCTAGAAATGAAAAATTCCAAAAAGCAGCTTCAGAGACAGGGCAAGTCTTAGAAAGCAGTAAAAATTCCTACGTAGGGGAGTGTGCGAAAAAGTAAAGGTTTTACTCTTGTGGGCCAGTGCCCATTCTCTTCGACGGTCTTTCCTCGATAGCTCCAATGAGCATGTTATCGAACAGGGCAATGAGTCCCTCTATCGCATCATCAGGATCTTCTATCACTAGAGATGTTAGATCATTCATACCTCCCCTTCCATCGGGGACGATATCACATGGGTCAATATAGAAGCTTGGGGGAGCCGAATATTTCACGTAGTAGTCGAACTTACCGCTCGGATGCCCCAGGGTGTCGATCTCCTCTTTCTCTTCATGTATCATTCTTGCAAGACTCGGGAGTATAGATAGGCCTATACAATTGTATTGTGACAATAACTCTGCAGTGTTATTTGTTAACAATAATAGAGGTCTCAAGGGGTCTAAGCATATGGAGGTCAAGTATCTTACTATAAAGGAAAAAGTTCAGACTTGTGACATTGCGGTAGAATACATTTCAACAGATGATATGATTGCAGATCCGCTAACTAAAGGCCTTCGCCCTTATGTATTTGATCGATATGTTATGAACATGGGCTTAGGAGTATCAAGGGATACTATTAATTAGTAAGAGTTGTTTAGTTTTATGTTGCTCTTATGAAGTTTGTATCTGATTTTGATACATTTTGTAATATTTGAATATATATAAACTCTTTTGCATTCAATGAGGTATTTGTAAATGTAGATTTATCAAGTTGAGTATACATATTTGATAAAATCTTGAGGCATTGTGTAAACCTTGAGTACAGGCTATGGGGCATTATTGGTATTAGCCTTAACGATATGTCTTGTTACACATAAAGTATAGTTAACTATCAAGATAAGATATATGCAGGTTCGTTGGAATCATGAAAAATATTCTCTGGTGACACACTAGGTTTTGTGACATTTAAGAAGAGAAAATTTGGACTAACAAAATGAATAACACATGAAGTGTCACTCATTATGAGGTATTATCAATTTGACATACTACCATATTGAATCTATATCAGTAAAGTTGAAAGTACTTGTGATCATGGAAGGCTCTGTGTGAGTACATGCAGTTACCGCAATGATTCGGTGTTCGAGACTTTATGGGATCGGATTGACTATTAAGAATAATCTCTAGACTAATATAAAGGTGCACACACAGTTTTGTTTCAATTAATATCGCTTAAGTGGGAGAATGTAAGAATTTCCTAATGTGGGCTTCATTAATTGAAATTAACCGAATTAATTTGGTCTAATAAAGGTAAGATATATAGGTTCTTAATAAGTCTAATATGGGGCTGGCTAGTGTGGGCTGAGTACGGCCCGGCCCGTAATGAGAGAGCCCGTGGTCGAAGACTTTATAAATAGTGCTCAAGTCCCTCTCCTAACCTGATGATGCACAATCTGACTCATATATGGATCTAGAGAAAACTTTCTTCTTGTGAGTAGCAATCTCATTAGGCCAGTGTTCTAACGAAGGGGATAGGGGAGAAGCACTTGAGTTCGTGTTCGAAAATCGTTGCAAATTCCTCGTCAAGTTCAATGGATTCCAAATCAGGTACGCGAATCGATAATCTCTTCATTAATGCGTTTCAGTTTCTGATTATGGTGATCTTGGGCGTGCCATTTTTGTGGCCAACAAAAATGAGTGGGACAAAAAGAGTTTATGCTTTGTATCAAGAAAATGGAAGGAAAAATTGAGTTCACGCGTAGAAATTTGATAAATTCATCACGACTGTCTCGTTTAATTTTTGATCGCATTTGAAGAAAATGGGTCGGAGTTGAAAGGGGTTAGGCCAATGTTTTAGTCAAAAGAGAGGGTGAAAAAGGGTAGCTACTTTTGGTAAGGAAATTGCAAGGCGGGTCTCTTTATATTGGCTTCTTAATCTTAACTTTTAGCATTATCGGAATTCTATTTGTTCACGCGTATTGAGTTTTCCAAAATTCACGAAATCTCGTACTTTTAACAAGAAATGTCAATATCGAATCGCAAACTCACATCGAATTTTCTCATCTTTGTAATATGTTTAAGTGCAAACAAACATGTCGAGAATATTTCCTTAATTTGTTAATGGCGTTAGAAGATAGGGCAAAAGCCATAAAAAAACCCTAAATTACGTCTACGATTACACAAATTTATCGTGATTTTGTTTGTGACACCAAATATCCAAAACTTGTACCTATGTAACATATTTATCTTCCGTCAAAGTTCTATCAACGAGAACCGTTAAAAATATGCCTGCATGAACGCTATAAAACAAATAATGTTGACACGGCTCTTATGTGACTTGAATGAAGTGAAATTAACATTGTTTTGACTA
Organism: Syzygium aromaticum; assembly: GCA_024500025.1. Taxonomy (NCBI): domain Eukaryota; kingdom Viridiplantae; phylum Streptophyta; class Magnoliopsida; order Myrtales; family Myrtaceae; genus Syzygium; species Syzygium aromaticum. Next base: position 32,632,165 of record CM044890.1, on the reverse strand, counting down.
AAAAATCATCTACGGAATTTTGACGTGTACGAGTTTAAAATTTTTTTATGTTATAAGAAAATTTAAGATAAATATACCATAATAGATATACTTTAAAATTTCCGATATCTTAAAAACAATTCCGGATGCACGTGTTAAGATGAACATAATTTAAGGATTTCGTGACTGACTTTTTCCCTTGGAGATATTTATCTGACAAATTTCTTCTTTCTTCAAAAACGAGAAAGGACAAAAAAAAGTAGAAAAAAGGAGAAGGTGATGGATTGACGGATGGATGGATCGGATGCTAATAAAAAATCACGGGGCGCACTGTTTGGTGGTCAACGCCAATTGAACGGTGATGGACAGAGTTTCCGAGGTGACGTGGGACGTCTGATGTGACCGGGTGGGCTATTGGGGAATAATAACAGACGCGACCTCTTCCAACCATTCCCCCCTGTCCACATCTCCGGAATGTTCCCCCTCTCGTTTTTGCCACGTGGCCTCCCCTCCTTCACTTTTTGGCTCTTTCTTTCTCATTCGGATAGATTTTCACTGCTCGAATTTTTTACTCCATTTGAATTTCTCTTTAGGATTTGCTTTTTGCTTAAACCTAAACCGCCCAGGTTTACATTGAAGCATAAGAGAGAGACCATTACTAATGGCGCGCTAAGATCGTTGGCCCTACGGCGAAAGAGTCACCTTATCTTCTACAAGATCAAAAGTTTAATTTGCGCTCGTAAAATAATCTGTGAATGATCCGTGCAGTGCTACTTAACTGTAATATGACTTGTTGGAAATAGAAAGAGACTTTCTATCTACTGGGGTCTTCGAGATGTATACTGAATTCGCAAGCTTTGTGTGGAGAGATTGCATGCTGAACCTAACACGAAGAGCTTTTTTTTACTACACTTCCGTAGCCATTTCGTTTCTTTTAATTGCTCGCTGGTGGAGGTGAAGGCATTGGAGATAGAAGGCTCGTGAATCGCCTACCTCTTTTCTCTTAGAAGGGGCAATCAATGTTAAGTCATGATAATCTGAATATTAAAATAAATATCTTCTTTTTGGAAATAGATCTAAAACAGGGATATAAGCAAGAACAATGAAGAAATTTGTTTATAAGGGATTAAAAAATAGATCAAAATGGACTTTGCTAATCCTTTATAAGCTCTCCAAATCTGGCCTAATACTCTTCCTACCCCTTTTTTCCTCAATCCAAGCAAGACTGTGTTTTGAGAATTCTTTTTCTTTTCTCATAATCCCTCCTACCAAGCACAGCATAAGGGTAAGTTTGTAAAACTGAAAATCAAGTGTTGAAAATCTCAAGTGTTGAAAATAAATTTAAAAATTTGAGTTATTATGATTTAAAATTAATAGCTAAATATTATGAGACTCGGACCAAACGTAGAAAAATAATCATTATCAGTAGGCTTTACCAATATATTTGGCAAGATTGTAATTACTATCAAATTAAATAGGATTTTTTACCTAGTTTAACCCTTTAAATCAAGTTCATTTAAGGCTATTAAACAAACATAATCTCATCCAATGTTATATATATTTTTTATTTTCAGCACTTAATTAGATTATCAAACCAGCTTTAGAACGAGTAAACCGCGATTCTTTCACTTAATTGTCCATCCATTCATTTGGGTGCTTGGGGAATAAAGTACAATTGGGTTTTTGTCCTTTCCCTCTTGTTTTCTAACTTAAATAGAATAAAAGTACCGTGGCCATATTTGTCTCTTGAGGAACAGTACAAACATTTTCTTGGAGAACTTGGAAAAATGAGGCCAAGATTTTGTCCATCGGAGCACAAGTACATGCTTACTTTTTTGGAGCTTGGTCTTGTTTTGGGAGGTCCTAAGGTTAACTTAAACCAGAGAAGAAATCACCGATAGCAATATCAAGATCGTTGCCCTCATGATTAAGGGGGATCGTCCGTCTTTCACGAGATTACGAGTTCGATTCACGTCGTGATTAACCCATAAACGGTTTATGCTACATTGCCTAACAGTAACTTATCTCATCTAAAAAGACTTTTTCACCTTTAGTAACCTGGTAGGGCTGTAATGACGGGCTCATCAGCCAAAGATCTTTGGATAGAGTGTGGTGCGAAATAGCTACAGCTCAAGTCAATCATTTCCTTTTTGGTGTGAAGTTCTTGAACATTTCCTAATAGGTATGAAGCAATATATAGTAATGTTCAAAGGGGATTGCCAGTGATTATCAGCTTTTCCCCTTTTTACAGAGAAACCCAAAGTCAACAAACTTTTTTCAAAAATGAAACTGGGAAATTGTTTAGCACTTGCAAGGAATTTCTGAAAGTCATGACTAGAAGGCACAAGGAAAAATCTATTTACCGGCTATCGACATGTACTTTACTTTCGACTAGTATCTTACATAACCACATGTATATAAAATTTTAAAAAAAGAAATTAAGTACAAAATGAAGAACATGTCTTATTCTCGTATATATGTTAATTCTTTAAAGTAAAAATCACGATTAGTAATTTCAAGGGACACAACATCCAAATTTCAATTTCAAAGGAAACTTTTTCAAGTGAAGAAAACGTCAGGTGATGTATTGACATGCACATTACACATTTAAATTGTTTTTCTTATGTTTTTAATAACTGAGTTATGTAGACCCCAATAAATTAATAAACAAGGATATTCGATTGCGTATGAGTGTGACTACTCTCTCTCTCTCTCTCTCTCTCTCTCAAATGAGTCAATCGTTTCGTGCATGTATGGCTTTGAAAAGGAAATGGATGAAAGCCATTCACTCCCGTAGCAGTTTTCCTTTTTATTATTATGCTCTCTTTTTTTTTTATATAAAAAAGAGAGACAAGGCCCGAACATTGGATCCTTACTCTCCTAACTCCTAACAAGAAACGGAGTAAACCTCCACGTGGCTTATCTAGTGCAAGATTATAACATGCATTAGGGACTGAACGATCCAATTAGCTAGCCAATCTGCAGATACATGTCCCTCCTGAAAATTATGGAGAATCTCTACATGTTGAAAATATTTGAGCATATTTCCAATTTGGAAATGAGCGTGTTGGCAAATGAAGAGATGAAGTTGATTTCCGAATTAAAGAAATGGCTGCTTGTTAGTCCAACTCCATAATAAGTTTGGTGAAATCCAAAGGGATTGCCATTTTGACATCCAAGAAACTACACCACGGTTTTGCTTTGAGCGAAGAACACACTCTCACTAGCAAACCAATTGCCCAAGTCATCACTAATAAGTCCACCAACTAAAGTTGAACCCAAGTTTCCTTCTGAAGCCCCCTCGAAATTGAGTCGAACCCAGTTGGAAGGAGGTGGGGGCTCAACCCACAAACTTGTCGATTTTCTCATTGTGGGTAAACAATCTATTTTCTACCAATCGAGCAAAACGAACATCCTAGACATATCCTAAGATCAAAACCGCAGGTGCATCGGGAAAAGAAAAATCCGTCTAGAATAATCTATGATGATTCCTTCATTTCCAGAAATGCCAACAAGCTACACCAAATACTAGTGGCCCGTCGTAATCTTTTACCAAAACTGTTGCTGAAGATAGATTTGTCAACAACCACTTATCCAAATCGAGAGCAAAGAATTCACCCCGTAAACTTATAGGTAAAATCTTATGCCAAAAAGCCTTTGCATACTTACAGTCCCAGAGTAAGTGTAAGTTTGTCTTAGAGGATTGTAGACAAGAAGTGCGAGAGTAAGAAGACGTTGGTGTGAAACCAACCATAGAAAACTTTTGATCCTTTGCCGTCCATCCTATTTCCACACTTAATCCCACAGTTTCAGTGGGCAAGTCCTGTCTCAGTGAGATTAAATCATAAGCTTCCTTTACAGTGAAATGCCCACTGCTATTGCTGACCCATAGTAGCAAATCGTTGCCATCACAGCTTGCAGGTTGGAGCATGAACTGAATTTGCAAAAAATTGAATGAGGCGGGATACCCACTAGACTAGTGAGGCTCCATTGGTAATGACGGACAAAATCCAGAACAACGCAACCAAGGGCCTACACAGCAGCAGATGGCAAAATCCAGTGGGTGAGGGGACCAATTCCATCAACCCAATTATCAGTCTAGAATTCAACTGATGTCCCATTGACCACCGCCCATTTCATACCCTCTTGGACATCACACCATATTTCGCTAAGAGTTTCCCAAAGACAGAATGAATGGGACAAGCCGGGAGAAAATTAAATAGCAGGTCAATGTAGTGATATTGTTTCTCATAAAAGTTATCTGTAATGACTCTGGTTTCGAAACTAAGGACCCTATAAGTTTCATAAGAAAGTAGAAATCCTAACTCTGCATAATTCTTTGGTTGGCAAAGCGTGTCCCAGCTCACTAGGTGGATTTTCTTTTTGTCTTGAACATCGCCCCAAACAAAAATTTTGACAATCATGTTCAACTTCTTCTCAAGCTATAGCAAGCAACTTCGCCGATTGCATCAAAAGAAGCACGAGAGAATGTTACAGAGGACAGAACCCAGCTCCACATGTCCGGTGACGCCCTCGATATTGACCCCTAATTAAGGGCGCACATGGAATGCGTTCTGAAATAAAAATTTTGTTCCGGAATGCATTTCGGAACAAAATGATATTTGTTAAAAAATTTCCGGAATGCATTTTGAAAAGATTTTTGCATTCTAAAATAAAAATGCGTTTGTTAAGGGTGCGCATGAAATGCATTCCGGAACATAATAGCGTTTGATAAAAAATTTCCAGAATGTATTCTAAAGAGATTTTTGCATTCTGGAATAAAAATACGTTTGTTAAGGGTGTGCATGGAATGCATTTTGGAATAAAAATTCTGTCTAGAATGCATTCTGGAACAAAATGACATTTGTTAAAAAATTCCCGAAATGCATTCTGGAGAGATTTTTGCATTTTAGAATAAAAATGTGTTTGTTAAAAATACTTAATTTCATAATGCATTCTTGATTCAAGAATGAGTTTTTGGCAAGAAAAAGAGAAGTTACTTTTTGTAACTTCTTGATTCCGAAATGCATTCTCCTTATTTTCTCATAATTTTTTTTTTAGAAAATGCATAAAAATTGAAAAATTCTAGAAAAATTCATAAAAATTTCCAGAAAATGGCTTTAAAAGAGTCAAATTTCGGGAAAATATAAAATTTGGTAAATTTTTTTTTTAAAATAAAAAAATAAAAAACTTTAAAACTTCACAGAATAGCTTAAAACACATATAGTTACTCACTTTGAGTGAAATTTACATTTTTGAGGTGCAAAAAAAATAAAAAATTTCAAAATTTCATAAAATGACTTAAAACACCTGTGGCCACTTACTTTGAGTGAAATTTAAATTTTTTGAGGTGCTCAATAAAAATAAAAATAATAAAAAAATAAAAATTTTCAAAACTTTACAAAATGGTTTAAAATACCTGTAGCCACCCACTTTGAGTGAAATTTAAATTTTTTGAGGTGCCCAAAAAATAAAAAAAATAAAAATTTTCAAAACTTCATAGAATGGCTTAGAATACTTGTAGCCACCCACTTTGAGTAAAATTTAAATTTTTTGAGGTGTCCAAAAAAATAAAAAATTCAAAACTTTACAAAATGACTTAGAATAAATGTGGCTACTCACTTTGAGTGAAATTTAAATATTTTTAGGTGCCCAAAAAAATTTTAAAAATTAAAAATTTCAAAACTTTATAGAATGACTTATAATACCTGTGGTCATCCAATTTGAGTAAAATTTAAATTTTTTTAGATGCAAAAAAAAAAAAATTTTGACATGAATTTTTGTTTACAGAAAAAATTCTTGCATGTCTTCACCAATCTTCTGTTATTCTCTAAGTTCATGTTTGTATGTGTGTGAGCAGGCATGCACATGCCTATGATCCTTCTCTCGCGATACAATCTATAATATTGCTGATTTAAGCAAAAATTATCTAAAAAAGTCATTAACATATTGTACTTTTACCAATTTAGTCATAAATCTTTCAATTTTGCCAATTGAGTCTCAAACATTTTCACGTTTTGCTAATTGAGTCTATCCAGCTACTTTTGACTGAAAATATCTAACATGGATGCTAGTAGTGCCACGTAATATGGCTGACGGTGATGTCGACCACAAGCGAGGGCCGCAAAATCCTTGCCGGTTGCGGCCCTTGCCCAAACCTCGTGACGGCTGCAAAGCCCTCGCCGCAACCGATCACCATAAACATACATATAGATCATTGTATTCATGTGCATTAAGTATGACTTAACCTATAATGTGGACGACATGAGGGACAAAACGACTAAAGATATACAGTAACGTTTGAGAGAGACGGTTTGCTTTGATCTAGAAAAAGAGACTTTACCACATTCAAAATGACTTCACTTTGGTTAGTTTAGTTTATGTGGACCCAAAAGGCCAAAGGAGATGAGCCCTCATGGTCTCGTTTTGCTCCCTCTTTGTATCATTAAATTAAAAAGGGGACAAAACAAACATTAAAAAAAAAAACTATAGAATGCGTCCCTTGCTCCATGCTAAAAGCTAGCTTTAGAAAATTAGAATGGATGCATGTCTACACCAGGATTTATGGCTAGGGCACCCGAAACCCTAGTTTCCTAAAGCAACACTTTTGCCTGTGTGGCCCGGCGAAATCAATACATTAGGGAAAAGAACGTGGTTGAGTGCTTGCTCACTAGCGAGAACAGTGTTAAGAAAAAACCACAGAATACGCATGGTTGTAATGTGATCATTGTCACGTTCGATTAGCAAACATCAAGTGTGCCCTACACACTCGATTTTCTCCAATGTTGCGACATGATTCGAGCTTGACTTTTCAGCCCCGTTTTCGCTTACGGCGTATCGTGGCCCCTGTGATTATTGTTGATGCGAGTGGATGTTTAGCCATAAAGTTTATGAATTGAACTCCAAGATGATTTTCACGTGGTAGCACATGCGGTCGTGGGGCTGAAATCCCAGCGTCTAAAAGCGTATATATACGTGCTCTCACATCAGCAAAAATGACACACACAACGTCATGACCTTAGAGATGGCTAAGGAGTACAAAACATGATGAAGTTAGTAGGCCTAATTTCCTGAAAACCACTCAATTTTTGGTCTAATTTCACTATGGCCCCGAACTTTTTTTTGCCCAAAAAAATTCTCAATTTTCACTCTAATCTAAAAATAGCCACTACTTTCGTCAAAATTACCAACATTAGGATTGGTTACAGGTTCATTATCAGTATCAACACCCTTACAGCCTCTCGACGTTGTTAATCTCGAAGAAACCGGTGACGATTTTTGGATGCGTAGGTAAATTTGAGACTATAGTGAAAATTGGAGAATTTGTTTGGATAAAATGAAGTTTGCGGTTAAATTGGGATTGTACATGAAGTTGAGATATTTTTTGGGAAATAGGTCAAAGTTAGTATCTTCTAACTAATTGCTCTACGTGTAGGTTTGGGACACTATGGGATAGAAATATTTAAAAAAATGTGTTTAGTGTCGTCGATTTTTTTGTTACCTACGTCAACATGTGTCGATCGCCTAAACTAAATTAAAAAAATCAAAGTTATTAGTTGAAGTTGATTTATTTTGCGATCTGATGATTTGGGACGAGTTAGACCTAAAAATTGTGAAAGCGATGGGTTGAAAAGATGCGCCCCGCGTTCGAATTAGGATGGGCGGCGAGCATTCTATTTTAGTTAGGGTCTTCTAATTATAATAATGTCAAAAGATTATCCCAACAAAGAGAAAAGAAAAAGTAATTGTATTAGCAAAACCATAAAATTATGTTACAACCACCTGTAAAAGTTTAAACAATTAGATAAGTGCTTGGTTTAAATTTCGAATATTTTATCAAGAACTACAGATTATTGCCATGTCCGATCTTGAAATGTAAGAAAAAGGATTAGGTTAGTCTATTTTTCTTTTCCAAAGTATTAACCTTACTATCCAGTGATTTGGTGCTATATCATAATTTCCCCCATCACCTATACACAAACTTAATTAAAGAAAGGACAAATACCACAAAAAATCTCAAATTAACAAATACCAAATGCCCTAAAGTTGCCCACCATGGCACAAACATCCCGGACTTCTTTTTTTGTCATGAAAAAAATCCAAAACTCATACATGTGTGGCATATAATACCCTTTAGTATGAGTTTGGGATTTTTTATGACATAAAAAAAGTTTAAGGTATTTGTATAACAGTGGATAAGTTTAAGATTTTTAATGACACAAATAAAGTTTAGGGCATTTGTGTTACATTGGACATAATTTAGATTTTTTTGTGGTGTTAGACCTTAAAGAAGTTCACTAAAAATAATGCTCAACTACTGCCACAATAGTGCCACGCAATTTCGATGTTTAACCAACTAATCAAAACCCAATAGTACAATTGTACTCTCCTACTTAATAACAATTGAATCAACAAGCCTTTTTTATCCCGTGCGCCGCTTGCCTGGATGCCTCAATAAGTTAATATGATCTTTAGAAGCCTCATATACGGTTTTTGAAATTTATCATGACACTGAAGATAGTACCACGAGAAGTCACGAAAGGATATGAACTATAACCTATACCGAGCTATACGCATGCGTTCTTCGGTCACATTTAGAACGTTCATCATTCGATCGAAATCGAATCCCGATTGATGTTGCAAGTTAACCCAAGACACGCTTTGCAAATTGTTATTCTAAGAAGCCAATTGATTGAGCCATGGATACAAGGTGCTAATAAAAGAAACAGATCGTAAAAGGGACGAGTAAGTGTGACCAATCTTCTCCCATTTCATTCAGACAAAATCCAAATGCAAGAGACATTAGCAATTGGTGATATGGGCATGTGGGATATCCTACTTCCAAAATCCCAAACAGAGCAACCTGTGATGTCGAGCATAATCATGCGCTAATTGCGCGCGTGCTTCAAGACCAATCGCGGTGGGCGATCCTTCGTTTACTAGGTCCCCAACCCCCCAAAAAAAAATGCAACTAGGGATGCTTTTCCACGAGCCTCCCATTAAAAAAAAAAAACCCTATTGAATGGGACCAAGTAGACAAACATTTGCGAGTTCGTCCCACGAGAATTTATCGTGTATGTCACCTACATGCAAACTAACGAAAAGCTTGAGCCATGCCCATATGTATAATGCAACGACCATTAACGACTAGAAAATTCAAAAACTTATGAAAGATTTAGTAACGACACCGATAATACAAACGGGATGCGGTGAGTGCACTATCCATGGTACCCTCTTTTCTCATTCACCTATTGTGCTTGCTGAACTTTGGGCCTTTAGGGAAGAGCTTCGGATGGATGTGGATGGGCGAATTCAATGACTAAGTTCAAAAAGTGATTCAATGATGCTTTGTAAGGTAATGGAAGTCTCTTTATGATAGACCATACTTATCAAATGTGTTAGGATTAAGTGCATAAATACAATGGAATAAATAGTAAATATGACAAAGAGATATCGAGACGTAAGATTTTATCCCGATTCGCCTTTAAATTAGGGTTAAATTTTGTAAGTGGAAATTAACACTTCCCACCTCTTGTTACGACTCTTAATTGCAATAGAAAGAAATTATATATAAGTAGTAGTTATTCATGGATCCAAGCCGAAATTTCCAATAAAATATAAGCTCAAACTACAAAAGCCATCTAGCGACTCGGGGGCGCTGCCTCTACGACTCCCACTAGGGCAGCCCTCTCAGACTCATGCTAGCTCACCAGGGAACGGGATCCTCGTGCCTTGAAATATGAACCATACGCCAACAAATATTATTATTGATTGCAGATTGCTGTGGTCTAAGATTATGGGACTTTAATATAGGTATGGAGAAGCAAATCATTACGCAAGTTTGATGGCAAGATCACAAAGGGACTAGTTCAAGGACTTCTAAGATCTTTCGGTCGTCGCCTCCTTCATTTGTTGTTGATTGGTTTAGTAAAGGCTATGATTCTGTTGGTAATTTACATATCTCATCACCTGTTAGTGACATAGACATTGCCAATTTGACTATATCTCCGTAGGGAGTTCAAATCATTGGCAATTGTGACATAGCTGCCGGATACTTATATTCCACGAGTTCAAACCACTTGTCATGATTGGGTGTGAATCCTGTGCCGAAAAATGGACTTTTTTTATTGATTAAATATTTAGTTCTTGAAAAAATCTTTAATTTTGGAATGGTGTGATGATCAATTTTTATAAATATAAAAATATCGAATAGTTATGATTTAATCCGAATGGTTTGTAGTTATTACACCATGGTCATCCATAGTGTAACCTTGGTCGTTTTTCCCTGACCCAACTGGTGGGTGGGGAAAATAAATTCTAAAATATTCACAAGTAAGATCAAAATTAAAGATTATATTATATATTGGAGTGCAACCATGAAGAAGCTGGCCAAACCCAAAAAAGAAAAAAATGAAAGAAAGGTGTCATGTGACTTTATAGAACTCTCCCAATAAAATCACCAAATCAAAAAGGAAGAAGCTAGAGACCAAGTCTTTCTACCCATGTATCTCTCCCTCTTTGCCAATATTTGTTGGTGTGATAATCGGAGAGAGAGACAGAGTGAGTGAGTGGGAGTGTGAGAGGTAGAGAGGAACCCACCTCGGCCCCCTTTCTAGGAAACCATACGAAGAGAGAGGAGAGGAGAGGAGAGAGAGAGAGAGACTGGTGGAAAGAAAATGGTTATAGCAGGAGGAGGGGAAGAGAGCAGCAGCAGATGGGGAAAAGGAGATTGCTCAGAGAAGAAGGAGATCAAGGAGGAGGAGGGAGGTGGCGATGATGATGGGGGAAGCGAGGAACAAACAGGTGGGGGGAAATTTTCGCAGAGCAAAAAGAGAGAGATAAAAAGGAAAGGGTCGTTATTATTGCACTGTCCAGAGCTTCCCTGCTACAACTCTCTCTCTCTCTCTCTCTCTCTCTCTCTTCTCTCTGCAGAAATCAAGAAACCCTCCCTTTCTCTTTTCGCAGAAAGCCAAAGCGCGGACAGAAGTAGTAGTAGTAGTAGCGTAGTCTCAGCAGTCGCAGCAGTAGCAGCTGCTACAGGAATCAGAAGAAGCCCACCAGACTCTTTGCTCAGTTCTCAAACCCATAAACATACTCTTTCTCTCTCTACCAGCAAACAGCAATCAAAGATCGCTTCGTCCCTTTTTCTTTAAATTCGCACGCACCCTTCTCTCTTTCTCTCTCTCTTTATCTCTCTGTGCGCGTCTGATGCGATCTCAGACAGAGAGAGAGAGAGACAAACCCCACACTCAACACATAACACCCACATAGATGCATCCCTAGATTGAGCTTCTCCCCCTCTCACCCGACTTTCCATTTTCTCTCATTCCCCCAGTATTCTTTCTCTCCCTCAAGAACCCACAAAAGAAAAAAGATTCAATTTTTTGAATCCTAAGAAGACAAGAACAAGAAACTGCAAGAGAGAAAAGAAAATTTCAGCAGCAGCAGTACTGAGTCAGTGCGTAGTTGTGGCTTCTTCCACGAGGAGGCTGCTCTCGGAGTCCGGCGCATTCGCTGACTGGGTGGCCTCCTCCTCCGCCTCTGGCCGCGCCACCGCCCCTGACGACCTCTCCCTCGGCTTCAATGCCGCCCCTCTCCCGGGTGGCGCCCCCGCTGGCCCGCCTCCTCCTCCCGCTCCACCGTCAACTACAGCGTCCCGCCAGATATGGGCATGGTCGGTCTCCGCGACGTCTTTGTCGTCGCCCCGGCCACCTCCTTCCACCCCACGGGCCACCACCACCACCACGACACCGTCATCGTGGACTTGTCGAACGGCTCCAGCGCCTCGGCCGCCACTGCACTCGGCATGGGCGTCGGCGTGGGAGTCATTCCCCTCCTCACTGCCGCCCCGTGCCTTCCTCCGAACGCAGCCGAGGGCAACGGCGGTAATTTGACGGCCCGGAGCGGTAGAGCTGGCCCGGCGGCTGAATTCCAGCTGTAGCAGAACCAGCAATCATCCCATCATTACTTGAAGAAATCCGCTCCGATTCTCGATCATGGCAATTCCAGTAATTTAATGCAAAGAGGCGGCGGCGGGGGATTGGCGCAAGCTCTGGCAGCACGGCAACGTGCCAAGTGTGAAGAACTTTGAGAAATGAAAAAGAAAGACAGGAAATTTACAGTTGAAGAACTTGAACTACATTTAGAACTTCATCTAAGAGCTTGACCTCTTTTTGGGTATCTTAGTGCTTATATAACACGTACAACTCTTCAAGCTAAAATTATTACTCAAGTTACAGCTTATATACCAGAAATACAATTATACAACTGAACTAACAGAAGAACAAATCTGTATAACTGAATTAACAGAATATCAACTACTCTGTTTTTCTTTTAGCTCAATGAACAGAATTACTTATGCAGAATTTCACTTCTTCGTCTTCTTTTCCTATAATCTCAACATCCCCCCGCAAACTGGGTGCAGGTTTAAACCCAAAGCCCAGTTTGGTTCGAAGAGTGGAGTGATCAAGTCGTGACAATGCCTTGGTTAAAATGTCAGTAAGTTGGCGATGACTAGGAACATATTGGACGCATAATGATCCCAAAGAAGGTTTTTTTCTGACGAAGTGAAAGTCAACTTCGATATGTTTAGTTCGAGCATGTAAAATAGGATTAGCAGTAAGTAAAATGGCAGACTGATTATCACAAAAGAGGACCGTAGGTGATGTTAAAGAAATGCCAATGTCACGTAGGACAAAGCTGATCCAAGTAAGGTTAGCCGTAACAGAGGCAAGGGCACGATATTCAACTTTAGTGAATGAACAAGAAACAGTGGGTTGTTTCTTGGCTGTCCAGGAGATAAGATTGGAACTAAGAAATATGCAAAAACTAGTAGTAGAGCGTATGGTATCAAGACATCCTGCCCAATCAGCATCTGAGAAGCCATATAAGTTTAGAGTACTATGCGAATGAAGAAAGATACCCAGATGAATTGTTCCCTTTACATATCGAAGTACTCGCTTCAATTTAAGAAAATCAACAATGGTAGGGAGCTGCATTTTCTGACACAAAAGATTAGTGGCATATGCAAGATCACGTCTAGTAATAGTGAGATATTGAAGACCTCCTACCAGACTTCTGTATTCAAGGGGATTATTAAGAGGGATGGCATCATTTGACGTAGGAATAGACATGATAGATAGAGGAGTTGAGATTGGCTTACAATCTTGCATGTGAGCTCGTGTAAGAAGGTCAAGAGCATATTTAGTCTAGCAGAGAAAGAGGTCAGTAGTACTATGAGTGGCTTCAATACCCAGAAAGTACTAAAGAGAACCTAGGTCTTTCATGTGAAAAGTAAGACTCAGAGACTTGATTAAGTCAGCAAGAAGCTGAAAGGAGTTACCAGTCAGTACAATATCATCAACATAAAGAAGCAGGAGAATTGTGTCTATACCTCTACGGTACACAAAGAGAGATGGATCTGTGGTGCTACAAAAGAAGCCTAATTCAAGTAAAAAATTGCTGAATTTCTCAAACCATGCACGCGGAGCCTGTCGAAGTCCATATAAAAACTTTTGAAGTAAGCAAACATGATAAGGTAATGTAGGATGAACGAAACCAGGATGCTGCTTCATATAAACAGATTCAGTCAATGTGCCATGTAAAAATGCATTTTTGACGTCGAATTGATGAATAGGCCAATGCTGCACCATAGCTACCGACAAGACAACACGTATGGTTGCTTGTTTTACAACAGGACTGAAAGTTTCAAGATAGTCTACTCCTTCTTCTTGATGAAACCCTTTAGCCACCAAGCAAGCTTTTAACCTGTCAAGACTCCCATCAGATGCTAACTTGGTCTTATACACTCATTTACAGCCTATGACATTCATCTGAACAGTTCTGGGAACTAACACCTAAGTTTGATTTTCATATGAGGTAATCATTTCTTCTTGCATTGCATGGGTCCAACCTTCATGAGCTAAGGCTGACTTAAGTGATTTTGGTTCAGGAGGGACAGTGTATTCAGCTAAGCAGGCATATTTGGGATTTGGTTTCACTATGCCAGATTTAAGTCGAGTTTTCATAGGATGAACAAAAATATCACAATGTTGAGGAGGGGAGGAAGACTGACGTTCTTGATCATCAACAGGTATGCTAAGTTCTGTAATATGCGAAACAGAAGAGTCTGATGGTCCAGGAGCAACAACAGCTTGTGAATGTGAAGAAGACAGATCTGTGCAATGGTTAGAATTGTATGGTATACGAATTTGGTCTACCTCCAGAACACCATTGTCATGTAGATGACCAGTGTGAAAATTATGAGTTTGTCTAACTGTATTTGCCTTGGTAGAATCCAAAAAAGTTACCTCATCAACCCATTTTCGATACAAAGATGTATAGTGAGGATAATCTGCAGATAATTGCTTGGTAAATAGAAAGAAATTTTCATCAAATGTCACATGTCGGCTGATATATATTCTACCATTAGTAGGTACCAGACAGCGATACCCTTTATGTTTCTCACTATACCCCAAGAATACACAAGTGAGTGATCAAGGGTCAAATTTATGTTGAGCATATGGTCTGAGACAAAGATAACAAGCACATCCAAAGACCCTAAGATGATCATAGTTGGGTACTTGTTTAAAAAGTTTGTTGTGAGGTGAGTCCATCTGCAGCGTTGGAGTTGGAAGTAGATTAATAATATAATTCGCAGTTAAAAATGAATCAATCCAGTAGTGTAATGGTGTTCGAGCATGATAGAGCATAGTAAGGCCCAATTCTACTACATGACGATGTTTCCTTTCAGGAATTCCATTTTGTTCAGGAGTGTAAGGGCAAGAAATATATTGTTTAATACCACAAGTTTCTAAATGAGCCTAAAACCTGGTACTAGTGAATTCACCACCACCATCACATTGGAAGACTTTGATTTTGCGGTCAAACTGAGTCTCTACAGATTTCTGAAACAGAAGGAAAATATTATAGAACTCGGATTTGTATTTTATTGGATAAAACCAACTCTATCGAGAGAAGTTGTCCACAAAAATGACATAAAACCTAAAGCCCTGAACAGAGGTTACTGGTGAAGGACCCTAGATATCACAATGTATCCTTTCTAGAGGAAGTTCGGATATAGAATGGGATAAAGAAAAAAGTAAATCGGTACTCTTGACAAGTTGACAACTGCCACATACAGAGGAAGCTTTCTTGTTATAGCTGATCCATTGTTGTTGTTGAAGATACTTCAAGGTCTTTGTGTTGGTATGAGCAAGTCGTTGATGCCATATTTCCTCTGCAACAATTTTATGTCTTTGTGTAAACAGAGCTTGTGTTGCCTTCTGATCCACTCGATAAAGTCCCCCAATTTTCAGCTCGACCTGCACTATAGAGTTGGTGCGATTGTCCTTAACATAGACACCAGTTTTATCAAACACAAAGGAGCATGGAAAGTCATTAGATAGTTTTGAAACTGAAAGAAGATTTTCTTGATTTCGGGTACTACCAATACATCATTGAGAGGTAATGCATCAATTTCAGTAAGTAACAATGCATCACCAGTATGAGTGATAGGAAGACATGATCCATTTCCTATTATTACAGAATCAGTTCCAGTGTACTTTGAGAAGTTATGAATTGTACCCGTATTAGCTGTGATGTGAGCTGTGGCTCCCGTGTCAGGATACTATTCACTGCATGTAGAATCCTCAAGATACATTGCTGTTAGAGCTTGTGGAATATATGTACTTTGATAAGAGTTATCAAATCTATACTAGCATCGAATAGCATCATGCCCTGGACGTTTGCAGATTTGGCAAGTTACTCGAACTCCATCTGTGGCTTTTTCATCCTGCAAGTTCTTATGAACTGCTAAGTTGGGAGATGGACAGGATTTAGTATCTTGATACCTCTGTGATGAACTAGCATAAGGTCGAAAGCCATGATTTGAACCATAGAAATTATTCCTTGGACTAAAATGTTGAACCTCCTGATCTTGGTTCAAATTAAATGGTTTATAATTATAGTTTCTTCCTTGATATCCATAACCACGAACTCGATTGTCAAATGGACGACCTCTACCATAATTACGTCCTCCACGAGTGTTCCCTTTCTAGCCTATAAAAGCAAAATTCTATTGATGCAGTTCTCTATCAAGTATCATCTCCGGTTCCATCTCTAGACTTCTTTCTCCATAATAGTCCATGTTAGGATTGTATTGGCTTGAGGAATAGTTTTGCAGTCTTGTTTCAAATCTTTCTAGTTGTGATATCACCTCATCATAATCAGGTTGAGGTTTCAAGCAGTATATAGTTGTTCGAAAATTCTCATACTGAGCCTAGGCCCTCCAAAACGCCAAAAACTTTAGTTATCTCATCAACAGGCTTCCCAATTGCATCTAACTGGTCGCAAATCAGTTTGTATTCTCTAAGATATTCAGAAAGTTTTCTATTTCGCTTCTGACAAGCTTGAAGTTTCCCCCTCAGTTCAAACTCTCTAGCTACTGATTTCTATGTGAAACGATTTTGTAATGTTTGCCATACCTCAAAAGATGTTTCCAGGCCAATGATCAGCCCTAGTATAAGCTCAAAAACTACACCACTAATCCACGATGATACCAGTCGATCAGTTCTCACCCAATCATTGTATTTAGGATTCACAGCTTCAGTCTCGTTCCCTTCAATATCAAGTTGTAACTTCTGTGGTGATGGAATATCTCCATTGACGAAACCAAACAGCTCTTGACTCCGGAGAAATCTATGAAACTGAGTTTGCCAAAGAAGAAAATTGTCTTCTGCAAGTTTGATTGTAACAAAGTTAGCAATGTTTACATGGATAGGAAAAGGATATCTCGGTATTCTTGCTGTCATTGCCGTGTTGTTCAAGAGAAAAGATCGAGATTCATAGCTTTGCTCTCAGAGATATGCTCTGATACCATGTGAAGAACTTGAGAAATGAAAAAGAAAGACGGGAAATTTACAGTTGAAGAACTTGAACTACATTCAGAACTTCATCTGAGAGCTTGATCTCTCTTTGGATATCTTACTGCTTATATAACGCATACAACTCTTTAAGTTAAAATTGTTACTCAAGTTACAGCTCATATACCAGAAATACAACTATACAACTGAACTAACAAAAGAACAAATCTGTACAACCGAACTAACAGAATATCAACTACTCTGTTTTTCTCTTAACTCAAGGAACATAATCAGTTACGTAGAATTCCACTTCTTCGTCTTCCTTTCCTATAGTCTCAACACCAAGACTGCAGGAATCAGGTGAAGAAAGACTGTAGCTACCGGAGATGCAGGACGTGTTGCAAAAGTCGGGGTTTCGATTGCGCCACTCATGTGAAGAGCACGTGGGTGCCTGCCGCGAGGCGGCGGGAGCGGCAGCTTATGACCACCGCCGCCACAGCTAGCGGGACCGGCGGTTCTGCGTCCACTTTCGGAGCAAAGAAGTCGAGGCTTATCGGCTCTTAGACAACCACCACTTCTCACACCTTGACCTCCAACACCACGCCCCCGAGGAGCTTTGACACGAGCTCGAGCCGCCAAGGTTCGGAATTTGAATCTCTACGGCTTTAAATTCACGTGCCAGATGCCGCGAAAACTGACATGGGTCCCCTTTTTTTGTTAGCACGGAGGGCGTGGCTAGGGTTGCGGCACATGATGTGTGTGGCTTTTTCTTGAAATAGGGTTTTTGTGTGTTGCAAATGCAAGCTTCAAAGAGTCGTTGCCGGGGCAGGTGCGCGCGGTGACCTCGGTGGACGACGGGGAGGACGAGTACGCTTACCAGGTGGTGGTGAGGATCGGCGGTCATGTGTTCAAAGGGGTCTTGTATGACCGAGGTGTCGAGGGGAGAGAAGATATTCTGAACTTGTCGGATCTGCATTTAGGCGGCGGAGGCGGAGATAGGAACGGGGCGTCATCATCGTCTCCGATCATGGATCCTTCGGATGTTTATGCTGCTTCCGGGGGTGGATTGCTTGGAGGTTCAAGCTATCGTAACCCAATAAATTGAGACAATGCCATTTCTGGTTAAATTGAGGATTAGTATTTGTTTTTTGGTCGTCATCACCGTCCGGATCGAGACGGTGTCTCCGGAACTTATAGTCTATGACAACTGTGGCTTGATCGAGTTGTGGCGGACGGTACTTTCCAAGTCTAGCTCCGTATTTTCGTGGCCTGACCAGTCTCAGAATGGATCTTCCATATTCAGGTACTCATCCCTTTTGCTTCACAAAGTAATGCTTTAAACGGATTAGTGATTTCAATCGATGTCTCCGGTTTCTTTTCTTCGATGATTTTGAGGAATTCGTAGCTGCCGTATTGTATTCGGATAGAATCTCGGCGATTGTGGTTGATACGGTGGAGGGAGGGCGGGTACAGTGAGCTCTTTAGGAAAATTAGGAGAATTGCTTACTTCTGCTCCCCGGTCTTTGTCTGGAGCTCAGGGGTGGAGTGCATAAGCCCCTTTAGAGATGGAGGCAACAAATATATGCAAGAAATTTCGAACTTACCGTTTTCCCTAAAATTAGTGGCCCAAAAATTTTGCTGAGCAGTGATTTTACTATTGAATTGAGAATCATTTACCATCCTTATAATTTGTCTCGGTGTTTTGCATATTAGTTTTCTCTTACTTTACAGCAATTCTCCTAATTTCCCTAAAGCGTGCGCTCACTGTACCCGCCCTCCCTCCACCGTATCAACCACAATCGCCGAAATTCTATCCGAATACAATAGGGCAACACAGCTACGAATTCCTCAAAATCATCGAAGAAAAGAAACCGGAGACATCGATTGAAATCACCAATCCGTTTAAAGCACTAATTTGTGAAGCAAAAGGGATGAGTACCTGAATATGGAAGATAAACTGGTTGGGCCACGAAAATCTGGAGCCGAACCTGGAAGGTACCGTCCGCCACAACTCGATCAAGCCACAGTTGTCGTAGATTATGACTTCCGGAGACACCGTCTCGATCCGGACGACCGCTGGACTCCCTTCCACGACGCCAAGCAGAAAAATTAGCACAAGGTTGTACAGATAGAGAAAAGAGATGGGCTTTTTGCCGGGCCCGCTCGAATGAAATATGGAATTCTCGAGTTCTTAAATATATTCAATAAAAATATACATAAAGGGAAACAAAATTATGTCGTTTTAATACTAGTAGCCGGGGCAAACGAGGATTTATCAACAATTACACATTTTGCTCATTTTCCACAAACGAGAATTTGTCAACTATATATATGCGCATTTTCTTCTTTAATTATTTTTCTTTATAAAAAAATGTCGGAGTCGACATGACAATATAGTTGTTCATTGCTTACAAAATTTAGTGAAAATTTTGCCAAAAAATCATAAATCTATAACTTTTAATTTTGCCAAAATTAGCCGGATGGATTCAATTGGCAAGATGTGAAAATGTTTAGGACTTAATTGGTAAAACATAAAAAAGTTTAAGACTTAATTGACAAAATTGAAAGGTCTAGGACTGAATTGGCAAAAATGTAATTGGTTTGGGACTTTTTAAACAATTTTCCCCGAAACTAATAATCTTATCATATCTAGATAAAATATATATATGTTCGATGATCTCGAAATAGCCTTGTTAAATTTATCACTTGAATTATCATAATAAATCTTGTAAATCGTATGCCAGGCACATATAATATTTTCTATATTTGTCATTTTTATTTAGCAAGCGATTTGTGTACTTATGACAAGTTGTTCGTCCAATATACCAAACAAAATTTCTGAGAATCTCTAATTTAGAATAATCTTTTCTTCTTCTTTTTAAGCAGGTAAGAGGGATCCAAAGATTGATGCATTCTGCCCTGTGTTGGGAATGGGGACACCTTGAGCATTTGTGTACTTAAATAATTACCAATTGGAGAATTAAGAAGGATAAACTAGCAATAAGGTCCGGCCATTGCGCGAGAAAATAAGAAATAAAAAAGAATTATAATCAGCTTTTAGCAGTAGATTTGTGGAAAAAATTTGCGATGGGGACATTGTTGACAAAATTTTATAATTCAAATATGCTCTTACATGACATATATAAATCTTACCGAAAAGTTATAGCACACCCACAAAACATGATCATATTATTAAGGTCAACACCACGAAAAACCCCAAACTAGTACACATATGACAAATTTGACCAAAACTAATTTTTTTACCATAAAAAATTCAAATTAATATACATGTGATAAATTTACCCTTCATTAGTTTCTATTAAATTTTACCATCAAATTGCTAAGTTAGATAACACGTGACAGTTGACGGATGTACCAAGTTGGGGTTTTACCTCTCCGTTTGTCATAGGTTTACCTAGTTGTGATTTTTCCTGGTATTAATTCAATTTAATGGAGAGTAAATTTATCATAAGTCTACCAGTTTGGAATTTTTCGTGGTATTAACCCTATTTTTAATTTGACATACCAACACGTACATTCTAAACGACTCTTTTTACAAAAATATTCTTAAAAATGACTGATTATTTCATATTGTTTTCGTTTGGTATTCGAAAATTATTACAATTGTATATGTAATAATAATCACGGGCATGTTGGCATCTCTACATCAACTTTTGTACCAATGACCCATTTTTCGGAATATACCAAAAAAGAAATCCTCTATAAGATAGAAAATCAAGATAATGCACATGTATGTTTCGTATATTTAGCATGAGCATCAGTTTCATTAGTATCAATCTTTCGAGACACTTTATGTAAACAAATCACATATGACGGTGCACACATAAAAGAAAAACAACAAAAATGAACCATTTCAAGATTGGCGCGTTTGCCCGAAGTATTGGGGTTTCCGGTTTAGGAACTGGGATCACATATTTGGGTTCCACAGATTGCATATAAATTGCTCCGAGTCAACGCCTCTTACTCAAGGAACTTAACCGGTTTGCAAGACTTGCGCGTTGTTCGTTCAATAACCTCCAAATAGCTGAGTCTCCATGTCCGTGCCTTAAAAAAGAAAAAAAAAAACCGCTCATACTATTAATTTGATCAGACTCTTTCTCGTCCTATTGCCAGAAAAAGAAAAACTCTGTGGCATATGTAGTGCGTTAGAACAGTGGGGTCTGCCGTTTTGTATCAGCACAGACAGTTCACTCAGTCCCTCCGGTGATCTATGATTGAATGGCATGCACATGGAGGGAGGAACAATTCATATTCCGATGATGAACAGAGGCCTCTGAAATTGGGAAAGAAGGTGGGATTTGTGGAATTGTGGGAATCTCCCTTTTTGCTTCTGAAAGCAAAAGCATCTGATCATATAGACCACCATCCATTTTGAGTTTAGATTTTTTGTGGTCCTCTTCAATTTCATGCACAGATGAGCGGCCTTTCAAGGCCTTAGAAGGGGTCATTTACCTGTAGAAGATGGAATTTACAACGCATGTTTCGTTGTCACGTCTACCTTGATTTGTCTTTGAACTCTTTTTGAACTGGGATGACTCAAAGCACCTGGCCCAGATGGTATGAATGGCCTATATGACCTTGAAAATGGGTGTAATATTAAAGATGCGTTCCAAGATGTGCACAAGCGTTTCGAATCAGGGACCCTCAATCCAGGGCTAAACAAAGACGATAGATTGCACTGATACCCTAGCTTCCCAACCCTGAAATCTTGACAATACAGCCCTAGAAGCCTTTGTAATCTTATCATATAAGGTTGTTGCTGAAGTTCTGGCTATTAGACTTAAAACTCGGCTGCCAAACTTGATTTCCTTGGAACAAAGTGCTTTTGTTGAAGGAAGACAAATTTAGGACAACATTTTGTTAGTCCGTGAAGTGGTGAACCAATTGAAGGTATGGAAAAGAAATAGATGTCTGGGTATGAATAAAGCTTATGACAGGGTAGGATGAGATTTCTTAACAAGAAAATGGGCTTTGTTGGATGTTTGGGTGAATTGGATAGTACAGTGTGCGAAAACTGCAACTTTTAGCGTCAAGATGAATGAAGTGCCTCTTCAATACCTCCAACCCTCAAGAGGAATTCGACAGGGCAATCCACTTTCTCCAATTGTTGAGGCAAATGTGTCGTCTGTACTGATGCACGATGCAATAGAGGCTTGACGCATAAAAGGCATCAAGCTAGATAGAATTCGCCCGACCCTATCACATCTCGTTTATACAGACGGTTCCTTTTTCTTCCTCGATGGATTGTTACAGAGTGCCAATAGTTGGCAGATGTGTTAAATCAGTATTGTTTTGATTCTGGACAAACCATTTAAGGCCACAGACAGTCCCATCCAAATCTCCAACATGCATTATTTGGTGTTCACATAAAGCAGGAATTTCTTTTTTCACATTCATTACATAATCGAAACTGGAGAGAGTTTACTGTACACATTGATACTCTGTCCCAGGTGGTTTCATGCCTTTTATATGGGAAAGTCTATTATACGAGGACTGAAGAGACAGAGAACCTAATTTTTGGCAAATTTGAGACTCAGAAAATCAGAGACTATTTCGGGAACGATGCTTCAAATCCAACATTCGCCTATGCCTAGTGGCAAAGCGAAGCCTTGGCTGAAGATGAGCTTCCCTTGACCTGTGGCCATTATAGACAGCGTGTCGACATCTCCAATATTTCAACAAGAACCGTCAAATTTGCATTATTTGCTATAAACTGTTATTGATGAACAACGAATGTCGAAAAGGGAATCGAAATTAAAAGAGACAAGTTTCTACACAAATTCAAAGCAGATAACGAAATTTCACCAAAATAGATTGGTAATTAAATCCATCCAAGACTTCACTGAGATGCGTCTTGTTGCAGAAAAATCTAATCGCAAACATACCCATGAATCATGATAAAGAGGCCTAAAGGGCAGCCGCAAGATGAAAACATAGGGAAGAATCCAACAGGAAATAAAACTTGGAAGACAGCTACATTATCAAATTGGCGAAATTTACAAGTGAAACCATCATAAGTCATGATAGTTCTGATTGGAGACATGCTACTCGTCCAACAAAAAGCAGTCAGTACACTTCCAGCAAAAGCTAAACCAGCCAACAAACATGACAAACTGATACAAATATTGAGGATCAAATGAAAGCCAGCCCATATGATCCGACGTTGCCAACTTAAGCAACTGGCGGGCGGAGAACATGATCTTGTGAGGTATCAACAGTCGCTGGAGGCATGAATTGCCACATAGCAACTCCAGGGTAACCAAGGAAAGGCACCAACTTGTTTCCGGGGGCTTGGCCTTGGGTCGCAAAAGCAGCAGGAATTGCAGGAGGTGGAGGCAAGAAGCTTGGTTGTGCGTTCGTGGCCTTCAACTGGTGTTCCAACTTCTCCTTCTCTGCTTTCAATCTTTGCTTCTCGTCACGAAGCTCATTTTTCTCAGTCTACAAATGCGAAAGCAAATGTAAGACACCGAATAGTTTCAATCAACCATCTCAAATAATGATCAATGCGCAAAAGGCTTCATGGAATTGAGGGGAAAAGCCTATATATTTTGATAGAATTAAAACACTCAAACTGAACAAAGGGAGGGAACATGTCCAAATTCAATTCTCCAAATGTTTATAGAACATAGCAGACTCACTTTCAACTCTTTGATTTTCTCTTGGAGACTACTGCTTGAGTCCTTCAATTTCTGAGCTTCACCACGCAACTGGGTCACCATTCGAACAGCATCTATCAATATGGCGGCCTTGTCAGTCTTTGGAGGCCTTCCAGGATCAAGGAGAGACGCCAATTCCAAAAACCTACCAGTTATGACATTGTACTACGTTAAAAGCATGAGACGGTTTTGTTTTTCTTTCAGCAAAAAACTGAAGTGAGAGGGCAACTGTATGCAAGTGATTATGACGAGGACAATCTGTGTGCATATGCATGCAAGAGTGTACACGGGGCGGAAGAGAGATTTACTTGTCATTTAGTCTATCTCTGCGCAACTTCTCCCTACATGCCTTGGAACCAGAAGCACCGCATGATTCAGTTCTAACCCTGCAGCAACAGCTCCAAATTAAATAAACAAGAATCCTGCATAAACCGATCCCTGCAATAGCCTCCTCAAGCAAATCAAAATATGTTATATGTGCACAACTGACAAAAAATCCAAGTTCAAATTTCAGACAAGGATGTGACAATCTTCATTTCGTAAGCCCAAATTCAGCCAGACTTAAGACTTCAATTACCACAGTAGAAAGAATATCCAGGCATCCTTACCAAAAAAAAAAAAAGAATATCCAGTCAGGCAATCGTGAACTAAAATATACACCATTCTGCTAACATGTACTCAACATTAGCATTGATCATCAGCACAGGCTATTACTGAAACCATAACCACAAATCCTTGCAATGCAGCCATAAATTGAGTTGGTCTCTTACATGGTGACCAGATCCACTTCCAGAAGGTTCAACACAATTATATCAAATAACTTAGAAAAACTGGAAACAGAGAAAATTTAACTCCAATCCTCGCTTTGCAATTTAACATAGAAACAGATACCTCTTTTTTGAGCCATTTTCCTTCACTCCATCTGACTCCCCAAAGGAACCATCAATTTCCGTGCTACACAACAAAATACAAGTGTAAGAAATCCAACAGACAAACAAAGCAAATAGAAGACGGTGAATTCTTGACCATATAAAATCAGCTCACGCACCACACTCACTTCAATACTACAGAAATACAAACACCCACAGCACAAGCCTTCATGGTCCATCCAATTCAAAATAATCCTTTACATTAGCAAGCCCAACCAGAAGGTAATCATCCATAAATCTTGATCCAATCAGTGTGCCTAAGCATCCTAAGAATTTGGAATCCCGTCATTTCAAATTAGCGAAATCTCGGGAATTTAACAGATTCACAGATATTGTGCAGTTTCAGAAACCAACCAAATGGAAAGAGTCAAAGAGTTGAAATGGAAGTCTACTTCGTCCAACCAAAAATGTCTTTGCAAGGGTTAACTCCTGACAGAGCAAGCTCCTTTGGATAATGCTGAAAAACCCAAGTCAAAGGAAGCCACTGGAAATCCAACCCCGAAACAATTAAATTTTGATGATACAAACGATAAGGACTGGGCGATTAATCATATTAAAAATAATGTTCTTCAGATACTTTAAGGATATAGCGCAAGTCAAGCTCATCTTCTCGAACCAAACAGAAACCTAATATTCAATGTTCATTCCTCCACACACTCAAAATGTGAGCTCATCCAAATACAGCAAAAGCCATGGCCTAAGGAGATTTCCCACTTATTCTTGTTTATGCAGCAAAGACAGCCTCAATGGCTGCACCAGCAAACACATGCGCAACTGGCGAAAATAACGCAATGGCAGAGCATAACCTTGCCCAGGCTACAATTACAGGTTCAAGTCGCTCCCTCAGCTCGTCGCTTCTTCGCCCAAAGCTAAGGAGTGGAGTGCATAAGCCCCCTTTTGAGCTAGGGGCGACAGATACGAGCACAAAATTTGAACTTTACGGTTTTCCCCAAAATTAGCGGCCAAGATTTTGCTGAGCAGTGATTTTCCTATTGGATTGACAAATAACACAGGTCCTTCAACTTATCATCCACAGAGACCGAAGCTAAAATCCGAATCCAATACAGCATACACCTACGAATTCCTCAAAACCACAGAAACTAGCATTCCTTCACATGACGACCGGAGACGTCATCCTCGATTGAAATCACCATTCCATCCCCGTTTAAAGCCCTAATTTGCGAGACAAACAAACAAAGAACGAACGAACGAACGGATCGGAGCAAGACCTGAAAATGGAAGATCCGTTGAGAGGCTGAACGGGCCACGGGTATCCGGAGCCGGAGACCTGGAAATCCCCGTCCGCCACGGCGATGTCGTCGATCAGGCCGCAGTCGTAGATCCAATTCGTGTGCTCCGGAGACACCATCTCGGACGGCCGCCGGAAAGCCAACCCGATCCCTGGGCCGTTGCCGCACGCACGGCGAATCGGAAGAATTCGCAAGGGCGGCGCTTCAGATTGCTGGGGGGAAGGAGGTGGCGGTGGCGGTCGGATGTTCGGAGCCCAGTCGCGGAGGAAACCGTGTTTTGCAGAGAATTGGGGCCTTCTTCCCGGAGCCAACTTGGGGTTGAAATGAGGTCGGACTCAATTAATATCCTAAGTTTTGTCCGATGCACGGTATCGTTCCTGAATTTTTCGTTTATTTATGCTGACGTAGTTCCTGAACCTTCACCCGGCACGTAATATCGTCCCTGAATTTTTTATTTGTTCATTATCGTCCATGAAATATTTGGAAGTTTAGGGTCTATGTCGAACCAATTAAAAATTCATAGACGACATTGTATACGAGTCATTCGTGTCGTTTTCTCTAAAAATAACAAATAACGCGACAAAAATAAAATTATGTCCTTTCTAATATCTACAAATTTTCTTGTAATTGGGGCAAATGAGAATTTACCAAACTGGTTATGTACGGTGTCCGATCGCCTTTCGAAATCATTTTTGCTTATGAGAAATTACTAGAATCGACATAAGGATCCATTAATTCATGACCGAAAAAGCTAAAAGACTTATCCTTTTTGTGAGGACAAAGTTTGTTCATCTGGCAATTGCATACCTAAATTCATCATTTTAGTTACCCTAACAAAATTTTCTAAACCTTTTGTCGGGAACACAATGCCGAGTATATTCCCCAGTTTTATTTAATGGTGTGGGAGTGATAGGCGCACTTATGACATAAATTAAGCCCATTATGCTGAATAACATTTTGTTAGAATCGTTAAATTAGGGTTTTCTTTTTCTAGCACTCGTTAAGCATACTTAACAAAGAAATATTTTGGTTTCGCTATTTGGTTAATATAGCGGTCCAATAGCGTTTGTCTCGGACCGGTGCATTCAAGACTTTACTCATCGAGTATCCAATCAGACTTGAACCCGAAATTACCAATAGAAGAACAAGTCCTCTTATTATCTAAGTCAGCGCGTACGTAAATAATCGTAATGTAATATTGCCAAGTGGAGTATAGAAAGATAATGCGAGGTGCGACCCGAAGCCGACATGTCAATGTCGGCTTTGATATGTCCTATTGGCTGTTGCAAGTGATTATTCAAAACGGTAGTGGTGGGACATCAATGGCCCTGGACCGGTGAATGCCTTACCTACAAGATGATGCGGCTCCTTGCATACTTTACTCTCTCTCTCTCTCTCTCTCCTCTTCTCTTCTCGAAAAGTGACGATGCCAAAAGGAAAGCCCAAGGGCATAGAAAATTTGATAAAATTTTGGATTCCAAATGAAATTTGTTGAAAGTTCGACTGTTTTCCCCTTCCAGTGGAGCATCTCCAATTGTCCACGCTCTTTTCAGGTCAACTTTTCTTTATCAGCCACGCGCACTCTTCGCGACGTACAAAATTAAGTAAAACGTCTCATGTAAAATAGAAATTGAAGATCGTGCGTGTTAAAGCTTCAGGGATCGCTTGTTTACAGGGTCAATGTATTCTTCACACGCATGAGATTATCCACCTAATTTTTGGTTTGGACATGCCAATATGGCATTAAAGTCCGTTATGCCTAGTTTATTTCTATGTGTGGCGTGTCTTTCTTTATCTATTAGGTTTAAGTTTTCGGGTTGGATCTTTCTGTGCACACGTGGAATCTGTACGGTCAGCACGGGCAGCAGGTACATGAATGTCGATTCTTGGAAGAGACTTTTGCGGACAATTTTCAAACCAGCCGTGCACATGGAGAGAGGAACAACTTGGCTTTGGCAACGCTGGCGATCATTTTTGTTTTGCAACCCTATCTTATCTACATATAATAGGAAATGTGGTGGGACAAATAACCCAAAGTTTTCATTCCGGTAATAAGTGGAGGCCTCTGAAATCGGCAAAGAAGGTGGGATTTTGTGAGATTATGGAGGAATCTCCCCCTTTTTGTTTCTGAAAGCAGGGCATCTATCAATTTGGTGGTCCTCTTCAGTTTCGCGCACAAACTCCGGGTCATTGAACGGGCTCGGATGGGGACACCACTAACAACATGGTTGGCCTTTCGAAGCCTCGGAAGGGTCATTGCCCGTGGAAGATGGTAACCATGCCACATCGGCTCAATAAGTTTCGATAACCGGGACATGACTGCCGAAATCGTATCGTGATCGCTAATGATCGGGACAAACTTCAGAAGGGTCCGGTGCACACTAGGAATTCCCACTAAGAAATGTGAATACCGGGGCTTTCTTGCGGAATCAATATGAGTAGGGCAAGTTGCGATGAGCATTCGTTGATACTCGGTTTATTTAATCTAATAGGGATCGGCCTGGCAATAAGTTCTTTTAAGGTCTAATTCCTCGGAAGATGCTCATGCATATTACCTTCGTATCATCCAAGGGTTTTACAGACAAGAAAAGATACAACTTCTTCCTGATTTCTTTCATTGAAAAAATTGAAGATCTTTCCATCGAAATAAAGCATCATACCTGCAGATTTAATTGCACATTAAGCGATATTCCCCTCTTCGTCTTCTTGTTCTGTTTTTTTCCCAACTTGCATTTCCCTATCATATCTAGGTACAAATTTTTTATAAGTTCTATCCGAGATGGTCCAAAAATTACAATAAAAATGTTTGGAAAAGGACAAGTAACTGCCACAGAAGAAAAAGACGACATGTGACCCCAAACCAAGTCCAAGACATGACAACTCCTAGTCAGACACCCCCATCCCTCCTTTGCCGAACTCACGTGATCTCCACTCAACTTTGCCATTAAATAACTAAACATGTTGCAGAAAATTCCTTCCTTCCTTTGTTTTTCAAAAGAAGTAACCAATGACTTCACGGAATCGCTATTGCGTTTCCATCCGGGTCTTATTTTCGCGATCGCATCGGGTGAAAGGCAAGCGACCCAATTACAAATCGGGCCCGGAAAGTCAAAAGGAGACTACTGGCTTTATGGAGCCACTTTTTCTCCAACTAATAAAAAAAAACCCACACCCCTTACAAGGTGCCACGTGCAAAATTGCCTAATTCCCGGGAAACATGATCAGTAAAACACGTGATTTCTATAAGTACGATGATAATTTCTCACGAAATACACTGACATCACGGTTAGAGCACATGAAAGCTCCGAACTATCACATGCGGTCGGGGAATGCGCAAATCACATGAAGTACACGACTATCCAATTAGATGCAGCATTGCTTGTCCTGAGTGTCCGAACGCGTCAAGTTCTTACAAACTGCCAAATATCGGATGGTAGCTAACTACGAGCAGCCGTAAGCAAGCACTCAAAGCACGATCTTTACTGTTATGGCTCATTTTGCCAGTTCAGAAGAGAACATGTGAAACTATCATCAGCCACCCCCACATCTTATCAAATTGCACAAATCTATCCGAAAACAGTGAATACACTCCAATTTTGAGCAAGTAAACAGATACATGGACCAGAACAAGAATGACAATCGCACCTGGGATGAACTCATAGTGGTCAGCAGAGATAAGCGATTTACTTTCAAATGCGTGTCAGATTGTGGAATTTGGAGCGGAATTAAAAGCTCTTCATCCACCTGAGAAGTAGCCAGTTTACACAGTGTCAAACCTCTATCCCAATGCCACGTATTTATCAGTAGTCAGGACAAACAAGATGGGTACGATTTACTTTGGACGATACACCCCGGTGAATGCTTCTCTATACATAATACAACCAACCTATGTTAGCATTGATATCACTTGCGCAAGCTTGAGTTAAAAGGTATAAATATATCAACTTTTGAAAAAAAGAACAGCTCCTTTCGGCAAAACAATCACCCATAGCTCAACCGAGAATCCAAGGACCGTATGCTTGTCTGTCGTCGAGGAACTCCAATCTCACAAGCATTTACACGTGCTGCGAAACGAAGAGAGCAGAGCGACTCTCCGGCCGATGAGGGATCAGGAGAGAGATTCACAAACATTAGTGTCTTTGAATCTCCACCTAGACAAGGCTGTTAACCAAGACTTCGAAGATAAGTGCCTTTTCAAAATCAACCAGAATATAAGGAAAAGTGAAAAAAGTATTGCTCATCGAAAATTCACCAATAGCAGACACATGATCCCACACAGCTTATGATCCGCTGGCCATGTCCAAGACAACTGCCAACTTAAGCGCGTATACAATCACTCCAACTAAAACTACAATCGCCACAAAGCTCACATACTCCCCTGATTTTTACAAATTTACTGTCACTGCACACTATATCCTAAACTTAATCTTTCTAAAGACAAAGATAACCAGTTTTTAACTACCAGTTTTCTGCTGAAACCATTTACTCATTAAAAAAATACACGAGAAGTCTTTATGTAATTCAAATGAGTTAAGAGTCAAATTTTAATTACATGCAAAATGAAAAAATCACATACTTCTTTGCCTTGAGTAGATATAAGAAAGCTAACCAACAACTTTCAGTTACCTGAAGAAGATAAGTAAGTTTGGAGTTTCTGAATGGTACATGCTCCTCCTTCTTGGCCAAAGCAAATATGACATCACTTAAGCATGATAAACTCTTGTTAATAGCCTAAATTCCGCAAGAAAGGGAAAAAAATAGCTCAGATGAGATATTCAAAGGACAAGAAACTACAATCAGGTCAAAAGAGAACTATACTTGAGTTTCCTTCAAACGATCACCGGTTGAACCACTTTTAGACAAGCGCTCACTTCCCGCTAGATCTATGAGATTCAAGACGCCTTGCACTTGTTGTTCAGTGCTCTATCAGATCACAGGACAAGTTCAAGGATACAAGAGTAATTAAAAAAAAATTGTATTTTTGTTATGTTCCAAGACACCACACACATATGTACACACACAGAACAGGGAGGAAGGGAGGAGAATATACCTCATTTACACCGGAAATACGCAAGGTAAAAACAAAATGACTTCTTGATGAATGCTCGTTCATTTGGGTCTTGCCAACAGACCTGAAGAGAAAGGTTATACCATAGATGATTACTCATATACCGCACATCACTAAATTATCGTTCTTTTTAAAATAAAAAAAAAAAGAGGTAAGTCAATATGCTGCATGCTTTGGCTTCGCCTATTCTTTAGCTATCAATATCATACCTAAATCTTATCTAAAATATAGACAATTGCACTCCCTTGAAAAAACATGATGAAAAGATTCAATTCAACAGGGTAGACATTCTCTTCTTCCCTTTTTGCAATTCTTCTGCAGCCTCCTCCCTTGTCTCTCTCTTTTTCTTTTGCCCTTTGAAAGAAGTAAAATATAATATTCTCACCTGCTATGAGCAGCATGATTTAAAAGGTAGGAAACCTCTCTGCTGCTACGAACATCCACAACCGTCAAATCAGAAACATGAGTATTTCCATTGGCATCGTGTTTGATTGCATATTGCTTTGCATTGACATTTTCTGTCCGCGTAGAATCAATACTTGACCGATTGGATGGTAACAGATCACGAATTGATTCATTATATATCTCCAACATCGACACCTGGAAAGGTTTGAACCAGCAGACTCACGAAAAACATACAAGAAAATAAGCACACAGCCTCAAAAAAACTGCATAGAAAAGTTTCATGCCTGCAATTCATATTTCCAGCCTTGAGATTGAAGAGATTGTTTTGTTTGGAATATTTGCTCTAAAGAGCGCGGTATCAATCCTTTTTCATCCACATGTCCTGGCGTACCCATCATAGTGTAGGTTTTGCCTGAACCTGTTTGACCATAAGCAAAAATGCAAACCTGGAGACAAAACAATAAAAGCTCAATCCTGGAGAAACTAACGTCATGTAAAAAAGGCACGTTTGCCTTGCTTCTGCAGATGGCATTTAGATATTTATGGAAGCTCCGGCCAAACGAGTACAAGAAAGCAGATTCAGCAATGAAATTCGTATCACATGTAATAGTGACAAACTTGACTAGTTTGAAAATCAACTATTTTAAGATAATTCTCTATATTGCAGTAGATCAACATGTTAAGATAATTCAGCGAAACAGTATCTAATGACTTGTGAGACAATTTACCTTGTAACCGTCAAGAGCACTTTGTACAAGTTGTGAAATTTCAACAAAAACATCCTCCTGTGAAGAGTCGGGCATAAAAACTTTGTCAAATGTGAAAGGATATTTTTGTCCTGTTCACAGCAGAAAGATACATGAGTGTCTACATCATACAACATAGCGAGTTGCAAAAAAAAAAAAAGAAGAAGAAAAGAACAAAATACAGCGCTTGATCGAGACTTCACCATTTTGAACAAGATCGATCCCCCGACCGAGAGCCTCCATGGATGTGGGATAGGATATCACCTTTGCTTCTGAACTGCTCTCATCTGGTAACAGAGGGCGCACTCTGCAAAATACGCGGATATTTCCTTTCAACTCCTGTAGCATACACAAAATAAGTTACGAATATGACATGGTAAATCATATAAACAGTGTTGTCTTGCCGGTGATGATAAATACCAGGATAGTATTGTGCAACTTTTTACGTAATTTCTCTCCCTCAATGAGCTTAAATTCTGCATCGGCTAGACGGATTTGTAATTCAGATAAGAGTTTTTTCTGTTCTTCAGATTCTGCTCTCGTTTCCAGGGTGGATAAATCAGATGCCTGAAAAAGGGTATTTGGGATTATAAAAATGAACAGAACCATTAATATGACAAATTTTGATTATCTATTGAGAAAACATATATGAGGGTGCACACTCCTATTTTTAGCAAACCATAAGTTACCTCCAATCTCCTCTCAGCAACTATCAGCTTGTCCTGCAAAGTCCTTATTTGCTCACTCTGACACAAACACTTTGCCTACAACAAAATACCTCAACTATTAGTCAAACAATCATTTGGTAACAAATAGAATCACTATATTTGTTTACAAACTGAGCATGTTAGATAGAACCTCCAATTCATTTGATTTTAGCGTCAGGTGATCCAACTCAGAGCAAGATTTTCCAGTAAATTCTTTGTACTTAACAACTTCAACTGTTAGAGCCTCCACTTCCACGCGATATCTATCCCGTTCATCTCTAACTTGCTGCAAGTCCCCTCTCAAACATACAACCTCATTTGAAAAAACCTCTTTCTGATTCATAGCCTCCTCTTGAGAAGCCTGACAATATAACCAAGTAGACTTTAGCCTATTAAACCCAAAAAAGGAAGTTAGCCTAAGCAAATTAGCATTAAACCTAGTTTTAGACCGACGTGTTTGCTACCTTAAATAAAACAGTAACAACAGATGGTCTAAACCTACTATGATATAAGTAAGAGCTCATGCATAATGTTTCTGTTTTAAACGTCCATCCAGATGGTGATTACAATGAAAATTGATCGGCGCAAAGAAAACATCGAAAAAGTTATGATTGTTACTTCAAATCCCAATGAAGCCACCAATCTCCCTGTATATGTTAGACTCGGAACATAATCAGCAAAACTCTTAGTAGCCAAAAATTACTTTACAGCATAGTGGCCATCAATTCGAGGAAGATAAACAATGAGTTGATCTGCCATGAGCTGTTTAAAACAGGAGCAGTTTACAGGATGAGAACCGTATCAGATTCATAGTAAAGTAAATCCTCACTTTCACTGAAGCATAGTGCTCCTTCAGCGAGTTATGATGACCTCTTAAGGTGCAGAGTTCCTCAAAAAATGTTGCTTTATCATTCTCACTTTTCTTTAGACTCTCGCTGGCAGTACTAAGATCTGACTGAAGTTTACTGTTGTACTGCTGTAAGCTCGCATTGTAATCTTGTAACCGTTTGTACATGTCATTAATTGATGAAATCTGCAATATGCAACAAGCTTCATCAGCATATTTCCCAGAGGAAAAGCCATACATATAACTGAAAAACTAAAAATTTTGACCCAATGAAATCCGCAACATACTCTCTGATTAGCACTTGATAGCTCATGTTGAGCTTTGGCAAGATCTTCAGAAAGAGAAGCCTGCGACCTCTCACTGTTGAGTCTGCCCTCCCTTTCCTTAGCAAGAGAATCTACTGCAGCCTGATTATTATGATCAAACCATTTTTAGACTTCCCGAAAGCTGACCATTTGAATATGACTCGAATATAAACCAGTTACCAGCTTCTCTGCTTGTTCTTTTGCGAGTTTCTCCTGAGCCGAAGCAAGATTCTTCCTTAGCTCAACAATTATAGAACTCAGCTCTTCCTCCTTATTTTTTGATGAAACCTCTGTTACAAAATGCATCGACATAACAAATTGAACGCTTTGATCAAACAGGAGAGAATACTATAACATCCACAATTTCCCAGGAAGCCCTTACCTAATTCATCAAGCCTTCGCTGAGTATAATTCAAGGCATTTCGTAACCTCTCCTGTTCTTGCAGATAGCTATCCTCAAGCTCTTGAAACCATTTGACGCAAAGCCTCAGCCTTTTTATATAATCCAGCATATTCTCGCATCTCTCCTGACGAAGCAAACAAACACTATTCAAGGACAAAACAATGAACGAAGAGGTTTGCTTAATGAAATTAGTTTTATCTGCTGACCACTAATCTAACTGATCTCCTCTGCTCTACCACCACATCCCATTGAAAACTAAAAACCGGCGTCATAAGAAAATACGCGAGGGAAAATTTCAATTCCGATAAAAACTGAAAGCTCATGGCTGCCCCGGATCAGAAGCAAAAAGAATTGATGAATCAGAACTGCAGTAGATGTCTCGAAACACTCAAGCTGCTAAACAAACAGCACGATTCAGACTTCTTCATCTTTAACACTCGAAACCAGTTGAATGAAAAATGGCTGTGTGAAACATGAGAGATGTCTGGACGGTAGAAAAGAAGAATAAGAGGCTTCATACGCACAGAATTAACAGAATGCAGCACACGGAGCTCTCGAAATTCGACACATCGAATCGCGCAAACAAACCATGAATGCCGGAACGCAAAACACGGACCTTGTAATTGAACTTGTTCTTCGATTTCGGCTTCTCATTCACCAGGGCGTCGACGTCCTCCCTGGTGAACTCTATCCCGCTGCACTCGGAGCCGGCATTGCTCGCCGGAGCGCTGCTAGGGCAGAGATCTTGGCCGCTGCTAACCACCGAGAACGCCTCCCGGCTCCTCAGCCTGGCCGCCGCCGCCGTCGTGCCAACCATCCTCGGCCCCACCACCACCACCGACCACCCACCGACCTCCCCGCTCCTTCCCGGTCACTCCGAGCTCCTCGAGCTCATCGGCCTCGCGCTTCTTCTGAACCATGCACGTCACCACGGAAACAAGTCCGCATCACTCCTCCCGCGCACGCAACCACGAGACAGACAAAAAGGAGTCGCCGAGCAAAAACGCCAAACGCGGCCCAAAAAACCTAGAGCTCGTCGGACCTTATTTCACGTCGCACCGCACCGCAACCGGCTCGCGCTTTCCATCTCCACTTCACGCGCGCCGAGGATTGCCGCGACTGCAAACCGGCGGAGCGCGCGCACGAAGCGAAGAAGGATTGCCGGAGATCAGAGAGGGAGCGACGCGGCGGCGGAGGCGGTGCCGCTGCTGCTGCTGCTGCTGCTGCTGCTGCTGCTCTGGTTCTGGAGCGGGGGTGGTGGTGGTCTGCTGCCCCGGTCCTTCCTCGACGCCATTTTCAAGAGCGCCCCAAGAGAAAAAAAAGTGTTTTTTTTACTCCTCTTCTCCCTCACTGACGAGACGCACGGAAAGAGAGAGAGAGAGAGAGAGAGTGTGCCCTCGGTGTGGGGCCGTCGTTGATTGAGTCCCAAGGGATTTGAACGGATCGGGGCCGTTGCTTCGAGATGCGGTAAACGCGATCGGTGGGATATCGGCCCTCGACAGAGACGGCCAGCGGGGGCGCTCCCCGCAAAATGGCGACCGACCCGGGGTTGAAACGGTCATTCCCGCTGGACGGATACCGTTCAAAAATCGGCCCCCTTCTTTTCTTTTTCTTTTTCTTTTTTTAACGTTGGGTGTATCTGAAAATTTTTTTTAAAAAAAAAAAGGGGGAAGAAATAAAAAAATATATAATATTGGACCGGGGGACGTTAACTGCAGTTAGGGTTCGGGGGTGGGGGGGCGTCGAGTTCGAAATTTTTTAAATCGGGGGATCTGGCGGTCTTATGCTTGTGAGTCGTTGGGCCTCTGAATTTACCCAAATGCCCTTGCTCCTTCGGGCGCCCGTCCCTCTCTCGTGAGGTCCTTTTCGGACAATTCCGCTTTCGTATCTCTTGTTTGGTAGCACTCGGTCCGAGCTCTCGAAACTTATCTTGCCTTCAAATTTTAAAACAGAAAATAGGTTTTCTTTAAGGAATTAACAATTGTCCAGCCAAATAAATAAAAAAAAAGAATTAACATTTTGTGAATAATATGTCGACTCGAAGGTTTGTAATGCTACTCGTTCGGAGGAAGGCAAATTGTTTTTTGCTTGCTAAAACAAAACTGCAAATGTTATTGAATTCGAAGATAGTAAAAATGAGAGGTGCGGTGGGATATTATATAAACAAGAGAATGAAAGTCCTCGAGTTATTTGAAACTGGTGCCTTTAAAATATTTATTAGACGTGATTAATGACGGAATTTTTAACTTTTATGATACTAAAGCAAACTTCTCGAGTCACGTATCTTGTTGATTGAGCAACAGGGGTGGAGCGGCAAGCCATCCAAGGTTGCGAGTGACTACACGCGGCACGTGAAATTTAATTCCTTGAAAAGTTCTTTTTACCCTTTTTGGTTGCTTTAAAGGGTCCTTATTTTATTATGACTTGCCAAATGATGAAAGGATCCCAATTGGGTTTACACTCGTACCATATCAAGAAAAATCGAAATCTACGGTGAGACGAGTTTGTTTCGTAAGATTTCAATATTTGTGTACTTTTTACGATAACAATCGTGTATTATATACGTAGACATGGACACGCAAAAATCCATATTGACGGGAGACCAATCTTTTAAGAGACAAGATATGAGATTCTCGTTGGGATGAATGAGTCTAGATATTTTAATAGATGTTAGTGGCGAAGGGCTTAAGACGGAAGCAAAAGCAAATGGACGTTAGTTAGTGATATGCAAGATTCTCATCACGCTCCTAACAACACTCGGTAGGGAATGTCTTTATATGGATGGAGAAACGGGCATTGCGGTGTATTTTCGAAGCATGCGGTCATGTGTCGAAGAAGACACGCGTTCGCTGAAGTTATGGAGCGCCGGAAATTACGGTGACGGCGGCTCCCGTGGATTCCTAGCACCGAACTTCATAAAAAAAAGAGAGGTGCATATGAAATGGAACGATTAGAGCTAGATTTGGAAAGCTGGCGAGAGCATGTGCCAAATCATGCACACTTGCTGCGCCCTTACAGCAAAAAGGGCCAGGAAGTGAGCGCCACCGCTTCAGCTTGCGTCTACAATTTGGTAGTCACCAATCAATGTTTTTAGCTCAGGCTGCAGGATGGCGTGAATAGAGAATTCCCCATAGCTTTTATCCGAAGGAGATGGAGCACCAAACCACCCCCAAAAAAAGAAAGAAGAAAAACTCCACCATCCCTTTTAATTAACACATTCACCACTTTTCATCAACTGATAAGAAATTGTAATAAACGAGAACAAGAATTCTCTTGGCTGCTCAGTACTTGCAATTAGATCACGACGTAATTTGTCCCTCCGCTGTCCCCGTGAATTGTCGTGCTTCTTTTGCTCCACACAAAGAAGGGGAAGCTTCCCCCATCACCAGACATCGCCGTTAAATTGGATCCGAATAAATTAACTAATTAATCGGTTCAGCTTCTGTTGCTTCAAAAGGGAGTTAGGAATTTTTCACTTTATAACCCCCCGGGGGGAAAAAGATTCCGATCCGCTCCCTCTCTCTCTCCCTGTAATGTAAAGCATAAGCACCAAAAATTTTAATTAGATAAGCAAAAGGGGAAATGGTACGAGTTTGTTGCCTTTTCTATTCATCAATTTGGTGCTCGGCTGCATTCTTGGGACGTCCTTTTTTCATCCCGCTTTTCACCTGAGCCTTCCCTCTTTAGTTAGCCACGACCAAATTGATGGTCTATACGATCCCGGGTAATTCAATCGAGTCGACGAGGCCCTCTTTCCCATTTTATGGTTAAAAAAAGAAAAGATCTCGAGATTTTAGGAGTGGCGTTAGGATAAAATTACGAGAAAACGATCCATTTTACGTCAGTATTTTGTCCGAGTTGAAGGGTGCTTGGCATAACACGGCACGTCGAAATTAATCCGATATGTCGTTGTTTCATCGCACGAGGCAACACCGAAAGGAAGAAAGAAAAAGAAAGAAGGAAAGAAAGAAAAGAGGCTATGTTCTATCCCTCCACATGGCATGAAACGGCCCCATTACCTAAACGGAGCAAAGACCGAACATCTTTTTCCGAATCAAGAACCCTTAGCTTCGCGCATACGGCTGTTGAATCGATGTAAAAAAGGAGCAGGTTTTGCTTGCTTTTGTAGGTGTAACCTTCACAA
Organism: Syzygium aromaticum; assembly: GCA_024500025.1. Classification (NCBI taxonomy): domain Eukaryota; kingdom Viridiplantae; phylum Streptophyta; class Magnoliopsida; order Myrtales; family Myrtaceae; genus Syzygium; species Syzygium aromaticum. The sequence goes on along the minus strand of CM044890.1, from coordinate 32,593,843 downwards.
CATTGACGGACCACCATCAACTATGAATCTATGATGCATTAGAGTTTAAATCGCAAGGCATTCTGTCGTTGCTCGGTTCCTTCGATCGTGACATATGCAAGGAGAGCGTAGGCTCCAGTAGGGAGCGCCATGTCTTTTACGTGACTTCCACCAATTTATTACGTGACTTCCACCAAAGAATTGGTGGCGGTGGTAAATCTGATGACGATGACGACGATTGGAAATCGGCAATACATTGCGGGCTGCCTTTGTCAACTTCTTTTAGCCAGCTGCGGAAGAAATCGGTGTCGGCAGCTCTCTCGAATTCGGGAAAGACGCAAGAACTAAGTCAAGTGATCGATTTTCTAGGACTCCGCAACCTCTCGCCACGATACGACGAGTAGTGTCAAGATGCAACAGTTAGGATCCAAATAGGGATTTTCAGGCACGCCTGAAGGGCACGCTGTCAATTTATAACCCGAATGTTTGTGTCGTCGCAAGCTGTTATCCTTTAAAAAAAAAAATCTAAACTATACAATTTTTTTTTCTTTATCGAAAAATGATATCATTATGCGGAGGCGACGGGAGTCACGCGACTGGCTATTTCGCGCTCAATGTGTAGGCAATCTTGTCACTTCTTGGAATGGTTCCACAGTCAATGCTTTGACGCTTCCAGATGAATTTTTTGTTTTTTATTTTTTTTTGGGGGGGGTCAAAACCCATATGAACCGAAAAGGTCTTTTCTCTTTCGCATAAGAAGATATGTCAAAATTGATCATAAACTCATTTCTTAATCCATATATTAGTAAACAGATCATAAATGTGTTAATTATATTTAGTAAATGGATTATAAATGGGTAGAAGTCTTATATTGATGTTAAATGGATCGTAAATGGATCACAAATGGATCATAAATGAGTTTACAACTGATTTAAACTCAACGCATTTCTCGCGTTCTCACTCAATCTTGCACTCACTTATTCCGAACTCTCATTTCAGCTTGGGTATGAATTTTCCTATATTTAATTAAATATGAAAGTGTTTTAGCAATGCGGGTCTAATCGGGTATAGGTTGGATATGGGTCGGGTGAAGTATGGATCAAGAAAATTGCATTGTGCATAAATGGATCATAAAACGGGTTAATGAGTCAATTTGGGTCGGACCATTTATAACCCGACTCGACCCATCTATTTGACAGGTCTACGCGTAGGCGAGCCAACAAAAGGCAGGCTTTGTGCACGAAGTGGAAGGTACGTTTTTGTGGTCGGCAGAGGGCAAAGGCGTTGTCTCTTCTCGGGAGCAATTTGTCATGCTCGTCTTGTGTGCATCCAAAGAGATGCACGTATGGCAGATTAGGAGAGGCAGGATCTGGATAATCAAAGGCCGGACGAGGGAGGATACTGGAGTGTTGTTGACCTTCGATTTCTAAAGACCAACTCTGCGTCACGGGCGGGGGAATTTGGTGCAGCTGCCGGATCCCTTTTCGTGGACTACGCAAGTAAAAAACAAGCGCAGTTGGGAGCTTAAAGCAAAGCCCTCGTAGCCTTTCCTTTTTGACATCCTCTTTTTTTATCCTTCTTTTTTCCTTTTTTACGGCGGAAATGGAGCATCTTTGGTACGTTTTTGCGCGACGACAAGCCGATTTTACCTGTCCGATTTGTCGAGGCTCGAGAGAAGGATCGTGGGCATGGGTTATCGTCGCGCCTCGATGGGCTCGCCCGAATCCTGTCGCTCGCGATGCGCTCGAAACCGAAAATACGTTCGGACCGAGGGCGAGCGATTCCTTCTCTCGGGCTCGTTCCGATCAGAATTTGGTCAATTTTCAACCCAATATTTAGCCCCGCGCTTTGATCAACGAACGAGAACCCGACCGCCCGAAGACACGGGGCGCGAGTTCGAACGGAAAATTAGATCCTTATCCGTTTTCTTCTGTTTTGTGGAAGACGATGAAGATTCGAACTCCACGAATCCGACGTCGAATGATGATGGGTTGGGCGGCGCACCCACCAAGATTCAGCAAGCAAAGAGGAGATCGTAAATTGTCGGGATCGCTCACGTGCGGAATCCATGTTGACCGCAAAGGTGCGAACTCCACATGGCAGCCACAGAGAGAATCCAATGTTAAATAACAATAACATATCGGTTGCTTTTCTTTAGAGGTTAGATGCGGCCCATGTGAATTGGATCCAAATTCCAAAACTAAAATCTGGAAAGGAGTTGGAGTGGAGATGCGGGGTATCGATCCCCGTACCTCTCGCATGCTAAGCGAGCGCTCTACCATCTGAGCTACATCCCCCCTTTGTTCTTTCTGACCGCCCGTCCAACAATGAGTAGGATAGTCCCCGATCTTCTTGCTCCATCTTGAGCCCACTTGACCGAATCGGTTAACTTTTCTGATAAAATGAAAAAAGGTTTGAATCGAGTCGAAACGGTCATGTCTGTGGTCCGTGGATGCTCTTTTAAACCCTCAAAATCTAGGGTTCCAATTGAACATTGCAGGCCCATCTTTAGACGCACGTGTGCCGGGTGAAGTTCTTGGCGTGAATAGAAAGCTGAATGTGAACGACCAAGACCAGATCAACCGCATGTGAGCTCTCGACGGCCGTATTGTTTTTCATTCCACGCATATTAATGTCAAACTCCCTGGGAATCAATAAAACGAAAAATCAAATCAATAAATCCGAATTTCCATCGAGCCGATGAAGTTTTCATCAACACTATTAACTTCGGGTTAAACCGGTATACATATTCCGATCACATAGACTTTGATTACTTTAAGTGGAAATTACACTTGTCATCATGTATTCGATCAAAGGACGCGATTGTGGTGGTTGTGTTTCCTTTCCCCCCCCCCCCCCCCCCGGTCGTTGGCCTTGCAATTTCTTGAAAAAAATGTGACTGTTTGTTCACTCCAATGCGAGCCCTCTAGCGGCTCCTCCGAGTTCTTGGGCGGGTGTGGTTCCTGAAGTCGGGCTTTTAGACTTAACTCCTAAAGGCTGATGCGGCCCGAGATCCTTTTGGTCAACTTGGATCGTCAACATCGTTCCATTAACAAGAAATCAAAGCTTGTTGGCCCTAGATATGTGCCCGATTAGCGATTGCCAGGTCTCTCTAGAAGTCGAAAGCTGGCTGCAACAGACTCAGAACATCATCAAGATCGGAGCGTACGCTTGTGTTCGGAGAGAGAAGATCTCAACACTTCGAGATTTCATCACCTCCGGTGAGGACCTTTACAGGTACGGCAAAAGTAGGCCGTGGGATGTTGGGAATGGCTCCTCCATCCGCAATCGTAACGTCGCCGAGAAGCTCCCTCGACTCTTCGTCGTTCCTCGCTGCAAGTTGAATTGGGCGCCGCATAATCCTCTTTGTCTTCTAGAATTTGCCCGGGAGTGGGGTCGCTCGCTCATTCCACATTTCCAATGGATCAATTCCTTTGAGCCACCATGGTCAGCCCGATATTAGATTTAGGACTACATTACCACATGTTACATTTGTTCCAACATCTGGGGGGGTCATCGAGGCGGAGGCCACCAATTGAGCAGCAAGAGGGCATATGGGATCCTACAGTTGAAACCTCGAGAAAAGTATGACGAATGTCTGTATATTTTGATTTTCGTATGCTTACGCCAAATACATGGTTCGTCTAAAATCACTTACCGAACCGTATTGTTGTCGGGCTCGCGGGGGTTAGAATATGTAGATGACAAACGCGACATTAGATGGACGAGTATGGACACGCTTTTGGATTACAATCAAGCCAAATTCGTACTTCTTCACTTCCACAAACACGGTGTGCGCAATTCTGGGTTGTAATTGGGTGGATTGCACATTTATGTAAAATGCTAATGAGACCCATCACTCAGGCTGCTTTCGCAGCCATGGCCCCTTTCTCTACCCAAAAGCCTGTCCACATTGACATTATCGGAAAAGCATTAATTATCGAATTCATTTGCGCACAGAGGTAGTATCCATCACTTGCATGTGCACGCACATAGCTTTCGAGCACTGTCCTTTTCCTCTTTCTCTCTCTCTCTCTCTCTCTCTCTCTCACTCTCTCTCTATGCCATTTTCACTGAGAGGTGAAGCAGAAGCACGGCACAGCATGAAAAGGGTAATCAGTAATCACAACTTTCCATTGGCAAAAAGCTAATAAGATCTGCCCTTCTTTCTAAATCCTCCTTTTCAACACCCTTTTCCTTAGATTTTCAAAGCTTAGTGAACTTTTTTTCTGGAAGGGGGGTCCGAGGCTCAATGACGAGCTCCTCTTTTCCCAACCACTTCTTGGGTTTGGGATTATACTATGCATCATGGATCGACACCTTTCCGAGTCCCACTAATTGCCGGGTGCTGATTATGGGACAATGAGATCTTCTATTACATCATCCCCTTTTGCGACAGATGGTGAATTGGCCGGTGTTCAATGTCTCCCCACTTTTTCCGTAGAGCATTATGGTGAATTTGCCACCGCCACGTTTTCGAGTATTTGAGTCTAGCTAGACATCTTATCATAGGCCGAATATGCCTAGTCCCTTTTCCTGAATCAGGAAAGGCGAAATTGCAAAATATTATTGACTTATAATTTAGCACTTGAATAATGTTGAGAGAAAACAAGACAAATCAGATATCATTTTGTGCCTTTCTCGAACTTGTTGAAGCTAATAATGCGAAAAGCGCATGCATAGCTAGTCTCGTTATAGGACCTTCCTAACTCCCATTTGGCAGATCTTCATATGCTACAAAGTCCCCCCATAGTTAGAATCTTTAGGCATTGTTGAGTAGAATCGCAAGAGGGTTTTGTCAAAGGCAATATAACTATTTTTTACGAAGTCCCCACAGTTAGAATCTTCATATGCTACAAAGTCCCCCCAAAGTCGCCCCTATGTTTTGAGGCAATATAACTATTTTTTACCAATCAAAAGCGGAAAAGGAAAGGTAGAATCATCAGAGGGCCTCTTTCTGTATCTCTCTCAATCAGCATGGTATGCCTTCATTCTCCAACTCCACTGTAAAATACATGATAGTTTGTGAAAGGCAGGGAGATATATACTCGAGAGCCATCGATGAAAGTAAAGTTCTCAGGTCAAATGGATTTTAGTCCAGCTGCATGCTCTGTCTGTGGGACAAGGTCGTAGTCACTTTGACCGGAGGATTAGACACATTTGTCTGGACCAAGGTCTTTTGTTTTTTCCGCCAACCCTTCAAGGAAAAGAAAAAAGGAACTATCATTCACCATCCTTCTTAACTTGTAATTCTCTGCACCCTCTTTATAAAGTTCGAATGTCCTGGACAGTGAAGAATAAATGAGTACTGAAGTTCACGAGACAAGCACAAATGATTACTCTATGAATCTGACTCCCAGATTGTGTACAGCACATCTACGAATTTCTACAGCGCATTTAAAAAATCGCCCGACATTTTATATCCCAATTATCTCATTACGAATATAGATATATCTGTATGAACTTTTACTTTTTACAATTAACTTAAGCCTCGTGACGGACAAAGTGTGAATTTTTCTTTAACTCTAAACACCTAAAAAGTTCCACAAAATACAATTACATGACATACATCGAAAATAATCTCTAGACCAAACATATACATTAAAGTAGCGAGACTCCCCAGGGCATTGGATGTTCCAAAAGAGTGACATCAAAAAGTCAAGGATGGAAGCTAAAACTCTAGAAGGCACCAGGATTGATTTGATAAATATCAAGATCATCTTGTTTAGATTTGCAATGAATCGTCAGAATTGCAGCTCCAGTAAATTGTTGTATATCTTGACTTCAGTTTCGATCAAACTACTTTTTTTTTTGGTAAGATAAGTATTGTATAAACTTTTCAAAACCATGCTTACATGGATGATAGCCAAATACAAAAACCCCACACACATGCGATACTTTTATACGTCTCAACAGGTGCAAATGTGTTACGGCTATACAAGGTAACTAGTTTTGGATCTAGCTTGTCGGAAGACAAGAATAATCATGAATACTAGAGGTGGCAAATGATTGGGTTGGATTGGATATAGGACAGCTAAGTTATTTAAATGGGTGAATTTGGGCTGAGCCCATTTATGACTTTCCTAATTTTACATTGAATTCTGACTGCAAAATGACAAATGTAATTCTGCTCATGAATGTAAACAAAGGGTTCTGTAATGTTAAGAAAGAAAAAAGGACTCCAGTGCAGGCTGCAGCGGAGGAAAAATTTGAATGCCCTTGTATCTAAGAGGTGCCCTGTGAAGTTTCTTGTTTTTTGTTTTGTTAAATGGGAAAAGAAGAAAAATCATAAACGGGCGACAAGATACAGTAACGAAGGTTCGCGGATAACAAGGCAGGGAGAGGTTTTTTTGTGTGTCGTGTCTTGTGGTGACCTTCATCAGTAAACCTGTTGAAACAGAGGAATTGGAATATATTACAAAAACTGTCAAGTACAAGCTTAATAGGAACCTATTTTTAACTGCACACAACTGCACACAAACGTGAAAAAAAAAAAACTAACTTGTTCCACTTCCTGGAAAATAGCTAATAAACTAACTGCCAAATCAAACTTGTCTGCAAAATAGCAAAGACAAAATAAACAACAACAAATAAACAACAGCAGCATTGGAACACAGCTCCAACAAAACTCCTCATTGGTTCAGTTGCTGCTGCAAACTCCAATTTTCTCCCTTAACAGCTCAAATCTTTCAACCTGAAGTGGCTTTGTGAACATATCTGCAAGCTAATCTTCTGATCTACAATAAACCAACTTAATTTCACCACTTTGTTGCACTTCACGCAGAAAGAAGAATTTGATCTTAAAATGCTTGGTTTTGCCATGAAAAACTGGATTCCGTGATACTGCTAAAGCAGCCTGATTGTCCACATAAACTTCAATGCAATCACCAGAACTCAACCACAGATTCTTCATTATCTTCTTCAGTCATAAAACTTGATTTGCAGCTGCAGTAGCTGCTATAAACTCAGCCTCTGCAGTGGACTGAGCTACAATTTCCTGCTTTTTGGAACACCAGGAGAAGCAAGCAGTGCCAAGAGTGAAACAGTAACCAGATGTACTCTTCATGTCATCTACTGAGCTAGCCCAGTCACTATCAGAAAAACCTTGCAATTTAAACTTCTGGCCTTTCCTAAACCTCACACCAAAGAACAAGGTTCCTTTGATGTATCTCAAGACCCTTTTTGCAGCGACCAAATGTAACTGACTAAGACTACACATGAACCTAGATAAAATACTCACAGCAAATAAAATATCTGGTCTAGTTCCTGTGAGATACATGAGACATTCTATTAAGCTTCTATACATTAAAGCATCTATCACTTCTATTCCATCATTCTTTTGCGGCTTCTCCTTAGCAACCATAGGAGTGCTAACACCTTTACAATCTTCCATCTGAAACTTCTTCAAAATTTCCTTCATGTATTTCTTTTGGCAAATAAAAGTCTCATGTGAGGTTTGTTTGATTTCTAGACCTAGGAAATAAGCCATCTTTCCCAAGTCTGACATCTCAAAAGCTGCAAACAGACCTTGCTTCACCCTCTCTATCAGTTCCACATCATTCCCTGTTACCAACAAATCATCTACATAGAGTGACAGAATTAAAACGCTGTGATTCACCTTTTTGACATAAAGAGTAAACTCACTCAAGCTTCTTACAAAGCCAAAATCCTGCAAATATCTGTCTATCTTTCCATACCAAGCTCTTGGAGCCTGCTTCAGTCCATATAGAGCTTTCCTCAATTTGTATACCTTCTCTTCTTGCCCTTTGGCACTAAAGCCTTCAGGTTGTTCAACAAAAATCTCCTCTTCGAGCTCTCCATTCAGAAATGCAGACTTGACATCTAGCTAAAATATAGGCCACCCCTTCTCTGCTACAACAGCTAATAGTTGCCTGATTGTATCAAGTCTTGCAATAGGCGCAAAAGTTTCAGAATAATCTACTCCTCATATCTGAGCATAGCCTTTCACAACCAGTCTAGCTTTGTGTTTATTAACAGAACCATCAGGATTAAGTTTTGTTCTGAACACCCACTTAACCCCAATTACATTCTTGTCAGATGGTTTGTCAAAAGTTCCCAAGTGTGGTTTTTCTGAATCATTGTCAACTCCTCCTGCATTATTGCAATCCACTTCTGATCCTCCTTAGCTTCCACAAAGTTAGCTGGTTCAAGCACTGCCACATTGCTTCTTTCATAAACTTCAGCAAGTGACCTTGTGCCTCTTACTGGCATATCATCCATACTATCTTCCAATCCATTCACAACTTCATCAACCTGTACAGTTGTTGCAGGTTGTTGTTCTGCAGATTTCTTCTATTCTGTATTCTTTTCTTCCATCCAATTCCACTCATCTTCCTCTAGAAAAACAACATCTTTACTCACAGTCACCTTCCCTGTCATAGACTGAAAAATCCTATAAGCCTTTGAATGTATATTGTATCCAATGAAGACTCCAGGCTCAGCTCTTTGATCCAGCTTGTCCCTTTTGACCTGAGGAACATGCGTATAACACAAACACCCAAAAACTTCTAAATTCTTTACATAAGGTTTAACACTATACCAGGCTTCAAAAGGTATTGACCTCTCTAAGGCCTTTGTGGGCAATCTGTTCAACAAGAACACTGCAGTACTAGCTGCCTCAGCCCATAACTTCTTTGGTAACATCTTCTCCTGCATCATACATCTGGCCATTTCCATAATGCTTCTATTTTTCCTCTCACTAACTCCATTCTGTTGAGGTGAATAAGGGGCAATAAACTGCTGCATAATGCCTACTTCCTCACAGGTTAACTTAAACTTGTGAGTAGTATACTTAGAACCATTATCAGACCTGAGCATTTGGATTTTCTTCCCACTCTGATTCTCAACTAAGGCTTTGAACTTTGAAAACACATTAGCAACTTCAGACTTGGTTTGTAGAAAGTAAACCCAGCTCATTCTAGTCGTGTCATCTATGAAACTAATAAAATACCTGCTACCATTGAGAGATGACTCGGACATAGGTTCATATAAATCTGTGTGAACTAATTGCAGCTTTTCACATGCTCTGCATCCTCCTCCTTTAAACGGAAATCTGGCTTGCTTGCCAAGAAGACAAGTTCTGCACTGTGGAATTTCCTCTTCCAAACTTGGCAAGTCATCTGCCAAGCTATTCCTCTGCATAAACAACATGTTCTTCCAGTGAACGTGTCAAAGCCTTTTATGCCATAGCTCTGCATTTTCTTCTTTGCACTTCAAAGCCATTTTGTTGCATTTTTTGTGGCTTGAACAAGAAGCACTTGTCCTTCATTGGCATTCTCAACACTTCCTTGCTATTTGCATTATCAATAAGGCATTCATTTCCTTCAAACTTCACCTTATAGCCCCTCTCAACTAATTGACCAACACTCAACAGATCCTGGTCAATTTTTGGCACAAAGAGAACATCTCTGATCAGCTTCTCCTCCTGATTTCCTTCAATAGCCACTGTACCGTTCCCTTGCACTTTGATATATTATCCATTGCCAATTCTGACTTTGGACCTGACTGACCTGTCTAGACTCCTAAACATCTTCAAATTGCTAGTCATATGATTGGTACAGCCACTATCCACCAACCATGCATCATTCTCAACAGAAGAAGCAGAATAGGAAGCCACAAACAAGCATTCTTCCTCAATCTCATTCACTGCTATCTGTGCTTCTCCTGCTTGTTGGTGATTGTTCTCTTTGCAAATTGCTTCTATGTGACCCATCTTGTGACATCTTCTGCACTTAGCATCAGGCCTCCTCTAGCATCTAAAGGACTGATGAGTAGTTCTGCCACAGTGTTGACAAGGCTTCTTGTTCTTCTTCCATTTGCCAGACCCACTAGAACTTCCTTCTTTCGCTGCAAACTTGGAGTCACCTGCATTTCCTTTTGACTGATTTCGTTTCTTCCCTTTGCCTCCATCATTGAACTTCAATTTAGCTTGCAGTGCACCCTCTACAGGCTCTTCTCTTCTCATCAGTCTTCTTTGCTCCTGTGCCTACAAGGCACTTAACAATTCTGCAAGTTTTATGTCAGCTAAATCTCTTGTATTTCCACAGAAGCTATGGTGGCTTCAAACTTCTTTAGAAGAGACATCAGGATCTTCTGAACCAGCCTTTCATCCTTCAAGTCAGTCCCTAAAACTCTGATCTTTTCAGCTATCCCAATCAGCCTATCGGAGTATTCCTTCACTGACTCTGTATCCTTCATTTGCTGTCTCTCAAACTCCCTTAAGAGATTCAACACCTTCATGCTTCTTATCTTCTCATCTCCCTCGTATTCATCCTTCAAGCAATCTCATATTGCCTTTGCAGAATCACACCTCATGATCCTTGTGAAGATAAGGGGTGAGACAACAGTATACAGGCAAGACTTTGCCTTGGCCTTTCTTGTGGTTCTCTCTTTATGGAACTTTATTTGATTCAAGGTTGGATTGTTTGGAAGTGGATCAATTTCATAATCATTCTCCACAGCCTCCCATAGATCATGACCCTCCAAGAATGCTGTCATTTTGACAACCCAAGCTTGATAATTTTCCCCAATAAAAACTGGAGTAGCCATTGTAGAGAATCCACTTGATCCTGCCTCCATCAGCTTTGTCTTTGCAGGCTCGCTTACCCTCACTTCATAGTCCCTTAAGATTTCACAGAAGCTCTGATACCAATTATTGAAACAGAGGAATTGGAATATATTACAAAAACTGTCAAATACAAGCTTAATAGGAACCTATTTTTAACTGCACACAACTGCACACAAACGTTAAAAAAAAAAAAACTAATTTGTTCCACTTCCTGAAAAATAGCTAATAAACTAACTGCCAAATCAAACTTGTCTGCAAAACAGCAAAGACAAAATAAACAACAACAAATAAACAACAGTAGCACTGGAACACAGCTTCAACAAAACATCATTAATGGGCAACACTAAAGACAGCCTCTCTCTCTCTCTCTTATAAGCTCCCCTTTGTCATCTCCTTCTCCCCTACTGGCTACACAGATTTCCGTATTCCTCCCACCTTTCTTTATCCTCTTCTTTTCTCCGGGTTCGAAATTGAAAAACACTCCCACTTTGGTCCTCAAGTCCATGTGTCCTGTCGCCCGGTCCGCAGTAAAGCTCCAAAAGAAACGCTTCAGCAGGAGATGGCTCACCAAAGTGGAATCTCTAAGCACTTGTTGGGTACCTGAGAGGATTCCGAGAAGTCTCTCCAGGGACGATGAAGCTCGCGGATGAAGCTCTAGCTCTAGCTTCCTTTCTTGAGCGGTAGCTGCCAAAAATAGATAGTCAGAGCAACCCATGAAGTGAAAAGCGAAACGCCTATACTCTCTGAAGGAAGATGAAGCTTTTGCGGCCTTGAGATAGAGCACGAGCAAGAGAAGAAGAAAAAGAAGAAGCCCGCAAAGAGGAGAGAGAGAGAGAGAGAGAGAGAGAGAGATGCCAACAGTGTGGTTTGCACTCAAGAAGTCACTACACTGCAAATCAGAGCCAACCGATGTCCACGACCCAAAGACAAGAAAGCAGCTGACCACGATCTTGACCAAAAAACCTGGCCGGTCAGGTTGCTCGAGGTCCATCGCCAACCTCAAGGACGTCATCCATGGAAGCAAGAGGCACATGGCCGAGAAGCCGCCGAGCTGCAGCCCGAGATCCATCGGGAGCAGCGAGTTCTTGAACCCCCTAACCCACGAAGTCATCCTCAGCAACACCAAATGCGAGCTCAAGATTACCGGATTCGGCAACGGGTTCCAAGATTCCGGCGTCGGCGGGGGCGGCGTCGGCGGGGGCGACGCCGGTGGCGGGTCGACCTTTGTGGGGACTCTGACGCCGGGGACGCCTATGCATTACTTCAATCCTTCGTTTAGGACAAACTCAGCAAACGGAACAACTCCGAGGAAGGGAGGTTCTGTTTTGGGCGAGCGAGAAGGGTCTGGAGGCCTCAGTGGCAGAGGAGGCGGCGGGGGCGGCGGCGGCGTCGGAGGCGTCCGTACTAGCAGTAGAGTGTCGCTGGATGCTGATGCTAATGGGATGTCCACCATAACTTGCCACAAGTGTGGAGAGCAGTTCACCAAATGGGATGCTGCTGAGGCACATCATCTCTCCAAGCATGCTGGTACGAGAAATAATTCACTTTTTTTCGAAAGAAAAACCATTCCTTGTGGATTTTCTGATTCAGAGAAAAAGCAGATACGGGGGGCAACTTCTTTTTACTTTCAGGGAAAAAAAGGACACCTTTGCATGTGAAAATGACGGAATCTGCTTCATTTTCCTTCGAACCTTTTCGCGAATCAACTTTAACGTGGCTGACTTTGTAGTTGTTGCTCTGCTCTTGCAAAAAGTTTTAAGTTTCTCATGCAATTCTACCCTTTTGAGGACGATTACCAATTCATTCATTGATGGTAAAAGAAAGGGTCCTTTTTCTTTGTTTTCCTTCCCTGCTACTGATTCTTTATCGTTTGCTTCATCAATGTCTGAGCTGGAGGATCAAAAAGTTAGTTGGCTCTACTAAATGGTCAACTTTCCCAGCATCTGTTGAATTATAGCTGTTGCGGTTTATTGGAATTTGAAAGCCTCGCTGTTCGTGTTCTTTCTCACATTGCTCAATAACATGAAGCTTGAACAGTAATCACATACGTCTCACCTCATTGTCTTCTTGCTCAACAGTGACTGAACTAGTGGAAGGGGACTCGTCCAGGAAGATCGTGGAGATCATATGCCGAACCGGGTGGCTGAAATCGGAGAACCAAGGCGGCAACCGGATCGAGCGGGTCCTCAAGGTCCACAACATGCAGAAGACCCTGGCTCGGTTCGAGGAGTACCGCGAGACGGTCAAGACCAAGGCCGGCAAGCTCCCGAAGAAGCACCCGCGGTGCCTTGCCGACGGGAACGAGCTGCTCCGCTTCTACGGCACGACCGTGGCATGCCCGCTGGGGCTCGACGGCTCGTCGAGCCTGTGCACGTCCGACCGGTGCCGCGTGTGCAGGGTTGTGCGGCACGGCTTCTCGGTGAAGAAGGAATCGAAGGGAGGGATCGGGGTGTTCACGACATCTACGAGTGGAAGAGCATTCGAGAGCATCGACACGGTCGAGAACGACCCGACTGTGAGGAAGGCCTTGATAGTGTGCAGGGTGATTGCAGGGAGGGTTCACAGGCCATTGGAGAACATCCAAGAAATGGCCGGTCAGACTGGGTTCGATTCGTTAGCCGGTAAAGTGGGTCTGTATTCACACATCGAGGAGCTCTACTTGCTCAATCCTAGAGCCCTGCTCCCTTGTTTCGTGGTGATTTGCAAGCCCTGAAGAGGAGGATGTAAAGAAAAAGAAGATGAAAAATCATGAGTAATTTGGATCAGCGATTTCTTGAGTTGCATTCTTTTGTTTGTTCTGGGGCTTTTGATGGAGCTTGTGAAGTTTCTGGCATGTTATTCTTTTTGGCTTCAAAGTCCTCCTCTTGAATATATTTTTACTCGAATTCTTCTGCAATCTGGCCTCTCTTTGAATCTTTTTCATTCTCGGTAGAACCATGGAATGGCCAGTTGTAAGTCTGTGCGTATGTTCTTGAAAAAGATTTGAATATTACAGCATTATGTTTGATGTCCTTTTGAAATTCAGATGTGGACAAGGTGGCGAAAATTCCGAATCTGACAGTTATCAGCGATGGGAGTCGATGGTAGATGACAGGTGACAAATGAAAAATTAGCTCTGAAAGGGGCCTTTCAGAGAGGAATGGACTGGCCTCACGTTCTTCTGAATTGAATTGAAGGGTCTGAAACTCATTTAATATTTGCTCCAAAACAAAAGACAACAAAACGAAAAGTTCGAATGATATTGGGTGTAACCTTATCCTAGAATAAAAAAAAGTTCAGATTTTCTTTCGGTTGTCTGAATGTAGCACCATTGATGATCATGGGTGGCGCTCGTGACACATGGAGAAATCGAGAGTTTTTGACAGAATCAATATGAAATTGATTCAGAACCCTATGAATCCGCCGATCACCTTGTCGGCGCTTTGAAAAATTGATGAATTTCACGGTTTATTAATGTTAGCGACCAGCTTGAATTTCATGCACGAACGAGCAAAGACAGATTAAACAAGGGGCCTTGTTTCTTGTGACCGAATTAAAAAATTAGGAAAGAAAAACCACTGTTTATTCTTTTCTGATTTAACATAGAAAAGTAGTGCAAAGGAGGAGATGAGCGGCCCCATTTGGAAGTAAGACTTCCGTTGACACTTTCTTATTTTTGGGGGGTACTAATGAAAACCTTGCATGATGCACATGCCAAGTTGAGTAAATATTTGGTACTCTAGGGGCCAAAATGTAACAAAAAAAGAGGAAGAGGGAAAATTTGGTAATACGATATTAGCCAAAAGGATTATTGATTCGAGGCCGGAGGACAAAATTCAGGAAGGGGTTTTGCATGTCGTGCAGTTCTTTTGTCTCTTTCTGTTTCATCCTACTGGCACCCACGTGTATTGATTAGTCATTATGCGATGTGATGATGTTTGCCTAAATACGCTGCACCCCGTAAAAGGATTTTTTATGGTCGTAGCCGTCTTTATTATCATTACTGATTTGGCGATATCTTTCGTGTTTGAACCCATTGAGAAACCCATTCAAATAAATTTCCTAATTTTAGTAGTTTCGAGTTGGATCTCCGGTTCGAGTATGCTTTCTATTTTGGGTCTAAATCTTTTCTATATAAAAAGTGAGTTTCATGCATGGAGAGTATTTAAGAGGCAGCTTTCCGTGAATTGCACTTTGGAACAATAGACATTTATGGATTCCTTTCTTTTTTTGTGAGAATTTGTGAGGGTTTACATGCCGTGCAAATGTTGAGTGTAGTTGTAGTTGGAAAATAGTCGGAATAATTGAGTAACACGAATGTGGTTGCAAATTCCTTTATATGGCTTGATTTACAGTGAAATCCTATGGCGCTCTTCTCGTATAGTTGGTCCACCAACAAAATCATGTAAATCTGAAGTCTCATTTATTACCTTGTTCTCTTTATTTTATTTCTCAGTTGCTTATTTCTCACAACAATTGATAGTGGAGCTTGACTTAGCTAAATTGAAGCGAATTGATAACTAATAGGAAGGAAAAGTTCAAATGAACATATTTGAAGTGAAGGATTTCACTTTCTAGAAAATGTAAATTGAGGATTATCCATACAAGAAGAATTTGCGCGTCAGAGAAGAAGCCAAATTTGATGAAGCCAGTTGATTGAGAGTTGCTAAATAGAAAAGTATTAGATATTATTCAGCTGATATTGGCTTGTAATATCGCGTTTAACTTCATGAAAGAAAACATCACTACGGATTGTAATGAATAAGCTTTTGAATATGTACTAGAAGCCCTCTTCAATCAATAGGGTTTACTCGATGAGATGCCTATTTCGCTTAAAGATGGGCGGATATGCATCCGTTGTTGATCATATCAATGAATTTTATGTAATTGCTAGTCAATTGAGTTCGATTGAGATTGATTTTGATGATGATGTACATGCTTTGCTTCTGTTGTCTTGATTGTTTAATAGATGGAATACTACATTACTTCTGTTAATAGTTCCTTTAGGTCAACAAGTTTGACATCTGATGAGGTTCGCAATTGAATTTTGAGTGAGCACATATGTAGAAAAGAATATGGTGAACACGTGCCTACTGCTTTAGTAGTAAAGCCAGAGAAAGAACTAATACTTGTGTTAGCAAGAGTAATGCGAATCCAAACAGATGCAGTCAATCTAGGACCTGTCATGTTGTCTTTTGGAATCATAGCATGGGGGCATTTTAGAAGGGATTGTCTTAAGTAGAATAATGAGAATGATAAGAGAAATAGAGTTGAGTCTACTATTGATATTGTTACAATTGCTAGTGGTGTCTTGGGTGATGATGATTATGTCTTGTCTATCACTGAGAATTTGTTGCTTGGCATATGGGTAGTGAATTTTGGTTGTTCGTTTGACGCTACACAAAATAGAAACTATTCTACTACTCATCAACGAATGGATAGTGGCATGCAGACCGCACTCTATCCTCTTCCCAACAAGCCATTTATCCTTTGATTTGAAAGATGGGCGATAACATCGAGTGCGATGTTGTGGGTGTTGATAATGTTGGGATCACACTGCATGACAGTATCACGAGTACATTGACTAGAGTGATGCATGTTCTAGAATTGAAGAAGAATTTAATTTCCTTGAATACCTTGGATTTAGCCGTGTGTTAGGAAGGTGTAGTTATGAAGTTTGTTCAAGTTGCCTCGATGATATGAGATGAATCGAGTACAGTGGCTTGAATGAGTTTCAAGGTGAGAAACTGACAGTTTTAATCACGAAAACATCGGATGCATCTGTTTGAAAGTCTAAATTGTGACATATGCGCTTGGGACACATTGGTGAGAGGATTCTAAAGTTCCATATGAAAGGAACCTAACATGTATGGTTATGTGCATGAGGAACTAAATGTGTGTGGATGCCATGACTTGAGCAAATAACGAAAAGTATAGTTCAGTATGTCCGTTAGAGAAACCATAATGATTCTAAAGTTAATTCACGGGTTATCGCAAATTCCTAGAAGAAAGAGTCTCAAAATTATGCTAACAATTGTGGATATATACATAAGAAGGACATGGGGGTTTGTGCTTAGGCACAAGTTTAATGATGTTGTCAAGATCGGATAGGTAACAACTTTGATGAAAAAGAAGGATGGTAAGCATGTGCGAAATGACAAAGCATGAAATTCTACTTAGAACTACTAAGAAGCGAGTCTTCTGCATGAAGAGTATCTAATTTGCGATTTCTTCTGTGAGATTGAGTGATTATTTCAATAGGTATTGTAAAGAGAGTGGAGGGCTTATAACACTGAGAGTGTTTGTATTAATTCATAGTGAAATCCTATGCTGCTCTCCATTACTAACCGAATCACGTAAGTTTAGTGTCCAAATTTATTTCCTCATCCTTCCTATTTTATTATTTGATTGCTTATTTTTCACAACAATCATAAAAACATTTAATACAAAAAATCTTGTAAATTGATTTTTTTACTGATAATTTAGTACCAATGCTAGAGTTCACACTGATTTACTTTACCGCAACATCTAATAAATTTAGATGATATCTTGGACCTTGAGATATCACGATGCACCGTATAACAGATTGAATCGTTGCAGCAGCTTTTGTTATTCGGTTCTCATCAACAGATTTCTTCCAAGGCACTCTTTAAATAGTCGATATTTTCGATTCATTGACTTTTCTCAAGCATTTTGAGAAGAGAATATTTGCGTGTGGGGGTTTGCTTTTCCCGCGAGAAAGTCACCTTTTCTGCAGAAAGAATTTAGCAAATTCTCAAGATTCCAACATAATTTGAGGAATCTAAAGAAGAACAGAGAAGACCGCAGCGACGAATCTTGTTTCAGCGTTCGTGATACGAAAAGTCAACGGGAACAACGCAGATTCGACTTATGATTAATGCCGTTCACGTACGTTCGCTGTTCGTATTACTGTTCGATACTGTTTATACAGGTCCGAACTCTGAAAATAGCAATGATAGCGAAACGGGAACTTTGAAAACAATACCGGCGATGCCAAGGACGTTGCACCACCTTACTATGAGAGCCATGTTAATGAGTATTTCGACGTACTTTTCGAGAGGACATAATTTGTGCATACCACGAAGGCAATTGGTGTATGGAAGAACGTAAAATTTCCTCAATCGGATGTTTGATCAGCGTGCCTTGGACACCCGTTAACATGACCGATATTAAAATGGGTCTTTTCGAATTGTTCACCAAGAGCACTCGACGAGAACCGGAAGATTTTTAGAACAATTCTCGGCGCACGTTATAGAACGTGAAATATTGATAATATATTCTCCTTTTAGGACGTCAATAATTGAAATGCAAGCCCAAAAGCACAATTGTTACTTCCTATTAAGTGTCTTTGGGATACCCTTCAACAAAATTCCATTAAATTCAAGCATTTTAAAAACTATAATCGGATTGCTAATTGCTAAGTGCTTTAAGAAATTTTAAATGGGTGTTTTTTTTTAATTAAAAAAAAGGGATCTGCTTCATTTCAACATCCAACAGGGTTTTTGCCGCTGGCATCTCACTTTTTCTTGGACCCAGGAACATGGATGCAAGAATTTTCATAGAGCATTTTCAACTTCTATTTGATTAGATCAAGCTGGTGTGGTTCCAATGTATCAAATTGTTCTGGTGAAGCGTGTAATTAGCGTCATCAAAATTGAAACTTTTGGTACTTAACAGGTACTTTCGGGCATTCGTTGACAAGTCTCGATTTATCCATCGACGGAATATCATATGCTTCCCTACCAAAGATCGAGCGAATACTCGTACCTTTCCGCGGTGACATCGGTCCAGCATTGAAAGCCATCCGGGACCTAACATCATAACTGGCTCAATGAATGTGTCACTAACCAATTTACATGTACACTTGTATGAAAGCGTGGATGAATTGAATGAGGTGTTCAGAATCTCCAGTACTCAAAGACCCTAAAGAAGTTGAGGGGCGTACAGCTTTTGGGTAGATGAACCGTACGCAACATACATTTAATGGAGGCCATAGCATCTACGGAGCAAGAACACCAAACCGGGGAGAGAGATTGATTTTGACAATTCATCGGGACATTCAACCTAAAAGAAAATGAAGAAAACAGATGAGGAAAACCTTCGAGTAATGAGTGTATTGGGGCCGCTTTTTCTGATCTTCTCTGAACAAGAGATATGATTACTGATATCTGGTTTAAGATCTGAAATGCAGCACCCAATTGCGATCCATGTCTTTAATGGCGAGAGGCGAAAGTCACGTTGGCCTTTTTCTCTTCCAATTGCTTATGACTGAGCTTGGATTTCTTGAAAGATTCGAGTGAATGTCGAGAACCATTTTCTGAGTGTACTGCACAGACATGTATTGTTCAGAAATCTCTGTCTTTGGTCTTGTTCGAGTTCTGAATTACCCTCCTCTTGGGATTTCTCCAAATTTAACAAATGAGCTAACTTTAGCAGCATCTGCCGAGAACTATGGTCAAACCTTTGCATTCATTAATGCAGGTCCCAATTTCGAAATCCTTCTCACAATTCAAATGTTAGTGGCTCAAGCTCGCTGAGTCCCATAAATTTTTAAACTTTTCAGCATCATCAATGGCTGTAACTGCTATTCATGTGTCCTGACAACAGCAAAACATTATTTTAATTAGGTTCGACATTCGACAAACACAGTCAAATGGTCCTGCGAGCGTTGATATAGTAGTATTTGGTGTCTGCTGTATTGCATTGCATATAGAGCAAGACAGCTCTCACCCAACTTCAGAATACTTTTTATTTCAGCCGCAAATGATTAGTTTTTAGTTTTGTAGGCCATTGGATTCACAAATTGGCGAACAGAAGACCAAGTTTTAAGTTGCTAATGGAGGAAGAAAGCCAAAGTCTATGCAGGCAGTCACAGTTTCGCGTATAACGTCCTCTGCTCCATGCTTATAGTTGAACCCCAAGTCCCGCAATTTCCTTGAAGAAATCTCAGCTGGGACTGACTCATTCTCCTGATCCACCAACCTGACATTCAGCCAAAAAGGTTTACGTGTGAAAATTTTTCATACGGAATGCAATCTTCATTCGTAAATTATCCCGAAAAATTACCTTGTTATATTCAAGCGTGGATAATTTTTTGCAAGGTTTTGGATCAACTTAGACATGGGGCAACTTTCAGCACAGCATAGGTATTTGCCCTCTGCTTTGGCATGCTCCATCAAGAAAATGTGGGCATCGCATACATCTTCAATATGGACTAAACCGACTGATCCCATTCTGGATTTCACAGCAGATAATATCTGGAACATCTCGACTTCGCCTGTGTAATACAATCGCCGTAAGTTCACACTTGTTAATATCTCAGAGAGCGAAGTCGAGATGTTAACAAACTCCAAAATCTCATAA
The DNA here is from genome assembly GCA_024500025.1 of Syzygium aromaticum. Lineage (NCBI taxonomy): Eukaryota > Viridiplantae > Streptophyta > Magnoliopsida > Myrtales > Myrtaceae > Syzygium > Syzygium aromaticum. The sequence continues at coordinate 32,573,913 of CM044890.1, read as the reverse complement.
TCTACTCGAGATAAAACTAGCAAGAGGCTACCTGTGATTGGGGACGAGAGAACTCGTACACTGGAGGGAACAGAGGAGGTAAGGAATGGGCCTCCAACTGTGGTGCTAACCACTGATACAATGTCAAGCCCATTCTCTCTTGCAAATTGGAAAGCTGCCTCCTCTGTTAGAAGCTTTGATAGCACATAAACCTGCCACAACATCATCATCTAATTGCTAATTTTTCACTTTAACCCAAAAATAAAATGAAAATCACTAGTATGCTTTTGAATATTGAAGGTAAATGAAAAGTGCAACTACCCATCCACTGTTTTTAGACTTCCACACATGATCAATTGGAGTCTGGCAAGATTCATCAACAACGTCTCTCCAATTCCCCGCTCTGTCCTTGGCAGTGATTGTACTGATGGAAGATGTGAACACCACCCTCCTCACTGATTGTGATTTCAGGCATGATTTCAGGAGGTTTAGGGTGCCCTGGACCGCCGGATCGATGATGTTCGACTGGACGTACGCATCTTGAGAAAAAGATTTAAGGAAGGAAGCAGTTCTCATGGGATTCAATAATTTCTTGGGCTATAGTCACCATAAAAAGGTGCCACAGAGTTGTACAAAGATAAAGGAATCTACCGGTACTCTCTTGAACGCCGAATTGCAATGAGGCAGCAACGTGAAAGACCCCATCGCAGCCCTCAACCGCCTCATTGTAGCTCCCATCATCCTGCAAACTAGCTCGGAATAACTTCAAGCGCTCGCCACCATTCCATATCGACAGCAGATGCAAGGATTTAGCTGCGGGATGAGGAAAACCGGAGACTTTTCTAAGCGATCAGGGCGAAATTTTGAAGTTAGCGAAAGTAAGAATGAACAGTCTCCAATGTAGCTCAAGCCGCAACATGACATTCTTCAGTGTTAGTGAAAGCACCTTTCAAGCCGATCAAATAAACATAGCCAATGCTAATTCTTGCTGCTCATCGTTTATTTTCTTCACTTGGATGGAACAAGATGGGACAATTTGATCAGTTCTAAGATCTTAGCGCCAAAATCCGGGGTGGAATTCTAATCTTGATGGGCCTTTTGGGCCTATTAGGTGGCCGATGAGCCAAGTTCAAGCCCGTTAAGACCAATATATATACATTTCGCTTTCTCTCCGCGGCCAGGGGTCATCATCATCAAATAAACTTTACACATTCTAGTAATGAAATTGAATTCCGACTTCTCAATCTCAGCTCAACTGAACTCAAATCATCAAAAATGTCAAAGTACACCCGAAACACGATTGGAGGAAGTTCAGCATCAAAGGAAAAAAAAAATAGGGGAGGAGGGGGGGGGTGTTATGGGGGGAATAAGAAAAAAAATCAAGACATTCAAAAGCGTTCGAACTTACTCGACTCGGATTTATGAACGAAAAGGGGAAACATGAAAGAAAGGGATGGAGATGCACACCGGGATCGCGCACCGCAGCGTGGACCTTGTAACCACGTTGGAGAAGAGACTTCACCAACCAAGAGCCGACATAACCGTTCGCCCCGGTGACACAGTATGCAAGTTCAGTTGCAGTTTTGCCATCGTCTTCCATGGCTGTTCTCTCTTATTCTTCTTCTTCTCCTTCTTCTCCTTCTTCCTCCTCTCTGCAAAACCGCACGAATTGAGAAAGGCAGCTCTTTGACATTATGGCCCTTGGCCCCTCTTGATATGCAGCTAGAGAACTGGGGCAGGATTGAAAAATCTGGTTTTCTCAGCACTAATGATAGACAGCCACGTCTCCTATTTAGAAGAGAAAATGTACTATTATAATGCCCAAATAAGTAAAAATGTTACGGTACGGTTGTCACTGTCACCTGGGAATGTATTAATATCATATGCAAGCCATGTCAGTGCTTTACATCTATACCTTACCCTGGACAGGTGGTAGATTTTCAATTAAACAGGAAGTCCGATACATTTATCTTGCCAGCATATGCTGCCATAAAAAATTTCAATTAGCTTTCGAATAAAAAATTCCAACTTGAGCTGTAGTAGGTCGATTTTTGTCTGTGTTGACCAACTTGGTGTCATATTCTATTGCTTTTGTGCTTCTGCCACAAACATGTCCTCACTTGTAGACACCGAGTTATCTCGACAAACGTTAAAAAATAAGTCCATTTTCCTTATATCCCATGTAGGGTCATTTCATCCTACACTCACTGCAACACAGTCGAGCAACCTAACAGTTTGAACCACCAAATACTCACGTAAACAGAACATACAAGAACGTGTCGGGATCTAAAAGCTATGACCAGATACTCTCACGGTTCACCAGGCTTCTGGAACCAAGTGAAAGCTTGATCCAATTGCATACATTGTAAGCAGAACTAAATACTCACGAAGTTGTTCCATCCGACATCTCCAAACGTAGATTGTCATTCCATTTAATGGGAAAAGAACAGGACAGCTGATAAGCAAGAAGGAAGTGATTTGTTCCAAACAATGTTTCTCAAATAGGATAAGACCAAATGAGGCCCGAATTGAAAATCTGTCTTTGGCGTTTTCTGATTAACCTTCGTTCCTGTGATACCGACAGCAACTAAGCTCGTAAGTTTTCATGGAGCAAATATTTCAAAGTTTTGGTACAGAAAACAAAAGCGAGGCATAATCCAAGACTTCACGAGATCAATACCTAACAGAGAGCTTACAATATAACGGCAAGTTGCAGACCTCAAAACAGATCCATGTGATGTAAACATAAGCTGTCCACATACATGTAAATTCCTGCGTCTTCCCTGGTTGCTCAACTCATTCTCTCCATAAGGGGGCCGCAAAAAAATAGAAACCACAACCATATCACATAGGAAAAGCACGATCTGCGCGCAGGTGAAAAGCAATGGCATCATTGCAAATCCGATGAAAAAGGACATGAAAAAACTAGAGCTCGAATCTTATCACCGACATTCATCTTCCAAAGTGAAATAAACCGCATTTCTTTCCGACTAAATATAAGTAAACTCGTTCGTCCTATCCTACCATCTGAACGAGGATGTGCAAAGAAAGAATACAATTTAAACTCCGGGAAAAGGGTCAAATGAAATTGCAAGAGAGGAATGATGTACATAAAGAGATCCGGAAACTCCAGTCTAATGAAGTCACGGAGCCATTTCTATGAGGCTGCTGCAACTTCAGTTTTCTCCTTGCTCTCCTTCAATTTATTCCAGTTCTCTGTACTGTCAATGATCTCCCCGGTTTTTATGAGGAAGCGGACTTTTTTTCCATCATCGAGCACTTTGTGACCCACCCGACTTGCCACCTCTTGATCTTTCGAGTAGAGCATCACATTTGAGCTGTGAATAGGCGCTTCAATCTGGATAAGAAAATATGACAAGTATTCAGTTCTCATAACAAAAAACCAAGATGAAATTTATTAGAAGTAAACACTCCCACTACATATAATTAATGTCGTTCTAAGTATAAAACTGCTCAATCAAAGTCATCGGATGGCTATATGGTAAATGGAAGATACTGATAATTAGCTCTAAAAGATACTATCCATAGACACGAACTAATTAACCAGTATCTTCAAGGAACTAGCTCCAATCTCAATGATTAAGTGAGAACAACCTTGATAATTTGCCCGGGTTCACCTTCTTCCCTGCTCTTCACATGCTTTGTCTTCAAGTTTATTTCTTTGACAACAACGGTGCTGTTGTGTTTGAAGATCTTAGATATTTCCCCGATCTTCCCCTTATCACGTCCAGCTATCACCTTCACCGTATCGCCCAGCCTGACATGCATTTTATGCAAAACAGGGAGGCTGTTTGGCTTACATTCTTTTCTCTCCCAACGTTTGAGCTGCCAATGGGAAAACAAAAAACCAGTTGAGAAGTAGTACATAACAAAAGCAGTTCCCTTTTGTAAGCGTAATTCAATTCCAGTGCTCTAAAATGAAATAAACCCTGAAAAGCCAGACCAGAGAGAGAGAGAGAGAGAGAGAGAGCGAGCGAGTACGCGCTATAGAGAAATCACTCGGAAAAGAAAACATAAGCAATGCTAACCTTTGCAACAACGAGGCATGGCTGCTCCACTGAATTGACCTGCATGGAGGAAGGGGTCCAGTGAACCAAAATGAGTTACGTGTCTAGACATGTTTGAATGAACTAGCAGACATACACCGAATTAAGATGGTTCACTTTATATATCTGCCGAGCTACTTTCAACAGGTTTGAATGAACTAGGAGATATACCAATTATCAAATTTCCAATAGCTTTTAAACCATGCAGATCAACAACAGAAGAAGCCTGACCAACCAAAAGGCAGTGCCTATATATCAAAACGCACATAGGGCAGCTACTTGCAAAGCCGAGCACATCCATTCAATTCGCGCAACTGCAGAACGAGATTCCCCGCATTTCTAGTTTCGCCGCGTAGGACAACAACGAATCGTCGGACACCGCCGCAACCGATACCTTTTCTCGGCGGATGTGTTCTGCTCACAGAAAGGAGCTTCTTTTATCTCATCTCCAACAACTTCGGAGAGACTAAACTATCGCCCCCATGATTACTAGCAACAAGTCCTAATCCAGTCTTATCACATCGCCCCGCAGCACAATCCACGAGAACACAAATCCTTTGAACGCCTCAGATTCAGTAGCCAAAAGACCAAATCCACAGTAATCGAGATTCGAACGAACCGGCATGCGAAACGGCCGATAAGAAAAACCGCCCGTCTTATACCATGAAGACAGATAACGCGAACGGGCGAATGCCAGGCTCATTCCGCTAAAAAAATGGAAACATATATTGCGCATTCGCCGCCCGAAATCCACCGCTAAAACACCCAAATCGAGGTGTGTTTGGGGCACGTTAGGGTTTGATTTGGGTCCTGAGCTAGCAAGCGAGTGCAGTTCTTTTGGGAGATTCTGGAAAAGCGACTTGGAAGATGAGGAGGAGGAGGAGGAGAACGTACGGAGGCCGGGTGGAGGAAGGAGGGGTGAAGGCGCTGGCCGAGGAACGAGCTGGAGGAGGAGAGGGAGAGCGAAGTCAGTGAGCTCTGGAGAGCAGCCATGGCCGCCGTGCTTTCTCTTCCCCCCCGCTGCTGCTCTGATGGTTTTTGGTCTCAAAACTCTGTGAGCCGAAGGCGATGATGATGATGATGATGATGCTATGGATAATATGGAGAGAGCGCGTGTCCATCCATTCCTATAAAACGACGACGCATTTGCTGCTTTTTGGGGTTTTTCGAGCAACGACGTGCCGTTTTCTGAGGAAACGGGCCTGACCGATGGAAAAACTGAAAACGCGGCCCATTTTAATTCATTTAAATACTTACTCCAGTTAATATTTTCTATTACTAATTTATTTAGTAATAAATTTAATAATAATAATAATAATAATAATAATAATGAAGCCAAAGAAGCACTACGTCCCCGTCCATGGCTTACTTACACTCTTGATTTCTAAGGAAAACCCTTCTCAGTACTTGCTAGACGGATTTCGAAAAATGAAAACCGTTGTTAACAAGTATCCCTGAGTACTTATGTAAAAAGAAAGTTAAAATTTGTCTTTCGAAACTAAACATGCCCCCCAAGACGTACAAATAGTCCTCTCTGCACATTGCCGGATTAAATTTTTACCGACCCAGTGATTCATACGCAATTTGCTCCTTATTCCCACTTAAATAAGGCTAGCGAGAAGGGGAACAATCTCCAGATTTCTGGCACCTCCTACCGTCAAATTTGATTTCTGGTAAACCTTCAACAGAGCGCGCAGATGATCTGATCCCGCTTCAATAACCGCAAGTTTCTTAGGAGGGTTGCGCAGAAAAGTTGCCGCACAAATGAACACACGAACAGAAAGATTGCCAGAACACAAATAGCGAGGGGAATGGAATGGACCGCCTTGCATCGGGAAAGGATTCACGTTCACCTCTCAGGCAGAGACAACACATGAATGAAAGAGGCAGATTTAACAACTGGAGATAAAAGACATTTACATTCAGTCTCCCTCTTTGCACGACCGATGTACAGAATCAGATGGCTGCAGTCACTCAGTCGAGAGATCGAGGGTCGAAATGAAGTGAGCAGAATATTGTACATGACATTAGCTGCGAGACCTATTTCGTTACTCGAAGAAGCGAAATGCTGGCATTGGGGAAGATCTGCCCTGCCTCCCATCTTCTTTCCCACTGTATAGATGTCACAAAAGCAAAAGCAAAAGCAAAAGCAAAACCGAAAGCAAGATGAAAACACAGAAAAAAAAAAAGACAAAAAATGAACAAATGGCAGAACTGTTCATTTAGACGTCAAACGTGTCGGCTGCACTGTCCACAGACTCCTCTCTCCGGTGGTTGCTGGTTGGAGTCCTACTTTCTTGTTGGTCGATATCGATTGCAGCTTCATCAGTGGCAGCGGAGAGAGACTTCCTGTGATGCTTTCTGCTGTGCCTTAACTTCAGGATCCGAGACAAAACCTGTACAATGTCTCTCATGGAAGGTCGTCTTCTTGGCACACGATTGATGCATTTGTATGCCAGAGCTGCCACATCATTGAGCTCTTGCAGATCAAATTTCCCTTCCAAGCCAGAGTCCACAATTTCCTCCCACCCAACTTTTCCTTCAGAATTCATGGCCGCCTATGCATTACCACGAAGTTAGACAAGAAAAGGATTAAGGCATATACTGAACCAAGCTTGATGAAAATACAGATGTTTGAAACATAAGACAAATACAAGGAGAGACAATTATCATTACCCCATAGCTTATTTTTACAGGAAATGTAAGCAATATGAAAAACCACTACTTCTTTTCTGCCTTTAATGTTGGCTTGAGTGATGGAGAGGTGAAGGACTTGTGGTTCGTGAAAAAATACATAAAACAACAAATACGTTTTGTTTGCCTAAGCACTTCAGCAGTAAATTGTTAACAGAATTTTTATCCTAGTTAAATGTCATTCTCCCTGTTCTGAAACTAGAGTGTCTGAGAGAGAGAGAGAGAGAACTCACGAGCTCAACGTATTCCATGAGACCCTGCTGGGGATTTCTGCCAGCTATTAGCTCAAATAACAGAACTCCAAAACTATAAACATCACTTTTCTTCGTAAAAGCCTTTGTGGAAATGTACTCGGGATCAAGGTACCCGAAAGTTCCTCGTATATTAGCAGCATTTTTGTCTACCATCTCCTCTCTTGAAAGTCCAAAGTCAGCGACCTGATCGAAGCAAAATAAGCAAATATTCAATTTTATTGAGTGATTGAGAAGTTATGCATATGTACTTGGATATGGTCTCAGCAAGCAGCAAATTCAGAATCATTCAAGAAACGAAACAACAAATGAAAAGATGAATCCCCTAATGCATCTAACACCGGCAATATTTATCCAGCCCTGGTCTTCTCTCGGTTAGAACATTTATATTAGAATCTTAAATGAGATATACCCTTGCTCTCATGGTCTGGTCCAAGAGAATATTGGAGGACTTGATATCCCTGTGGATTACAGGAGGAACTGCCTGAAATTAATCATAACAATGGCCACATATTTAGTACAGGATGCAAAAAAGCATGTTAAAGCACCAAATTCAACTATAAGTGAAATAGATTTAAAAGGAAAAAAAGAAAAACAAAATCGGCGACGGGCAAAATCTTACCCCATCATGAAGATACTCCAAACCCCTTGCCACATCTAGGGCAATATAGACCCTCAAGTCCCAGCTCAATGACTCCTTGATATCACCTGAAAGAATATGTGCTACTTACAACATCATACAGCATGGTAAAATCACGCACTAATTTTTCCTTCTAGCTAACAAAGGGTAACTTAAGTAGGAAAATCATGCAGTATCCTTTAGAATGCTCTTTCTTACAGAAACATCTTTCAGGGACAGAATTGACTCCACAAAAAGGGGGGATTTTCTACACTCATGTCAGGCGAGATAGTTGATGGTCAAAAGACCATCATACTTCGTCATTCATTCGGCCAGCACTCAAATCATATCAATAAATCGTTCCAAGAAATGCTGTCCAATGCCAAACCATTCATAATCATCTGAAATAATAGGATATAGCAGTTTACAGGATTATTCACAGTTAGGCCATTTTGTGAAACAGGCATATAGAAGGGAACAGCTGTCTGTTACATTCTCCCCAGACCCGTCTCACCACTGAACCTATGGCAATGAATCGATTACTGCTGGACTGCCCAACTTTTTATAAACACCTAGAAAAACGCTCCTTCATAAATGATAATGCTATAAAAAAAAACTCAGACATACTTGGGAAATTTTATAGCTTATGAACATGCTTGTCATGTACTGAAGTCCAGCTTCCTAACATGCATTTCATTCATTTGAATAATGCTCTCTAAATATATAATCTCCTTTAACAGGAAGTAGAGTTTAAGCTTACCATACAGGTGAGAGGCCAAGCTGCCTTTACTCATATAGACATATACAAGCATATGCTGGCCCTTTTCTGCGCAATAACCAACCAAATTCACAAGATTCCTATGATGCAACCTTCCCAATAACTTAACCTGCAAAAGAGATGCCCATATAGGCGCATGTCAAGATGTACAATATTACTTAGAACAAGAGGTAACTCAAAGGGAAAGGTTGAAGACTTATGTGGACATCCATATTGCTGAATCCTGTAGGACAAGCATCGGCAAGAGCTAAAACTTATATAATATGTGCCATGGTATATCTACAAATTTGGTTTATTCAAACAAATCGTACCTTCACTGAATCTTGCCAACAATGTGATGTCTTAAGTCGACAAATCTCATCAAATTCGTGCTCCAAACATCGAGTGAAGCTTAAAGAGTGTAGACAATATATAGACAATTCAAATCTAATTGTTGCGGGACTTTAAAGGGGTCCCCCCCATTTAGGACGGAAAGAAATATTAACCATCCCTAAAGAATAAAATAATAAAGGAGGGAATGTGTGAAACGACAACCAAAGCCTGCAGGTGCTGCCTTTATGAACCCATTCTACAGAACATGTAATTGAGTAGCAAGCAATTTATTACATCTCAAGATGCAAGTTATAACATGTCCACCAGAGAACAAGAGTGTAACATATCTGCTAGTGTCAGTGCCATACAGGTCAAAGCAGTTTTAGTTGCAAAGTGCCAAGTTAACGAGGCATTAACATGTATAACCTCTACCTCTGTCTGGAATTCTCTCTCCCCTTGCTTGGAATCAGTGGCAAGCACTTTGACAGCAACCGTCTCTCCGGTTGACATCTGAGCTTTGTAAACAGGACCAAAGGCTCCTTGCCCAATGAGCGTCGTGAAATTGCAGGTTGCTTTCTGCAGGTCTCTGTAGTAGCATCAGCAAGCAACGTCAGCCACGAAAAGGGCAAAAAGCGCAATCAACAACTGTATACAGAAAGGTCATTTTCCATGATATGAACTGCAGTTCAGCGTGAAGATTTATCGAGATGTAATATTGTGTATTTCCTATGTGAAGCGGGAGTATCAATCATTTTTACTAGCCCCAACAAAGGAGAGCTGCAAGAGAAGACATAAAGGTAAACCCACAAGTCCAGAAGAAGAATTTGACAATCAGATGATAATATTGGGCACATCATGTGTAAACAAGTAAAAGCAGCAGGGCAACCATGCCACCTGAGTTATATATAAAAAAAAATTTCAGTGGACCTCTATAAATCTCAAAACATTACATTCTTAATGTCTCCACCTTGTGGAGGAGCAAGAGTTGAATGGAGTAGAAAGATAATCGCGCTTCAGCTTATATCTGCTAAAGACCTAACTTGCAGAATCTACTATCTTGTTATTACGAAATTGAAGTAGCAGACGACATAAAATTTCTTAAGTGTGCACATACACCAAAAACTATTGGCGTAATTTCAACCAAAATGCTAAAACCGACATACTTGTAAGAATACTCGGGTATTCCAGAGAAAGACACCATGCTACTCTTCTTAAATCCGTCAAGCCACATGGACATGCCATTGCGTCCAGATTTCACGGGTGATTCTGGACCAATTGTTGAGTCTGACAGTATAGTACAAGCATCAGCCCCATTTGCTCGAATCGGGATAGTCGCAGCCCTCCTGGAACTGCTGTTCCCTATCTGAGACCGCTTCCTCTGGTATCTAATGCAAAAGAGCGCCAAAATAGCCAAAACCACTCCGATCACAACCCCTACCGAAAGCCCGATGATCAACCCGGATGATTTAGCATTCATCTCCTTGCCCTCTGGTGCGTCGATGTATCCTATTCAGGTCTCCAATCCATTAGCTGCAAAGTGGCGTTCAAGCTGTTAGCAAAGCCAGGTCAAACCGCTGCGTTCACAGTCTCTCCTGCTGAGTCGCGGGTTTGACAATTCAGAGGTCAAACCGCCGAAATACAATTTTGATTTTTCCAGCCACCAAAGAGCCACCGGACAAAAAGTCAACAGGTAATTCGACCGCAGAAATGAACGAGGCATCATCTAGAACCCGGAGAGAAAAAGTCTTTCTCTGCTCGGAAGAGAACAAAACAAATGACAAACACTTATCATGAAAGGACAATTTAGGAATCTTGAACGTTTCTGTCCTCCTGCTCTCGTAAACGCCGCGGAAGCCACATCACAGATTCGTCTTCCGAAGAAACAGAACAAGCTCACTCACACAAGATCCGCTATTAAAGTTCAAAGCTTTTCGATCTGCTTAGCCTGAACATAGCAAAAAAACAAAAAAGGGGCGTCTCCACAATTTGTTTTACTTCAATTTTTGCAAAGAATGGTAGCGCCGGAGACAGAAAACTCTGCACCCGGAAGAGAAAAAACAAAGACAGAGAGGACCAACCGCAGGGCGACGAATCCTGGGGTTGGCCGACGAAGAAGACGAGAATGCGCAAGGAACTAGAGTTGCGAAAACACACGGAAAACCCTCAGGAACTCTCCCAGATCGAAGACGCCGCCTTTAAGCGAGCCAGAAAAAACCAAGAAGAAAAGCGAAGCAAAAACACTTGCACGCGCGCGCACGCGAGAAACCCAAAGCGTAATGGCGACCACTAGATGTAACTGAAAGTAAACTCCGAAATGTACCTGCCGGCACAAGTATAGCCGAAACGGTCACATGCCTCGCTTCTCTCCTCCTCCTTCCCCCCGGGAAAGACGTTGCAGGGAGAGAAAGAGAGAGAGAGAGAGAGAGCGACGGATCGCAGAGAGCGATGGCTAGCTTGGCAAGGAGACGAGAGATTCTCGAAGCGGGGCGGGGGGGTTCTTCGACCCGAGTCAGAGGAAGGAATCGGCCGCGAGGGGAGGCGTGAGCAACACTGCAGAGTGCGGGCGCGCGCGGCTGCGGGCGTGCTGCGACGGTGAAGACGACGATGACCTGCGCCGGGCCGCACAAGAAAGCCACGCCATTTGCAGGAGAGAAAATCAAAGTTAAAGCAAGCTCTCTCTCTCTCTCTCTCTCTCTCTCTCTCTCGTGGAGGGTGGCTGGACTATGTTATACAAAAATAGAAACCCATGTAAAAGCAGAAATACGTATAGGGTAAAAGGATTATTTACATGAATAATGTCATCGAGACATTGAAATAATGTCATTGTGAAAATCTTGAATGTACAGTAATTTCGTCTTTTTACATTCAAACTGCCTTAAATAAAACTTATCGGCACCTCAAATAAACTCCTTAGTACGATACTTACTGCGAAGGTTATTCAAATGGTCGTGCCGATGTATGTCCCGAGGACACTCGTCGAGCATGCTTTGTATACGAAACGGTTCGCGCAAATTACTTTCGGGTCGGAACCCGTCCTTTTTTTCATGCGATGAGTGACCGGGATTTTGAAAAATTAAGATATTTATGATCCTTAATCCGGTTCAACTCGGCCCGGCTCGTTCGGCGTTTCGTATGGCTCCCGTCGCCGTTTGGAGCCTTGCCGTGCGGTACGAAACGCGCCGGAGAGGGAAAAAGTTTCCCCCGTTCCCCGAATTGCCCTCCATCTTTTGCAGGTGACGACCGCGTCCTCGATTGATTTGTTGGGACTTTTGGGGATCCGTGCCTTGCGACTTTTTGAATTTTCTTGCGCCTTTTTTCTTTTCTTCTTTTTTTTTAATTTATTTTATTTTTCCGAGCCTGGTGGCCCGCTTCCTTTTTATATTTGTTGTTGGTGTGCAACCGGAATACAAAAAAATTGAATTGGTGCGCGGTCGTAGCTCAGAAAATATTTTCATTGCGATTTTAAAAAAAAATAAATGAAAATGATGTAATCAACGTATTACGATAATAAATTGGTGTCTCGAGAAATCACCGTGATAAAGTCCGATGCGAATAAAAACTTATAACTGATAATAAAAATCATCATCATTAAAGAATGCTCGGCATTTGATAAAATAACTCTCTCGGTATCATAGGATATGAGTAGAAAGTGACATTACCCCAATTTCGCGAGCTCGTGGGAAGGTGAGACTTCTTGAGAAATAGGTGAATAGATCTTTAGATTGGATTTCATTTTTGGGTGTAGTGTAAAGGTTGAGCTAACCCAAGATTGAAAACAAGGCAAGCCCATTGACCCTAACGTCAGATATGATCAGCCTCATTTGGGGAAATTAAATGAAGCTAAGGTGTTTGTTTCTCTTTCCACTAAATCTAGTAAATGTAGTGCATAGGGATGGAATTTTCAATTTCATATGGTGATTGATTGGCTAAAAAGACATTAATTGCTTTGAATTCGTCGGCTGCCGCGAAAGCCCAATCGGGTTGGCGGCATAATGACACCAGATCCTGAAAATAAAAAGAATTTCCCGAAAAAATGGAAAATGATAACTATCGTCGCCCTCGTGTTACATCGATCGAACCACGGAAAAATCCCGAACCCCTTGACTTCCCGATCTTTTCCAAAACCCAACATAAGTCAGAACGACCAAACTTCTTCATCATGGTGACAAAGCAATGTTCAAAAGCGGCTCTTAGAATTCGTTCATGGCTACGACCGCGAGAAAGCAACACGTTCCACTCCATTGCCAGTTGAAGAAGCAGGCAGTGTGCGTGGGATTCTTGGGCATATGGTCGGTTCAATCGAAGCATTAAGAACGCTCGTGAAATATCGTTTCGGGTAATTTGAGGAACAGATGCACGACAGCTGGGGGCACAAGTGATTTTGGTGAATTCGCGGCCGTCGATGTTGGAAGTTTAGATAGGTAAGAAAAGCAAAGAAAAATCGATGGCGGGTAGTGAGCAACTGTCAACCAAACCCACACCTAATCCCAAATTAAGTTAATAAAATGAAGAGATTGTTGAGTAAACCAACCGGGAGATTTAAGGTGAGACCCAGGCGACACCCCCTCAAAACGTATGACGCACCATGAAAACGACTTGGGGAAATTTCGAGCTTCGATGCGATTAGGGTTTCGGACTCCTCTTAAGGGAAATCGACAGCTTGCGCAACAATTATCTCTCTTTCGCGACAAGCTTGATGGGTATCAATCGCGTGTACTTGTCGGCATCAATCTCACGCAGGGGAGTAGACATACACGCGCGAGATACTTCAAGATTCGAAACCTCCTTGTCTAACGTGGTTTGACCAGGGGTATCTTGCATTATCTATGGTTAGTAATCATATAACGAAAGGTACTGAGAGAGAGGAGTGCACTTCCCCCATATACTACTGCGAGATTGACAAAGCTTAATGCAGCTCAAGATGCATACGAAGGAATGGTGATCGAAGAAGTTATTTCGGGTAAGGGTGTCAATTGGTCGGATCGGCTTTAACATCCCTAGTTTCGGTGCCTCCGAAGCACACCAGGTGGACAAGATGAGATTTGAGTGGATGAACAACAAAGAAGGAATATCTTGGTAAGGTTATGATCATGAAGTCAACCTTTCAGAGACTTAACTAGCGTAGAACAAAACCTCTCAAAAGAAGCATAATCATCCGGGACGAAATAATTTTATGTTGCTTATGATTTTCTAATGTTTGATATTAAATTGGACGAGCGGCAACAATAGAGCGTTGCGAATGCATAGGATTGCATAACGTATTTTTACACACGGTTGTATCAAAAGTCGTGTAGCCCATAAAACAATACGTATACTTATTTATTAAAACGATAGTTCCTTCATGCACACTTTGGTGTTCCACGGGCGGAGATAGGGTTAGCCAGGAGAACAAGTGACCGCCTTGAGCGATGTTTGACAGATAGTATGTCTAATTTTAATCCGAGATATAACATCGAGAAATTATAAATTAAAAATAAAAGCACTCGTGCAATGATTTAAGTTAATTCTAGTCCACTCATTTTTATTGGGGTGAAATGAAAAAAATACCAAAATTTGGAACCGTCTAATTATCATTCCATAAGATCAATTTTGAAGGTGGTTTTCAAGAGTTTTCACTAATTATTCTCAAAATAAGTCAAATATCCCAAAAGATGCTTGAAAGGTTTTTTTTGGTTCTGACTCTAACTCTTCAGCCTCATTTAATTTTGCTTCTTCTTCCTCTTTTAATTTTGCCGTGTCCTCTGCAGATCGCCAGAGTCAAATCCCGTACTTATTATACTAGCGTCGTTACCTCCTAATTCATTTATCAGTAGAGCCGCATACCTATTGACCTGCTTGTAATGTTGAATACGCAGAATTCCAATCAGTCGCATTCCTATACGCGAGTGATCACTTTAATTGCCTGTACAGAGTATCTGGAATTCGCATGGAAGGAAGCAAAAAAAAAAGGCTGAAAAGGTGGAGAGGGCGGCTTTGGTAATTTCAAGTAGGAGCAGATTATTTTGACCGATATACCAAAAGAAAGCCGGAAAACAGGGCATATATGATCACAATAAATGAGAACAAAAATTAAAGGGGGATAGAAATAAAGTGGAGAGGTTGCCCCCACTTGGGGTTTCGTCGCTCACTTTCTTCGTTAAAAAACCTCCCCCACACGATGTAAAAGCACGAGCTTTGGCCTTCTTAATTATTTTCTCAAACGGTCTAGAGAATGCCTTTCCCTTCGAAAAGCATCGCCTAAATTCATCCTCGAAAACCCCACCCCACCCAATGACCCCATGCGCCGCTTGTGGACAACCATTCACATTAAAAACTTCTAAAGTTAAAAAGATCGTCGGCTGATACATTTGGTTATTTTTCAAGAGCAGAGTTAAATCGGGGGCAACATGCATAATATATACAGATATTCGAGTTCTCAAAAGATCTTGGGGCTTGCCTTGTCACGTTATATCACAATTTATCCTAATAATATGCACGGGCTTTCAAGGTTCATGGTATTATAAAGTACAGTCGCTCTAGTCCCCGACTTTCAAAAATGGTGTCTCCACTTCCTTAGGGTTTCATGTTCGCGCACATCAGATCGCCCCCATCGTAGGGACTAAATTGCAGAGACATGCGCAGATGAGGGGAGTGAGCTGCAATTGGGAAAGTCAAAAGTCGAGGTGGGTGAGGATGGTCCTTGCATTGTCCCGGCGGGAGAGGTGTGGCGTGTGAAACTACCGACGAGGACCGCCGTCCAAACATTCATTCTCTGGTGGAGTCAACCCCACATTAGGAAGCGGTCCCGTTCCTCCTCCTTCATACATCCTATATTTTATGTTTAGTCGTGCCTTCCCACGACGGCATTTTGGACCACCATTCATTGCATTTAACGCCTCAAGTACAACGTTCCTTCCATTTTCTTTAGGTTTTCTTCTTTTCTGGGTTCGTTTTCTCGATGCGATCCGTAATAGAAGGCGAGAGTGGAGCACCAGTAAGGGCAGCCGAAGAGTACCTTCCTCAATCGATCGACTGGGTACGACGGGAGCCAAGGTTCGGTACATGTACGCTCAGCGGGTACGGAGGATCTTGGCCCAATCCGACATGTCTATTAATGTGATCACCGGATCAAATAAAAAGACCGCATCGAAATGAATTCGTAAAGGTCGGGTCAATTCACCCCCACCTACACAAGTCCAATGCACTTTGCCAGTCGATGATTGAGATTGGGTCACGTTCGGGAGCTAGCTTGTGGGTGAAGACATTAATAACTCTTTTCAGGAGTTTGGATCATCATGGGTGTGGGCGGTGGTGTCCCTTGAAGCAAGACTGGCTGGCTCGCTTTGATTCGGCACCTCCCGGGGGACCAACAAGGGGCACGTGACGATGCACATGTGGTCTCATGTGCTGTTTCTGATCACGTTCCATGTTTTGGTGAATTGATTAAACCTCTGTTGGATACCCACCCCCTTCGTGCCCTACCCTCTTTTAACAGCATACGACCAATATATGTACATAGAAAACTTTAACGTAATGTGTAGTGTAATTTGTGAATTTTTAATTTATTCAATATGGTCCCAGAACTTTAACTCAACGTGTAATGTGGTCTTTAAACTTTTAATTTATTCAATATAATTCTTGAACTTTTTATAAATGTTCAACTTAGTCATTGAATTATATAGAAATGTTTAATATTGTATTTCCATTAATTTAAGTTTATGGACAACGTTCAACATTTCACAGACTTCAAGTGACTAAATTAAATATGTCCAAAAGTCCATGGATCTAATTGAGTAAACTGAAAGTTCACGGATCATATTACATATCGAATTAAAGTTCAGGGACTATATTGAACAAATTAAAAGTTCAGGGATCGCATTGTACGTCGAATCAAAGTTCAAGAACCATTTGTATCATTTTCTTATATATATATATCGAGTAACCTACTTGAATTACTTACCAGTATTCTGTGAACATGAGAGTTATGATCAATCTTGTACCGCTCAGCTGGACTGAAACCCGGTGCACCATCGGCTTGAAAATGTGGGATTTTCTTCTCTTCTTTTCTTTCTTGCGCTTCAATTTTTTGTAACAGAAGAAAAGGTCCATCTAGTTTGAAAAGCAACTCGGAACGGAATGAATCTGGAGAAACATCATGTGATTTTGACTATGTTTAGATGGGCCATGCCTGGCAGAGGCTTGACGAAGAGCTCTGCTTAGGTCCTTTTCATGGGCCACAGTGAACTACAATGGGCTCAAAAGGCTTGACCCAAAGCTCTACCAAGCCCTTTTGCATATTGTGCACAAACGCCATTGCAAGCTCTAGCTGTGCAGCTCCACATCATAACACGTAAGAGCCCACTATAATAAGAAATGGCGGCTCGGCTTCATGTAAGGAAACAGGTTCGTCATATACTTATAAAGGTGAGTTTATTTCGTCGAAAATAAATGATTTGAAAAATATATTCTTCAAAATAATCGATTGTATTACTATAAAAAATGAATGATCGAAAAATAATTTAACCATTTTTTTTATTATTTGATTATTTCGAGTAAGAAGAATGATTATTTTTAGAAAAAAGGAGTATTTCAAATCGTCCATTTTCAACCAAACAAACGGAGGGTCATGGTCAATTGTTGATCCAATAACACCTTCATAGGTTTGTGATAAAGAGCACATCAAATTTCAATGTACAAAAACAAAAAAATCAAATAAAAGATTAGGGCGCACATCGTAGATCTTTGATTTTTCTGCCTCGAGACTTCATACATATGTGGGTTGATGTGTTAACAAATTCCAGTCAGCAACACTCTTTTGTGGGAAAATTATCCAAAAAGTTCTAAACCTATTGTTCTTTTGCCAATTCATTTTTAAACCTTTTAATTTTGCTAATTGAATTTTAAGCATTTTCACATTTTGTCAATTGAGTTTATCCTATTAAATTTGGCTAAAAATTGCTGACATGGATGCTAGCTGTTTGACGTGGCACGACTGGCACTGGCATTGACAATTTTTAATAATATTTTTAATTTTTTTGTTTATTTTTTTTTTTCTCTTTTTTTTTCCCTTTAATGTTCTTTTCTTCTATTATTTTCTCTTTTTCCCTCCGCTGTCCACCATTGGGCCTTGTTGATGGCTGACAATCTCCGCTAGCCTCAAATAAGGGCAGCCCTCGCCAGATCGAGAGGCGAGAGTGTTGCCCTTGCCCACCTAGGAGAGAGCTACCCTCACCGCTCCAAGCGAGGGTGGACTGCACTCACTAGTCCGGGTGTCTCTTGCTTAAGGTTGATGAGGGCGCCCTTGCTCGAGGCTGCCTACCTCTATCGACCATCGACAAGCCCTGCTGGTGGCTGATGGAGAGAAAAAGGAAACGAGAAAGAAGAAAAGAAGAGAAAAAGAAAAGAAGGAAATAAATGAATAAACTCAAAAAAATTAAAATATCATTAAAAATTATCAACATTAGCGATTTTCTGGTCAAATTGTCAACATGTGAAAAATTTTTGACTCAAATGATAAAATTGAAAGGTTTAAGTTTGAATTAATAAAAATATGATTTTTTTTTTGTCGAATGTAAAAGTATAGTAAATTTAAGATTTTTTTTGAATAAATTTCCCCTCGTTTGTCGATAATAAATTCTTGTCGACAACATTAAATGGACCTCCCATTGCGTTCAAACGTTTTCGCGGTCAAAGGGAAGGTGTCCAAATCAAGGAGGTCAAACGTTTGACTCTGCCGGCCCTCCAGACCGGCCGACTTACATAATCTGCCAGAGCGAAGCCACCTGGACTGGTCGGGTCCCAGTACAGTGACGCGGCGAGGGCTTATAATAATCGCACGTTGGAGAGTCGCAATGCGAAAGGAAATGACGACCTCCGGGAAATGACCGAGAACACAGTGTCGTCAATCGGTCGTTTTCCCACGTATTTCCCGCAGGGGAGAGGGAAAAAGGAAGAAAATCGGAAAGGTGGACTGGCGGCGGAAGGAAAACTTGTTGTTTTGAGCGATTTGAAAATTAATCACGAAAATTAACGCTTTTCACACGTGTGTTTGTGTGCCTTTGTGCCACGGACCAGAGTGACGCGGGGATTCTCCTGTACTCACATACCCATGTGAGTGGAGTTTAGTGGCATCGGGATGAAGAGTGAATGATGTAGAACGGATGATACAATTGGTTTGAAATAGTGGCGTCAGGATGAAGAGCGAGTGATGTAGAACGGATGATATAATTGGTTTGAAATAGTGGCGTCGGGGCATTTGTGCCAAGAGTTTTAGGATCGAACGATTATATTCTAGGAGCTTCGAAGGTGGGGTTAATCTCTCTTGCATAAACTGATCGGGTGTTATTATTGCTCTCCTAATGAGGTCATGGCAGACCAAAACCAAGTTAATCTGCCGAAGTGTTATGTGCGTCTTGCTCAATGGACTAAATGCCCGAGCTAAACTGGGTGCGATACAATTCAATACCGGAATGCTATTCTTCGTACTGTTCATAGGAACAATTGTAGAAGGATGGCTGGCCCAGTGTTCTCAGTTTACCAGGTGCCGCATGAGCTATTTCATGGCCATAATCTATCGGCCCATGACATTTGTGAGTACGATCTAACACTCTAGTTAGATCTCTCACTTTTTGGTTGACCTCACAATTGCTTGATATAAGCACACATTGAAACTAGTGGTCCGAAACCCAAAATAGTTGATAAAATTATTCAATCAATCCTAAACCTATAGTGCAAATATCAATTCGGCCTTAAAATTTTCAATTTTGTCAATTTCATCATAAATTTTTGCTTGAAATTCCAAAGTAGTTTTGTCAGTTAATTTTTGTCGAAAATCGCTGACATGGCGATCTAATCATTGCCGGTCGTCTTACATAGCATACAGCCACGTCGTTGATTTTTTGTCAAAATTAATTGTAATGACTATACTAGAATTTCGAAAAATTATCCAAAAAGTCATAAGCCTATTGTACGACGGCTAATTCAGTTTTAAATATTTCTATGATGCCAATTTTAATTCTAAATCTTTTCATGATTTGTTACTATAGTTATTTTTATTAATTTTAGTTGGAAATCGTCGACATGGACTCCAGGCTTTTTATGTGGCATGGTCGGTTCTAATGTGAATAATTTTTGCAATTTAAAAAAATTCACAATTTATTTTTTTTTTCTTTTGATTGGCTACATTGAGGGCTGTCCTCGTTGGATCTGGTGAGGGTTGAACCCCTGTTGGCCACAAGGAAAAAGAAATGTTAAAAAATAAAAAATTTTGTTAAAAAATTATCCACATTAGCACTGACTGTGCCACGTTGAATTGTTGTCATCCACGTTAATGATTTCCAGCCAAAATTTATCAAAAGGGACTACATTGGCAAATCGTGAAAAAGATTTAAAACTAAATTGACATAATTGGAAGATTTATGATTGAATTGGTTGCCCTATACTCCATTTATGATTTTTTTGGTAATTTTTCTTGGAATTTCGAGTAAAGGTTTATGACTAAATTGTTAAAATTGAAAAATTTATAATAAAAATTGACATCCGTACAATAGATTTTTAACTTATTGAGTAATTTAGCTTATAAAAATAGTCTCCACCAATTTTTGCTTGCTCAAAACCCAAACAGAGCTTGTGCTTCAATGCGCGCTCACCGGTGGACTTTCATTATCAAGGAGGCAAAGCAATTCGAATGATATTCTCTTCCGAAGTGAATGAGATCGGAATGTGAACATCTATTCGTTCACACATTCTCTTGAATTCCAATTGCATGTCCTGTATGCTCAAAACAACCTACACACGAGTGTAGAGCGCAACTTTCGCAGCATGTTCGTCAATCCGACACAAACGAGAGTAAAGATGAGGAGTTGCTTCCCAGAAATTGTCTTGTGATGCATTTAAGGAAAAGTGCGTGTCAACAATTCCGAGGTGCGCGTAAACAATTCCGAGGTGCGCACACAGTGAGAAAGGCTGTTAAAGGGAAGCTCTTTTTGGTCTTCCTTTGCCAACCGCAGTCACGTCCATGTTTAGTCACTTTCATCGATATGGTACGGGAGATTCTCTTCCAGAATGAATGAGATTGGAACGTGAACATCTCTACTCGTTCACACATTCTCTCGAATTCCAATTGCATGTTCCGCGCGCTCAAAACAACCGCCTACACCCGAATGTGGAACGCAACTTTCACAACACCCTCATTAATCCGACACAGATGAGAGTAAAGATGAGGAGTTGCTTCCCGCATATTCTCTCCAGACCCATTTTAAGAGAAAAGTGCGTGGAAGCTATTCTGGGGCGCGCACAATGTAAGAAAGACTATTTTGAAGCGAAGCTCTTTTATCTCTTCTTCCGGAGAAACGCTATCACGTCGATGCTCAGTCACTTTCATTGACATGGTAAAAGGATAATGTAAAATAAGAGATGGTCCGGATCTTCATTTCTGATTCTGAACAGCAGCACAATTTGCTTTGCTTTTACTATGGAAATAGTGGATTGGGTTGGTTGGCCATCGATGGATTTTTGGTGGGAGGAGGGGGTCCATTGGGTGTGCGTTCTGTGATGTGAATCCATGGATTCTTCGACTTTACGCGATGAATTAGATTAGCCGTGTCGAACCGATCTTTCTTTCCTTTGTGTACGACGAGATACTACGCATCGCGTGCCACGCAAGGTCAAAGGAGTCAAAGGGACCGAGAGTTTCCCGATTGCCACGTGGCATCGCATTCCGCGGCCGTCCCATATATCTGACCCGGGTCAAATCTGACCTGCCATGCTCACGCTCGTGTCACGTGACCATCCGCGCCTCCTCTGGGTTGGTAACAGGCGGAACCCAAACAACACGCGCCTCCGCCTCCGCCTCCGGTTTTGGCGAGTGGCCCCCTTCTTCTCTTTCCCTGTCCCGCATCAATCTTTCCTTCCTCGTCTTGATCAAGACCCGCAAATGCGAAAGGCCTCCGTACACTTCACAGAAAATAAATTATTTAAAAAATATCTTTTAAATAATAATTATATGTACCACTTGAAATAATTAATCAATAAATAGTATTTCTTTTATCGATAACGATTTTTGTCTATAATAATTTCGTGAACGATAAAAATATTCTTTTCGTTCATTTATTTTTTATAAGTGATTTGAGCGATCAATTTTTGAAAAATATTTTCTAAATTATTTATTTTTTGCCAAATAAACGGAGCCTATTGAAGGGAAGTAACGAGAACTGAAAACAGAACGATCACGCAGAAGACAAAGAAAAAATAGATGATGCATGAATTTCACCCAGGTTCACCCTCGAATTATGGCTACGTCCTGCAAAGAAATTTCATTATATTTTTCGGTTTACAACCACTCAACTTGTTACAATGATAAAAAAAATGAGCAAAAAATATATATATACCCCAAACGGACCAAAAACCTAAATTTATATGAAATCTCTTAATATTGCACCATACGGGCCAACTTAAATAAAAACCAAAATTCGTTGAGGTTTCGGGAGCGCTGCCCCTGAGCCCCCACCCGCTCACCGGTGAGTGGGGCAGCCGTCCGCTGACCGGGCAGCGGAACCCCCGTCAGGAGGCGCTGCTCTCGAACCCCCACCCACTGACCAGGTAGCGGGGCACCTGTGTCGGGGGCGCTGCTCTCGAACCCCCGCATTCCGCACGCAGGGATTATATGTCATTGAATAACATTTCGATTTCCTTAAGCTTACGTGAATGTATCCGGTGTGAAAAATAAGAGTCCCTGAAGTATTCGCCAACTCCAACATTACATGCTCTGAGTTTATGCTTTTTCATTTATTTCAGGATGGGAGGGCCGAGCAAAGTGCAATGTATCCATTCATTTATTCGAGAACACGTGTACATACAAGCTCTTAAATCCCATTCAAACCCATTAGTAGTGACATATCGAGATAGGAAGTTTCATGGCTTTTGAGTAATAAATGCCTTTGACATTCAACGAGATATTGGAGTCTCATATGGGAGACGGCAATTCCATGATCTCAATAGCCGCGGGCACAACCTTTTCGATGAATGGATGGAAAAACCTTTCAAATAAGTAGATTTCAGTTAAAGCTCGTCAATGGCGGCCAAAAGTTTGACCAAAAATAGTAAATTATATGAGATGATCGATTTGAACGATCAACTTGGATTTCCTCTGGCTTGAATCCTTGTAGCTTTTCTCTTTCTAGAACTCTAGAATTCGAAAATCCAAGTCGAGCATTCAAAAAGATTGACGTAGTTTCTCGATCTATACGTACGGTTACACTAGAGATTAATCACGAAGAGGGTCATCTTCCTGGATCCCTCCTTTCGAGTCATGTCATGTTAAGATGACAAATTTTCCGAATACCATTCCTTTTGTTGTCACGAGGGAGATATGATCATCCATGCCTTGTTCTTTGTCCTACAACAGTGATGAATCGAAACCCCAATACTATTCGACTTTCTGCTGGAAACAGCTAGCGAGCAGAGAACGTTGGAAAAATCATCCGTTATTATCAGCAATTCCGAAACATCAATGACATTGCTCGACATTTCATCCTCGCAAAACTCGTTTCTCCGGTCTTCGTAACGAGTCAAAAGGTGGATCATATGCCGGTCCAAGTCAAAAACCAAAAGCCACAGTTGTGGATCCTAACCAACACTCTTGAATTTTTAATAGAAGGAAGTGGATAATGCTTAGCACGTTATATATCAAGAGGACATATTATAAGTTCGACAATAATGGGAAAGCTCCCTTATGGATTATAACATAAATTCTATTTTAAAGATGCCTATTATTTATGGCGCCCTTCTTTTCATCACATGGTCTTTTTACAAAACAAAATTGAATTTTCAACTACAAATCCAAGTTTGCAACCTTAGAAAGAGAGAGAGAGAGAGAGAGTTAAAGAGTAAAATCAAAGCGCGTGGTTCCCATGCAAGAAAGTGCGGGGAATGTTCGGCGTTCGCACCTCCCTCGCTGGTCGGCGCGTTCCGCCGTTAAGACACGGTCTCCGTCGCTCCGACCAGCGTCGCCGTTACCGTTCCTCCATCCGTACAGGAGGAAAAAGGCAAAAAGCATCCGTTGTCCTTCTCTCTGCCTCTCTCTTCTATATAAACGACCGAATGCGAGCTTCGTTTTCTTCCGATGCTTCATCGTCGAAGAACAAAATCCCACGTCGCATCACCTGAAAAACACAGGAACGAGGAGCAATTCTAGTCAGATTTGGCCACGCAGGGGGGTCGGGTTTGCGGCCGTTTTGACTCCACGGGTGTCGTGTGGGCTGAGGTAATCAATCCCTGTTCGTTTTTCGCTCTGCTTTTTTCCCGAGAGTTCGTCCACATGCTGTGAAGTTCGTGTTGTGTTTGATGTTCAGCCCTACGGGAAAAGGAAAAACTGAGGGGAGATAGCCACACCTCGCTGTCGAACTCTGTCGTGCTCTTTTTGGTCGGAGGTAGTAACGGGGTTGATGAACGACGAGGCCGTTGTCCTGGTACGCCTCTGCTCCTCTTCTAAGAATGCCGCACAGGTGTTTGAGGATATTTGGATGGGTTTTCTCTTCATTTGAATCTGTTAGATTTCGGTTCTTCTTCTTTTCGAGCCACTAACATGTTGGTTTTCTTCTGTTGTGTCGAGACACTACCGAAGTGTAATGTATGGCGAAGTTTCTTAGAGTTCACGATTTCACAAGTTTTTTTCCTTGAACCGAGTTCGAATTGGGAGAATGAGTCACCGGGGTGCTTTTGTTTCGTGAATTTTTCTCGCGGGTTTGAAACCTCCTTTTTTAAGCGAGAAGAAGTGAAGCTTTTTCTTTGTTTTCGGTTGTATGAAGCATGGGGAGTACCATAGGAATGGATGGGATCTAGATTTTGTTAGTTTCCTTGTACAAAATCAGTGATCTTCGCAATTGAACAAAGAGAAGAGCAGTACGTGTGAAGTTATGAGAGCTTATAGAGCCAAGGATGTCTTTTTCCGAGAGCTCGTAAGCCACCTGGCGAGCTCTCTACATGGGTTTTGTCCGAGAGCGAGTTGAGATGCAAGAATTGAGTAGCTTATAGCTTGAGTTCTAAATTTTTTTAAGTTGCCTAGGCTTTTGAAACTAGCGGCAACTCAGCAGGCTTGGTTTAGTGAAATAGCCCCGCAAAAAGAGACCCGAACAGAACCTGAAACAATAACCTCAAACGTAATATTTATAGATTCTGATAACAAGGGATATTTCAGTTTTGATTTCTTAAGACAGTGGCATTTCTTCTGTTTAAAAATCAAAATAAACTGATACCGATACTCTCTGTGTGGGTGGTGTGTCTGATACTCACGCTACTATGATCTTTGGGTAGCTGTCTGCGTGTGCATGTTGATACATGAGATTCAACGGGGGCAAAAATTTAGCTGTTGTATTCTTTTTGGCTTTTTTAAGTCTACGTTTTCTCGTGTGTGTTTCATGAAGCTTGGATCTTCTGTTCTCGATCCTCTCTATTTTGCAACTCAAGAGCATAATCCTTTATCCGTGGTGCCTCTGTACATCTTGACGACCGTGAGACTTAACTAGCTTCTACATATAATTGCAGGGGGCGATATTTGTTCATCCTGAGCCACTGTCGAAACTCTACTAGCTATTGGAAAGCACAGGGGGTACATATCCTGTTGTGATCTATTATGAGCTAATTGAGAGTTTTCTAACCAGAAAGCTTATGATACTGCTAAAGCATGGAATCACACCCACTATACAGATACAGTGAGACAGGTGCTAGCTTATCTTTCACATCTTCTCATCCAACTGTTCCACCTCTTCCCAACAGGTTATTTGGGCATTCGAAGTTTGAAATTAGGGAATCTCCTATCTCACCCTTTTCGACACACTTTGACAGTGAGACTCTCACTGCGTTAAGCGATAGTCAGGAGCAGTACAGTTCTACGGACAATTATTCAGGAGTTAGCTCTTCTTATAACTCTTCAATCGAGACCACCAGCTGTTTCCAAAGGTCAAGCCCGTCGCAAGACGGGTGCAGAGACAGCTTGCTTTCATGTTCTGGCAGGCCCACCTCACAGCAAACTGAGCATCATTCACAGAACCCAGCTTATACTTTTCAGGAGCTAGAGGACGTCTTAATGGATGATGGACAAGGAGAGCTTGCCACAGATTCTTCTCTTGGGGAACACGTATGGGACCAAAATCCCCATGGTGCACGGTTTAGTCGCCCCAAGGATTCTGTTGCTTTCATTCGGAGCCAATCAGGTAAAAGCATTAATGTGGAGAAACATAAAGAAGCCATTCAGGAATCATCAGTTAACGATGTTCCTCCGGGTGATTTGAAGCAGCTGCTGATCGCCTGCGCCAAATCTCTTTCTGATAACAACATGGATGAATTTGAGAAGTTGACTGAAAAGGCCAGGCGTGCTGTATCCATCAGTGGAGAACCCATACAGCGTCTTGGTGCCTACATGATAGAAGGACTTGTGGCCAGGAAAGAGGCATCGGGTTCTAACATCTACCATGCCCTTCGATGCAGAGAGCCTGAAGGCAAAGACTTGCTTTCCTACATGCAAATTGTGTATGAGATTTGCCCATACTTGAAGTTTGGGTACATGGCGGCGAATGGGGCCATTGCTGAAGCATGCAAAAATGAGGATCGGATACACATCATAGACTTCCAAATTACTCAGGGCGCCCAGTGGATGACTCTCCTTCAAGCGCTCGCCGCGAGACCTAGCGGGCCCCCTTACGTGCGAATTACAGGGATTGATGACCCGGTCTCCAAGTACGCCCGTGGGGCCGGATTGGAAGCAGTTGCAGGAAGGTTGGCAGCAATCTCTGAAAAATTTAAGATCCCGGTGGAGTTCAATTGTTTGCCAGTGTTTGCTCCAGATGTTACTCATGACATGCTCGATGTCAGGCCTGGGGAAGCCCTTGCAGTGAACTTCCCACTCCAGCTACACCACATGCCAGACGAGAGTGTTGACATCACCAATCCAAGGGATGGGCTACTAAGGATGGTGAAATCGCTTTCTCCGAAAGTGATCACATTGATCGAGCAGGAGGCGAACGCAAACACAGCGCCATTCCTGTCAAGGTTTGTGGAGACCCTCGACTACTACTTGGCAATGTTTGAGTCCATCGACGTGACCATGCCCAGAGACAGGAAGGAGAGAATAAATGTAGAGCAGCACTGTTTGGCAAGGGACATTGTGAACATCATTGCGTGCGAGGGGAAGGAGAGGGTGGAGCGGCATGAGCTGTTCGGTAAGTGGAAGTCTAGATTGACGATGGCGGGATTTAGGCAATACCCTTTAAGTAGTTATGTTAATTCAGTCATAAGGAACCTGCTGAGGTACTACTCTGAGAATTATACATTGGTAGAGAAGGATGGTGGCATGCTTCTGGGCTGGAAAGAGAGGTTCCTGATTTCTGCTTCTGCATGGTACTGAGAATGGGCCAGAGTTTTAAATATTCATGGAGAAAAAACCAGAAAACCGAACATCTTTAGGTAGTAAAAGGGGTTATTGGATGTACATAGTATGGTATTGCAGATCGTCTTCACCATGTGATCCAATAGCTTGCCCTGGTATATTCATGTTCTGACATCCAAATGGCTAATGTATCTTTCTGTTTGTTCATTCCTTATTTTAGCTACCTGTTGCTCGTGATCTTTCAGATCTACTTTTCCTTACAGTATACATCGTTGTATAAATAAGTTTCATTAATTCTATAATTAGGTCTTATTGCGAGGACCTGCAATTCTAAATTATGGGCAAAGTGATGAAGTTCTATTATCAAAGAAACTCATGTGTCCTGCTGGATTATTACTTCAACGAGTTATTCTTCTTTTTCCTCACTGATTTACAATCTCAACCAGAATGAGCTGATCAAACTTGTGGAAGTATGTCAGCACATGTTTGACCAAGCAGCGGAAAGCGTAGAGAACGAATTCTTGTTTTGTAAATCATAAGTTTCGGGTTCAGGACGTCCGGATTGATCAGGAATCGTTGCCGAGGTTCTGAACATTCCAAATAGTTGCAGTGGATGAAGAAGACTTTCAGCTTCTGAACTTTTGATATATTCAGACTCGAAAATTGTATGTTTTGGGATTTTGGCATAAACCCATAAAATGGTATAACTTGTAGTAATATGACAAGTTGATTACGCTGAAGAATTTTCCAAGCCAAAACATGGAAAGCTTTCACTTTCCCTTTGAAATGATGTGTATCCCATTGCAGTTCGTCTTTCCAAAGCTACTTGAACCTCCGTCGACTTTCCGTAACTTAAAAATTCCCAAATGTGTGGAAATCATTGAAATTCCTTCTATCCTCAGTCCTTGTATGGCATATATTTCCAAAGAGTTCTACATAATTATTGAAAAATAATTTGGCAACACTATACCGTGCGACCTAGATTCTCTAGCGTGCCAACGCACGTCGAGTGATCAAGGGTTATTTTTTCCTGTAAAGAAGTCCAGCTGCTTAATTTAGCAAATTAATATCAAGCTGACATATGAGAAATTTACATTGTGTTAATTAGAATCATTAGTGAAAAAAAAATTCTTAGATTTTTAATTAAAGTGTGTTGAATCTAATTTTAATACAGACAATAATAATAATAATGTATATGTAATACAAAATAGATAAATCTACCTACTTTTCGGTGGGTGGTTTTCAATTGGATTCTTGAATCGATTTTCCTGTCGACCAAGTCTCCTTACTTGAATTGGATCCTCTATCTGATGCTTTGAGTATTATTAGGATAGAACTTGATTTGGTACACTTCAGCAGAGATTAACCAACCTTTTTCCACAGTTTTGCGTTAATCGATTATAAAATCCTAAAATAATTATAAGTTCAAAGTGTACTAGATATTAACATCATATTCTTTTGAGTTGTTAAGTTTCTTTCATTTTGGAAGAATATCCCACCTAATCTTTTCTTTTGGTCGGAGAATAGATATCCCCTATTTTAATAGTTGCAATTGAATTCTGCATATATCACCAATTGTTTGAATATTATCACTTCGATTTGTTTCTTTAAGTAAAATGGGGAAAGCAAACTCATCTCGTGACTTTTTTAAATGATAAAAATATGAAACCTGCTAAGCGAGTCTCCCATTTTCCAAGCTTAAAATTTGTGGCAAGGTTTGGACCGTCCGCTTTGTAAACAAACGACACGGTTACGCTAGAGAGGGATGGTACCGTTACTGATAGAAGAGCAACGGTATTGTGTACGCCGCATATTTTCCCAAGGGTGGAAAATCACAAATCCCCACTAATATTAGAAAAAAAATTAGCCAAGGGGAATAAAAAAGAAACTTATTAACAACATCGGCATTAGATATATATTTTTTTGTCCGTCCTACTCAAACGCTCAATTTACTCTCAGACTTTTGTCATGCACTTCTCCCTTCCTAAGTAGGAAGGATGGCCACTGGATCAAATCTCAGTTATTTGCGTTTAGATATTTTTTACGGATGGAGATTTTCAGTAGAACAAACGCGCCCTATATATGGAGACAAGCTCGCTCCTTGGAGTAAATCATGGCATGCTTGATCGCAGATTTCGTGATCAATTTAATCCCGTATAATTGCACGGCACAGTCGGTCCTTCGATCGGGTACGCAAAGAAGAGGTTGAAGTTTCTTGGCATTTCAATCTCTACTGCACGACATGGAACAGTCTAAACTGCCATTCGCGGCTTTGTTTGCGTCGCTCACCAAAAGAAAACAAGAACTGTAGCCATATCATCTTCTTCTTCCTCTTCGTATGTTCACTTGCTTTGGTTAGTATCTCAAGAGGGGGAAACCAACAAGAAACGAACATCTCTCCAGATTTCTGCAGGCCCCTCAAAGTCCTCCTACTAAAAAATTCAGCAGTAGTCGCCGCTTGGCAAATTCTCATCCAAGCAAATAGGAAGATTACATCCAAAACTTTGCTCGCCACTCGCGCTCGATGGTAGCATCCTTAGTGTCTGATCCATAAATAAACTAGTGGTAATGTTTGCCACTGGTGGTGTTGCGGAAATGACATCGATCCATGCACGCAACAAACGTGCGACATATATGACAACTGCAAGTTCTGAAATAATGCATCGATTATCACCTCCACGTTTTATTCCAAGACAGGGACCACATAACATGATAGATACCCCTTAGACCCCTTCTCGAACATGAGAGGGACCATCAAAACGACCGACAAGTAAGGAAAGAAACTAGTGGACGATCCAAGTTCATTTGTTTCAGATCATCCTTGCCAATGCGCACATCCTTTTTGCCACTGCACACGAGAGATGGACTTACTCATATCCTGATGTTCTGGATAGCCTTCTCAGGGGCGACAACTGTGCTGTGCATACTTGGAAATGCCATCGGTTTCTTCAGTCCCATGGTCCAGGAAATACTTAGAACATGCCTATGTATAAACTATTGCCATAAGGGAGTTTGTCTTACGAATTATATATTCTCAAAAGCAGTTCTAAAACTGAGCTCTCAAGGAAGCGACGATGCATTTTGTCCAGTGGCACGCTTTGGATGAGAAGATTAGTTCTTAGGATAACGATAAATATCCTCACTTATGATACACACAACAACCAGCACAACCTACTTATGACTTCCTTAATTTATGAATTGAAAATACCATAAAAAACCCTTAAATTATACACAATGCGATACCAATATCCCAAACCTTATTTGGTGTCATCAAACACCCCAAATTTTTACTAGTGTGACAAAAAGACCTTCTGGCTGTTGAACTTCCGACATGGGGACTTACATGGAAAATGGCAAGCAAATGGAGCTGACCTAGATATGAAAAATTTCCCTGCAAGCCTAAACTTTACCTAGCGCAACATCAATGCCCCCAAACTTTGCCTTAGTGTCCAACATAAGCAGTGCGCAGCTCAGCAGAGTCCCAATAATCTTTAATGCAAATGGATATTGCCAGTCAGACAGCAGAAGGTATGACCAAGTAAGGTCCAGTTTGCTGATTTGACTATGGCCAATTCATATATATATATTGCCAGTCACAACACTGAAGGAAAACAGAAGAACCATACCAGTAATATGCTTCAAATGGGGCTAAAAACCTCTCTTCAGTTAGAACTTGGACGATTGCAACTGAAAAAGTATTAACTTGACGTCACCGTACAAGTTGTTATAAGGTTCTAGAAAAAGATTAAAAAAGAGGAATTTACAACTAACTTGGATGATTGCACAGAAAAATACCAACTGGACATCAGTAACCAAGTTAGTTTTTTAAAATAACAAACGAAAGCAGAGCGAGCCTCTTCTTGCAAAACGGGTGGTGGAGAGCTATAGTGCAAGTGAATGATATATCAATCAGACCTCGAAATTAAATTATACACAAAAGACTCGTCACAAAAATGGAGAGACAGTGTTTCGGAGAGGATAAACGCTCGCCTTTTCTCTTCCTTATTGTCTAGAATTTTCGAACATAAGATGCTATGGCCTATAAATACCCATCAAGAAGGTTTTGACTTCTCACAAAAAGATCCTCTTACCCTCTAGTGTTCTTCATCGTTTGGTCAGACACCTTAAAATCTAATAACAGGGAAAAACATATGTCTCTTCAGATCTCAGCAATCCCATCTTCTCCTTCTGCTCGAGAAACGAGCCACGTGGCCAAACGGCTGTCGGCGAATTTTCATCCAAGCCTATGGGGGGATTACTTCCTCAGATATTGTAATATGGGTTTTGGCCCAGTCAAAAAACAAAGAGTAAAAAGGGTCAAAAAGTCAAAAATTCAAAAGCTGAACAGTGGGGCTTCTTATTTAATCGAGAGCATGCTCGGCCGAGGAAGGGAAAAAGGAAAAGAAAGAAAGAGAGGAAGAGAGAAAGAAAAAAAAGAAGAAGGGAGGAGGGTTTTGCACCGTACGAACCTCGCCTAACCAATCCGACTTAGTATTGCAATACTCGGTAAGCACTCGCGCCCCTCGTTTGTCCGATCGGAGAAGTTTTCCGATTTAGAGTTTAAATTCGGAATTTTGGGAAATTCAAGCCGCGAAGTTCGATTTTTGAGTCGTTGTGCTGCGTATATAAATTTAAGGTGTCATGGAGTCGTGGGATTTTACAGATCTTGATTTGGACTTACGGATTGCCTAATATAAATTTTTGAAGTTGGCCGAACAAGGTGAACAGTGCGCGACTAGCGGGCTTTAGGCCGATTTTCATCGATTTTCGGCTCGATTTTGGGACGGCTAAGTTGGAGCTTTTGTAATATTCGGAACAGGCTTTCTTTTGAATATAAGTTTGCTAGGATTGGAGTTCGATGGAGAAAGTTATGACGCAATTAAGTTTTGCACTAAAGTTTCGCGTTACGGACAATTTGGATAATGGCTTTGGATAAGCAATTTGTGGGCGTCTTTGAGTTGTCTTATCAGTGTTTAAGCGTCGTTTAGCCGTTTAGTAATTATCTCAGTATCTTACTTGGTCTTGATATCGATTCTCGTTCAATTGATAGGATTACGAGATTATCGGGGCGTTTAGCCACGTTATTTGGTTTTGGGGCATTCCAGGTGAGTGGTACTATCTCTTCTTTGAGTTTATAAACTCATATTTTGAAAGTAATAAGGATTTGAGTAATCGTACGAGTTGTGAAAGAACATATTTGTTGAATAAAAGTATGGATCGGGCATTTACTACTTTTCAGTATTTGAGAATGATTTGGGAATTGTTTTGGAAATGTATTGTGAAAGGATACATATGTATATTTCGTTGCGAACTAGTTTGTGAAATGACTTTGAAAATGATTAAAGAAATGCCGAAATGTATTTCTGGAGGTTGAGCTGTGTTGTGAGAAAGTTATTTGTTTGGATTGTGAAACGTATTCTGGATTGGATTTCTGATATTGGATGATGATTGCTTGATGCTCAATATGACTGTGAACCCATTGAGGGGTTTTGGGGTATGCATACCGGGTTTAGGATATCCTTCTGGGCCGAGCCACCGGCTTTGTAGATGGAGATCTTGCCAAAGTGGGAATCTTGATAGCCTTGGCACAAGGCTTTGTGTCGTGACCATGGTTAAATATCGAGCAATAGATTGGCCAATGGAATGGATCATCGGTATGTGCTTTTGATGAGATTCATTAATGAAATAGATCATTGATGTGTGATTTGAGATTAGTCAATTGAATTGACCATTGATGTAGTTTTTAATAGAGATTGATCAATGGACTTGACCATTGATGTTTATGATGATTTAAATGAGTATTTTCTGAATTGTATAAAACTTGTTGAAATGAAATAACTCTTATCTGACTCGATATGTATTTTATAATTTGAGTTTGGCTCTTGAAATTCTGGTATGACTTTATGTATTTATGTATAGTGATTGCTCGATCAGCTTAGAAGAGATACGCACTGCTTACTGAGCTGTCGTTGCCCACCCCCCTCCTTTTCCCAATCTTTCAAGTTCTTTGTTTAGTAGCCAATAGAACGAGAGTAATGTCATGGGGACTTTTGAGTAATTTGAGGTTACGTCCTTTAGGTGGAAGGATGGCCGTGTCATCCCCCATTTTGGCAGATTTTGGGGTGTGACAGATATGCCTCTGATTCATACTCGATGGTAGCGACTTTAATAACTTGCTTACAACCAACAACACACTTCTGCAATTTCAGAGTCGTTACATTTAGCGAATAGTGACAGCATATGTATGGCGCATCAAGAATCATCTTCTATTGTATAGCATACCTCCAACTATCGGCTTCAACTTAAACGCTTTATTTTATGGACCCTCGAGTCCAACAATTATTGGCGTTGTTATACACAATTATCTTGTTTATTGCGTCCCAGGTTCCCGAAAAGAACTCAGTTTTCATGTCTTTAGGTCAAACTATAACGTCCAATAGTATTTCTATGTCAACAAATTGTTTTTCTCGTGGCTCAAGCTACTCGAGACTCTCAGCCTTGCTGATCATATGGTAGCGGGCGAAATGTCTAGTTTTATGTTATGTGAAATGGATTATATAGCGAAGTGCCTGATGGTTTCACCCTCCTGAGGTGCTTAATGCGATGAGCCATTCATGCATTTGTCTATTTTGGAACAATAAAAGGTGAAACTTGTGACTCGTGCGCCATGTGTGGTTCATGCGTATCATCAGAACTTCCACGGCGTAGAAGAACAAATTGAGAAGTTGAAAGAGGAGGTGAAGAAGATGGTGGCTGCTATTGTGCTGACTTCGCAAAAACTGGACTTGATCGATCAATTCCAACGGTTGGGAATCGCCTACTGTTTACAAGGTGTGATAGACGAGCAACTAGAACAAATTCACAAGAGCTATTTCGAACTTAATGATGGCGATCATAACCTAGATTACCTTCACATGGTTGCTCTTCTCTTCCGGTTGCTACGACAAAGCGGCTACAGGATTTCATGTGGTATGTTCATGAATCGTTCAGTTAAAAGTCCATTCCGTTGATGTATGTCTACCAGGGGAAAGTAAAAGAAAGAATTACAGCATTAATTCATGTATAGATGACTAGTTGACTAAGATCAGATTCTTCACCGTGTTTCCTCTAGACGTTTCTCCATGAGTTCTGAGTTCTTCATTCTTTCCGTCTTAGAAAGAAAAATGAAACTTAATAAGAAAAACCTGTTCCTATAGGAGAAAAATGTGTGGATCTATATAATAAGCTCCTAAGAAATGGCAAGGAAGAACATCATTAAGTATATCGCTAATCGTATTTTTCCCGAATTTTGATTGGTGACATAGAGATCTTTAAAAAGTTCAAGGACAGCGAGTGGAACTTCAGAGAATCACTCACTGCTGATATACGAGGAATGTTGAGTCTATATGAAGCTTGCCATCTAAGGGTTCACGGAGAAGATGTCTTTGACGAGACACTTTCTTTCACTCTAACTCACCTTGAATCAATCGATGAAAATCAAGTGAGCCCCACTCTGGCAAAGCAAGTGAGTCATGCCGTACAGCAGCCAATTTACAAGGGTTTGCCCAGACTAGAAGCAAGGCAGTATATTCCAAACTACCAAGAAGAGCCTTCCCATAATGAAGCGCTACTCTCTTTGGCCAAGCTAGATTTCAACTTGATGCAAGAACTACACAAGAAGGAACTCGGCCATATTGCAAGGTTAACTTCTTTATAACAATTCAAGGCAAATCTAGTATCCTCAATTACAACTCTTAAATGAAGTGCATATGTTTCATGGTTCCCAACTCTTCTTCCCCTTTTTCCTATGTTGTCTTTTGTGGCGGAAACTGTTTGCAGTTAAACCTCAATTAAACATTTCAAAGAGAACTAAGTCATATGAATTCTTCGGTCCGTATTATCTAACAAACTGAATTGTGTGATAAATGAAGTGCCAACATTAGCCAGATTTGGAAAATAATTTGCAGGTGGTGGAAGGAATTAGATGTTGCGAGGAACTTTCCTTTTGCTAGAGACAGGCTTGTGGAGTGCTACTTCTGGATTCTGGGTGTCACACCCCAAAAACTACCAAGATGGGGGATGACACGGCCGTCTTTCCACCTAAAGGACGTAGCCTCAAACCACCCGAGAGTCCCTAAAGACAACACTCTCGTTCTATTGGCTGCTAAACAAAGAACCTGAAAGGTTGGGAAAAGAGGGGAGGTGAGCAACGACAGCTCAGTAAGTAGTGCATATCTCTTCTAAACAGATCGAGCAACCACTATGCACACAGTTATAAAGACCAAACGAAAGCTTAATTAACCCAATTTCAACATATCATAAACTCCATGTTCAAAATAAGTTATATGCTACTTTAAATGTCACATTTTCACAATAGAAAAGCTCATTCAAATTAATAATATCAAAGAAGAAACCAATGGTCAGATCCATTGGCCAATCTCGTTGAAAAGCACACGCCAATGGTTTATTCCATTGGCCAATCTCGTCGAAAAGCACACGCCAATGGTCTATTCCATTAGCTAATCTCGTCGAAAAGCACACGCCAATGGTCTATTCCATTAGCCAATCTCGTCGAAAAGCACACGCCAATGTCTATTCCATTGGCCAATCTCGTGCTCAGAAATCTAAGTATAATCACGGATAACGCCCCGTGAAAGGCGACCAAGATTCCCCCCTTGGCAAAGTCTCCACATACTATAAGTCAGTGGCTCGGCCCACAAGGATATCCAGACTAGTATGTGCATACCCATACCCCTCATTTGGGTTCACAGAGACACTGAGCATCAAAATCCACCACAATATCATCCACCAATCTACAAAACCCATTTCAGAAATCATTTCATAAACCATTTCATAAACCGATATAAAACCCTTTATAAGCCACATTCAAATGCAAGAACTCCTCATGAGTTTTTTTCTCAAAAGGTTTTACAAACCTATTTGCATTCAGTAAATTTAAACTGAAATCAAAAGATAATCTTTCATTTCAAATACACAAAATGTCAGTAAACGCTCGATCCGATTTTATGCAATCAAAATGCCATTTCTTGAATCATTTTCGAGCTCATTTCATAAATCAGTTCGCAAAGTTACACATATATATCATTTCACAATATCTCTCATAAAACCATTCTTAAACCATCCTCAAATATTAAAAGGTAGTAATTGCCCGATCCAGACTTTTATGCAGCAAACATGCTTTAATAACTCATACGATACTCAAATCATTATCACTTTCAAAATATGAGTTTATAAACTCAAAGAAGATATAACACCACTTACCTGGAATCCCCAAAAATCCAACAACCAAGCTCACTCGAATCGACGATCTTGAAATCCTAACAATTAAACGAGAATCGATGTTAAAACCAACTAAAATGCTACGAAACGGCTAAACGACGCTTAAACGCTAACAAGACAACTCAAATGTGTCCACAAATCGCTTCTCCAAAGCGATTATCCAAACCGTTCGCAACGCGGAGTTTGAACGCGAAACTTAATCGCACCATAAATTCCTCCACCGAATCCCGTTTCAAGCGAGTTTATAGTCGATAGAAAGCCCACTCCGAGCACTACAAGAACCCCAACTTGGCCATCCCAAAATCGAGCCAAAAACCGACGAAAATCGGCCTAAAAACCACTGTTCGCGCACTGTTCACTGCACGCACTCAATTTCAAAAATTCATATCCGGTAATCCGTAAGTCCAAATCGAGTTCCGTAAAATCCCACGGCTCCATGACACCATAAACTACGAATTCTATAAAAATACGCAACTCAATGACTCAAAAATTAGGTTTCGCCGCTCGAACAACACACAATTCCGAAATTGAGCCCTAACTCGAAAAAATATTCCGATTGAACGAACGAGGGGCGCAAATACTTACTGGACGTTACTAATCAAAGTCGAATTAGCTTGGCGAAACTCCCTCGGTGCGAAACCCTCTTCTCTTTTCTCTTTTTTTTCTTCTTCTTTCCTTTCCTCTCTTTTCTTCTCTTTTCCTCTCCTTTCTCTTCCGTTTCTGTTTTCTCCTCCCCGAAAGCTCTCGGTCCTCTTTTATTTTAGCCAAGTCCACTGTAGCTTCTGTTGACCTGTTGACTTTTTTTTTTTTTTTTTTTTTTTTTCGGAACCTATATTTTACACTGGGAGTATGTTTTGAGCCGGAGTTCATCCTCGCTAGACGACTACTGACCAAAGTGATTGCCATGGCTTCCATTATTGATGACATCTATGATGTCTATGGTACATTGGAAGAATTAGAACTCTTCACTGAAGCTATTGAAAGGTAATAACCGAGGTCTTGCTAATCCTCAAAAAAAAAAAAAAACTGAGCTCTCAACGGTGTCCATACACTAATCCGGCACATACCAATACGATTTAAGGTGGAGCATTGATGCCATAGATGGACTGCCAAAGTACATGCAAGTATGCTATGAGGCACTTCTTGATGTTTATGATGATACTGAGAAAGCAATAGCCGAGAATGGAACATCATACGGGCTTTACTACGCAAAAGAAGCAGTAAGAGCTTTACATATTGCATCCGTTCAACTAATTTTTACTCAGTCCTGCAGTAAGAGTATCAGATTTTTATTAGTATCTCCGTTATATGAGAATTCGATCACGTAACTGACTATCGATCTCACTTATATCACATTTTTTTTCCTACTAGTTGTCTATTGAAGAGAGACGTAATTCTCGACCGAAGTACCTTGTATATTAGGTTATCATATAAACTAATTACCATGTTGACTCGAGAAAAGAACCGAAAAATTAAGAAAGCAAGAAGAAATCTGTGCAAGTTGCATTTACGGAGTTTTTCTTTTCGGCCAAGTAGTTTTGCATTGATGCTATATAAGGATGCAGAAAGGAGCGACTAAAACGCGTTGGATTCTCTTGTTCTCTCTTCCTTAGATGAAAAACCTTGTGAGGGCCTACTTTGCTGAAGCCAAATGGTTCCATCAAGATCACGTCCCAACGATGCAGGAGTACATGGCCGTGGCATTAGTGAGCTCTGCCTATGAAATGCTATCCACCACTTCATTTGTGGGAATGGGAGATCTTGCAACAAAAGATGCTTTTGACTGGTTGCTCGATGTTGACACCTAAATTTTAGCACATCATTTAGTGGTTAATTGCATAGAAAATTAGGGATTAAATTTTAACCCTTGAACAAAAATATTAAAATTGCATAACATATAGTTTAGGTTCATTTAGATTAATTGCATTCCGCATTGGATCGGCGGTGACAAGTGAGCTTAAAATTCATCACGTGAATCGAGCTCGGACATCGAACAAGACTCGGCTCACTCGGAAAGCATGGGCTGAAAATCACACGCAAAAGGGCTTGGTTGTTTTAATTTGAACTTAAATTAGCCCATTATGCTTAATTAAAGAAAAGCCCAAATTAATTCAGCCAACTTAGAATTAAATTAAAGCTTAAACCGAAGCCCATTAGGACTAGAAAGCCCGGCTAATTGACCTAGGTTTACACTATAAATATATGTTTTTGTCTCATAATCTTGGGGGGTTCAGAATTTTCAGAGGCCACACATTGAATACACGACCACCATCAAGAGAGAGAGGAGAGTACGTTCGTGTGGGGAATTCGCCGAGAGAGATCGCGAGTAGTAGAGAGAGAGATCCTGTTCTTCCTGCAAGTTCTGAAGGTTGGCACCTTTTGAAGCATAAAGGAGGCTCAACACACGAGGTGCAAAGTGGAGAGCAAAAGGGTCATCAGGTTCTGCATACAAAGAGAAGCCAAGAGAGTAAACGCCAATAAAGGAGAAAGACAAAAGAACAAGCTCAAGCCAGATCTGTTGACCTTGTTTGCTCCCATAGCATCGCCAACGCAACGAGCGAACAACCAATATTCTTTGCTGTCACGTTTAATTTTCTTTGCAGGTTGTGTTCCAACTTAGTGAGCCTCCACAACGGTTTCAGGCTTCCCATGATCCCCGCGTGAGCCCCAGTCCGACTTCTTCTCTTTGCTGCGTGTTCGAGCCTCCTTAGACCCAGCCACTTGCAGTAACTGCGGAGTCCAGGCACGCCTTTGCTCAGCCCCACCGTGAGCTGCACCTTCATCGCGGCAAACCTACCACACAGCTCCAAGGATTGACGACAACCCAAACGATCTCCGTAGCCGCGCTTCCAACATCACTTTTGTTTCGCTCCAGCACCACAAGAATGACGACCTCCCACGGCCAATCACTGAGTGCAATACTTTTTGCTGCTCATTCAAACAGTATAATATTCTCATTAGCAGACAGCCGCCGGCCGTGAGCTCCACGAGTCAAATCAGCGAAGAGCCGTGCCTTGCCGTGAGGACCATTGAGCTAGCCACGTAGACCACCATCCCGACGCCGCCGTTCCCGACGCCGTGCCGCCGCTCCCGACGCACCACCGATCATCCAATCCGCAATCCCGATTCGCTGCAAATTCAAATTTGGAAAGAAATTTACAAATCAGGTAATTATCTTATCTTAATTTGATTTGAATATTTTGTTGCCTAATTCATGCTTATTGATATCTAATTTTGCATATTTGAACAATAGGCATTATTTCAATTAGGATTTATTTCTTTTTTTGAAATCTTGGATATCTATTACATGCCAAATTTGGATAGAATTTAGAATTTTCAAAATTTTTTGAATATATCCAAGGTATTTAAGATATCGAGAATTTTTCAAGATGTGATCGATTAGGAAAATTTCCTAATCCGCAACCGCACACGTGAAAATAAATCTATCTATCAGGCTTTAGATAGAATTATTTCCATAGCGGGTATTTCGAATTTTAGGATCGATCTGTTAGGCTTCAGATCAAAACTTAATTCGAAAGATTTAGCGGTTATTTTTTTACTTGATTTTAATTTCGAATTTTGATTTAAAAAAAAATACCGAGAGATTACTCTAGAATAGGTTAATTTCTTTAGTTTAAAATTGCATGCTTAGATAATTGGCATTTTTAATTCCGAATTTCATTAAAAAAATACAAAAAAAATAATATGCATGTCATTAAAAGTAGGTCACGCCGTTGCATGACATATAATTTGCATGTTAGGTTGCATTAATCGCATGTCAATTTTTGCACGTCATTACATATAGGTTAGTTTTCATTTAAATAAGTGAAAATAAAAAATTTCTGCACCTTTAAACTCTAAGTTAGGATTTATCAAAATTGCCAAATTGAGTATTTTTCTTGAAATTGGTACCGAAATGGCGTTAGGGAATCTAGCGTAACCAAGTCCCCGAATTCATAATTTTTGGTTCGTAAAAATAAAATAGTACTTTCGCTATTTTATTTAGGTTTTTAATCAACCTACCTTAAATGATTAGTGGCGACTCCCATTGAAAATATTTGCATGCTCATAATTGGACCTAAGTTGCGAATTGGTAGAGTTTGGGAGAACTCGAGTTAGATTAGTTAATTTAATTAATCTAGTAATCCATTAGCCTAAGATCGAAAACACGATTTTTTAGGTTGCGAAACTCGGCGGCCCCAAGATGGTGAAGGCCTCAGCAACGATTTGTCGGCTCATGGATGACATCGTCTCTGACCAGGTGTGTCACCAAGAAGAGTATATTCTCATATTGCATGTTATTAGCCCATGCAGGCGCTTAGTCAGTTAAGTGAAACTTTTTGTTTGATATCTGTCGGTCATCGTTCGAACTTACAGTTTGAGCAGAAGAGAGGACATGTGGCGTCTGCGGTGGGGTGTTTCGTCGAACAATACGGTGTCCCAGAACAAGAAGCGAAGGACGAGCTCCGGAGACAAGTGGTTGATGCATGGAAGTGTTGGGGAGAACTGCGGCAACGATTCACCAACAACCAAGCCAATCCAGGATCAATATCTCCCTCAAAACTAAACCGACCAAAATTGACTTAATTCCAACAACAACCCACAATATTCCAGCAATATAAGCTCACAATTATAAGGAGACAAATGCAACAACGAACAACACCAAGATTTAACGTTGAAATCCAATGAAGGAAAAATCACGGACCGCCCCTCACATAAAACTTTCACTAATCACCAAGAATAGTAGGATACACACTAGTTTCCTCTCTAGTCACACACTAGAGGTACAACATCAACATTACAACATCATTCCATCACCACAAAGGTGGATTTACACAAATGGAAGGAGAAAACCCTAAGCGTGAATGGGGAATTTGAAGGAGATTCTCAACGAACGAAACCAATCAACTCGTAGCTCTCGGTCTCACAAACAATATACTAAAATTTGAGCAAATTCCGACAACGTTTGGTCTTCAAAATCGGACCGCCAAGATGCGCCCCTTTCTTCCTCTTTTCCCTTGCACTCTCGGTGAGCTCTTGGTGAGACTCACTTTAGTTTTTCTCTCTTTTCTTCTGGGCACATGCATGAAGCTGCCCATTTTCTTTTTGTTCTTTTCTATTTTGGCTTTTGTTTCTTTTCTTTTTATTTGCTTTATGCAAGCTGGGCCCCACATAAGGTGGACCCAGTCAACAAATCTCTCCCTCCACCTCATGTGGGAAGATCCATCATGCTCGCTTTGCTTCTACAAGAATCAAGTTTCGTCACGGGCAAGACCTTGGTCATCATGTCGGATTCATCATCGTCGTCGGTCTGGACTTTCTCGAGTAGGAAAAGCTTCTCTTCTAATTTTTCTCGAACCCAATGATACTTCACATAAATGTGCTTCGATCTTGAATGCAACACCGGATTTTTGCTAAGATAGTTAGCACTCATGTTATCATAATATAGAACGGTCTTCTCTTGCTTCAAACTCAACTCTTGTAGGAATTTCTGTATCCACAAAAGTTCTTTACCTCCTTTGGTAATAGCGATATACTCCACTTCAGTCGTAGACAAAGTAACACACTTTTGCAATCTTGACTGCCATGAAGCCGCTCCCCCTGCAAAAATCATAATGTAACCTGATGTGGACTTTTGAGAGTCAACATCATCGGCATAGTCCGCATCTGAATAGCTACTTAACTTAGGCTTTACATTTCCATAATATAAGCAGAATCTGGAAGTGCCTTTAAGATACCTTAAAATCCATTTAACAGCATCCTAATGCTCTTTATTGGGATTTGACAGAAACCTACTCACAATACCAATTGTATGAGCAATGTTTGCTCTTATACAAATCATTGCATATATCAAACTACCCACGGCCGATGCATAAGGAATTTTTATCATCTCTTCCTTCTCTTTCTCACTTGTAGGACACTAGTCACTACTCAACTGGAAATGACTAGCAAGTGGAGTTCTTACCGGTTTACATGTGTTTATGTTGAATTTTTCCAACACCTTGTCAATGTACTTATTTTGAGATAGCCAAAGTTTCTTGTTCAACCTGTCACGAGTAATTTTTATGCCAAGGATTTGCTTTGCTAGACCTAAATCCTTCATTGCAAAAGCTATACTCAACTTATTTTTTAAACTCTTGATTTTCTTAGCATCATGTCCGACAATTAACATATCATCCACATAGAGTAGAAGGATAAGAAAATCATTATTCGAGAATTTTTTCATAAAAACACAAGAATCAGAGTTGGTCTTACCATACTCGTGATTTTTCATGAATGATTCGAACTTCATATACCATTGCCTCGGCGCTTGCTTGAGACCATACAAAATTTTTCTCAATTTACATACATGATGCTCCTTGCCTTCGACTATAAAATCCTCCGGTTGCTCCATATATATTTCTTCCTCTAGGTCTCCATGAAGAAAAGCAGTCTTTACATCAAGTTGTTCAATTTCTAAATTCAAGGTGGTGGCCAACCCAAGAACAACTAGAATAGAAGGCATTTTTACAATAGGTGAAAATATTTCTTCAAAGTCAATTCATTTCTTTTGACGAAAGCCCTTCACAACAAGCCTAGCCTTGTATCGTGGTTGCAAACTACTTTCTTCCGTCTTCAACTTGTACACCCACTTATTTGTGAGTGTTCTCTTGCCTTTAGGCAACTTCATCAATTCAAATGTGTGGTTCTCATACAATGATTTAAGCTCCTCTTACATGGCTTCATATCACTCGTTCTTTTGATCACATGACATAGCCTCTACATAAGTTTCCAGCTCTCCTATATCGATGAGTAATACATACTCATGTGGTTGATATTTCTGTGAGGGCCTACGTTCTCTTTCAGATCTTCTAACCTAAGGTAGGATCGGCTGTTCTTGCTCAACTGGCTTAACTGGCTATTCTTGCTCAACTGTTTCACCTGTCTCAACTGAAGAATCAACATTTTGTGAGGATTCACCATCTTCATGATTTCCATGTGCTTCTCTCCCATGATTTACACCTACTATGGTAGGAGGACTTGGATTGAAACTAACATAATGTTGAGCTACATTCTTTGGCCTCCTTGGCTTGTTAATGTCTTCAATGGTTTGATGCTCAAAGAATACCACATCTCGGCTTCTAATGATTTTCTTTGCAACTGGATCCCATAACTTGTAGCTAAACTCTTCATGTCCATAACCCAAGAAGATACATTGTTTAGACTTGTCATCAAGCTTTGAACTTTCATCTCTTGGAACATGTATAAATGCCCGGCAACCAAAGATTTTTAGGTAATTATATGAAACATCTTTCCCACTGCAAACTCTTTGTGGAACATTCCCCTTAAGAGGAATTGATGGAGAAAGATTTATCAAGTCTACTGCTGTTCTCATTGCTTCACCCCAAAATGACTTAGGCAATTTCGCATGAGAGAGCATACACCAAATTCGATCATTAATTGTCCGGTTCATTCTCTCAGTCACTTCATTTTGTTGTGGTGTTTTTGGAACAGTCTTCTCAAGTGCCATAATCTTTGCAATAATGTTCAAACGGGCCTCTATATTCACCACCATTGTCAGCTCA
This sequence comes from Syzygium aromaticum, assembly GCA_024500025.1. Taxonomy (NCBI): domain Eukaryota; kingdom Viridiplantae; phylum Streptophyta; class Magnoliopsida; order Myrtales; family Myrtaceae; genus Syzygium; species Syzygium aromaticum. Next base: position 32,530,008 of record CM044890.1, on the reverse strand, counting down.
AACACATTTCAACTTCTTCTCGGTTTCTCTTTCCATATTGACATGAAATTGTTTGAAAGCTGCAAGCACCCGGTCTTTAGATTTCAAAGCAACAGCCCATACTTTTCTAGAACAATCATTAATAAATGTCATAAAGTACAATGCACCACCAAGTGTTCTAGCATCCATGTGGCAAACATTAGTGTGAACTAAATCAAGTACATTTGATTTTGTATGTGGAGAGGAACTATGAAATGAGAATCTATGTTGCTTACCTTTAAGACAATGAGCATATTTCTTCAGATTTTTCTCCTTCAATGGTAGGAGATTCTTTCTCGCAAGAGTTTCAAGCTCCTTCTCGCGGAGATGACCGAGTCTCATATGCCATAGATCAACTGAGGAGTCCCCCACTACATTTACATCTTCCTTGACCAACTTAGCATGCATGGTGTAAAGAGTGCATGTCTTCTTACCCTTAGCCATTATCATGGAACCCTTGGTCAATTTCCATTTGTCGTCACCGAAGATATTGCAATAACCATCATCATCCAAGGCACCTATGGAGATCAAGTGAAGTCGAATATCCAGAACATGTCTCACATTTTTCAAAAGCAAACTACATCCAATGTCGATCTCCAAATGAACGTCCCCCATGCCGATAACCTTGGAAACACCACTGTTTCCCATCTTAACACAACCAAAATCATCGTTGCGATAGGAAGTAAAATAGTCATGCCATGAGGTGACGTGAAATGAAGCTTCAGAATTAACAACCCAACCAGAGTCTTGGTATGTAAGGTTCACACAAGTGTCATCACAAATAAACACAATATCACCGTCGGATGCCACTGCCGTTGTAACCTACTTTTCTTCTTTCTTTTGATCTTCATTTCTATCATGGAGTTTTTCTCTCTTTGGCAACCTATATTCTCTTGCATAATGTCCCATCTTGCCACAATTGCAGCACTTCACACTACTCCTCGGCCTGGACTTCGATCTTCCTCTTGAATTGCCTCTTTTATCAAAATTCTAAAAGTTTCTTGATTGATTTCTCTCTCTGTTTTTAGTGACAAGTGCCTTCGATTTAGAAGCATAATTCAAGCCTTTTCTCCTTGTTTCTTCATTGAATAGGCTTTCTTTGACCATGCTCATAGAAAGCACACCAAACAGAGCTGAGTTGTTTAATGCCACAACCAAAGTATTCCAACTATTGGGAAGAGTACCAAGCAATAGACATGCTTACAATTCATCACTAAAGTCAATCTCAAGATTTGTCAATTGATTTACAACATCTTGAAATTCGCTCAAGTGTTTCGACATGCTACTTCCCTCCTTGTATCTCAAGTTCACAAGTCTTTTAACTAGAAAAGCTTTATTTTGTGGGGTCCTCCTCTCATAGAGATCTTGCAATTTCTTCCACAAAGTGTCCGCTTTTGTTTCTTGAGCAACGTGATGAAACACACTATCAATAATCCATTGTTGGATAAACCCAATCGTTTTTCGATTCATACGCTCCCATTCTTTGTCTTCTTTATCTCTTTTAGTCTCATCACCCTCAATGGGATCAAATAAATCTTTGCAATATAACATGTCTTCCATCCGAGGCTTCCAAATATTGTAATTCGAGGCATTTAACTTAAACATGGTGCTACTAATTTCCTCCATTCAGTACTAGAATATCAACGCTAGCTCTGATACCACTTTGTTAGGGAGAACCGCGACAACGATTCACCAAGAACCAAGCCAATTCAGGATCAATATCTCCCCTGAAACTAAACCGACCAAAATCGACTTAATTCCAGCAACAACCCACAATATTTCAGCAATATAAGCTCACAATTATAAGGAGACAAATGCAACAACGAACAACACCAAGATTTAACGTGGAAACCCAATGAGGGAAAAATCACGGACCGCCCCACACATAAAACTTCCACTAATCACCATGAATAGTAGGATACACGCTAGTTTCCTCTCTAGTCAGACATTAGAGGTACAACATCAACATTACGACATCATTCCATCACCATAAAGGTGGATTTACACAAATGGAGAGTTTGAAGGAGATTCTCAATGAACGAAATCGATCAACTCGTAACTCTCGGTCTCACGAACAATTTACTAAAATTTGAGCCAATTCCGACAATGTTTGACCTTTGAAATCGGACTGTCAAGATGCGCCCCTTTCTTCCTCTTCTCCCATGGACTCTCGTTGAGCTCTCGGTGAGACTCACTTTTTTTTTTCTCTCTCTTCTTCTAGGCACACGAACGAAGCTGCCCCTTTTCTTTTTGTTCTTTTCTATTTTGACGTTTGTTTCTTTTCTTTTTTTTGGCTTTATGCAAGTTGGGCCCCACATAAGGTGGACGTAGTCAACAAGAAGGACATTAATGAAGAGTGTCTTGCTCCAACCGCGATCCCATCGCAACTTCTGGCGTGAATTCTCAATTTCACGCGAGTGATCGATGTGCTATATACGGATGAAGATCACTACACCAATGTCGGGACCAAGCTAAAAAATTATGTCACTTCTCTGCTGATTTATCCCTTACCCATGTGAAATTCGAGCTTAATTAGTTTTTTCTGTCTAAAGTTTCTTTCCAATATGTGAGCTGAAAGCAGCGATGGATATCGTCGAATGATTAGATAATCAATATAATCACTCTCCATCTTCTTCATCATTTCCTCCTCTCCTCACTCCTCACTCCTCACTCTCCATTTCTTTTGCGATGTACACAAAATGTGCGTTCATTGCATTTATAAAAGAATCAAAATCAACTTTTATCATATTTGTCTCGGCTCGGGAAATCCTACTATTTGTCCATAATACTTAGAGATGACTACACCGAAGAGTTTTCCAAGCCAAAACATGGAAAGCCATCACAAGACTAATAGACTCGAACCAATTTAGTTCTTCTGGCCAATTTTTTGATCGGAAATCGCTAACGTGGTAGACTAATTAGTGTTGATTGTCTTACGTGGCACGTCCAACGTTGACTTGGTTATTTTTAATTTTTTTTTTTTTTTTGTTGCTTTTTTCCCTTTGTTGGTCATCGCCGAGCCTTGTTGATGGCCGGCAGAGGTGGCCGGCCTCAAGCGAGGGCTGCCTCTTCGGTCTCGGGTGAGGGATGCCCTAGCTCAATCTAGCTAGGGCGGTCCTTGCTAGCCTAAGAGTGGGTGTCCCTCGCCTGAGGCCAACAACTTTCGCTAGCTATTGACGAGGCTTGGTGATGGCCGGCGGAGGGAAAAAGACAAAAATAAAAAAGAAAAAAGAAAAAAAGGAAAAGAAAAAGAAAAAGACAAAGAAAAAGAAAGGGAAAAAAATTCATAAACTTAAAAAAAAAATTATAAAAATTATCCATATCAGCATTGGCTGTACCACGTAGGACGATTGATGCTAACTAGATAACCACTTTAGCAATTTCCATTGGTCGAAAGGACTAAATTGACAAATTGTTAAGATGTTTAGGATTAAATTGGCAAATTATCAAAACTTTTAGAACTAAATTGGTATAATTGAAATATTTGGGGTAAGTACAGCGCAAATACCATAACTTTTGTACGGAGGACATTTAAGTGCCATAACTTTTTTTTGGCTCACTTGAATGCCATAACTTCCAAAAAAGAGATCATTTAAGTGTCACTTACAAGCTGATCGTGAGGGCCTAAAATTGCGATTTTTCCGACCGAACGGTGACCTTCCCGGCGAGGCGAGCACCACCAGCTTGAAGAGAGGGTGTCGATGAATCATTTCATGGCTTCCATTCGTCTCGAAATTTCCGTTTTAGCCTCTGTTGACGAAGGTAAAAATGCTTCGTAGTCACACAAATTGGCTCGATAAATGTGTGACTACGAAGCATTTTTATCTTTGTCAACGGAGGCTAAAACGGAAATTTTGAGATGAATGGAGGCCATAGAATGATTCATCGACACCTTCTCTTCAAGCTGGTGGTGCTCGCCTCGTCGGGAAGGTCACCGTTCGACCGAAAAAGCCGTAGTTTCAGGCCCTCACGACTAGCTTGTCAGAGGGGTTGGTCGTGAGGGTTTGAAATTGCGGCTTTTCCAGCTAAACGGTGACCTTCCCAACGAGGTGAGCACTATCAGCTTGAAGAAGGGGTGTCGGTAAATCATTCCATGGCCTCCGTTTGTCTCGAAATTTCTGTTTTAGCCTCCGTTGACGAAGGTAAAAATGCTTCGTAGTCACACAAATTGGCTCGATAAATGTGTGACTACGAAACATTTTTATCTTTGTCAACGGAGGCTAAAACGGAAATTTTGAGATGAATGGAGGCCATAGAATGATTCATCGACACCTTCTCTTCAAGCTGGTGGTGCTCGCCTCGTCGGGAAGGTCACCGTTCGACCGAAAAAGCCGTAGTTTCAGGCCCTCACGACTAGCTTGTCAGAGGGGTTGGTCGTGAGGGTTTGAAATTGCGGCTTTTCCAGCCAAACGGTGACCTTCCCGACGAGGTGAGCACTATCAGCTTGAAGAAGGGGTGTCGGTAAATCATTCAATGGCCTCCGTTTGTCTCGAAATTTCTGTTTTAGCCTCTGTTGACGAAGGTAAAAATGCTTCGTAGTCACACAAATCGGCTCGATAAATGTGTAACTACGAAGCATTTTTATCTTTGTCAACGGAGGCTAAAACGGA